>CM056049.1:381258292-381858292 GCA_029574335.1 Rana kukunoris
TGAGTGGAGACCACAGTCCCATCCACTACCACAGGGTCCCCCTCTTCTACTAGTTGGGAGCAGAGGCCTGGGGCACCCTGCTCTGTTGCCAGTGATTCAGCTGGGGGTAAAAGCTTTACCACCTCAGCTTGTTGCTGGAGGGAGGGGCCAACCACCCCGGCTCTCTGGAACTCCACACCATCCGCTTCGGCTTTAGGGATGGGAATCTCCATTTTTCCACTGCCGATTCATCAGTCAGGATTTCACAGTTATCTGACCTTTCCTCATAGTCCCAGGCAATGGGAGCCCCACCCTGCTGCTGAGCCGAGTCTAGCAGCTGTCTGTAGGCGACCTCCAGCTCCCATTCTTGAATGGCCAGAAATTCTAAATCTTCCTGTGACCAGTGGCCTCCCGAGATATTGAATTTCTCCTCTCTGTGCTCCATTATGTCCTCCAAGCGCCACTCCCGATCATCCCCGAAGTCTGGATCACTGGACATCCTCCAATACAATAATCCCAGGCCATCATAGTCATAGCCTTCTGTGGGGCTGTCATCTGCTGGCCACGGGCACTCTTGGGCTACATACCACTGGAGGGCTCTGAAGCTTTCATCCAGCTGCATCTCTGCCCGGATCAGCCTGCTCAACTCGGCTGTCCACTCCTGCTTCGGTTGTTTCCCCAACAACAGCATTCGTACGTCATACTGCGGCCAGTACCTTGCATAGATGGACGGCAGGACCTTTCCTTGGTGTTGCTGCTCCAGAGCTAGTGCTTCCTTCCAGAGTTGGCACCGAATCACATCCGACCATCCCAACAGGACCTCCTCGGATACTGGTCCTCTATGCTGTATCCGCATCTCTTGTAACCTTCTTTGGAATTCCTCTTCCATGGAGACTGGTATCTGCACCTCTCCTCTCCCTTTAGCTGGTGCTGCTGTGACTTCAGCTGCTGCAGCACTTCTTCGCTGTAGCAAGGTGGCATTCAGAGCCGCAATAACTCAGTCCCTGATCTCCGGTGGAGGGTTAGGACCATAATGTGCCAGTCTTAGGTTAACAGCCCGATCAAAACTTTCTTCCTCGGGTGTCCTGTCCGTTACGGCGGGCCTTTTAGCTCTATCCATTTCGACCAGTTCTGCGATAATGTCCCTTTTTCTTACGGTTGCTGGCCGGTCTGCCCCGGCTCTCCAGTAAGTCCATGAGGGAAGAGAGCTTCATCCGTTCATACACCGTCTCCATTGTCATGTGCCCTTGTAGCTGTCCTGATGATGGAATCATCCCACCAAATGTAACGGTCACCACCGCTTACGACCTTACATCCAACCACGACAAGCTTATCTGGCACACTCTGACAATCCTGCATTCACGATCCATATCAATTCCCATAAACAAGACGAGACTCGAGCTCTGCACTTGCTTTCAAAGATATCACAATTTATTGGTATTTTCTCAGCTTCTTATACAGTCTCAAGCATAATGCAGTTAGTCACAGGACAATGTAGTCTCCACTCCCCTTCACACCATGGGGGCTTCAATCACACTCCAAAAGGCATTCAGGTAAGCTAACCATGTAGATTTGTCGGCACCGTATCTTCAATAGTGTTCAATTAACCTTGAATAGTAACACAGACATCTAGTTGAATAAGTTATCTAGACAGCTTTATCACACAATGGCAGAGTCTTGTGAGAGTGGGTGCAATCAACACCTTCAACGGAATGTCTTTACAGTGAATAGCCAACACCTTAAGATATTTCAATAGCATATTATACAAAGGTATGACTCACTCTGGTCTTGTAGACCTGAATTAACACCTTTCAAAAGCATGTGTGCCCAGATTGAATAGCTAACAGCTTTTGATATTTGAAAACATCCTGCAAACATGAATTATTATTAATGTCCCTTATTAATGTCTTCTGTAATATATGAATTATGATTCTTTGTCACCCTATGGCCCTAGTGGACATGAGTTGACCCTAGACATAGGAATATCTCAGTCTGTCACGGGCCATTCCGTTACAGAACCCCGCTTTTATTTGCAGCATTTTTTCACACCCGCCTAAAACTTTTCACAGTAGTGTAATTGTAATATAAAAGCACCTTGTATCTAGAAAACCACAACTAAATCTATCCAGAATCGGGAGCAGCTCTGCATGGCAACTCAGCTTCTATCTTTAAATTTTCAAAGCTTAACTGATTAAGCTGAAGATAGAGACTGTGTAATTGCCTGTTTTTTTTTTTTTTTGCATTTCAGTGCTGCTGATCCCCTCTTAGCAGCCACTTTTCTATAAGCATGCACTTCAACAATAGCTGCATGGGATTTTTCAGGACAGGTTCCTTGATGGTGACAACAGTATAACCCGAATACAGGAAATCTGCATTTGTGTCATACGTCCCTGATGTGTGTTGAGACAGCTACTTGGAGTTTTAACTCTCTGGGTTTGAAAACTAGTGGACAAAAAATTATAAATTTCAGCTTAGTGTGATGGTCTACCCTTCAAATTCGATTTCTTGCACTATAACCTCTCTACATCATGAAGGAGAGGGAAAATACAGGAGCAGGTAATCTAGAAAGAAGTGTGCCTTTTGTGCAGTTTACCTGGAAATAAAAGTGGCCTCACTAGCAAGAGACCAATACACACCAATGGTTTACCCAAAGAATGGCCAGGAATGTATGTATGTATGTATTTTTTTTTAAATTATGTGATAGCTGCCTTTAGAGCCGGTTGTGATTATGAATGCAACATTAATATAAACACACCTCATGTCACAAGGTGAATAGTTCTCAGACCCTTTGGAGAAGATGCTCTTGCTCTTAGCCCCAAACTGGTGATATTCACTGTGCATTCACACATGAAGCCACAGAGCCTTCAGTCCAAAAAAGGTCCTGCTGGGTCCTCCTCAAGTAGGCATGCATGCCACAACCAAATTGTTTCCTACAAGACAGTCGTAGTTATGGTAGCCTCTATCAGTACTGGATGCCATAGGAAATAATTGTGTTGTGGATAGCGAGTTAAGGCTGGATTCAGCCTTGTGGTACAAATGCACACTTTGTGCATTGCCATGATCCAATATACTAATCTGTGCCTGCTGTTATAAATGTAACATTAATAACACGTGATATATAGTGAGGTGTATGCATAATTATTTGTCCTCTGGAAAAGGCACCTCCTTGGAACCCCTTAAACTATTTGTGCAAGACCCCAAATTAGCAAGTTAAGCATTTTGACAAACCACAATATCTCATAATGCTACTCATGCACAATTCATTGAACTTCACAAGATGAAAAATGAGTGGAGTCTGCTAGAACAAGTGACTAAGGCCTTTAGGCACCTTTTCTTTAATTAACACCAATTTCTTGGTATATGCTCACTTTGAGCATGCTTTAATTAAAAGGATCATGAAGATTCCCATGCAATGAGACCGGATTCCTTTTCTTACCTTTTCTCCCAACTCCATTTATCTCCCAGTCATCGGCAACCAGATTTGCAGGACTTGATGCTCTCACCACAATGTGCTGGACATCCCTCCAAGAGAGGGCAGGACTGTGCAAGAATCACAAATAAGTCATAAGTAGGACTTCTCCCAAGTCATTATTTTCACTATTTTTGAATGTAGTTCTTACTTGGCTTCCAGTGCAAGGGCAATTATCCCAGCAGCCAAAGGTGCAGATGCTGATGTTCCTGTGTGGTGTTCAGTGCACTGCTTGCGCAGGTCAGTGGTGGTCTAAAAAAAATTGGGAAGAGTCAATCTTGATAAGACTGCCAACATACATTCTATACAGGGTAAAGTTCTAGACATTCACATATATTTAGTGCTACTTTTGTTATCTACAATGGCAGTTTATGTAGGAAACAAATTACAATTGGTGTAGGAGAAATTACTGCTCCATCTATGCCATCTGGGTTTAAACATACAGTGCATCCGGAAAGTATTCACAGCACCTTTTTTTCCACATTTTGCTATATTACAGCCTTATTACAAAGTGAATGAACTCATTATTTTTCTCAAATCCCTACAAGCAATACTGCATAATGACAATGTGAAATAAGTTTAGCAACTTGGCAAATTTATTAAAAGTAAAAAACAGAAAAAATAAATAAAAATTAAATAAAAATCACACGTACATAAGTATTTACAGCCTTTGCCATGACACTCAAAATTGAGCTCAGGTGCATGGATCCACAGATCATCCTACAGGCTTTGTTCACACTATACTACACGACTTTCATCCTACTTTGCTCTGCGATATTGGGCCTACATCCATCCGACTTTCATGAACAGGATACTACTTTGATCTGACTTTGCCCTGCCACTTGAAGTCCAACTTATAATGAGCGGGGATTCGACTTGGATCCCTGCCAATATCAGGCACTGTGTTTGATATGAATCTTGAGGGGAAACTCCACGCCAAATTTTAACAAAAAATAAAAAACGGCATTGGTTCCCCTCCAAGAGCATACCAGGTGCCTTCTGCCGGGCTGCGCCGCCTCCGCCATCTTCTTTGTAGCTCTTTTACTAGCAGCAGCGGCCAGCCCGGTCTTCCTCGTCGCCTTCTTCTCTTCTTGGATGTTGACTCGACGCTCCCTCCCGCTGTAATGCTGGGTGCGCGGCGATTTATATAGGCCTCTTATGACGTCACAGTCCCAGAATGCTGGGACAGTGACATCATAAGAGGCCAATATAAATCGGTGCGAGCCGCACACCCCGCATTACAGCGGGAGGGAGCGTTGAGTCAACATCCAAGAAGAGAAGAAAAGAAAAGAAGAGGGAAGAAGGCGGCGACAAGGAAGACCGAGCTGGCCGCCGCCGCTAGTAAAAAGAGCTACAAAGAAGATAGCAGCGGCGGCGCAGCCCGGCAGAAGGCACCGGAGAGCTGGAGAAGAACCAGGGAGCACGGAGAGCAGAAGAAGAGAGCGGAGAAGACTGACGAAGACCCCCGAAGCTGACGAATAAAATATTTAAAAAAAAACCTGTGTAGTGTGTTTATTTTTTTGACACTTTTCCTCCAGATGAATGGCTAGGGGTACGATGTACCCCATACTCATTCACCTAGGGTGGTGCGATGGTATCTGGGGGCCCCCTTGTTAAAGGGGGCTCCCAGTTTCCGATAAGCCCCCCACCCGCAGACCCCGACAACCAACAGCCAGGGTTGTCGGGAAGAGGCCCTGTCCTCCATCATAGGGGCAGGGTGCTTTGGGGTGGGGGGGGCCGCAGGGCGCCCCCCTGCCCCAGAGCACCTACCTCCCCATGTTGAGGGCATGCGGCCTGGCATGATTAAGGAGGGGGGCGCTCGCTTGTCTCCACCCCCTTTCCTGACCGGCCAGGCTGCTGCTCGGATACGGGTCTGGTATGGATTTTGGGGGGGAACACATGCCGTTTTTTTTGTTCAAATTTGGCGTGAAGTTCCCCCTCAAGATCAGCAGAGTACAAGTCGCATGCCAAAGTCGGAGCATGCAAGACTGCTGTCCAACTTTGATCCTACTTCAGTGATATTCAATGGAGTAAAGTAGGATCAAAGTCGGACCAAAGTAGTACAGGGAGCATTTGCAAAGTCGCTCCGACATGTGTCGGACCAGTTAATACGGCTCCCATAGGGAAACATTAATTTCCACACGTCTTGCGTGTGAACCCAGCCACAGATGTTTCTACAACTTGGAGTCCACCTTTCGGAAATTCAGTTGATTGGACATGATTTGGAAAGGCACACACCTGTCTATATAAGGTCCAACAGTTAAAAGTGCATGTCAGAGCACAAACCAAGCCATAAAGTCCAAGGAATTGCCTATAAGACCTCTGAGACAGGATTATATCAAGGCCCAGATCTGGGGAAGAATACAGAATACAGAAAAATGTCTGCAGCATTGAAGGTCCCAAGGAGCACAGTGGCAGCTATCATCCATAAATGGAAGAAGTTTGGAACCACCAGGACTCTTCCTAGACTGGGTCGCCCGGCCAAACTGAGCGACTGGCCGAGAAGGGAGGTGACCAAGAACTCGGTGGCCACTGACAGCGCTCCAGGGTTTCTCTGTGGAGAGAACCTTCCAGAAGAACAATCATCTCTGCAGCACACCAACAAGAAGGCCTGTATGGAGTGGCCAGACGGAAGCCACTCCTCAGTAAAAGATCCATGACAGCCCGCCTGAAGTTTGCCAAAAAAGCACCTGAAGACCATTAGGAACAAATTTCTCTGGTTTAATGAAACAATGATTGAATGGTTTGGCCTGAATCACAAGCATCATGTCTGGAGGAAACCAGGCACTGCTCATCACTTGGCCAATACCATCCCCTACAGTGAAACATGGTAGTGGCAGCATCATGCTGTGGAGTTGTTTTTCAGTGGCAGGAACTGGGAGACTAGTCAGGATCAAGGGAAAGATAAATGCAGCAATGTACAGAGACATCCTTGGATGAAAACCTGCTCCAGAGCACTCTTGACCTCAGACTGGATACAGGTATTTGCACCACTTCCGGGTATAGACTCACGCTCCTTCGCATCACCCCCCCCCCTGTTGTGTTCTGGGAAACAAACGGCTCCCAGAACACAGTGGGGACCAGCGAGGACGGCGAAGCGCGGCTCGCAAATGCGCAGTAGGGAACCGGGCTGTTCACTTCCCGATTCCCTCACTGAGGATGGCGGCGAGGGAAGCAGAGAGCCGAGCGACAGCTCGGCTTCGGCTACCGACATCGCGGGCGAGCTGGACAAGTAGGTGTCCATTTTCTGAAAGTCAGCAGCTGCAGTATTTGTAGCTGCTGGCTTTAAAAAAAAAAAATATTCCGGTGAGCCTCGGCTTAAAGTGGCCCAGCCAGAGTCCAGACTTGAACATTTCTTGGATGATCTGAAAAGGGCTGTGCACCGATGCTCCCCATTCAACCTGATGGAGCTTGAGAGGTCCTGCAAAGAAGAATGGGGGAAACTGCCCAAAAATATGTGCGCCAAACTTGTAGCATCATACTCAAAAAGACTTGAGGCTGTAATTGCCATTATGGGGTATTGTTTGGAGAAACTTTGAGGAAAATAATGAATTTAATCAATTTTGGAATAAGGCTGTAACTTAACCACTTAAGACCCGGACCAAAATGCTGCTAAAGGACCTTGCCCCTTTTTGCGATTCGGCACTGCGTCTTTTTAACTGACAATTGCGCGGTCGTGCGACGTGGCTCCCAAACAAAATTGGCATCCTTTTTTCCCCACAAATAGAGCTTTCTTTTGGTGGTATTTGATTACCTCTGCGGTTTTTATTTTTTGCGCTATAAACAAAAATAGAGCCACAATTTTGAGAAAAATTCAATATTTTTTACTTTTTGCTATAATAAATATCCCCCCCAAAAAAATTATATATATATATATATATATATATATATATATATATATATATATATATATATATATATATATAAAACATTTTCTCAGTTTAGGCCGATACGTATTCTTCTACCTATTTTTGGTAAAAAAAAAATCGCAATAAGCGTTTATCGGTTGGTTTTCGCAAAATATATAGCGTTTACAAAATAAGGGATAATTTTATTCCATTGTTATTAATTTTTTTTTTTTTTTTACTACTAATAGCGGCGATCAGCGATTTTTTTCGTGACTGCGACATTATGGCGGACACTTCGGACAATTTTGACACATTTTTGGGACAATTGTCATTTTCACAGCAAAAAATGCATTTAAATTGTTTACTGTGAAAATGACAGTTGCAGTTTGAGAGTTAACCACAAGGGGGCGCTGTAGGTTTTAAGTGTTCCCTGTGTGTGTTTACAACTGTAGGGGGGTGTGGCTTTAGGTGTGACGTCATCGATCACGTCCCCCTATAACAGGGATGACGCAATCGATGCTGCGGCCACAGTGAAGCACGGGGAAGCCGTGTTTACACACAGCTCTCCCCGTTCTTCAGCTCCGGGGACCGATCGCCGCAGTCCAGCGGCGATCGGGTCCGCGAGTCCCGCGGACCTGTGACCCACGGCTGGGTACTAGAAACCAACGTATATATACGTTGATGTGCCCAGCCGTGCCATTCTGCCGACGTAAATGTGCAGTAGGCGGTCCTTAAGTGGTTAAAGGATCACTAAAGGATTTTTTTTTTTTAGCTAAATAGCTTCCTTTACCTTACTGCTGTAATTCTGCTCTGATCTCCACACTTCCTGCGTGTCCTGCTTCCTGCTTCCTGCTTCCTGCCTTATGAAAAAACTCATTGCAGCTTTTCACTGTGGTCCAAGCTGTCATTACTGTGTGTCTAAAACTTCCCAGAACCAATCAGATTCATTTTAAAAACAAAACACTGCCCTGGATTTGTTTTTGTTCTGTGTGTCTCTCTACTTCACAGAAACATGAAACCAGTTTAAAAGTGAAACTAAACTGCAGGCACATTATATGATTGATTTTTATCTAATCATTTTTAAAAAGAATCAGTTAACTTGTATGTCTCTATACCCTGTAAACAGTTATTTCAGCAAAAAAAATTTTTTTTACAGTCATTTCAGCAAAAAGAAAACTTTTCCTTTAGTGACACTTTAACAAAATGTGGAAAAAGTGGAAATTTTTTGCAAGAAAAAAAAAACAATAATATGTGCATTTCTTTTTATACCAGGAGCCTGCAGAGCACTAACTGTAATCAGTGGATCATGGGTGCAATGTCAGGCTCGGAGGATTTTTTTTTTTTTAAATGCATCAGTCTGCAGGGATTCCAGTAAGGTCTCCCCTCTGCTCTGGTGACAGTTTAGTCTGGAAGTATTAAGCCATGGATGAGTGGCTTAATGAATGCGTTTAACACATTTGCTTGCGAGTAGTTTATTATCAAATTGATATTAAAACTTGTGAGATCATGCACTAGGCCTATACGCCCTCTTGTTTGTCAGTGGCCATAAGACATCCCCAGCCCTAGAGGGCAACAAGACTTCAAGAGATTATATATGCAGTGGAATTTACTTATACCCTACTGGGCTATCACACTTATATGCAGGAGATAATTGCTGTTGGTGACATTCTCTAGCTCTCTGCCCTCTGAGGGGATTCAATGGACTAAGAGGGCACGGATCACCATACTCAGTCTACTGAGAACTAGAAGTCCATCTGCCGCATTGGCAAACAGGGCTTGTAGATCATTCATTCACAGATCCCTGTGAACAAATGATGCGGCTGTGTGGGCAATTTTAAATGCGACAATGGCTGTCTTGCAAAAGAACCCAATGCTGTCACGAAGGAAAGGCTGGTGTGAGGGGGGAGGAGAAGCATTTGCCCCATGTTACTCTCTAAATACTAGAAGTAACATGGAACATAGTGCAAAAATTACCAGTTACTTACCGGTAGCTGGATTTCTACGAAGTCTTACAGGACGGCACCATGAGAGTAGACTGGCTCACCTGACAGGAAACACAATCAAAATTAGGTTTAAAAGGCTCCACCCCTCCCGTGTGCCTCAGTTTAAGATAAGTAAGCGCTCTTTATAACACGGTATAGACAGAAACTAAGAAAAAGGAGGAATTTAGATAGAAGTAAAAGGGAGGGAAGTAGGCCTGCCGTCCTGTAAGACTTCGTAGAAATCCAGCTACCGGTAAGTAACTGGTAATTTCTCCCTCGTCTTCCAGGACGGCACCCTGAGAGAAAAGCAAGTAATCTTCAGGCCTACCTTAGGGCGGGACCACTGTCTGTAAGACCTTCCTACCAAACATCAGGTCTTGAGGAGACAGCAGTTCGACTTTATAATGTCTGATGAATGTATTCCGGCTGGACCAGGTTGCCGCTCTACAGATCTGCTCTATGGAAGCTCCTGCCCTTTCTGCCCAGGAGGTTGCCAGAGAACGCGTGGAATGAGCCTTAATAACAGGCAGTGGCCTACCTGCCTGTGTGTAGGACAAGGAGATAGCCTGCCTAATCCATCTGGAGATGGAAGCCTTAGTTGCCTGTTGACCCTTTTTCTTCCCTGAGAAATTAACTAAAAGGTGAGGGGAAGTTCTGAACTCACTAACCCTCTCTAGGTAAACTAAAAGGCAGCATCTTACATCCAGGCAATGGAAAGTGGCTTCCTTTTCATTGCTGGGATTTGCGCAAAAAGAAGGAAGTATAACTTCCTGAGACCTATGGAAGCTGGTTGCCACCTTGGGAAGGTACAGAGGATCCTGAGTCAAAATAACCCTATCTTCAAAAACTCACAGAAAGGGTTCCTTGATAGAAAAAGCATGCAAGTCTCCAACTCTCTTGGCAGACGTGATGGCTAACAAAAGGTAAACTTAATTGTAAGAAATTTTACAGAAATACTGTCTATAGGCTCAAATGGTGCCTTAGTCAGCTGCTCCAGGACCAGGGAGAGGTCCCATGAGGGAACCCTGGAAATCTGCACAGGAGAAAGTCTGTCCCTAGCTGTCAGGAACCTCTTGATGAGAGGGTCCGCTGAGAGGCTCTTCTCCAAAAAGTATGATAAAGCTGCCACTTGGACTCTTAGAGTTTTGGTAGCTAAGCCTAGTTCCACGCCGTCCTGAAGAAACTCCAGGATGGCGGGAGTTTTGGGAGAAGAGATCTGCTTTGTGGTGCACCAACGCGAAAAGACTGTCCAGACCTTTGCGTAGATGTGTCTGGTGACCTTCTTGCGGCTGGATAGTAGGGTATCTATGACTCTATCCGAGCAGCCCTTCTGCTGCAAGTTCCACCTCTCAAGAGCCATGCCGTCAGGCTGAAGAACCCTGGGTTCGAATGAGAGATCGGCCCCTGCCGCAGGAGATCCGCTCGGAGAGGAAGGGGAAGCGGGGGAGCTAGAGACCAGAGCTTCAGAATGGGAAACCAGGAACTCCGGGGCCACCAAGGAGTGATTAGGATTAATTTGGTCTCCGCGGAGGCCAGCTTTTGTAAGACCCTTGGGATCAGATTCAGCGGGGGACAAGCGTAAGCCAGACGGAAATCCCAGGCCTGGGCTAGCGCATCCACCCCCTGAGAACCCCGTCCCTGCAAAAGGGAAAAGAATCTGTTCACTTTTCTGTTTTCCCTGCAGGAAAAAAGATCTATCTCCGGAACTCCGAACCGCCGACAAACCCAGTCGAAGGTTTCCTGGCACAATTCCCACTCCCCCTGAAAAATGGGTCGACGACTCAGAAAGTCGGCCTCCAGATTGGTGGCTCCCCTTATGTGGATTGCCAGAATAGAGGGTACTCTCTGTTCTGCCCAACCCAGCATCTCCAGGGAGAGTGTCAGGAGAGATTAGGACCTGGTGCCTCCCTGTCTGTTGAGAAAGGCGACTGTTGTAGCATTGTCGGAAAGGACCAGGACATCCTTGCCCTGAATTCTCTCTTCGAATGCCCTCAGAGCTTCTCCCACTGCCAGTAATTCTCGATAGTTGGAGGAGGTCCGCCTTTGATGGGGATCCCAGGATCCCTGAGCCCGCAGTTCTTGTACATGGGCTCCCCAACCCCAAGCACTGGCGTCCGTAGTGACCTTCACTGGATTGGTCTGAATCCACGGACGGCCCTTCAGGAGGTTTTGGTGGTGAAGCCACCAATCTAGGGAGTCCTTGACTAGGATCGGGACCCTGACCCGGGAATCGAGAGTGTCTTCCTTTCCATTCCAGGCGGAGAGGAGGAACTTCTGAAGTGGTCTTGCGTGTAGTTGGGCCCAGGGGACCGCCGGAATGCAAGCGGTCATCCGACCCAACAGCTTCATGATCTCTCTGAGGGAGGGCTTTTCTGTAGCCACTAAAGACCCGATCGTCGTCACAAGCTTCTGGAACTTTTCTTGGGGAAGAAAAAGCTTATTTTCTCGGGAATCTATGATAACCCCCAGGTATGCCTTCCGCTGTTCCGGCAGAAGGGAGGACTTTTGCTTGTTGATTATCCAACCAAGCGACTCCAAAGTGGTCATGACGACGGTCAGGTCCGAAAGGAGCTGATCCTGACTTGGGCTGAAGAGCAGAAGGTCGTCTAGACAGGGGACGAGGGAGACCCCCTTCAGATGTAGATGAGCCATTACCTCCGCCAGGACCTTCGTAAACACCCTTGGGCTGGAGGCCAGACCAAAGGGGAGGGCAGCAAATGGCCAGTGCTGAATTCCCTGTGCGGAGGCGAAGGCAAATCTCAGAAACCTCTGATGTCCCGAAAAAATCGGGACATGCAGGTAGGCGTCCCTCAAATCTATGGTCGCCATAAAGACGCCTTCTAACAAAAGACCCCTGAGGCTGTGACACTCTCCATCCGGAATCTTTTGTAGAGGAGATGGGAGTTCAGGGGTCTCAGATTGATTATCAATCTGACCTTGCCGTCCGGCTTGGGAACCACAAAAATGTGGGAGTATACTCCCTGACCTTGTTGGTCTGGGATTATGACCCCCTGTTCTGCCAGATTTGCAATATTCTGGGAGAGGCCTACGGCCTTGCTGGAGTCCCCTGGGAGGTGAGTGATGAGAAAGGTCGGGGGGGGGGAAGCTCTCTGAACTCTAAATGGTAACCCTCCCTGATTATCTGCAGGACATGGGGACTCTGGGTTATGCTCTCCCAGGCAGGAAGAAACCTGGAGAGCCTGCCCCCCACCTTCCCGTCACTTGGTGTCCTTTCCGGATGGCTTGGGACTGGAAAAAAGGATCCCCCCCTTTGGTCTATCTTTACCAAAGGTCCAACGTCGGCTGGTGGACGGTCTTTTGTCCGGGGCCGGAATCTTTCTCTGGCTGGGACGAAAGGACCGCTTCCTACTCTGCCTGGGTTTTGAAGGGAATTTATTCCCCTTCTCAGAAGACCTGGACAAAGCCTGATCTAAGGCATCCCCAAACAAGAGGGAACCCTTGAAGGGGAGTGCACATAGGCGGCGTTTAGAGGCAAGATCACCCCTCCAGGTTTTTAGCCAGACGGCCCTCCTAGAGGCATTAATAAGGGCCCCGGTCTTGGCTGAGGCGCGAACGGTTTCCACCGTCGCGTCTGCCAAGTAGGCCACTGCCCCGCTAATAAGCTGGAGGGAATCTCGTATCTCCTTTGTCTTGGAAGAACTGGGGAGATGGTCTAGAAGCCTGGAAGTCCAGGCGTTGGCATTTCTTGCCACGCAGGCTGAGGCCAATGCAGGACCAAGGGCGGCTGCATTGGCTTCCCATGCTCTACGGAGAGAAGTGTCGGTACACCTATCCATGGCATCCTTTAAACTGCCTGTGTCCTCAAAGGAAAGGTCTGACTGTCTGGAGACCTGAGCCAAGGGGGCATCAAGCTTAGGGACCTTAAAAAAGGTGTCTACTACCTCCGCCTTAAAGGGACAGCGGCGTTTCCAAGTTTTGAAACTTGGTAAGCTTTTTTCGGGTTCTGCCCACTCCCTGAGGATAATGTCCTTTAGTGACTGATGGACAGGAATGGTCTTGGTTTGAGGTTTTATTAAACCCATGTACATCCTGTCCTGAGCTGAGACCAGCTCTGCTAGTTCTTGAATATGTTCGGTAGCATAAACAGCTGCTAGAAGGCCCTCCATATCATCAGCAGGAAACATGTATTTTCCTGTCCTGGCATCCTCCTCCTCCTCCGCCTGGCTGTCAACCAGGGTTTCACTACGCAAGGTCAACTCAGACTCCTCAGAATCCGAGGGGTACACTCTACGAGCCTGTAGGGGTACAAACGGACGAGAGGCAGAAGAGGATTCCTGGGAGGAGGGGCCCGGAACCGGAGAATCAATGTCTCTCTTATTTAGGGAAGATTGAAACTCCTTTAGGGTGGATAGCATTTCGGTCTGAACCGAGAGAAATTGCTTCATAATCTGTGAGGTCTCCTTCCCTGTTAGTTTACAGATGCACTTAGAACAGAATGGCTTGTTATGCTCAGCTGATAATTTGTCACTACAATTGCCACACTTCCTAACACGCTTAGGAGGCTTAGCCACTCTACTGGACTCCCCCTGGGCAACAGGGTCTTCACCTAAACATATCAGGGAGAAACATATGCCCATTAGCCCTCAACCTCCAGGATTTAGGGGAGGGGGGGGGGTTGTTTGGGAGACAAAAAAAAACCCTAAGTAAAAGGAAGGACTCACCCTTGGCGGTTTCCTCTGCAGCCATGGGAAACAGACGGTCCTCTTCCATAGTAGCGTCTTGTGCCAAGAAAAGGGCTTCCATGAACACGCTCTGAGGCCGCCAGGCCCCTCTATCTCCCTGGCTGCTTTATAGTGCGCCCCGATCGCCTGCAGCGTTTGTCCGGTGGGGGCCGCCATCTTGCCGCGCGGGAGCGGAATGACGTCACGGCGCCGTGCGCGTCATCAACAGGCGCCCGGATGCTCCGAGCGGCGCTTAACTACCCGCAGCAAACCCCCGGACGGAGCCAGCAGGAAGGGGGAGGCCTTAGCCCAACCTCCAAGGTAGGGAACCAGGCGGGGGGAGAGAGGATGTGGCCTCTTCGGAGCACTGGAGAGCCCTGCCCTCCTAGGAGGCTCCGGCGTCCAGGGGAGTCTGTGTCTTCTCCTGTTCCCCCCTGGACTAAGACGAAGGGGAAACCCCCCGGGGGGGGTAGCAAGCTACACCGGACCCAACGGCACCCAGTACCTGCGGTCCGGGCTCCGGGGGGGGGGGGGGACCACCAGCCCCAGGCCTTAGGTCACAAGGAAAAAAACAAACGTTTCGCTGAAAGGGAAACACAATCAGAACTGAGGTACACGGGAGGGGTGGGGCCTTTTAAACCTCATTTTGATTGTGTTTCCTGTCAGGTGAGCCAGTCTACTCTCAGGGTGCCATCCTGGAAGACGAGGGAGAAAAGGAGAATTTATCCATAAACCGTTTCAAAACTTTGCATTATGGCTACAGCAGCCACTTAATATATTAGGGATCTGGTGGATATCAATTTCACCATCATAAAATATATGGAAAAAATAAGCTTTCAAACAAAAGCATTTCCCAGGCATCTTTGAAGTTTTCACATTATCTCTATACACGGTAAAAAAAAAAGCCTACCCTTTTTCCTAATGCCAAGTTTATAGAGATGAGCACTAAGCTGCAGCCAATCCAAAAAGCACAAAAAAACACTGCAATCGTTAGGATGGGGGTTGGACCCACATCTGGCTATGCCCTCCTGACTTTTGGCTCTGAGACCTGAAAGGTTGAGGAGTTGTGCAATTTCTAATCCGAATAATGAACGATGCTGTGAAATTCATCAGTGGAGAGGGTAGTGGAGTGTGTGCATTAGAGTGATGGCTGTGAGGAATGCAAGTTTAATGACAGATACTTACAATCTGCCTGTCTTTCTTTTTGCCACTGCTAAATGTAGTAGTGAGTATGGATGAGCAAGCCTCGCTATACCATGGAATCTCTCTATTCTCCGTGGTGCTGATGACAGATAGCGTGTATATACTATTGCTGTAGCCATCACAATTACAGTTGTCATAACGCAGGCCACCATTTCCAGATGCCCAAACAAAAATGGAACCAAGTCCACCACGTCCCTAAAAAAAAAAAGAAGAAAATACTGAGAAGGCAGGTAACAAAGAAAGCAAGGCAGCTTTATAAAATGCACAGTGACATGCAGTTAAAAGGTTCACCATAAAGTGGCTGTACTTACTGGAATTATGTTGGAAATGAGGCACATGATTTACAAGCATTGTCAAGGTTTTTCCACTCAAAATAGATCTATGGCCTCACAAAAAATAACTACTGCAACACTTACTTTTAAGTGCAGATGAAGTCCGCCTCATTCGGCTCACTGTGATGCCGTGGAATGATGCAGCACTGCTCCTGAATTCAGAGCAGTGTTGCTGCGGCCATGTAGGCACTTTGCCTGCTTGTACTACAGTGAGATGGAAAAGGGTTTCAGGGGTGTGCCTGTCAGCATGATCATGTCACTAAGCACCTGGCCACACCTAGGTCTGCCCACTGCTTTTTGCATTTGACAGCACTGCCTCTGTTGCTGAAACCCTCCCACTGTGAGTAGCAGTGTCTGGGAGGGAAAGTGTGTGAGACACGAATGAAGGATGAC
Organism: Rana kukunoris; assembly: GCA_029574335.1. NCBI lineage: Eukaryota > Metazoa > Chordata > Amphibia > Anura > Ranidae > Rana > Rana kukunoris. The sequence goes on from CM056049.1 coordinate 381,274,181, forward strand.
TTGGCTCAGTCAGGAAAGGTAAAGTTTTTTTAATTTTCTTTACTTTGAAACTTGTACATCACATAGACTTGGTATTTGCTTTGACTGTCATAAAAGCATTTAGTTGTATTTTAATGCATTTTGCTTTAGGACAAATGCGTAAATCCATCAAAAACAAACAGTATAGCTGGCATGCCCAAAAGATCCAAGTACAAACTTCTCATTACCCAAGGACCACTAAAAGTTGAATTGTAGGTTTTATTATATCAACTTAAAATTCAGAACCAGCATGAACACCTTTGGACACAGCTGATTACAGACCGGGGTAAAGGGTTAATCACAGCAGCTTTTTACCATGTGACCAGCTTTGTCCAATAATAGCTGATCGCATGTAAACAGACTTGCCGATAATCGTCAGTCATTTCCTTGTGTGCTGTGCCTGTGTAAGGAAAGGATTGCCGATAACCAGCAGGGCTGTCAGCACATTGTTTACACTGATAAATGGGGCCCTGGTCAGTGTACTGATCGTCAGCGCAGCACCCCCAGCGAAGAAGAAAAAATTACTTTTTAGCAACTAAAAAAAAACATTTTCCCCAAAAGTTTGTCCGTTTTCATTTGTTTAGCAAAACATAAAAAACCCAGTGGTAATTAAATTTCACTAAAATAAATCTCTAGCGGTCTCAAAATAGGTTATAAATTTCATCTGGGTACAGTGTTGCATGACTGCACAATTGTCAATGTGTGACAGCATTCCAAGCTGAAAATTGGCCTGGGCAGAAAGGGGGTGAAAGTACCCAGTACTGAACTGGTTAAAAATAGGTGAAACATTTCTAATCATTGCAACCATAAAATGTATATACAAAAATACATTATAAAAAAAAAAAAAAATTAGCTTTGCAGCACCTTCTATTGTAAGAATATGGATAGACCTCGAACAGATCTGGTTTGTCTCAAATGTTTGTGGGGGTTGTCTCAAATATTTGATGGGGGTTGTATTTACAAAAACTTGATGATTTCACAGGTGAAACCCGCTACAACTTTCATACTATCCATAAGTAGTATACAACTTTTCCCAGAAACAAAATGCCTGTTTGGGGATTGTGGGGGTGTATTTGAACAAGGGGCAGTCCACAAAAACGGTAGCAAAAGGTCTACAATAAATTTAAAACCCCTTTCGGAGGTCACCCATCTCTAAATGCAAAGATGGGCTCAACTGTTATGTATGCCCATTAGCTCTCAGCTGTGGGACAGGATCTAGTCCTCCACTTTTAAGTCCTCTAAATGCGTATTGCAGAGGGAGACTTCCATTAAAATTCTTATGTTCTGGTACAAGACCCCTGAAGTTATCCATAAATATGATCCCTCAAGCCCAGCATATTGCCGGCGTTGTGGGCTTGTTGTTCCATATTTTCCGGCAAGGTTCTCTGATACAACCCTTCTGGCACGAAGTGATGATATTAATTCAGAAAGTGGAAGTGTCCCTTCCGCTTGACCCATTACTTATTGCTCCTCCCTTTCTCAGGAATTACTAAAAATGTTAAACGGCTGATTTCCTACATCCTCTTAGCCGCCAAGAGAATTATTCCATTGTGTTGCCTATCAAATACCCCTCCCTCATGGCCCAGGTTTCTCCAACTTATAGCGGACACCCGAAGAATGGAATATCTAACATCTACTGTGCATGATAGTATTTCACAATTTATTAAAATTTGGGAACCATTGGTTCAATTGGAATATGGGACGCCTCTACTGCTCACTGCATCATAAGGTATACAATTTCCCTTGTCTAAGCCTTCTTGCAGGTTCCCCTTCTTAGGCGCATGTTACAAGGTACCCCTTAAAAGCTTCTTGATCTTACTTGTCTACAATATGGTAACACTTATGTATGTATGTATGACCTATGTATGACCTCTGTTTTACCTCTTGTTCCATTTACGAGTTGTTTACTCATCCATATTCTCTGCAGTTCACCCCCGTGTTCTGTATTTATGGACATTTTTCTTGTAACACCAAACCCTATATTACGTTTGTCTTGTTTGAATATTCTGTAACCCCTTTCCAGAAAACGTATAAAAAATATAAATATATATAAGCCTCATACACACAATCAGATTTTCTGCGGACAAAGCATAGGACTTTTGTCCAAAGGGCGTTGGCCAGGAATACAAACAGCAAAGAATTTTTGGCCAACAAACACAAAACAACGTGGTTTTTCAGCTCTTTAGTGCTACCCTTTGGGCAGGTTCTGCTAATATTGTGTTATGGTTAACATCCGACAACAATTGTCCAATGGAGCATACAGTTGGATTTTCTGACATTTTCTGACAACAGCCTGTCATCACACAATTCCTTTTGGATAGTCCAAAAGTGTGTACGAGGCTTAAGACTACATAAATTTATCCAGGGCTTTTCTTCTCAGAGAATAGGTGCAGGAACTCAACCTTGCTACCTTGGCTAAACCACATCGAACAGTGGGTGTGGCCAAACAGCACAGTTAAAGGATCCCAAGACTAGGTTCACACTGAATGTGGATGATATCAAACCGGGATTTCAGTCCGACGTCCAGGGCGATTTGAGAGACATCTGTGTGGGTTGTACAGATGTCTATTGAAACCACCCCTAAAGACACCAAAAGTATTACAGAACTACCTTTGGGAAATGGTGCGGCGCCGCAAAGTCGGCATCGCAGCACCGATTAAGGCAGTGCTGTTGCCGGCAATAGGCTCAGATTCGGCATGTCAAATTGAACAGTGGGTGTGACCTAATTGACATGTCAAATCGGGTCAACGTGAACGGGGGCTTCAGGAGCAATACAGATCAGGAGTTCGTTATGTGCAAAATTCAGTTATTGGGGGGGCGCTACGCACAAGAATGCAAAGCTCAGGGGGAACGCTACATACAGCATTGGGGGGGGGGGTGCGCCATGTACAGCGCTCAACTCTTTCCTGGACATCTCACTTCCACCCCTCATCCGCTCAGACCTTTGCATCACACTCCCCCACATCTATGCACACATTCCCGCCAACAAAAAAAAAATTCTCACATCTCTTCCAGCCCTAGTACCTCCCAGCAGTGTAGATGGCTGTATCGCTCTCTCACTTCCAGGGAGATAATTGGTCAGCAGCTTACCACGTGATGCCCCATCTCACACTGCATCTGCCCAGCACTCCCCGCCGTGAGTGAAGAGCAGGTGTCAGAAAGGAACTAGTCATAGTACAGATGAAGCCTCAACACATACACAGTTGTGCAGGCGCAGATGTTTAGTTGCCTGTGTATAACCGTTCACAAAGGCATATGCACAAACGCACTAACGTTGCTTGCCAATGGGACTATTTAAACTCTATTAGCCATATCTGTCTGATCTACAGCCATTACCCATGCTCCTGTATATGTTCCTATGCTGACTTCTCATTGATCTGGCTTGCCCTGACCTTGGCCTGTGTCTTCTGCTCATCTGCCCGATTCTATGTGGCTGACTTCTGCGTGTTTCCTGACCATTCTCTGCCTGCCGTATATGCCTGTATCTGACAGTCTGTTGCTGATCTGGCTCATCTGATCTTGCATCCAGTTATTCACCCGTACTGCTCTGCATGTTACCTGGTTTCTGCTGGTTCTGCACCTGCTGCCCACTGCTGTGGCTGATGGACACCTTACAGGCACCTATACCTTTCCGCGCTCTTGTAGCCACTATCTCAACATCACTGGTCTCAGGTCCAGGGCTATATGAGAGGCCTCCCTCTACACGCAAGGCTCTACCACAAGGTATGTGACAGCATCAGACAGCCATGGCTGAGCCTGCAGGAGGGACCTCTCCCATGGATGAGATTTACCAACACCTCCCAGCCCTCACCCAAGCTGTTAAGTCCTTGCAGGATGTATACGTCCAGCTGGAGTGTGCAATTTTTGCCTCAGCCTCTACCTGATCCTCTGCTGCAGCACAATCAGAGACCGCTACTGCACCTACAGTAATGATGCTGCCTCCTAAACACAGGCTTCTTACTCTAGAGAGATTCTCAGGGGATCAAAGTAAATTTAGAGCGTTCTGTAACACGTCAGCTATACTTCTTCTACTGCAACCATGGACTTTATCCCTGGAATCCACAAAGGTGGGGTTCATCATCTCATTTCTTCAAGGGGAACTTAAAACCTTGTTGCACTGGCTGCTCGAGGAGAATAACGCACAACTGCATACCATTACTTACATTTTTTATTTTTTAACCATTTTATTTAAACAATTGCTCATATAATACATATTTTCCGTGCATTTGATCATATGGAACATTACTGGTACAAAACATTAAATCATAGGTCCATATGATATTACTGTGTCAATACCAATTTACATACAAATACATTATTTTTATGTCACATAAGGTCAAATTTACCTACTAAGGCTGAATGCCAGACGTTCTCTAAGGAGTAGGGCATTCACATAGGTAATCCATTGCTTCCCCATCGTGCAATAAGCTTTCTAGCTAAATACATTAATCTAGCTATCAAATAGTACATTCCTTTTGGGAATATTTCAGCATCTATAGTCCCAAGCAAGTACACCAGGGAGTCCAAGGGAACCGGTACCTGGGCCAGTCTAGTAATGCACTGGGAGACTTCCTCCCAGTACCGATGGAGCTTTGGACATCTCCAGATTAGATGTATAAAGTCCCCCTGGTGTACTTTGCACTTTGGGCACAGAGTCCCTTCCTCCCCACCTGTACAACTGCACTGGTGTTCTATAGGCCCTGTGCAAAATAAATAAATTGTGACAATTTATGGGATGTTGAAACCGATAGCGCTGGGATAGATTCAAGAGCTATATCCCCTATATCTTTCACCCATTTGCTACGGCATGTAAGGAAGGCATGATCCTGGACCAAGGACAACAATTCCTTATAAATGTTTGCTATTAATTCTCCTCAAGGACTTCCATCAACAAAGGAGATGATGATACTGTCAAGGAGTCTGTTATTTGCTGTGCCTGCAGGGCATGTCGAAGCTGGGGCTAACTGGAATTCCTGGCATAACTGTTCATATGTTTTTAGCAACTCCCCCTCATACAACTGTAAAAAAAAAATCCCCCTCTTTCCAGGGGGTAAAGCCCTGTAGTTCCTGTAACTCTGGGTATCTAGGATTATGCCATACCAGGGTAAAGGGCAACAGGCCCATTATCCTCAGAGCTTTCCGGGTTATTTCCCCATATCCTTTTAAGAAGGGTATATGTATGTGCAGATTTTGGTATGCTGGGCAGGTCCATCTCCACACGAGAGGCCTCCTTTAATGAGCGGGCAAACATGTTCACCAGATTACATATAGGGTCCTCACTCGTTTGCCGCCCCCATCCTGCCAGTTGCGAGGCCAAGAAATACATTTTGGGGTGGGGTACTGCCAATCCCCCACTATCCTTTCCATACTGCAGGGTGGTTAAGCCAATTCTGGCTACCTTCTTCTTCCATATGAAATCCCGCATTAGTGTATCAATTTGTTTAAACCATTTGTTTGGGATCCACATAGGGGAGTTGTGGAGCCCATACCATTTTTTATTAAATTTGCCCGTCCCACTACTGACAGGGGGAGCTTACACCAGCGGTTACATTTCTCGTTCAACCTAACCAGCAATGGGCCCAGATACTCAGATGGATCTGGGGATACCACCACTCCCAGATATTTAAAGCTATTAGTTATAACAATCTGTTCTGCCCCTGCTGGTAACGGTTCCGTCAGCTGGTCTATGGGCAATAAAGTTGATTTGGACCAATTAATGGTAAAGCCTGAAAAGCTTCCAAATTCCCCTATAATCCCTATCACCGCGCGTAATGAGGCGGCTGAATCACCTAGATAAATAAGCGCGTCATCCGCATATAAGGATATTTTATCTTCCCTCCGGCCCCTACGAAACCCAACCACCTCTGAGGCGATACGGATCAAGGTGGCCAGAGGTTCCACCGCCAAGGTGAACAGCAATGGCGATAACGGGCATCCCTGCCGGGTGCCTCTGTGTAGCTCGAATGGAGGGGAAAGATTATTATTGATACGAAGTCTGGCCCTGGGTTTGGAATAGAGGACTTTTACCCATGCTATAAACTTACTCGGTGGCCCGGAGAGCGAATCGGCCGGTGCTCGTTGGTGAAGCATACAGATGACTGGTGACCAGACGGTCACAGTCATCTCTATGGAGGCCAATTTCATGCTTGTAAGCCTGTAGGAGAGATGTGGGGTCCTATTGACCCCACATCTCTCCATACAGAGGACCTGTCACAGTGATTCCTATTACAAGGGATGTAAACACCGTTCAACCCCCCACATGTGAGGTATCATCGCGTGCGTTAGAGCGTGTGCAATAATTCTAGCACTAGACCTGCTCTGTAACTCAAAAATAGTAACCTGTAAAAAAATGTAAGCGTCGCCTATGGAGATTTTTAAGTACCGAAGTTTGGCGCCATTCCATGAGTGTACGCAATTTTAAAGCGTGACATGTTAGATATCTATTTACTCGGCATAACATCGTCTTTCACATTATACAAAAGAATTGGGCTAACTTTACTGTTTTGTTATTTTTTAATTCATGAAAAGTTTTTTTCCTAAAAAAAGGCGTTTGAAAATTATTGCGCAAATACCGTGCGAAATAAAAAATTGCAATGAGCGCCATTTTATTCCCTAGGGTGTCTGCTAAGAAAATATATATTTAATGTTTGGGGGTTCTGATAAATTTTCTAGCAAAAACATTTTTTTGATTTTTACATAAAGGAGAAAAGTGCCAAAATAGGCCCGGTAACGAAGTGGTTAAGATATCAGAGCCAAGGGTAGGTGTCTCCCCAGATTCCACCCTTATGGCTAAAATATTAGAAGAATCCGCTGTTCCCTGGCTATAAAGGGCAAGGACCAGTGGTTTCCCCTTCCTCAAAGTAACTCTGCTGTTAAAAATATCTCCTCTTCTCATCTGCTGACAGCAAAACAGAGTTATACCAAGATTGTGCCTCCGTCCAGGAGTCGTGATTAGATTGGGAGGGGGGGTCAACTAAAAGAGATCCACTTTCCACAACGGGTGGCCCGATGCAACAATGGCAGCCAGCCGTACCCAGAATGGAGAATGGTCGGATAAAAGACACGGCTTATAGCCGAATCCCTTACACACTGCATCATTGCCTCGTTCCCTAATACCAGATCAATATGAGAGAAAGTCCATTGTGCGTAGCGTAGTGACATCACGGAGTCCTAATTCAGATAGTAGTGAAGCAAAAGCCGTCTTACCAGCTTTCGGCCTCCCCTCTCTGGGTACAAAAGACATTCCGTCCAGTCCCATATCCAGAGTATTATTTAAATCATCCATGGCCAGTACTGGAACGTCTAAAAATAATGCCATGAATTGTACTGAATTTCTGAGAGGCACCGCTGAAAACGGTGGAGGAATATAGATCGAAGCACTAATACATACAAGTTCATTAAGCTTACAAAGCAAAAAATACATATTTGCCTTCTCTGTCCATCTGCTGTTGAATACACTCAAAGGGGACATTAGCAGAGACCATTACACTAACTCCCCTAGAATAGGAGGAAAGCTTAATTTTTCACTGCTATGGCCCAGCTACATGACAGCCCACAGTGGACTTCTACAGCAGAGGCTGCTCTTCATGTGCTTCAGTAAGGCCGCAGAGCAGTCAAGGACTACGTTACAGACTAAAGATGCTGGAGCGCAGACACGCAATGGAATGATGCAGCTCTGCATCACCTAGGCCTCCGTGAAAGTTTAAAAAGATGAGTAAGCCCGGGTTGGAGTACCAAATACCCTAGACACATTTTTTTGGCAATACAGATTGACCGGCAGGCTCTCTCTAAACGCTGCTCCTGTCGGTTCGACTTTGTCCTGTTTATCCTTCACCTGAGATTCCACAGCCCATGCAACTTGGGTTGATGCTTTCCTCTGTCACCCGAGGAATGCTAATGTTGTCAACAGCACAACCTCTGCTCTGCGGGGAAGCCGGACACTATGTACACGTGTACCCTGAAAAGCTGCGTAAATGTTTGTCTATTTCTCCCTAACCGACAACCATTATCTGCCAGCGCAACACATCTTGCTCTCCCGATCTTATTTCAGCTTCCAGGAAGAACTGTCCCAGTCACTGCAGATAACGGGGCATGCAGTTGTTTTGACCTAGCCTTTGCAACACAGCAATGCATCCCTTCGCAGCCACAGACCCAAGGACTTTCGGTATATCTGTTAGACAGTTCCTGAATTAAGTCAGGACTAGTACCTCAGGAGCCACCTTCCTTTGCCTGTTACCCCTACTAAGGATAAAGAACTGTCGAGTCTTGATGCCACACAATCCACAGATCGATTGGATTTCAGGAGATATCAGATTTCATTCAACCTACTCCCGGGAGCATTGCCTACCAGAATCACCAAATCATTTTGCTGTGCATGGAATCGTCAGGCAGTGCCTGAGCCTCATCATTAATATGTGTTTAGCAAGCAGGGAGATGATACCCTTCCTCCACACTGACCATGTGATTGCCCGATTGAACTTCTTCCAGGAGTGGAGATTCCTTCCAGGAGAATCTTCCCACTATCCGAGTAAGAACTGGAAGCCTTGAAGGAGTATGTGGATTAAAAAAGGGTTTCATCTGTCCATCCTCGTCTCCAGTGGGAGCAGGAATGAGCCTTGTGGAGAAGAAGCCCAGCCGCATAGATGTGGACCTAGACTTAGAAGGGATTTCCTCACCAAAAATGTAATTTTTGTTGCAGGGGGATGCCCGATATCTGCCGTGTATCTTTGTACAGACTTCTGGGAAAAATCAGTAAGCCAATCACACAAGCAGTAAACATTACTGGGGGCGATCAGTACACGGTGTACAGGACACCTCCAGGTAGCCATATTGCATTTTATAGAAAATGACAGGAGATGCAGATTGAAAAATGAAAGATCATGTTTAACAACATTCAATTACAAAATGACTTGTGTCGCAATTGTATATGCTAGTGATGGCTAACCTTGACACCCCATGATGTTTTGGAACTACATTTTCCATGATGCTTAACTACATTGCAGAGTGCATGAGCATCATGGGAAATATAGTTCTAAAACATCTGGGGTGTGAAGGTTTGCTATCACTATGCTGTAATATTTTTTTTTCTTTGCCATTTTTTTTTTCTTTTTCCCCACGAAAGTGGATTTACCCTTTAAGTACACCCTAGCGAACGAGCCTTAAAAGCATTTATATGAATATGTGAGTAGGAAATTAACCACTCTACATAACACAGATTTTGACCAGCTATTTATTTAATCACAAATGTTTATTTACAGATCTACAGCCTCGCCTGTGATTATATAAGGTATGTGAAACTACTTGCATTGCACACAAGATTGTGGTTGACCTTCTTTACAGCTGTATTTGAGGGAGTTCCACAGAGTCACCAAGAAGAGATGTCTCTCTGGGAAAAGTTGCAGACTACTTGTGAATAGTATCTTAAACAGCACAAGAAAAAAAAAAAAGAGAAAAACTTATACTCTTGACACATTTCTCAGGTAAAACCCACTTCCTCAGGTTTCTTCACCTCTACAAACCCTATTAGGTGTAAACATTTAAGACAAATGAGGCCTGTTGAAGCTCTATCCAAGTATATACAATTGGAAGGTTAAGAGGTTGTAAAGGTTCTTTTAACCACTTAAGGACCCCTTCACGCCGATATACGTCGGCAGAATGGCACGGCTGGGCACAATCACGTACCTGTACGTGGCCCTTTAAGCCCAGCCGTGGGTTCACGCGCCCGCACGCGACCCGAAGCTCCGTGACCGAGACCGCGGGACTCGATCACCGCTGAAGTGCGGCGATCAGTCCCCGGAGCTGAAGAACGGGGGAAGCCGTGTGTAAACACGGTTTCCCCGTCCTTCACTGTGGCGGCGTCATCGATCGCGTGATCCCTTATACAGGGAATCACAATCGATGTCACACCTACAGCCACACCCCCCTACAGTTGTAAACACACATTAGAGAACACATAACCCCTTCAGAGCCCCCTGTGGTTAACTCCCAAACGACAAATGTCATTTTCACAATAAACAATGCAATTTAAATGCATTTTTTGCTGTGAAAATGACAATTGTCCCAAAAATGTGTCAAAATTGGTCAAAGTGTCCGCCATAATGTTGCAGTCACGAAAAAAAAAAAAAAAAACGCTGATCGCCGCCATTAGTAGTAAAAAATATTAAAAATGCAATAAAAACTATCCCCCATTTTGTAAACGCTATAAATTTTGCACAAACCAACCGATAAATGCTTATTGCGATTTCTTTTTACCAAAAATAGGTAGAAGAATACGTATCGGCCTAAACTCAGGAAAACAAATATTTCTTTATATATTTTGGGGGGATATTATAGCAAAAAGTTAAAAATATTGAATTTTTTTTTTTTAATTGTCGCTCTATTTTTGTTTATAGCGCAAACAAAAAAAAAAAACGCAGAGGTGATCAAATACCACCAAAAGAAAGCTCCATTTATGGGAAAAAAAGGACGCCAATTATGTTTGGGAGCCACGTCGCACGACCACGCAATTGTCTGTTAAAGCGACGCTGTGCCGAACCGCAAAACCTGGCCGGGTCCTTTAGACTAAAGGTCCGGGTCTTAAGTGGTTAAAAAAATGAATACATTACAAAAACATGTTGCACATATCTCCTTGTGCAAGGGTTTTGTAGCCCCGATCCTCCTCTTCTGGAGGAGGATCGGGTGCGCCTCCGAGTCCTGACGCTGCATCTATTGACAGACAGCAGGACTCGGCCCGCCTCCCATGTTGCTGGATTTGATTGACAGCAGCAGGAGCCAATGGTTCCTGCTGCTAGCAATCTGTCCAATGAGGACTCGAGAAAGCGGCTGGAGCCTGCTGTTCTTGTCCTCGATGGAACGATCGGGTTTAGGTAAGTAAAAGAGGGGCTGCTGCACTACAGAAGGTAAAACCTTGAGGTTTTACAACTCTTTAAGGATGTTAACAAATTAGATAGTGCTGCAATGTTCATTTTGTCAAGTGTATTTTTGTATTTAAGGCTCAGTTCACACTACCAAAATGTAGTTTTGCTGCAATTTTCAGTGCAAATTTGATGCAACTTTGTTGCATTTTTGCGTATACTATAGGGGTAAAGTTGCACTGTAAATTGCACCACAGTAGCACAGGAACCTTTTCCAAAATAGCAGTGCCGAGTTTCACTGGGAGTGGGCACCACTGAAAACAATGGGGCAGATTCACAGAGTATCAGAAATACACTACGCCGCCGTTTTTTAGCTGGCTCTACGTGGAATCCAGGTAGATTTTGTCCAGTAAACGACGGCGGCGTAGTGTATTTCTCCCGTCGCAATCCATCTGCGCGAGTAGGGGGCGTGAAGCATTTAAAATAGGCGCGTTCCCGCGGCGATCGAACTGCGCATGCTCCGTTCGCAAATTTCCCGCCGTGCATTGCGCGAAAACACGTCGTCACGTCGTAGTAGCGTCGTTTACGTACATTCCTATTCCCGAACGAGTTACGTAAAAAAAAAAAATATATTTTCAAATCGACGCGGGAACGACGGCCATACTTTACATGGGTTACGCACTGTTAGACCAGCAAAAAGCTCCTCTAACATTACGTAGCCAAAAAATGACGTAGGCGATTGCGAGGGACACTCGTACCTTCGTGGATCGCCGTAAAAAAGGGATTTTTAATAACAGCTTACCTGTCAAATCCTTTTCTTGGAGTACATCACGGGACACAGAGCGCATAGTCATTACATATGGGTTATATGGGTACCTTCAGGTGTGGACACTGGTGTAATCAACTTCACAGGAAGTTCCTCCCTATATAACCTCCTCCCACTGAGAGTGCTTTAGTTTTGTAGCAAGCAATTTCTCTGAGGTTACACAATGTTCCCCAAAAAGAGGGGTGGGAGCTCTGTGTCCCGTGATGTACTCCAAGAAAAGGATTTTACAGGTAAGCTGTTATTAAAAATCCCTTTTTCTTGATCGTACATCACGGGACACAGAGCGCATAGTCATTACATATGGGATGTCCCAAAGCAATGCTCCATGAAGGGAGGGAGACCGTAAGGCCAAAAATAGCCAAACAGAAACTATATCAGGAGGTAAAATAGCTCCACCAACAGAAAAAAGGGGGCGTGAACCGGGCCAGAGGATTCTATACTGCTGCCCGTAGGACCGCCTGCCCAAATGCTGCGTCCGCAGTCTTTGTGACGTCCAACTTATAAAATTTAGTAAACGTATGTACGGAAGACCAGGTTGCCGCTCTGCAAACCTGTGCCATAGAGATCTGATGGTGTGCCGCCCAAGAGGCACTCATGGCCCTCGTAGAATGGGCCTTAACTGATAAGGGCGGTGGAACGCGCTTCAGACCATAGGCCTGAAAAATCAGCTGCTTAATCCACCTAGCCAAGGAAGACTTGGCAGCCGGCTGACCCTTCTTGGGGCCATCCGGAAGAATGAAAAGCACATCTGTTTTCCGAATCTTTTCTGTAGCCTTGAGATAAACTCTCATGGCTCGGACTACATCCAAAGTATGAAGCAATCTTTCCTCTCTGGACTGGGGAGTAGGAAAGAAGGATGGTAGGACTAGGTCCTGATTCAAGTGAAAACTGGATATGACCTTAGGAAGGAAAGAAGGCTGAGGCCGCAGAACCACTCTGTCCTTATGCAGAATAAGGTACGGTTCCCTGCAAGACAAGGCTGCCAGCTCGGAGACCCTTCTGGCCGAAGCCATAGCCACCAAGAAAACCAACTTTCGGGTTAGCAGCACAAGAGGGATTTCTGCCAGAGGTTCAAACGGCTGCTTTTGTAAAGCTGACAAGACCAGATTTAAATTCCAGGGGCAGAGGGGAGCTCTAATAGGGGGATTTACATGCAAGACCCCCTGCAAAAAGGTTTTCACAAGCGAATGTGTGGCCAAAGGCCTTTGAAACCATATCGATAAGGCCGACACCTGCCCCTTTAGAGTACTAAGAGCCAACCCCTTGTCAACGCCAACCTGGAGGAATCGCAAGATCCTGTCAATAAAAAACTTGCGAGGATGCCCTCCTTGAGACTCGCACCACTCCACATAGGTTCTCCAGACTCTGTAATAGATATTTCTAGAGACTGGCTTTCTAGCTTGAATTAACGTAGATATGACTTGGGCAGAGAGGCCTCTGCCCTTAAGAATTAGAGATTCAGCCGCCAAGCCATCAAATTTAGCTGCTGTGAAGCAGGGTGGTAGATCGGGCCCTGAGACAGCAGATCTGGGCGCAGGGGGAGTGGCCACGGTGCCCTTACTGACATCCTCACGATGAGTGCGTACCAAGCCCTTCTGGGCCAGGCTGGGGCCACCAGGATCACCGGCCTGCGCTCCACCCTGATCCTTCGTAGAAGGCGGGGAATCATTTGTAGTGGAGGGAACGCATACAGGAGAGAAAACTGGTGCCAGGGGCAAACCAACGCATCGGTCCCGTAGGCCGAGGGGTCCCTGGCTCGGGATACGAATTTGTCCAATTTCTTGTTGAATCTTGTTGCCATGATGTCCACATCGGGAACTCCGAATCTTTGGCAAATCTCTTGGAATACCTGGGGGTGAAGAGACCACTCTCCCGGGAGTAACTGTTGACGACTCAAAAAATCTGCTTGAGAATTGTCTATCCCTGGGATGAACACTGCTGAGATGCAGGGTACATGGGCTTCGGCCCATGCAAAAATTAGGTTTACTTCCCTTTGAGCCGCCAGGCTCTTTGTGCCCCCCTGGTGGTTTATGTATGCCACCGCCGTGGCATTGTCGGACTGTATCCTTACTGGCAGACCCTGCAGGGGGAGAGTCCAGGCGACCAGGGCCAACCGAACAGCTCTGATCTCTAGGACATTGATGGGAAGCAGACTTTCTGCCTCTGACCACTGTCCCTGCTGGGTCCGTTTTCCTAAGATTGCCCCCCAACCTGTTAGGCTGGCATCTGTGGTTACTATTTTCCACGAGATGGGGCAAAAGGTTTTCCCTTTTGATAATTTTTGAGGGATCAGCCACCAGTACAGGCTGTGCCTGACTTCTGGAGAAAGAACTAATGGACGGTCTAATGCCTGTATGGACTTGTTCCAAGCAGAGAGAATAGCTGCTTGCAGAATTCTGGTATGGATCTGGGCGTAGGGCGCTGCTTCGAAGGCGGCCACCATCTTCCCCAGCAGTCGCATGCATAGGCGAATAGTCGGCTTCTTTTTGCCTAAGACTATTTGAATCGTTTGAATCAACGACCTGATCTTCTCTTGAGGTAAAAATACCCTCTGGCATTCTGTATCTAACCGAAAGCCTAGATATTCCAACTGTCTTGTGGGTTGTAACCTTGATTTTTCTTGGTTCACAATCCACCCGAACTCTTCTAGATGCCGCACTGTGCGGACTACTGCATGATTGAGGTTGGAAGCTGAACTGTCGATAACCAGGAGATCGTCCAGGTATGCTAGGACCAAGATGCCTTCTGTCCTTAGGACGGCTAGTACCGGGGCTAACACCTTTGTGAATACCCGTGGAGCTGTTGCCAACCCGAAAGGGAGGGCTATGAACTGGTAATGACTTTGGTTTATCGTAAAACGAAGAAACTTGTGATGTGCTGGGTAAATCGGCACATGCAGATATGCATCCTTTATGTCTATAGATGCTAGAAAGTCGCCCTGATGTAGGCTGGCTGTCACTGAACGTATGGAGTCCATACGAAAGGTCTGAATCCTTAGAAAGCGATTTAGGCGTTTGAGGTCTAATATAGGCCTGACGTCGCCATTTGGTTTTGGTATAACAAAAAGGTTGGAGTAGAATCCCAGACCCCTTTCTTGGGTTGGTACTTCTACAATTACTCCTTGGAGCAAGAGGCGATCCAACGCCTTTACGAGAGAGGCCCTCTTTAACGGGTCGCTTGGAAGACTTGACCCCTGAAAATGAGGAGGGGGGATTTCTCGAAACTCTAGTTTGTAGCCTGAGGCTACTACGGACCGAACCCAAGAGTCGGGAATTCTGGCCTTCCAGACTTCGGAGAAAAACTGAAGTCTTCCCCCCACCCAAGAGAGTGGGGGCGCCCCTTCATGAATCTGATTTGATGACTGGTTTAGCCGGCTTGCGAGACCAGGGCCTCTTGTTTGCCGCGGCTTGTCCCTGTGGGCGGCTATTAACTGCTGACCGCCCGGGAGGCCGTCGATACTGACGGGAAGTCGAAGGGGCCGAGCCTGCAATGGCCTGTCGTTTAAACGTGGGCCCACGCGGTCTCTTCTTGACCGGTAAGGAAGTACTTTTTCCACTTGATATGGTGTGGATATATTTATCTAGGTCTTCCCCGAATAGTCTTCCCCCATGAAAGGGAAACCCTGCTAAAAGCTTTTTGCAGGGTGCCTCTGCTGACCAGTTCTTTAGCCACAAAAGACGACGCATGTGAACCATCAGTAGAGATGCACGGGATGCCTGTTGGATGGAGTCCTTAATAGCATCTACTGCAAAGCAGAGAGCCCTAGGGAATTCTGCTAATTCATGAGTATGCTGAGCCGGCATGTCCTTTAATATATGTTTTGCCTGATCCTTCAGGGCCTGACAAACACCAATGGCTGCTACTGCTGGCTGAACCATGGCACCTACTGAGGTGAAAGCTGCTTTCAGTAGGGTCTCGAATTTCTTGTCGACCGGATCCTTGAACATATGGACATTTTCAACCGGACAAGTCAGGGATTTATTCACGCAGGAAATGGCTGCGTCCACTGTAGGGAGAGCCCATTTCTTTACATATTCCTCTTCCATAGGGTAGAGAATAGAGAATCTTTTAGGAGGGACAAAGATTCTATCAGGTCGAGCCCAATCCTGGTAAATCACGTTCCGCAGAAGGGGGTGCATTGGAAAAGATGCACCAGTTAATGGAGCCTTTAAAGACCCCAATGAGGATACCTCCGGGGCTACTAGTTCTGGCACTGGAAGTTTAAAGGCAGTGCGAACCATATCTGTCAAAGACTGGATCCACAGGCCCTCTGCTTGAGAGGCCGAAAAATATTCATCTATAGTGGAATTTTCCCTGTCTGAACCGTCGGGACTTGGGTCTGCCTGATCCCCTTGTGGGTCCCGTTCCTCTGAAGAGGAGACCTCCGCATCTGAAAACCCCACACTGGGTGAGGGGGATCTAGCCCGCTTGCTACTTGGGCAAGGACGGGAAAGCAACGCAGTTAACCTTTTCTCTAGCCCACACATGGTGGCTGCTAGCATTTCTTCCGTCACGTAAACGGGAATGGGTGGATCGGGGGCCGCCTCTGCCCCCAGCACCCCCAATGGCTCTTGTACTATGCCACTCGGTGTCTTGACTGGCGAGGGTGGGGCCGTAGAAACCTGGCCCAAATCCTCTGACCCCGATGGAGACCCCTTTTGCTTTTTGGCACCTTTAGCAGCCTTGGCTGGTCCAGATCCCTTTGGAGCCATTGTACAACCTTGGGTCACCCCTATAGCCAACACCTGACTGTTGCAGCTAGGAGTAACCAATATGAGGGCAGGTATGAGAAAAATGAAAAAAAACTAATTTCTCTCTTTTTCTTTTATATTTCTCCTTTTTTTTTTTTTTTTTTTTTCAAAAAATTTTTTTTTTTTTTTTTTTTACCCGCCTGGGAGGTGGCAATACCGAGGAAACCTGTGAGTATTGACACACCAATGCCCGTTAGCCGGAGTCCAAGGTAGACTCAGATACTGCTGGATCTAAGGCTGAGTCCCTTTAAGCAAAAAAACTTTTTTTTTTTTTTTTTTTCTGGTCAATAGTGGACCTAAGTCCTAGACCTGAAGATCCACGAAACCGCCACTAGGTGTCCCTGTGTGGCCAAAAGACCCAGCTGCACGCTCTGTATCCTTTCTTCCTCTGCCTCCAGGAGGGAAAGACCAGCCAGAGAAAAGTTTTTCCTTTATACAGACCCTGACGCTGCTGGCCCGCCCCCCCCGACGCACGCCGACGCTATAAAAGGCGGCGTGCACGCGCGCGCGTATGCGCGCGCACACACGCGCGCGCGCACACGCGTGCACAATCGCGCGCACACACGCGCGCACAATCGCGCGCACGATCGCGCGCACCACGCTGAAACCACATGGAGGTAGCAGAGCAGAGGAACAACATGGACCAGCGTTATGCAGCACCAACAGACACCAGGTAAGCACTAATCTTATTGTAGTGCACACACAGCGAGGAAGCTGTCCCCATGGGCTTCCTAAGAAACAGGAGTTTTTTACCAGCAATTTCCTCTTTAAAACATGTGGGGTTGCAGTATCAGTGTTAACAGGCAGACCTGGGGTGAGTAGAAATATATAACTTACACAAGTATACATATATTTACATATTATCTGGGTAAACATTAAAATCCCATCCTGCCTCAACAGACATAGTGGAGATAGTGGCTGATGCCCCAGCATACTGTTAGCCAACCCAGAACCCCCAGGGGGATACCTACTGTCGAACCAAGTCCCGCAGGTTCCCTCTTACCTGCTCCACGCCGCAGGGTATTGCAAAATGCAAGAGGCCCAGCCTTCCCCCATCTCCGTGGGTATTGTCTTGGACCTTCAGGGACCGGGGTCCTGTGTTAAGGAACCCACACCCCTGGACCTATATAGCATCCTGGCATCAGTAGCGTTTAGTTCTTGGAAGAGACTAAGGCACTGGAGCCCAGAATCCAGCCCTCCAAGGAGAGGCATTATAGGCAAAACCCCACTCCAGCAGGGCCCGGGTACCGTACATCTTGGCTCTGAAGCACTTCGGACGGATCCGGCTAGCTATCCTGGGTCCCGAGACCTCCGAGGGACAGCTAGACGTGACCAACACCTAAGACACTAGCGAAAAAACTAAAGCACTCTCAGTGGGAGGGGGTTATATAGGGAGGAACTTCCTGTGAAGTTGATTACACCAGTGTCCACACCTGAAGGTACCCATATAACCCATATGTAATGACTATGCGCTCTGTGTCCCGTGATGTACGATCAAGAAAACTCATTTGCATATCCCGACGCATGAAAACGACGCGAACTCCTCCCAGCGGCCGCAAAAATATCGCAGTGTAGATCCGAAGGCTTACGAGGACGTAAGCCTCTCGGATCGAAGCCCGAAGCCGCCGTATCATGGTTTGAGGATTCAAACTAGTGATACGGCGCACGAAATTTGAAATTACTCCTGTCTAACACCAGTTAGACAGGCGTAATTGCTCTGTGAATCTGGGCCAATATGATTTCCCTAGTAATGCGATTTTGTGAAACTCAAGTCGCAATAAAAATTGCACTAGTGTGAACCAGCACTCGTACCAGTAACCAGGATTCTTAAGGTTCGATTGGCGGTTTATACGGCCCATCCTCCTTTTCATGGATGTATATATACCTGGCCAGATGAGCAGATATTTGCTGCATGGCCAGGAATCGTCCATGACCGATGAGACACAGTGAATGCTGCATTAGGTAAGAGACTTGCTTTCAATGAGGATATATTAGGTATTCCCTCTTTCTCTTACTCGTGAACATGACATTTAGTCTTAAGTTTTATGTATTACAATCTTGTCCTCTAAAATGTTGCCCAATACATAGCATTAGTAGACACTGATATGCCCAGGACCCATCCTTATACATATAAAAAAAAAATTCTATACCAGATTTGCGCTACTCCGCATTTTGTTGAGTGATCCCTGCGAGCATTGATGCGTCGCTCGAGTGTGGCGATGTGACCTGCCTCAAACATACATGTATTGAGTATACTATGTTTGCTCCAATATAAAGAATATCTCAGTATGAAAGAAATGTAGGAGGTTAATTCCCTGAAGCTCAACCTATGCTACTTCCATATGCCACTTCATGATCAGTATGCGACCTGAGGTCCCGCCTATTAGGACCACTGACATGCACTGTATTTAAAAGGACGCTGTAGATGCAAGTATTAATTACTTTTAATGCATGTTACTTTCATGCTATGCTGAACCACTGCACTGTAAATGCTAACACATACTGTTCTGTTTAAACCATTATATACTACCATTTCATGTTTTTATCCTTTTTTCAATCAAAATATAACAGCATGCTTCTTTTTAACCCCTGAGCAAGGAAGTGAATACGCGTAAAAAACCCCGCTCCCCCCCATTTTCCGAAACATGTTGGGATTCATTGGGATCACACTTTTTTGATTCAACTTTAGGTCTGGAATTATGGTGGGCCCCAATAATTAGCAGCTGTTTTCTAGCATGTGTCTATTCACTCTTTTTAGGTGCATTTGGTATATTTTGTAATTTGTGATACATACTTACTCAATAAAATGTGCTATATTTTTTATACTAGGTTGTAGACTTTAGATATGTATAGTCCAGTATCCTCCGATTAGATAATTCATGTAAATATACTACAACATAGGTTACTCCTCTTCTATCTATCCTGGCATACTTCTCCATTGTCTGCATAAATGGAACTATATATAGAACTACTTGCTTGCATACATACATACATACACGGGCACGATCTACTCTTCTGGATGTGACTTTGCCTCTCTACCAGTGGCGGCCCATTCATTAGAGGCATACGGGCACAACCCCCTCATCCATGTGTCCGGCCCCTAATCTACATGCCGGACGCATGGATTCATTCCAATTGGGGGGGGGGGGGATTTGAAACATGAGATTAGAGCCATAGGCTCTAATGGTCTTCATGAAAAGGGTGGGCTGAGGGCGCAGAGCACCATGCTTCAAGCCCACCCAGTTGTGTGACAATAACAAATTAATATTTGCTATCGTCACACTGACCTACCTCCAGGCCAATCAGAAAGCAGGTCCTGAGACCCTTCCCCAACCTGGCTGAAAGAGCAGGCGATCCTATTGGATGACTAGGAGGAGGAGTATGGGGAAAATAAAAAACGACTTTTACAGATGCTTGAGCTTTTATTTCTCTGGTTTCAACAAGAAAAGATAAACCACCTTTAAAAAGGAATTTTCTTTTTTTATATAGAATAAAATATGGAACAAATGTTATTGTACGTTTATGATTGCTATACATTCCCTTATATTTCTCGTTACCATCAAAGTCCCAAATGGGTTTTAAGCTCCTCTAGTATTGTTAAATCATGTTGCCAATGGCACCACCATACTGAATTGTATTGAATTGGGTTTTTTTTCCGCAATTGGTCCTGTTGTGTTGTTGCCAGAAGCTTGCACTTAGTCTGTATACTTGCACAATAATTCTTTTGTTTAAATTGTACATATTAGCAATGTGAAAATTTTCCAAAATTTTGCTAAAAGAGATTAGCAAAATAGAGATAGCTTTAGATCCCTGGCAGTGTATGTTCCATGCAACAACTTTATCCAAGAAAAGATACAAAACATCAATTATCCCCATCCTATTGAATGTAACAAAAATATTAATACCGAAAAAATGGAAGGAAAAACAGGCCCCGTCGATACAGGAATGGCTAAAGGAGGTAGAAAGAATTAGAAATATGGAGGAGGATCAGTATTGGGAACCTAACCAGAGAGAAGCAGGGATCTGGAGAGGTTGGGAGGATTTTAAACAATCTCAGTTGTACTCAGAGTATATGAGTAGGGAAGACAGTATATAGACCGGGAGGGGGGGGAGGGGGAAGGGAGGAGAGGGAGGGGGGGAAAGTCCCCCCCCCTTTTTTTTTGTGCTGTTGTTGTTGTTTGGCAGGTGGTTTGAAGGGGAGAACTGCTAAAATATGCTCTCCCCCCTAATAAAGAGAAAGGGGAAAAAGGGAAAAACAATAGAATTAATCACAGGGAGAAATAGACAGGACCTACCACATAAATGCACTAAAATAATTATAGACGGGAGGGACCACGGGGAGAATGTATATGAAAGGGGGAAAATGTTTTTTTATCTGGGTGGTAATGGGTTCTTTTTTTTTTTGTTCCCCTTCTCTTTTCTCTCCCCACCTTCCTCTCCTCTCGGCATAAGGGGGGGAAGGGCAAGAGAGGGAGGAGGTTAAGTGAAATAAAAGAAATAAATAAAAGGTGTAGGATTGATCGATCTCGACAATGTTGTCTTTATTATTTTAGTGTACATTGTTTATATTTGAGTAGATTGTGAATGTATTTAATATGATTTCAATGTATGTTATTGTAAATGTAATGTGAAATGTATGTATGTATGTAAAACATTTTTTTTGAATAAAAACAAATAAAAACGAAAATTTCCTTGGATCTTTTATATGCATTAACTAGATTGTTTCATATTTTGGATGGATTTCTGCCGATCTGGAGCTGTGCTTATTTTCACTACATTGGACTTGCATATTAAAACCATTGTACTACAAGACATTATAAAAGTAAAAAATGTATTGTGCTATGCATGAGTAGTTGAAATATTGATATTTTCAATTACATATATCGAACTGAAAAACATCACAATATAGGCAGGGTAAAGTGATAAAGTCTTTGCAAAGGACAGCATCCATTCACCAGGCTTGAGCACTGTTAAATGACTGGGGAAGTGATTTGACTGCTCTCCTAGGTAGCCAAGACAGCGTATTTCTGCACTGGACAGGACAGGACCAAGAAGCTGGGAGGAATGCAGATAAGGCCAGCAGGATGGCCAGATAATTTTATGCAGTTCTAGTTATCGCAAGAGATCTAAAAATCTTTAGATCTCTCCAAGAAAGTCCAGCGTAATTTTAAATTATAACTAAAGGCAAAAAAACGTTGCTTTTAGTTTTGAATAAAGAGATTAAAACACCTGTCAAGTTTTAAATGTAGTCTGTGTCCTTTTTATGAGAGATTCACCCTAATTGTCCGGTTTACCATTATCATCAAAAATGAAATACAATTCCCAAATATTGAGTTGTCCTCAGAACAGAAATTGAGGGGACATCTTTAAGTAGTGACACATTAGCTGTGGTAACAACCAGGGATTTCCTAATTTCAGAGGGAATTTCTCCAACTTCCTGTTTTGGCTATGGAACAGGAAGTGAAGGGGAATCTCTACAATGGTACACACATGGCAACTCCCCCCTCCTTTAGTCTATCCAAATAATATATCCTTTAGTTTTTCTTAAAAAAAAAAACACCTGGTTACAAAAACTAAAGTACATTTTTAAAAAGGCAAAACATGTCAGAGAATTTGTCCAAGAAGAGGTACTGAGGATTTTAAATCTGAAAAAGTTATATATCCATTACTTGTTTTGATATATTGACTGTTATGATGAAGAAAGTGTGACATCAGAATTAACAAATGTAAAATAATTCATGCAACCAAGTTAGCCAATGCTACTAAGATAAGAGACAGAAAGCAACTGAACAATGAATAAGAGTATTTTCATACAGAACTCACAAGTGCTATTCCCCTATAAAAGGCTTCCATAGCCAAAACGCCCGGTCCATCAACAGTCATTCCATCATCCTCTGGTCCCCAGCTTGCACTGTAGATGTGAATGTGCTGTGGATTCAGACTCAGAGACCGAGCTTCAATAATATCAGTGATCAATCCATCAAGCATCCGGATGCCTAGGGAATAAATCAATTTAGAATGAAAGTAACGATACGTATCCATATATCAGTTGAGAGCCACCTTATAATCTCTCTTTGTATAATGAAGCATTTTAGCATGCATTACCTCCTATTCTTGCGTTGTATGCAATCCCTGTACCACAGATGTTATTATTTGCTACTGCAGCCACTACTCCAGCACAACGTGTCCCATGGCTAGGAAGTATATAAAAATGGTAAGAAAAGAACCATGTTGATAAATGTCAGGTACACAATTTAAAAATTTACAGTATATATTAATTTATAGAAGTGATGGTGAACCGAATCCACTTTTTGCACACCTGGAAGAGGCACAATAGACAGTAGGCAGATTTTACATTGCACCACAAAATGCAGAGCATGGTGTACAGATTGGCACTATCTACTGCATAGCATACAGATTGCAATCTTCTGGAATGTGTAATTAAAGCAATATTAAAGCCTTGTTTTGATTTGTTTTTTAAAATAAAAAAAACATGTTATGTTATATTTACCTGATCCATGTAATGGCTTTGGACAGAGCCATACATCAGTCTCTTGTTGAACCACTGGCTCAGTCAGTCAGTGTGAGAGTAGGACGCTCCATGCTTCCGCACGAGTCTGCTCTCGCCAGGGACCAGACAGACAGTCAGGGATCAGGCAGACTGTTAGGTATCCCTCCAGAGACCCACTACTTGGCTTCCCCCGGCTTCACCTGACCCCCCTGGCTCCCTCCTTCATCCCTTCTCCAGGGGAACCAGCAGGTAAGCCACTACTGGGACTGTAGGCGGCTGTCCTTTTCAGGACAAGCCGCTGCAGCTTACCCAAACCTTTGGCTCTCCCCCTCTCCATTCCTCCCCTCCTACACCCCCACACTACCACCTCGACTAAAGCTGCCCCTCCGCTACCTAATCGCTGCAATTTTCCGCCTTTTCAGGCGTTTTCCCACACCTCTGCGCCGGCCTGTGAGCAATCGTGGCAGCCGCGATCTAGGAAAGGCCGCGGCTTCACCCGCAGCGCGCCGCTCCTCACCCCCGGCAACTGTCATCAAACAGCCCACAACCCCCCCCCCCCCAATACCCCAGGAAAGCACCTATACCCCCTGCCCATTGATCCAGGCCCCCCACGGCAGCACCGATTAATCTGGGAGCCCCCAGCCTGGATCCTGCTGCTTGATCGGCGGCCATCTTGCTACACCCAGCCCCAATCTCCCCTTTCTCAACACCATTACAACTTGATCCAGGGTTCGCCCGATCGCCTCTCAAGGGGTCAGGAAGGAATTTTTTTCCCTGACGCAGCATATTGGTAGGGCATGGTCAGGGTTTTTTTTGCCTTCCTCTGGACCAAGGCAGAATAGAGGATTCAGTCAATCCTTGAAAATCCCCCCCTGGTGTTTGGCGACCATGGTTAATCTGCAGAGACCATTTGGGATCTGAGGCGATTTGCCGCAATACTACCAGCCATCACCAAAAAAGCCCTTCGAACTGAGCGACTTTTAAGAATCGATCGACGATGGACTATCAAAAATCTCAGCCGTGTACCCCAGCCTAAGCATACATCAGGTGCTTTAATCAACACAAGATCGGCAGTAAAACACTGACTAGAAATCCATGATTTCATCCTACAATACGATCTAGACTGCCTCTTTATTACAGAGAGCTGGCTTACAGCCGACTAACACCATTCTAGGAGAATTGGTGCCAGAAAACTATTGTATTATAACGGAAAACAGAATAGGGCAAAGAGGAGGAGGACTGGCGGTGATCTATAAGACTCATCTTGCGATCACTAAACCAGTCCTTCAAAACCCTCTTCCATTCATGGAAACCCTTACTCTGCAACTGCAAGCAAACTCCCAAGAGACCGTCCGGATTCTACTCTGCTATAGGCCACCTGGCCCAAAATCGCAGCTTCTCCCATCATTGACGGACTTTATCTCCACCTATACCCTTAATAGCAAACACCTTTTTCTGCTCGGGGACTTCAACCTCTGGGCCAACTCCCCGCAGACCCCATTGCCAACGCCTGCATTGACCACCTGGAAGGATTAGGGCTTCAGCAACTAGTATGTGGGCCCACACATGCTTCAGGTCACACGCTCGATCTTATTTTCAGACAAGATCTGGAAATAAAAATCTTGGAAAATGAACCGTTGCCATGGACAGATCACCATGCAATTAAATTCATTATTTCCGAATTCCCCCCCCCCCCCCTTAACAAAAACATCAAATCCAGTGACAACACACTGGACTAGATGTCAGAAGAAGCTCCACTCGGAACTCTTCAAAGCCACATTAAGGAAAAAAATAAAAACAATCCAGCCCCACCAAACGGCTGAAGAAACACTGGATGCCATAAACACAGCCCTATTACAGTCAGCGGACTTAATAGCGCCGAAACGTAAAACCCACATCCGGAAAAATAACTCCAGCTGGTTCAACAACCAACTGGCGTTACTGAAGCAAGAGCGCAGAAGCCGACTGGAAAAGAAGCTCTTCAGATGAGAACTTCTCCATCTACAAGGCAACAACAAGAAAATACCACAAAGAAATCTTCAAAGCCAAGAAAAACAATTTTTCTGAGGCTATCAACAGCGCCCTTAACTGCCCCCGCAAACTCTTCAAGCTGGTCACTTCATGAACCATGGAGACCAGGATGTCTTGAAGCCCCCAATTCGGACACACAAGAATTTTGCAATGAATTATCGGATTACTTCATTAATAAAATCGAGGGAATCTGGCATTCAGCAAAACAATTCCCCCCGTAGCCCCCCCGTAATTACTTACACAACACCTGCAGTAATTCACCACAACCTGGTAAGTTCACGCTGGAACCCATCTCTATCCATGCCACTAAAAATATCATCGGTACTTTGCGTAACAGCACTGCGCCTAATGATATCATCCCCACCAAACTGCTGAAGGAATGCGCCGACATCCTGGCAACTCTATCATGCAGCTTATTAACCAATCTTTCAGGGAGGGCATAGTGCCCTCCTAGTTTTAAGGAGGGCATAATTCAACCCATCTTGAAGAAACCCACCCTGGACCCCAAGGACCCACTCCACCGCCGTCCCATAACAGGCCTAAACGTTCTCGCCAAGGTAATGGAGAAAGTAGTGGTACAACAGCATCTAGATACCTATAACTTACTTGATCCATTTCATTCGGGATTCCGGCCCGGACACAGGACGGAAACAGCATTGCTCAAGATATGGGACGACGCTCTCGAGGCCGCAGATGAAGGAGAATCTTGTCTTCTGGTTCTGTTGGACCTGAGCGCAGCTTTCGACACAGTAGACCACAAGCTTTTATTGACTCGGCTAGCTGAAGTAGCCAAAGTCGCAGAAGGCGACTTATCTTGGTTCTCCTCTTTTTTGGAAAACCGATCGCAAATAGTGAAATTGGGACCTTTCACTTCTGAAAAATGCACATTATCGTGCAGAGTCCCTCAAGGATCCCCCCTGTCGCCGGTGTTATTCAACATCTATCTTCGTCCTCTTTTTGAAATCGTCAGCAGCCAAAAACTGCTTTACCACTCATATGCAGACGACACGCAACTGTATTTCCGCATTTGCAATAAAAAGGATAACCACCTCAATCTAGAGACATGCCTCTCTTTGATAGAGGACTGGATGACAAAGAGTTATCTTAAACTCAACGGAGCCAAAACAGAACTTCTCCTGTTTCACGCCAAGCGTATGAATCAACCTGCAACAACTTGGACTCCCCCGCCCATTCTGGGCAAAATCATCACCCCTAGCGCCAAAGTCAAAAGTCTTGGGGTCATCTTCGACTCCTACTTGACAATGGATGCACAATTGGGTCAGTAGTCAGCGGATCTCACCATCTGCTGCGCCTACTACGCAGACTTACTCCTTTCATCCCCAAAGAAGACGTAGCAGTCGTGGTGGGAGCAATTGTGAACTCCAGACTGGACTATGCAAATGCCCTTTACCTCGGACACCCCAAGTACCAAATCGCTCGTCTACAAGTCGTTCAAAATACGGCCGCCAGACTTGTGACTGGGAAAAAACCTTGGGAATCAATCTCACCTTCACTGAGATCCCTTCATTGGTTACCAGTAAAAGACAGAATCACTTTTAAAGCACTCTGTCTAAAGCATAGATGTATTCATGGGAATGCTCCCCATTATTTATGCGAAAAAATGAAAGCTCATAATCCCAATCGCGTTCTGCGATCCACCAATCAAAATCTACTACAGATACCGAAAGCCAGATACAAGTCCAAAGGAGATAGAAGATTCACGGTCCAAGGTCCCAGACTATGGAACGCTTTACCAACCAGCATTCGGTTGGAGGAGAACCACTTAGCATTCATTTACTTATTAAACCATGTTTACTATGTAAAAACGAATGTTAGCTTAGTAAAGTTAAGATTGAATTATTTCTATCATCTGAAAGTAAAAATAAATGTTTTACTATTCCTTGCAATGAATGAGTATTTTAACCACTGGGCACTTAAACCCACTTAATAACCAGACCAATTTTCAGCTTTCGGTGCTCTCACATTTTGAATGACAATTACTCTAACCAAATTACATTTAAATAAAGCTTTCTTTTGGTGGCATTTGATCACCTCTGCGGATTCGCTATAAATGAAAAAAAGAACAAAAATTTTGTAAAAAAAATAATGAATTTTTCTTTATTTCTATTATAAAATTTTGCAATAAACAAATGTTTTTCTTCATAAATTTGGCCAAGAATGTATACTGCTACATATATTTGTGGATATTATTTAGTCTGGGTGAAAGTTATAGGGTCTAAAAGCTATGGTGCCAATTACTGAAAATTGATCAATTTGATCACGCCTGATGTACTGACTGCCACTCTCATTTCTTGAGGTCCTAACAAGCCAGTAAAGTACAAATACCCCCCAAATGACCCATTTTTGGAAAGTAGACATGTGACACTGGTGGGCACAGGTGGCACTGGTGTGGCACTGCAGTGGCGCAGGTGTAACTGATGGGCAAAGGTGGCACTGGTGGGCACAGGTGACGCAGGTACTGTTGGGCACTGCAGTGGTGCAGATGAGCACTGATGGGCACAGGCGGCACAGATTGGGCACTGCTGGGCACTTACAGTTTGTCTCCAATTGCTCTCCTCTCAAGCTGGATTGGTGTGAGGAGAGGGGAGCGATGAACTGAAAGTGACCCCTTGTTTGCTTTGTTTACATTTGTGATCGCGCCGTCATTGGACGGCACGATCACGTGGTAAAGAGCCGCGTTCATTGGCCCTTTACCGCGAATCTTGTTGCTGCGGGTCCCGTGGACCCGGCGAGCACAGATGATCGCGTGTGCGCGCCCGAGGGGGCGCGCAGGAACGATTCTCTGGGAGGACGTCCTCCCAGATTCAAGGAACCGCCTTGTAGCCATAATTCGGCTATGGGGCAGTGATTAAGTGGGTAAAAAGAGTAACTTTTTCTCAACAAAAAATTCCCTCTGGGTGATCAATGTACATTGCAAAGATATTTGTTGCCGATTCCTAACATTTGTTATCTTAAAGAAATAATGATTTTTCTATGTCCATTTGAGTGAATCTGTATGGACGTGGTTTTATAATAAATCAGTTGCTGCACCTGCAGGGTTCTGATGAGAAAAGTTGCAAGGTCTGCATCCCTTTAGATGCAATTCTCCTTTGGAAGTATCTCACTAAAAGTGAATTTTTTGTTGCAGGGGGTGCCCAAAATCTAAATTGTATCTTTGTGTAGATTTCTGGGAAAAATCAGTGAGCCAATCACACAAGCAGGAAATTAATTTTTTTGGGGGTGGTGGGTGTGTTCTGTACACCATTGGTGTACAGAATACCTCCAGGTAGCCATACTGTATCGCATTTTACAAAAAAATACAGTGGCCTCAGATTAAAAAAGATAATTTATGATAAGATATTCAATTACACTATTGTAATTGAATGTTAACAGACTTGTGTTGCAATTGTATACGCTATATTTTTACTTTTGCCATTTTTTTCTTCAAAATTGGAGGAAGTTGCATCTTATTTACAAAGCTAAGTGAATAGCCTTTAGAAAACCCCATTGCCAAGTTAAAAGAAGGATAAACCACCAACATACATAAAAAAAGACTCAGAAACCTAAACCTGCAGTAATCCAGAGGAAGGCAAAAAAAAAACCTTGTGTTTTTTTTAGTTTTTTTAAACAGACAATTTATTGAAAACTTACAAAAAAATAAAAAATAAATACAAACTTCTTCCTTTTCAGAGTTAACATTCCAGAGCATGCATTTATCTAAACAAAATTGTGTATAACAGTCATAACTAATCACTTGCTCATAACACCAGTACATATATATTACACCAACAGAGACTTACAAATCCTTACCTCAGAGCAACAGGGGGAGAAAAAAAAAAAAACACCTACAAAAATATGTTTTTCTACCTTTCTTTTCTCCCCCTCCTTTGTCCATATTACATAACCACTCCTCTGGAATCAGGACAGTCTACAGTTTCCAATATTTCAAAATTAGTTTACGGGCCTGAAATAATGCTCTAGACACTTGTTTGGGATCTAATTGACCTTACTTTCAACAGATCACTGATCTTGGCAACATCTATTACACATCCATTCCCTCCATAGACCCATAGTACTTAATTTGGATGGGATATAGTGTACGGGTAACATTAAATATAATTGGGAGAGCTTCTAAAACATACACCCTCCATCTTTACGCTGCTGCAGATGTTCCATCTTAACCCTGAGCACTTTATACCGCCAAATACCACCAAAGAATAAAATATAGTGTTAATTACCCAAAATATCTTCAGTGGAATTACAACTAGTGTGCGTTATGTAAAAAGTAAGGCAATTGGGGCATAAGGATAGTTTGAATAAGATTGACAGGGAAAAACATTCAGCACAGAGTAAAGGGTTGAATAGGCTGAGGGAGGAGCTGCAGACATAAGAAGGGTGCAAAGTCCCAGGAGCTGCATACAGAGAAAAGGGGTGCGAGGAAAGAGGTGGAAAGTCCCAGAAGCTACTAAAGAAAAAAGAGGATACGTTTGGTTGGTGGCACATGCCACTATGGGTTTAGCATGGATAATGGGGAGGGCGCTTTTAGGGGAGATCTTACTGCTGGAACATGTCCGCACATACCCACCTGTTCTCATTAGATGGGGTATATCGTGGCTGAGGATCAGGGTCATTATCGTTGAAGTCAAAGCTTGCCATGGTATCCTGAAAAATAAACATTTCATAATGTTAACAGATACCCCCAAAAATCATATTTTTGTCTGACAAAGCTTCACCTAAACAGAAGTAGTTTATTCACCACACAGTAGGCATTTTCACCAATGCCACTAATGCAATATATGCCCTTTTAATTTGCCATTTTGTCTTGTTATAGGGATTTTTTTTAATTCCCCCCCCCCCCCCCCAATTAAAAATCCAGGCCAACATGAACTTATGTCACATGTTCATTAGGAGGATGTAGCACATCCTGCAATAAATCATAACCCTGATCCTTGGCCATATGGTTTTCTCTGCACTCCATTACAGACTCTGAGATCTGCTTAGAAGCTACTGAGGATCAGATTACAGTCCGCTTATTACTGAGTTAAGCTGTCTATAGGTTTTGCCAATTCAGCAGGTAACCTATTCAAGAACTTGATTTGTTAAATCAGATGGTTAGGTCCTCAGTCTGTATTAAGTGACTTAAAACTGTTCATAAGACAAAGCCCTGATGGGAGAGAGCAAACATATGGCAGCCCTGAAGTTATTAAACCTGCCTTGCTCAAGTATAACTTTCTAAAACTGTCAAAGACAACCAGATGTTCCAGGAATTAAGCAATCTTCTTGAGCTTGAAGTTGCCAAGGAAGACCCACATTACCAGGTCTTGGCTACTTGGACAATGCATACAGTGTTAACCCGGTAGAAGCAAAATTATCATGCAATATTTCAGAAAAAATTGGCAACAGAGGGTTCAAAGTACAAAGAGCAGCCATCAACTGCTTTCCACCCCTCTTCTTATTTTCAAAGATTTAGCCAAAGCCAAGTATAATCCAAGAGCCTTTTATTTACTTTAGCATTCCTAGCTCTTCATTTGCAAAAAGAGAAATTCTGATTGCTAAATACAGATTCTAGAAATGTTGTCTCCATTACAAAGATAAGAACTACGCCAAGCTACCAGCAGTGACAGTGAAGAAAGATGAAACAATCCAAACTTCTTACTGTCAACAACAAACTACATAATCTCAGAAAGTGGCATGCATTTAAAAGGAAAGCTCTTTGACTAATACAAGGAGTTTCTAAGGAACCATGAAATTTTCTTCAAATCTTGCACATCCACGTACCACTTTTCCCAAGGCTGTAGGGTTACTGTTGAAGCAGCCTCCTTCAATGATCATATCTAAATATAGTGAGCTTAATCACAAAGGACCCTCACAGAAAACCATTACAAACATATATGTCTAGTGAAAAAGCATTTCTTCATGGACAAGCAGAGAAAGTGGTCGGGATGTATGCCGTTTTGGAAGACCAAAGCAGTCATTTATTTGTCACTTCAGAGTTCTTCGACATAAACATAAGGGGAGATGTACTGTTCTACACGTGTACTGACAGTTGAAACCGCAAGAAGAATCGCCTCTGCTGGGGCTTTCAGGCATAAAAAGTGACAGAAGGAATTTAAACTTCCTACATTTATCAAGTCCAATGAAATACCTTGCAGAAAGAAAATCCCTACACAGGAAGATACACTTTTATGTATGATTTTAATGTTTCAAAACAGGTCTACGTATCACCATTGGAAGATAATGCCAAAATCATGCTTTTACTGGGATGAGACATTCCAAAGAGTCCACATGGTACAAAAACAGTGCACAGGTGATGGTCATAAAGATACTTTTTCTCCAAAATCCCAAACTACGCGGGGCCATCATCAGCGTTCCTCACTCCAGAAAGAAACAGAATTCAATCAGTATATGCACTTGTTAGGATATTTTCCCAAGGCGTCTTCCAGGACAGCCCTTGAGAGATGGAGCTCCTCCCTGGACAGGAAACGCATCACCTCCAGCTCTTTAAAAGGCGGTCCCCTCAGGCATCTGGTCAGTTTTTTGCGTTTCCTCAGTCGGAGGAGACATGTCACCTGGGAACCGTCTTTTTTCAGAGGGATGGATCCGGGAGGGGGTCCATCTCCAAGGGCTGGGGAAGACAGCTGGACTGTGCTTACCTGAACGATCCCTCCTCTTTTGGCCGCGGGTTCCCTCCGACTGGGTCTGGAGTTCCCCGTTTCCTCCTTCCCCCGGCGAGGGAGTTGGCGGTGATGGCTTGCATTAGGCGGCGGTGTTAGCAGCGAGGGAATGCGCTCCTCGCGGTGGATGCCGTGACCCGGAAGTCGCTGGGCGTAACTTCTAGGCCAGGATGCGCGTCATCACTGAGCGCCGGAAGCTGTGGTTCCGGTTTCTGGCGTGGGAAGTTTGGAAGGCCGAGCCGGCGTTTAAAAGGCAGCAAGCGTGGGCTGAACGCTGCCTGTATACAGACACAAGATGGACGCTGTACACGCGCCAGGGGAGTCTAGCGCCGGCTCTTCACAGATAGGCTGGCTGTGCCAGAGCTCTTTTTTCCTGTGCATTTCACCTGTTTTAGAACGGGAGCTATATAGGAATGTTTGCCTATGTTTAGCTCAGTGGGCACCTTAGGATGGCATGCTAGGGATACCTTTTCTTAAAAGAGGACATGTCTCTTTTGTTTCCTACCAGAAAGATCCAAAAGACCACAGTGTTAAAGTCCCTTCTAGCAAAAAGAAGTGTGCCACATGTAATGCAAGACTAGCATCAGGTTATACCAAAAACCTATGTGGACCTTGTATTTCAACTGTGATAAGCAGTGAAGAGGATTCCCCACTTAACAAATTTTTGGGTTCTTTTAAAGAGGAGATGAAAGCAACTTTTCAGTCCTTTAGGAAACTTATTGCTGACTCGCAAATCCCAACGCCAGCCACCACACAGCAAGAGGTGCCCACCTCTCCCACTCCGGTAGCGTCAGGAGCAGGTGATCCTGTGGAGAATGAGGAGATTTCCCTTAGAAATCTTGATTCGGATTCCTCCCATTCAGATTCTGGGCAGGAAGATGATCAGAATGACTCCCGCACACCCACTAGATTCAAGCTCTCCCAGGACGAGGTAGATGAATTAATTGGGGCTATTCATGAAACGTTAGAGATGAAGGAAGAAAAAACTTCTCTCTCACGACATGATAAAATGTATCAGGGGTTAAGCAGGAGAAAACAACGTTTTTCCAGTGCACAAGCTGATGTCAGACCTGGTGCTTAGGGAATGGGAGGAACCTGACAAGAGGCCTTTCTTTTCTAGCGGTTTAAAAAGAAGATTTCCTTTTGAGGAAGACCCCAAGGCGGTCTGGAACCAGTCCCCTAAACTGGATGCCCCCCTGTCAAAAGTCTCAAAGCACTCAGACTTAGTGTTTGAGGACATGGGACATTTAGCAGATCCCATGGACAAAAGGGGAGATGTTATCCTCAAAAGATCCTGGGACGCAGCCATGGCTAATCTTAAACCAGCCCTGGCAACTATGTGTGTAGTGCGTAATTTAGAATTTTGGCTCAAACAGCTACAGGAACACCTGACAGCAGGTATTTCTAGAGAAGATTTATTGAAATCTCTTCCAATGCTGTTTAAGGCAGTTGGTTTTATCGCTCATGCTTCGGCAGAATCGGTAAAGCTTTCAGCCAGGTCAGCTTTACTGTCATTAGCAGCGAGGAGAACTCTTTGGCTCAAGACTTGGCCAGGAGACACCTCATCTAAATTACGTCTTTGTAGCGTTCCTTTCTCAGGTAACCTTTTGTTTGGTACTCCGCTAGATGAAGCGTTAGAACGCACGGCGGAATAAAAGAGGACCTTTCCTGAAAAGAAAAAGCCTTTTAACAGGAAGTTTTTTCGTTCCTTTAAGGGGCAAAAGAAAACACAAGAGAAAGGAAAGCCAAATAGACCCTGGGGGGCGCAAGGAGGGAAACAAAAAGCAAAAGTGCTCTTTAACCCTCCTGACAAAAATCCCAAATCTCAATGAGGCCAGGATCCAGGTGGGAGGAAGACTGGGGGATTTCCTTCCACAATGGATAAAGTTGACCTCCAACAACTCTGTCAGGGGAGTCATAGGAAAGGGCTATGCCCTGGAGTTCAGTCAGTTGCCACCAACGAGATTCTTGGTTACACAGCTGGCAAAGGACCCGGTAAAAGCGCAGGCACTACAACTTCTCATAGGAGAATTTGTAGATCAAAAAATCCTAATACCAGTTCCCAAACAGGAAGAAGGTCAGGGTTTTTACTCGCACGTCTTTCTGGTACGAAAGCCATCAGGGAAGTATCGCCTGATTTTCAACCTAAAACCGTTGAATGCAGTCATTCGGTACAAAAAATTCCGGATGGAATCTATTTATTCTGTCAAGAATTTGCTTCAGAAAGACTGCTTTATGGCAAAGATAGATCTGAAGGATGCCTACCTTCACATTCCTATTAGAGTAAGCTCCCAAAGGTTCCTTCGCATTGCTGTTCGGATAGAGGAAAAGATTTTCCACTATCAGAGCCAAGCCCTCCCCTTTGGCCTCTCCTCGTCTCCGAGGATCTTTACCAAAATCCTTGCGGAGACGTTGGCCCCTCTAAGACTCCAAGGAATAACAGTTGTCCCATACTTGGACGACCTGTTGTTCCTGGCACCCACAAAACAAAAGCTACTTGAGGACCTAGTGGTCGTCCAGCAGTGGTTGACTCAGTTAGGCTGGATAGTCAACAGGGAAAAGTCAATCCTCATTCCCACACAGGAAATCCTGTTCTTGGGCTACATAGTAAGTTCTACAGAGAAAAAGACCTTTCTCCCACAGGAAAAAAATCGATCACCTAAGTCAGCGAGTAGCTCAGTTGCAGACAAATCTCCCTGTCACAGTAAGGGAGATAATGTCAGTCCTAGGCCTCATGACAGCCTCTATCCCAGCAGTCAGATGGGCCAGGT
Source organism: Rana kukunoris (assembly GCA_029574335.1). Taxonomy (NCBI): domain Eukaryota; kingdom Metazoa; phylum Chordata; class Amphibia; order Anura; family Ranidae; genus Rana; species Rana kukunoris. The sequence goes on from CM056049.1 coordinate 381,308,616, forward strand.
TCCACCAAAGGCCACTCCAGTATTTTCTCCTTCAAAATCTTGCAGGAAAAGACTTGGAGGAGAAGATATACCTGCCAGAAAAAAACAAAGCAGGCTCTCTGGTGGTGGAGAAACCAAAACCACCTGAACAAAGGTCTGCTGTGGAACCCACCTGTGACACGCATCTTGACTAGGGACGCCAGCAACCAAGGTTGGGGAGCCCACCTAGAAGGTCAGTGGGCACAAGGCACCTGGAGTCATCTAGAAGAGAAACGCTCTTCAAATTACCGGGAATTAAAAGCCGTAGCCAAAGGGATCGCAGCGTTCCAGGGTCAGCTCAAGCATCAACATCTACAGATCAGGTCGGACAATACAACTACTGTAGCATATTTGAACAAACAAGGGGGCACCAGGAATCCCACCCTGATGGGCATAGCAAAATAAGTTTTTGTATGGGCAGAAGAGAATCTCGAGTCACTTTCAGCTGTCCATCTCAAGGGTACGCAAAACAGTCTAGCCGATTTCTTGAGCAGACAATTAGTCTCTCAAGAAGAATGGTCTCTGGATCCGACGGTCTTTGCCAAGATAGTGTCCAAATGCGGTCTTCCGGAGATCGACTTGTTCGCCAACAGGAGAAATACCAAGCTTCCAGAATTTTTCTCACTGAACCCCAGGGATCAACCGGTAGCAGTCGATGCCCTTCAGAACGCATGGTCATTCTCCCTGACATATGCTTTCCCACCTCTGCATCTCTTACCGAGAGTCCTTTCCAAATTCAGGATGGAGAAGACTTCCCTTATCCTGATAGCCCCCTTTTGGCCAAAGAGGGCGTGGTTTTCGCTTCTACTAGCGTTAGCAGATCGTCCACCGTGGATGTTGCCGTGCAGTCAAGATCTGTTGACTCAAGGTCCAGTGCGGCACCCCAATCCAGCTTTTCTGAATCTAGCAGCCTGGTTTCTGAAATAGACCCTTAGACTTCAGGATGTCTATCAGATAGAGTAATCAAAACTCTATTACAGAGTCGCAAACCAGTTACCAGAGCGATTTATCTGAAACACTGGAAAAAATGTAATCTCTGGCTTAAAGAGAATGGAAAGAGGGAACATGATTCCCCAACGATTTTGGAATTCTTACAGGAGGGCATTGACAAGAAGTTGGCCTTAAGCACGATTAAGGTTCAAATTGCTGCCCTTTCAGTTTATGTTCAGCGCTCCCTACAAGAGGACCCGCTTATCAGTAGATTTTGCAAAGCAATTGCCAAACAACGCCCGGCCCCATGCCGTAAGGTCCCGAAATGGGACCTATCTCTTATGTTGAAAGCGATCATTAAAGAGCCCTTTGAGCCGATATCAGAGGCATCCTTAAAATTAATTACTTTGAAGACAATTTTTTTGGTCACTATGACTTCTGCCCGCAGAATCAGCGAACTTCAGGCTCTCTCAATTAGTGATCCGTATATGCAAATTTTGGAGGATAAAGTTATTCTAAAGACAGATCAGTCCTTTGTGCCAAAAGTCGCCTCTGCTTTCCACAAGAGTCAGGACATTATACTTCCTTCCTTTTGCAATAAACCAAGAAATAGCAAAGAAGAACAATTACACCGGCTAGATGTCAGGAGATGCCTTCTAGTTTATCTGGAAACAGCTAAAAGCTTTAGAGAATCAGATGCACTGTTTATTATTTTTTCCGGGAATCGAAAGGGAAAACAGGCTTCAAAAGGGACACTAGCCAGGTGGATTAAATTGGCCATCTTGGAAGGGTATAAAGCTCTACACTTGGATCCTCCGCAGGGTTTGAAGGCACACTCTACAAGGGCGTTAGCCACGTCCTGGGCAGAAAGAGCCGGCGCTACCCCGGAGCAGATATGCAAGGCCGCTACGTGGTCAAGCATGTCCACGTTCATTCGACATTACCGACTGGACGTCCTAAGTAGTCAAGATCAGGCCTTTGGGAGAAAAGTCCTGCAAGCAGTAGTCCCACCCTTATCTGGTGAGTGCTTGCTCATCCTCTCAAGGGCTGTCCTGGAAGACGCCTTGGGAAAATCAGAGTTAGTCTTACCGGAAACTCTGTTTCCAGGAGTCTTCCAGGACAGCACGTTCCCACCCTATGCTTTGAGGTAGGTATATATGTGTGTATGTATATATGCATGGATAATATGTATGTATGTCATTAACTGTTTTTCAGCTCCATCCTTCGGTTCTTGGATTAAAACTGACCAGATGCCTGAGGGACTGCCTTTTAAAGAGCTGGAGGTGATGTGTTTCCTGTCCAGGGAGGAGCTCCATCTCTCAAGGGCTGTCCTGGAAGACTCCTGGAAACAGAGTTTCCGGTAAGACTAACTGATTTTTGAGAGAATCCAAAACATTCCCTTCAGCCCTCAAAACTCATGCTACAACAGCGCAAAAGAGATACCCACTTCATCAACCAGACTTCCCGTGAGCGATCAAGTCTAGATCATAGAATCATCTTAGCGGTAGTTTGATATATGGTTTCCCTGACACTGCTGATAGCAACACTGAACTTCCGATAGGTGTCCTGGAATCTACTAATATCAAGATTTTACATGACAGCACTCATGTTTATCATCGACTTTGTAACTACCGACCCTAAATTATCATCTATTTCGGTAGATACTAGGGCTGCACGATTCTGGTCAAAATGAGAATCGCGATTCTTTTGCTTAGACTAAAGATCACGATTCTCAAAAAATTGATAGCCATAACCCCCCCCCCCCCCAAAATAAATAAACCTGTGATTTGAAAATACGAATATATAAAAAACAGACCAGTGATATGTCTATAATGTTAAAGACCATATAACTTCTTTGAAAAAAGCAGAATCAAACTTTGATTCTGCTTTTTTCATAGGAGTTATATGGTCTTTAACAATATAGATATTTCACTGCTCTGTTTTTTATACATCAGAAGCAGTACCGCTGGCAACCACTGGGTGGCGCATGGAGACACACAGTTGTATTAATCTTTCTCACAGTTCTGTACAACTGTGTGTCTCCATGCGCCACCCAGTGGTTGCCGGCGGTACTGCTTCTGCGGCATTTGCGTTCCACGCTGGTTATGTGGAATGGCGGTGACACATAAGAATCGCGGGTCATCCCGCGGGGAGATCGTGGGCGGAGAGCATCAAGATCGCAATTCTCTCCACGATTAACCACTTCAGCCCCGGACCATATTGCTGTCCAAAGACCAGAGCACTTTTTGAGATTCGGCACTGCGTCGCTTTAACTGACAATTGCGCGGTCGTGCGACGTGGCTCCCAAACAAAATTGGCGTCCTTTTTTTCCCACAAATAGAGCTTTCTTTTGGTGGTATTTGATCATCTCTGCGGTTTTTATTTTTTGCGCTATAAACAAAAACAGAGCGACTATTTTGAAAAAAATGCAATATTTTTTACTTTTTTCTATAATAAATATCCCCAAAAATATATTAAAAAAAAATATTTTTTCCTCAGTTTAGGCCGATACGTATTCTTCTACATATTTTTCCGTAAAAAAAATCGCAATTAGCGTTTATTGATTGGTTTGCGCAAAAGTTATAGCGTTTACAAAATAGGGGGTAGTTTTATGGCATTTTTATTATTATTTTTTTTTTACTAGTAATGGCGGCGATCAGCGTTTTTTTTCGGTACTGCGATATTATGGCGGACACTTCTGACACATTTTTGGGACCATTGGCATTTTTTTAGCGATCAATGCTATAAAAATGCATTGTATTACTATAAAAATGCCATTGGCAGTGAAGGGGTTAACACTAGGGGGCGGGGAAGGGGTTAAGTGTGTTCCTATTTGTGTTCTAACTGTATGGGGGGGTGGACTCACTAGGGGGAATCACTGATCTTCTGTTCATACATTGTATGAACAGAAAATCAGCGTTTCCCCCGCTGACAGGAACGAGCGCTGTGTGTTTTCACACACAGCTCCCGTTCCCCGCTCTGTAACGAGCGATCGCGTGTGCCCGGCCTCGGGGGCGAGCGGGGGGCGCGCGCGCGGGCCGCCGGCGGCGCGCACGCGCCCCCTAGTGGCCGCGAAAGGCGCGACGTAGAGCTACGGGCTCTCGCGCACCCGTGCCGACCTGCCGCCGTATAACTGCGGCGGCTGGTCGGCAAGTGGTTAATCGTGCAGCTCTAGTAGATACCACTGAGTTGCTTACAGTGAACCAGCTGAAACCTCAAGCCTGTCCTTTAATCGATGCAACTGCAAACCTGGCAACTGCAAAACATAATGTCACTTCATATGGAGAGTCCCAGGAATTTGATTTCTCATTACTGTAAAAGGAGATTCGGCCTAATGCAGTTCAGTTGCATATCTAAAGCTGGATACACACTATACAATTTTCTTACATTTTTTTTCCTTTAGATTTACCAAAACCATATAAGAGGGGGTCAAACCTAAACACTTTCAGTTTGTATGCAATCAGGTAGGCCCTTGCAATACATAGCTGAAGGCAAATATAAAGGAAATTAAACAAAAGTTGTATAGTGTATGTCCAGCTTAAAGGGGTTGTAAAGGTTCGTTTTTTATCTTCTAAATAGGTTCCTTTAAGCTAGTGCATTGCTCGTTCACTTACCTTTTCCTTCGATTTCCCTTCTAAATGTTTGTTTCTTGGTTTTCTTTGTCTGAATTCCTCACTTCCTGTTCCTCCTTCAGAAAAGCTGTTCTGACTGACTAACCCCCATGGATGATGGGGGCAAGCTTACTGAGGAGAAACAAGAAGTGAGAAATTCAGACAAAGAAAAACCAACAATGCACTAGCTTAAAGGAACCCATTTAGAAAATAAAAAAACAAACCTTTACAACCCCTTTAAGGCCCAAGATTACAACACTAACAGCCTAAGAAATGTATCCAAGTTTTCTACCCAAGTCTTTAAATAAGAAGATTCTCTGCTGCACAGGTTGAAAGAGTTATGAAGACAGGATAAACCAGAGCTCCTTCGGATCAACAAGTGTGACTGTTCCACTCCAAGTGGTTATGCATGCTTACTTGGACAAGTGACTTGATGCCTTCAGGTACAGTTTTAGGCATCATGCAAAGTCAAGATCATCCTAGGTTTCACCTGACTTTTTTGGACTTGTGCATTATATACACAATTTATATAATATATATATATATATATATATATATATATATATATATATATATATATATATATATATATATATTGGGGCTGTGCAAATTAACTTTTAATTGATCGATTAATCTTTAATTTTTTTGATCGATCAAAATCTTTTTGAATGATTAAAATTCTTTTGATTGGTACTCACCTCCCCGCCGGCTTCAGGGAGTTCCGTCGGAGATCCGGTAACATCACGGACACCGGCGGGGCTTGCCGTGTCCATCTGAAGGGCTCCTTTGCTGTACCTTCATATCTGCATGCCGGCGGGACCTTACTATCTGCCACACGCTGTTACACTTCCCTCTATCAACCTGGGATTCTACAACCATCCACTGGGAGTTGATAGTTCCCTTCATGGGACATCTACATGCTGACGGACTGATGTTAACCTCTCCTCATCTGGATTTAGCAGTGTCATCGTTGTACACGTTTTTATACCAGTATCATACTTGGCTACATGTTTTTATGACTGCTTTTGCTACCGTTTGGTATTACTCGCACCATTTTTACAGTTTATGTAGCTACATCGATTTTATCTCCAGTGCAATATTTATTTTGTTACCTAGTTGAAGACTATAAACGTTTTAATGCTATTCCCATCGAGCGATGCCTTTGTATGTTTTTTGTATCCTGCTATCTATTTTTCCAGTGGTTGATAGCTGCACTGGGAATCAGCCTGCAAGGAGATCAGCTAAAAGTAGTTGGATCTGTATGTTCGTTATAATTAATAGAAATTGGTCGATTAATCGATTAAAAAAAATAACGATTAATCGAACACAACATTTTTGATCAGTAACAGCCCTAATATATATATATATATATATATATATATATATATATATATATATATATATATATATATATATATATACACACACACACACGTGTTGCCTGTCTTTTTTTACACCCCTTATGAACTTATATTGGGTTAGTAATGTAGTGACAGGTTAGGATTTCAGCTGAGGAAGGGGGTGGGGAGAGTTATTCTGACCCACTTGTATGTATTTTTTTCTGTGATGTATTGAACTGCATCAGCTTATTGTTTTGTAGTCTGTCGACATCAGATAGCATTTTTGGGCCGCTACATGTTTAATTTTAAAAGCGGAGAGTTTAATGGGACTTTATATGAGGAAATGACAGCCAATTACCTACATCCCTGTTATTTGTTTAAAGGAAGAACGAAGGAGAGCGGGACTTTAAATGAAGTGTGTGCGGGAAAAGCTTGAAATGGTAAAGGATGATTAAAGTAGATTATGATCATTTAATACTTTCATATAATGTATCGTAAATAACTATATTACATTATCGAAGAAGATCATAATTATACAGTATTCAATACTTAGATTCAAATTCATGTCAAAGACAAAAATAAGGTTAAAATACATAGACTTTTCTGGAAAGCTTAAAGCAGTTCAGAACAAAAAAATCGTGATATACAGACATAAAATGCAATATGGGGTATTGTGGTAACATATAGTTGGAGCATGAGGTTGTTAGCTCTACGCATTTCGCGACTTTAAAGCGGTATTTCACCCTAAACATAATATCTCCCATGCGATCCAGCATACTGGCGTCAGCGCCAGTATGCTGGGGTTTTTTTTTTTTAATAGCACACTTACTGTATTATTGTAGAATTCCTTTTCTGTCCCCCGTGGTGGACGGCGCCAGTATAGCGCGTCACATCTTCCTAAAATACCCGATATGCACTCGGGTAATCTCGGCGAAAATGCGGCGCCTGCGCACAGACCTAGGAGCTGACTGCGCAGGCGCCGTATTTCTCCGAGTCCTACGGCTATGGCGCGTCACGCCCTCCGAAATAGGACTCGGAGAAATACGGCGCCTGCGCAGTCAGCTCCTAGGTCTGTGCGCAGGCGCCGCATTTTCGCCGAGATTACCCGAGTCCATATCGGGTATTTTAGGAAGATGTGACGCGCTATACTACAGCCGTCCACCGCGGGGGACAGAAAAGGAATTCTACAATAATACAGTAAGTGTGCTATTAAAAAAAAAAAACCAGCATACTGGCGCTGACGCCAGTATGCTGGATCGCATGGGAGATATTATATTTAGGGTGAACCTCCGCTTTAAGTCGCTCATCAGGAGCAAAGATGCATTGTGTTTCTGTAAAGACAAAAGCACAATTTAGGCTGGTTCAGGGCATCTGACATTCTGGGGGACTGTGAGCAATCAAAGTCCCAGTTGGTACTTGCCGGGGTATTCCCATGTAGCTGGCATGGAAGTCAAGCCCAAACAGACCCCAATAGGCGTAGATCCTGCCAGGGACTGAGGGTAGGGTGCTGAATGGCAGACGGCTCCCCGCACACCCAGGATGGACAGGCATCAGGTAGGAAATAATATATGGACTTAGGTTAAGATAATGACTGCAGGTGAAAAGAGAGAAGTGCAAATTACTGGACAATTAGTGTTTGAAAGGAAAAGAAAAAAAAAAAGAAAAAAGAAGGAGAAAGAAAGAGAGAGAAAAAGAGAAGAGGGAAAAAGGTGCATAAAAGGAGAAGGAAATAGCGTAAAGCTGAGTGCGTGTCAGTGAGAAAAACTAATGTGGAAAATGAGGAAAAAAAGGGGGGCTACCTGTAGAGTCAATAATGATGCGTGTATGCTGTGAAGTGCAATGAGCCAAATGCCTGAAATGGCATCAGGCAGGAAGTAATATATGGACTTGGGTCAAGATAATGACTGCAGGTGAGAAGAAAAGTGCAAATTGCAGGACAATTAGTGTTTGAAGAAAAAAAAAAAAGGGGGGTGGAATTGGTGTAAAGCTGAGTGCGTGTCAGTGAAGAAAAATAATGTGGAAAATTAGGAAAAAGTTACCTGTAGAGTCAATAATGATGCGTGTATGCTATGAAGTGCAATGAGCCAAATGCCTGAAACACCCAAAGGCAGCGCCCCCATATATAGGCGTCGCCGTCGTAAACACCCCGCCTACGTCACACATGCGAGGAAACGGGGAGGAGAGGAGCCCATGCCAAAGCGGAAGAGCCGCCCGGTGGTTTGGCGCCAATAACTACCCACATTTCTCGTAGCTGTCAGACGCCACAAGGAGACAAGCTCCATGTGCGGCGAAGAGGGCGTGACGTCGACACGCAGTGCCCGCCCACACATCCACGCATCAAAATGGTGTGAGAGGGGGGCAGGTAGGCAGTGCGTGTCACAGCCCCCGGACATGAGCAAAGCCAGCAGGGGGCAGGGACAAGACAACACCCATAGCCAGAAACAACAAATGGGGACCCGCCAAGAATGTTAGATGACCTGGAGAAGCCAAAATTCAAAACCGTGTAGAATAATCAAACCCATAGTAGACATATGAGCACAGGAATAACAAGCAAAGGGGAAAAAATAAATAATGAAAGGTACTGGAGGAAAAAAAAAATTAAAAATGGGAAAGATTGGTTACAATAAATTATATTTGCAAAACGCATATTATTTTTGCTATAGAGTCCCAAAACACACACTTCCATCCCTCATTTGGTTAATTTTAAAAGCGGAGAGTTTAGTGGGACTTTATATGAGGAAATGACACAGTCAATTACCTCCATTCCTGTTATTTGTTTAAAGGAAGAGCGAAGGAGAGCGGGACTTTAAATGAAGTGTGTGCGGGAAAAGCTTGAAATGGTAAAGGATTCTCCACCCTATTTTAATACATTAGCTCAATCATATTGCAGCCTCTGATGCAGTTAAAAACGGAACGTATTTTTTTTTTAGTTAAAGTACCTTTGTTTTCTTCAACTGTCACTCCACTTCCTGTCTAGGTATTGTGCGGGTAGTGCGTAATTTCCTTTTCCCGCACTGTCTCCTGGGAGCTTTTGTCATTGCGGAGGTTTTTGCTAGTTTTCGCAAGATTTTTGAAGGCGGAAGTGACGCAATTAAGACAACAAAGCACGACGTGATGGCAACCCTTGGTGTTTACGGCGTCGCTCGCCGTAAACACTGGGCATGAGCGGGAACAAGCGGTGAATGCTGGGAGCATAGCATTCCCCACATCGCGGAACTCAATGCTTGTGGGCTTGACATGCCCACAAGCAAAATGGGAACGGCCAGGGTAGCATTATATAACATCTTCTTTAACACGAAAACAGACAGCAGCTGAATTAAAAGACACAAAAAGTGAGTAGTATTTCATGAGTGGGTACGTGTCTATGACTTAAAAAAAAAATCTAAATAAAAAATGAATGGTCGCAGAACCTCCGCTTTAAGAGTGCAGCTCTCAAATTTTATTATCTCCTTAAATACAATTCTGTGTCTTACTGAACAGTTAGGCCCCTTTCACACTGAGGAGTTTTTTAGGCGGTTTAGCGCTAAAAATAGCGCCTGAAAAACTCCTGCACTGCATTCTCAATGTGAAAGCACGAGGGCTTTCACACTGAGGCTATGCGCTGGCGGAACTGCTCCAAAAGTCCAAAAGTCCTGCCAGCAGCATCTTTGGAGCATTGAGAGGAGCAGTGTGTTTACCGCTCCTTCACATTGAAAGTAATGCAGAGGCGCATTGCCAGCGGTATTAACCCCTTTTCGGCAGTTAGCGGGGGTTAATACTGCACCGTTAGCGTCCAAAAAATATCTTCACTATACCGCCACTGCACATCACGACCCAGTGTGAAATGGGCCTTAGGCTGCCTGTGGATGGTGCCAAGTCAGCAGGTGACTATACTGTTGGAACAGACTGAGTCTAAGGTGGTATGTCAATGCACAAAGTGGTATTTGAAACAATATTTATCATTGACCTAGAGTACTAGAATATATATTGGCTTACATAATTTGCTTCCAGATCCGGGTGATCTTTCTCAATTCCGTCATCCAGGATAGTCACCACCACACCTTTTCCTGAGAAGCCACAACGCCATGCAGTTAACGCGTTCAAGTCTGGACTAATGTCATTGTTCTGTAAATCAGATCCCAGACACCATTTCATAATGAAAGAAAGATGCAAACTTACCCAATCTAATTTTAATGCTTATTCATATAAGAGATGGAGGAAAGCCAGTTGTATATAAAAATATGATCCTTTATACTTTGTGGTGGTTTATGCACCGGATTTGGCACTAGACAACTGCAACAGTGAGAAAAGACTACAGAAAGTAAACCTACAAAAAAAAAAATACTACAAGAGCTGCAATTTCAATGCTGAACTCTCATTCTGAGAACATATCTGTCTGTCATTTTGATCCAATGGCTTTAGTACTTACTTACTTGAAAAACATCAGTATGCATCTTAGTCATTTTAAATTTATGCTGCCCTTCTAATCTTGATGCTAGTTCCAGGTCAATGTTTCATAAAGTATAGAAGCCAAAGAAAGCCAGGCAAGTCCTGTACTTGAAGTACATCAGCATTGCAGCCCCCATATTTCTACCAGTAAAAGTTTAGCAAGAAGCACATCTGCCTGTGTGTTTGCTGACTTTGTAATGTTTTTTTATTTTTTTCTATCACTACTCACTGTGTTTGTCAAGTAGCAGTAAAACCTCCATGAAATCCACTGTCTGATAAATACAAAATACACATGATCAATTACCATTTTTATCAGCGTATACCGTGCACTTTTTTCCCCCTTAAAATCAGGGGAAAATCGTGGGTGCGCGATATACGCCGATCCCCGCGCTGTGTTTGAATCCGCCACCGACATATACAGAGCACAGAACACTCGGGTACATTCCGCCAGGCTCGGCTCCCCTCGCGGTCACGTCTTATGCATCCTTTACGTGAGAGGAGCCGAGCGTGCCCGAGTGTACTGCGCTCGGTATATGTCGGCGGAGTGGTTCAAACACAGCTCGGGAAGCAGGGATCGGCTCAGAGAGACAGCACGGGAGGACACCACTGAGGCTGCAGACAGACGCCGGACCGGACTAGGTTGCCGATGGACGCTGGGCAAGACACTGACAAAACCATAAGTATTTTTTTTTTCCTGAAATGTTTTTTCTAGGTAGGGGGTGCGCGCAATACCCCGATAAATACGGTATTTTTTCTTTGAAGTGTTCAACTCTGCGTCTCAGCATCTGCTTTTGGTTTGTGAACCAGTGTCCTAGCTGCAGGTTGCACCTCTGATGCTCAACCTGCGGATAATGTGCATTAGTCTGCAGTCCACAAAGGGAGTGTGCAGCCTGGGGTGGCAATGCTGTTTTTGCATATATACATACACACAGGATTGTTGTCAAAACTGGACTAAAGGCATCAGATAAAGCAGGATGTAAGAGGGCAAGATACCATATTTTCAATTTTTTGGGGGTTTAGATTTAGAGATAGAGATTATAATATATATATAAATCTCTAAACATCTTTTTTTAAGTTTTTTGTAAGTGCCTAAGAGCCCATTCACACGGACAACTTTGGATCAGACTTCAAGTTGCCCCTAGTCGCCTTAAGTTGCGTGCATGAGAAAATCAATGTAAGTGAATGGAGCCGTCTTAATGCACACTACAGCAGTTGCTCCGACTTCAGAAAAGGTTCCTGTACTACTTCAATCCGACTTGTAGGCAACTTGTACCCATTGATTTCAATGGAAGTCGCCTCAGAAGTCGGATCACTGTCTTAACAGAAGCAACAATACAGGAAGATAACATACATGTCATGGACCTTGGAATGCTAAAGTGTTTCTACTTGAAATCTGTTACACAATGGGGGGTCTCTGCCCTGTCTTAAGGCTAATTCACTCTCGAGACAGTTCCATTGTTCTGTGGCTGGCTATTGTGTACATTGATTGCCCCCTGGGGCTTCTGTCTCAATACACATAGTCTTTCTATTCAAGCTATGGGACCAATCCCTGTTGACTATTCCAAGTCCTCATTTACATGGTTAAGGAGGACCTGAGTGAGAACCACAAATGTACTTCACAATTGACCAATAGGAAAGCGGTTGTTGGGGGTGGGATGTTCCAAATTCTGTATAAAAGTGTGCTGTGTGGCTTCCAAATAAAGAGTACTGTTTGAACTTACATACAGCCTGCCTGGTGTTTGTTCTAATGGATCCCGAACAGCACATAGCTGTAGTTCGGATCCCGGAGACTTGGATGACTGAACCATCAGACGTTGAGATCAGCAATCTGATCCAATAGTAGCAGAGGAGTGTTGGGAGAGCGGAAGCGAGGGAGCAAGGGTCTCGTCACAATACATTTCTCAGGCAAACCCCTCCCTCCCTCCTCCCTCCCACAGAGCAGATTCTTGTTTGATTGGCCACTGGAAAGCCTCCTATGCTGGAGGCAACTTGAAGTTGCCTTGTAAGTTGCCTCATATCGCGCTGTGATTCATATTTAAGTCGTGTTACAGTTGCCTCCCAAAGTCGTGCATGTTGCCCCTGTCTGAATGGAGTCTTAGAGCCCATTCACACAGGGGCAACACGACTTCTAGCATGACTTTGGGAGGCAACTTGAACAGGACTTGAGTGTTAATCATCAGGCAACTTACAAGGCAACTTCAAGTCGCCTCCAGGACAGGAGGCTTTCCAGTGGCCAAACAAACAACAATCAGCTCTGTGGGAGGGAGGGGTTTGCCTGAGAAATGTATGTTATCTTCCTGTATTGTTGCTTCAGTTAAGACAGTGGTCCGACTTTTGAGGCAACTTTCATTGAAGTCAATGAGTACAAGTTGCCTACAAGTCGCCTACAAGTCGGATTGAAGTAGTACAGGAAACTTTTCTGAAGTCGGAGCGACTGCAGTAGTGTACATTAAGACGGCTCCCATTCACTTCCATATATTTTCTCGACCGCGCGACTTGGAGCAACGAAGTTGGATTCCAGGTCGCCCCAGTGTGAACCGGCTCTTAAAGTATTTGTTTACGTTTTCTTTTCTTGCATGCTCTGCAAAAATCACTGCAGACCAAGCCCCCCACCCTCTTTATCAGACATGTGCTCAATCTCACTCCAGCTCAGAGCCCAAACCCCACTACTCATACCATCCAGCTATACAGTGGGGATCGAAAGTTTGGGCACCCCAGGTAAAAATTTGTATTAATGTGCATAACGAAGCCAAGGAAAGATGGAAAAATCTCCAAAAGGCATCAAATTACAGATTAGACATTCTTATATTATGTCAAAAAAAGTTAGATTTTATTTCCATCATTTACACTTTCAAAATTACAGAAAACAAAAAAATGGCAGAATGCAGAATTTATAGCATGTACTGCCCCCTTTGCAAAGCTGAGACCTGCCAGTTTCATGGATTGTTCTCAATCATCGTCTGGGAAGACCAGCTAATGACAATCTCAAAGGTTTTAAATGCCCAGACTCATCTGACCTTGCCCCAACAATTGGCACCATGTGTTCTTCTAAGCAGTTGTCTAGAAAACTGAGACTGAAAATAGTTGACGCTAACAAAGCTGGAGAAGACTATAAGAAGATAGCAAAGCGTTTTCAGATGTCAATATCCTCTGTCCGGAATGTAATTAAGAAATGGCAGTCAACAGGAACAGTGGAAGTTAAAGCAAGATCTGGAAGACCAAGAAAAATATCAAACAGAACAGCTCGCAGGATTGTGAGAAAAGCAAATCAAAACCCACGTTTGACTGCACGATCCCTCCAGACAGATCTGGCAGACACTGGAGTCGTGGTACACTATTCCACTATAAAGAGATACTTGTACAAATATGGTCTTCATGGAAGAGTCATCAGAAGAAAACATCTACGTCCTCACCACAAAAATCAGTGTTTGAACTTTGCAAATGAACATATAGACAAGCTTGATGCATTTTGGAAACAAGTTCTGTGGACCGATGACGTAAAAAAAAGAACTTTTTGGCTGGAATGAGCAAAGGTACGTTTGGAGAAGAAAGGGGGCAGAATTTAATGAAAAGAACCTCTGACCAACTGTTAAGCATGGGGGTGGATCAATCATGCTTTGGGGTTGTATTGCAGCCAGTGGCACAGGGAACATTTCACGAGTAGAAGGAAAAAAAGGGATTTTTAAATACAGCTTACCTGTAAAATCCTTTTCTTGGAGTACATCACAGGACACAGAGCGGCATATTCATTACTATATGGGTTATATGGAGTACCTTCAGGTGTGGACACTGGCAATCTCAAACAGGAAGTCCCCTCCCTATATAACCCCCTCCCCTAGAGGGAGTCCCTCAGTTTTGTAGCAAGCAGTATGCCTCCCAAAATGTTTCCCCAAAAGAGGGGTGGGAGCTCTGTGTCCCGTGATGTACTCCAAGAAAAGGATTTTACAGGTAAGCTGTATTTAAAAATCCCTTTTTCTTTCTCGTACATCACGGGACACAGAGCGGCATATTCATTACTATATGGGATGTCCGAAAGCAATGCTTTAATGAGGGGAGGGAGACATCTTCCAAAGAAGGATTTAATTTTAGAGGTATACTCAAATACTAGTAAATCCAACTTAAACGAGAAATGTAAATCTCAAATCAAATCAAGGGAGCCCCCTCAGATCCTGAGGAGCTTGAATCGCGGCCTGTAGTACTGACTGCCCAAAGGCTGTATCCGCATTCCTTCTTACGTCCAATTGATAAAATGTTGTAAACGTGTGGACTGATGACTACGTTGCTGCCTTGCATATCCGAGCCATAGAGATCTGATGATGTGCTGCCCAGGAGGTGCCCATGGCCCTGGTAGAATGGGCCTTTACCGACAAAGGAGGAGGCACCTCTTCAAACCGCAGGCCCGAACAATTAATTGTTTAATCCATCTTGCGATGGTGGATCAAGCGGCTGCCTGACCCATCTTGGGCCCTTCCGGTAAAACGAACACCACATCTGTTTTCCGAACCTTCTCTGTAGCTTTAAGATAGGCCCTTACGGCCCTGCCAATATCCAACGTATGCAGCAACCCCTCCTTTCTAGAGGTGGGTTTTGGAAGAAGGATGGAAGTACCACATCCTGGTTCAGGTGGAAACTGGATATAACCTTTGGTAGAAAGGAAGGATGAGGACGGAACCCCGCCCTATCCTTCTGCAAAATGAGATATGGTTCCTTACAAGATAAGGCTGCCCATTCCGATACTCTCCTGGCCGAAACTATGGTGATCAGAAATACCGACTTTCTAGTCAGTAAAATCAAGGTACCTCAGCCAACGGCTCAAGGGGTTGTTTCTGTAGGGATGACAGAACAAGATTTAAGTCCCATGGACAAAGTGGTGACTTGACAGGAGGATTAATACGCAAGACCCCCTGTAAGAAGGTCTTTACCAGCGAGTGGGTGGCCAGCGGCCTCTGAAACCACACTGACAGAGCTGAGATCTGTCCCTTGATTGTGCTTAGTGCCAGGCCTTTATCCACTCCTAGCTGGAGAAAACTTAACACCCTATCAATAGTATATTTACGGGAATTCCATCTTTTGGATTCACACCAGCCTACGTAGTTCCTCCACACCCTGTAATAAATCACCCTGGAGGCCGGCTTTCTAGCCCTAATCAGGGTAGGAATTACCTGCCTAGACAGACCTCTACCCCTGAGAATCAGGGATTCAGCCTCCAGGCCGTCAAATTTAGACGCTGTAATGTAGGGTGGAGGATCGGGCCTTGTGAGAGTAGGTCTGGTTGTAGAGGAAGAGTCCAAGGGTCTCCCACTGCCATCTTCAGGACTAGTGAGTACCAAGTCCTCCGGGGCCAAGCCGGAGCTACTAGAATGACTGGCTAGTGCTCCACTCTGATCCTGCGCAACAGGCGAGGGAGT
Source organism: Rana kukunoris (assembly GCA_029574335.1). NCBI lineage: Eukaryota > Metazoa > Chordata > Amphibia > Anura > Ranidae > Rana > Rana kukunoris. The sequence continues at coordinate 381,324,351 of CM056049.1, forward strand.
AACTGTAGCGGAGGGAATGCATATAGAAGTTTGAATTGATGCCAAGGGCAAACCAACGCATCGGTTCCGCAGGCCATAGGATCCCTCGCTCGAGACCCGAACCTGTCTAGTTTCTTGTTGAACCTGGATGCCATTATATCTACGTCTGGCATTCCCCACCTCTGGCAGATTGTCTGAAAGACCTGGGGATGCAGAGACCACTCCCCTGGCAACAGACTCTGGCGACTTAAGAAGTCTGCCTGCAGGTTGTCCACTCCGGGAATGAATATCGCCGAAATGCAGGGTACATGAACCTCTGCCCACTGAAAAATCAAGCTCATGAGCGGCCTGACTCCTGGTTCCCCCTTGGTGGTTTATGTATGCCACCGCCGTGGCATTGTCTGACTGGATTCTCACCGGGAACCCCTTTAATCTGGAGGTCCATGCCAGAAGGGCTAGGCGAGCATCTCTGATCTCCAAGATATTGATGGGGAGCTACCTCTCTGCCTTCACCCAAGTTCCCTGGCGAGAGAACCCCTCGAAGACCGCCCCCCCCAGCCTGCCAGGCTGGCGTCTGTGTTAACTACCTTCCAGACAACAGGGCTGAAGGATTTTCCCTTTAGAAGATTCTGGGGGTTCAACCACCAGGCCAGGCTTTGTCGGACCCTTGATGATAGCGTCAAAGGGGACTCTAAGGCATGTGCCCTCTTGCCCCAGGCTGCTAGAATGGCTGCCTGTAGGACGCGAGTGTGGATCTGAGCGTATGGTACTGCCTCGAACGTGGCCACTAGCTTGCCTAGTACTCGCATACACAGGCGAATAGTTGGTTCTTTCTTGTTTAGAACCAACTGAACCAACCCCTTGATAGCCTCGATCTTTACAAGGGGCAGGAACACCCTTTGCTGTTCTGTGTCTAACCTCATGCCGAGGTATTCCAACTGCTTTGTAGGCTGGAACGCTGACTTTCCCCGGTTTAGGACCCAGCCGGATCCTTCGAGGTACCGAACCGTGAGGTTTACTGCCTGTTGCAGACCCGGCCGTGAGTGATCTATGATTAAAAGGTCGTCCAAGTATGCTAGGACTGTGACCCCTTGGATCCTTAAATTGGCCAGAACTGGGGCTAGGATCTTCGTGAATACCCGGGGGGCCGTGGCCAGCCCGAAGGGGAGCGCCCTGAATTGGAAGTGTCGCTGCCCCACCGCGAAGCGTAAAAATCTTTGATGCGACTGAAAGATTGGTACATGAAGGTAAGCATCCTTTATGTCTATGGAGGCCAGAAAATCGTCCCTCTGAAGCGCGGCGGCTGCTGACCGGATGGATTCCATCCGGAAGGAACGAACCCTTAGGTAACCGTTTAACCTCTTTAGGTCCAAGATTGGCCTGACATCGCCGTTGGGCTTTGGTATGACAAAGAGATTGGAATAGAAACCTAGCCCTTGCTCTTGGGCTGGCACCTCTATTATTACGTCCTGGCAAAGCAGGTGATCCAAAGCTGCCAGCAATGAGGCCTTCCTTGCTGGATCCTTTGGTAGCCTTGATTCTTGAAAATGAGGCGGAGGACACCTTAGAAACTCCAGTCTGTAGCCTGTGGTTACAGATGCCCGGACCCATTTGTCGGGGATCTTGGCTTCCCAAACTTCTGAGAAGAAACGAAGCCTTCCCCCCACCCGCGAGAGTGGGGGCGCCCCCTCCATAAGGCAGACTTAGGGGCTGTCTTTGTCGGCTTGCGATACCATGGCCTCTTACCCCCAGGGGCCTGTCCCTGCGATCTACTGTTAACGTTGGATCGTGCAGGCGGCCGTCGATACTGCCTGGAATTTGGGGGCCCTGAGACTGGAGAGAGCTGCCTTTTAAATGTAGGACCCCGGAATGTCTTTTGACCGGTAAAAGGGTAATCTTGCCACTTGAAATAGTCTGAATATATTTATCCAGATCCTCTCCGAAGAGTCGTCCTCCATGGAAGGGAAACCCTGCCAGAAGCTTTTTGCATGGGGGCTCCGCCGCCCAGTTCTTCAACCATAAGAGCCTTCTCATGTGTACCAAAAATAGTGATAACCGAGAGGCCTGCTGGATGGAATCTTTTACAGCATCTACAGCAAAACACAGAGCTCTGGGAATGTCAGAAAACTCTTCTGCTTGTTGGGTAGGCATGTCCTTTAACATTTCTTTTGTCTGGTCTTTTAACGCCTGACAAACTCCAATTGCAGCCACAGCTGGCTGTACCACTGCTCCTGCCGTAGCAAAGGATGCTTTTAAAAGTGTCTCTAACCGTTTATCAACCGGATCTTTAAACATATGTATGTTTTCCACCGGGCAAGTTAGTGATTTATTCACACATGAGATGGCTGCATCCACTACTGGGAGCCTCCACCTCTTGGAGAATTTTTCCTCCATGGGGTAAATGACCGCAAATCTTTTCGGTGGTAGAAAAATCCTGTCCGGCCGTACCCAATCCCGAAAGATCAATTCCTCCAAGAGAGGATGGACCGGAAAAACTGCGTTGCTTAACGGAGCTTTCAAAGGGCCCAGAGAGGATACCGGAGGAACCTGAGGCTCTGGCAATGGTAAACTAAATGCCGAGCGGACCATGTCCGTCAAAGACTGTACCCACAGTCTTTCTGTCTGGGAGTCTGAAAATGGTTCCTCAGAGGCAGATCCCTCAATCCCTGAACCCTCTTGGTTCAGGTCTAGTTGATCCTCCTGTGATTCCAATTCCTCTGGAGAGAGAATCTCAGCATCTGAGGATACACCTCTTGGTGATGGGGATCTAACCCGTTTCTTACCAGGAATAGCTCTAGCGATCAATGCTGCTATTCTCTCTTCTAGCCCCCCTAGGGATACGGCTAGCATCTCCTCTGTGATAAACACAGGGCTGGGCTGATCTGGGCCAGCCTCCGCACCAGACCCCCCTAATGGCTCATCCAAGGCGCCCTTTATGTTAATAAGTTGCGGGGAAAGTATCGGCATATCATCAGAATCAGAGGGGGAACCCCTTTGTTTTTTGGTCTTTTTTTTTTTTTTTTTTGTACCCTTTGACCCCGAACCTTTGGAAGCCATAATACAAAATCGAGGGACTCCGCCAACAACAACAGACTGTAGTGGCCAGGAGTACAAAACCAGAGCTTAGGGGACAATAGATCACTAATGCCCAAAAACTGATGGGGCCCCGTATGTCTTTTTTTTTTTTTTTTAAATATATATTATATATATATATATTTTTTTTTTTAAAAACATACAGTGACCCCAAACTTAGTTTGCCAGCCTCCAACCTGCTGCAAAAAGGGGAAATTTTTTGGCTTAACAAAAAAAGGCATTGGAACAAAGTCCAGCATGTACTACCCCTCTTCCGCCACCGGGAGTCACTGTTCTGCCGCTCTGCGTCCTCTCCTTCTGAAATCAGCCTCAGACTGAGCACTGACAATGCCTGCTGATCTATAACAGCACAAGGCGCGCCCCTGTATGACGCGCAGGCACGCCCCCCCCCGCCCTCCTCTCTGAACGGCGCGAAAAAACGTCTATAAGACGTGCGCGCGCGCGTATGCCGGAACAGGAGGAACATGGAGGAGCCGCGCTGCTGGAGACCCAGGACTGCAGTATCAGGCGGCAGATTCAAACCCCCGGCCAGGTAGGACTCTCAAAAAGGCCCCATAGGGATCCTTACTAGTCCTAGGAAGAAAGCAGCAGGTTAGCTAGCAACACATTCTTAGACAGGGGAACCTAGTGATGGGGGGAAAAAGGGGTCATCCTGTCTTTCTCAGACATAGTGAACAAGGTTGCCAATGCAGAGCATACTTAGGCTATCCCCCCTTTAGGTTACCCCGGAGAGCCTGCTGTCGAACCAAGTCCCGCAGGCTCCCCCTTACCTGCTCCATGCTGCAGGATGTGATGTTTGTCCAGCAAAACGATCCAATCTTCTCCCATCTCCGTGGGTAGCGTAGTAGACCTTCAGGCCCTGGGGTCCTATGAAGGTACCCACTGTCCTGGACCTATATAGCACCCTGGCAAACAGGCACTTATGGTTTTTACAAACTCCAAGTCCTGGGCCCAGGGTCCAGCCCTCCAAAGAGGAGCATTATAGGCAAAACCCCACGGTTTGGGGCCCGGGTACTGTCCACTTTGGCACTGAGGCTCCTTGGACAGATCCGGTTAGCCCGCCCTTAATCCCAAGGATGTGGAGCAAAGCTATTCCGTGACCAACACCTAAGACACTGGCGAAAAAACTGAGTGACTCCCTCTAGGGGAGGGGGTTATATAGGGAGGGGACTTCCTGTTTGAGATTGCCAGTGTCCACACCTGAAGGTACTCCATATAACCCATATAGTAATGAATATGCCGCTCTGTGTCCCGTGATGTACGAGAAAGAAATGGATTCAATACAATTTCAGCAAATTTTGGATGGTAACTTGATGCCATCTGTGAAAAAGCTGAAGTTAAAGAGGATGGCTTCTACAAATGGATAATGATCCTAAACACACCTCAAAATCCACAGGGGATTACATCAAGAGGCGTAAACTGAAGGTTTTGCCATGGCCTTCACAATCTCCTGACCTCAACATAATTGAAAATCTATGGATAGACCTTAAAAGAGCAGTGTGTGACAGACAGCCCAGAAATCTCAAAGAACTGGAAGACTTTTGTAAGGAAGAATGGGCAAAGATACCTCAAACAAGAATTGAAAGACTCTTGGCGGGCTACAAAAAGCGTTTACAGGCTGTGATACCTGCCAAAGGGGCAGTACAAGATATTAACTCTGCAGGATGCCCAAACTTTTTCAGACGCAATTTTTTTGTTTTCTGTAATTTTGAAAGTGTAAATGATGGAAATTAAATCTAACTTTTTTTGATCTATTATAAGAATGGCTAATCTGTAATGTGATGCCTTTTGGATATTTTTCCATCTTTCCTTGGCTTTGTTATGCATATTAATACAAATTTTTAACTGGGGTGCCAAACATTCGATCCCCACTGTATGTTACAGGACTTCTTTGGACAGATATGAATTATGCAGATCACATGTCTCAGAGGAAAATCCATATCTGCATGCTGTGGTGACTGAACCAGTAACTGAAAAATTATGCAAATCCGAGCTCTGCATCAATATGAGAGCACGGCAACTAGCATTTTTAGAAAGCTGAAGTAGCAGGAAGGAAGAAATTCCCAAAAGTGATATTAAACCCTCTTTTTTAAATCACTTCAATATCTTTTCACCCCCTTCCTACCCAGGCCAATTTTTGTGGTCGCACTTCGAATGGCAATTGCGTGGCCATGCAACACTGCATCCAAATGAAATTTTTTATTGTTTTAATTTTTATCATCTTTCTTTTGGTGGTATTTAAATCACCACTGAGTTTGTTATTTTTGCTAATCACATGAAATTTAGCAAATAAGTAATTTTTCTTCATTACTGATGGCCACTAATGATCAGGGCAATGATGATCAGTGCCCCGATTATCAGTGTAAACAATGTACTGACTGTGCCCTGTCAGCTTTGCCGGTTAACGGCTCCTTTCCTCACACAAAGACTGCGTGTTAGGAAAGGAATGATGATAACTGGAAAGTCGGTTTAAATGTGACCAGCTGTGATTGGACACAGCCAATTACATGGTAAAGGGCCACTGTGATTGGCCCTTTACCGCAATCAGCTGTATCCAAAAGGACACGTGGCAATGGAACATGCCTAGGAAGCGTGGTTCTGAGAGGACATCCATGGACGTCTTCCAGGAACTGAGTCGTTGTGATTGACCCTTTACCGCGATCAGCTGTGTCCAAAGGTTTCAGTGGGAAGGTTTTAGGCCAGGTGCGACACGACACTGGTGCGACACGACACTAGTCCTACTTTGGATCCGACTTTGCCCTGTGACTTGAAGCCGGCATATGTCCGACTTTCAATGAACTGGGATCCGACTTGGATCCCTGCCAATACCAGGCACTGTGTCTGATATGAATCTTAAGGGGAAACTCCACGCCAAATTTTAACAAAAAAAACGGCATGGGTTCCCCCTCCAAGGGCATACCAGGCCCATGGGTCTGGTGCGGATTTAAAGAGTAACCCATACGCTAAAAAAACGGCATGGGAGTCCCCCCAAAATCCATACCAGACCCGTATCCGAGCAGCAGCCCGGCCGGTCAGAAAAGGGGGTGGGGACGAGCGAGTGCCCCCCCCCCTTAACCATGCCCCCCACAGCACCCTGTCCCCATGTTGATGAGGACATCCACCCCAGATACCGGCCCCCCACCCTAGGTGAACGAGTATGGGGTACATCGTCAAAAAAATTAACACTACACAGGATTTTAAAATCATTTATTAGTCAGCTCCGTGGGCCTTATTTCGACTTCTCCACTCTCCGGGGGTCTTCTTCCATCTTCTCCGCTCTACCTGGTCCTTCTGCCGGGCTGCGCCGCCGCCATCTTCTTTGTAGCTCTTTTACTAGCGGTGACGGTGGCCAGCCAGCCAGGTCTTCTTTGTCACCTTCTTCCTCCCTCTTTTTTTTTTCCGATGTTGACTCGACGCTCCCTCCCGCTGTAATACCGGGTGCGCGGCTCACACCAATTTATATAGGTGTCTTATAACGTCACAGTCCTAGCATGCACCGGGATGTGACGTCACCACCCGGAGCATGCTGGGACTGTGACGTCATAAGAGGCCTATATAAATCGGTGCGAGCCCCGCACCTGGCATTACAGCGGGAGGGAGCGTCGAGTCAACATCAAAAGAAAAGAAGAGGGAAGAAGGCGACAAGGAAGACCGGGCTGGTCGCCGCCGCCGCTAGTAAAAAAAGGCTACAAAGAATATAGTGGCAGCGCAGCTCGGCAGAAGGCACCGGAGAGTGGGAGAAGAACCGAGGAGCGCTGAGAGCAGAAGAAGAGAGCGGAGAAGACGGAAGAAGACCCCCGAAGTCAGAAGACCCCCGGAGAGCGGAGAGGTCGGAAGAAGACCCCCGGAGAGTGGAGAGGTCGGAAGAAGACCCCCGGAGCTGACTAATAAATGATTTTAAAAACCTGTATTTTTTTTACACTTTTCCTCCAGGTGAATAGATAGAGGTTTGATGTACCCCATACTCATTCACCTAGAGAGCCCGAAACCAATGGCCAGGATTGTCAGGAAGGGGCCCTGTCCTCATCAATATGGGGACAGGGTGCTTTGGGGTGCCGCAGGGCTCCCCCCTGCCCCAGAGCACCTACCTCCCCATGTTGAGGGAATGCGGCCTGGCAAGTTTAAGAAGGGGGGTGGGCCGCTCGCTCGTCCCCACCCCCTTTCCTGACCAGCCGGGCTGCTGCTCTGATACGGGTCTGGTATGGATTTTGGGGGGACCCCACGCCGTTTTTCAGCATAGGGGTTCCTCTTTAAATCCGCACAAGACCTATGGGCCTGGTATGCTCTTAGAGGGGAAACCCATGCCGTTTTTTTTAGTTAAAATTTGGCGTGGAGTTCCCCTCAAGATCAGCAGAGTACAAGTCGCATGCCAAAGTCGAAGCATGCAAGACAGCGTTCCGAATTTGATCCGACTTTTAATGATATTCAATGGAGTGAAGTAGGATCAAAGTCGGACCAAAGTAGTAAAGGGAGCATTTTCAAAGTCGCTCCGACATGTGTCGGACCAGTTAAGACGACTCCCATAGAGAAACATTCATTTTCACACATCATGCGATCTGAGCTCCCAACGTCGGAGCGTTTGTCGGACTAGTGTGAACCTGGCCTTAAAGCACTTTCAACAGCCGTTTTAATCAATTACAGAGTGTTCCTATTTATTCCTTGCCTATGTTCCTGTTTAGGCTGGTTCCATGACCACTGCCCTCAGGTTTCCCGTTTCACAGTGGCACATTTCTCTTCCTATGATGCATCAACAAAAACTCAGCCTTATTGCCTAGCATGGCAAAGACACTCGCCTCCTCCAAGCCAACAGACTGGATCCAGACTGTACTGTCCACTGCTAAAGCTGATCTCCAGCTTTAGTTTCAGTTTAAATAGTTTGTTGGGCCAAGCTGGTCAAACAGTTTCCCTTACTAACTTGTATGGGTGCTGGGAGTAATGTTTAAACTGTGGTGTGAGACTAAACCCGTTTTACACCCGGAACAAAATGGTGTCTGCCTGAGTGGCACACGGCCAATCACAGGCAGCATTGTATTCTATCAAAGAATGTAAAGCATCCTCTGATTGGCTGAGTCTGAGATTGTGACACCATCAGCCTGCCTCTACGACTCATCCACTCATCTACCACATGCGGTACTGCATGCAATAGTAGTCAATGCGGAACAAATTATCTTTGTTTCCATTGAGTGGGGAAACTCGCTTTAATATGTGACTGCTTTGGATTACAAGCAGTCTCCTGGAACGGATTATGCTCATAATTCAAGGTTCCATTGTATATAAAACATCCTTTTAGTATCACTAAGTTTTGGATAGCATTAGATGGATAGATGGATCCCCCCACCCCAGGGAGATTCAATTTGTTGGTCCAGGTGACAATTTTCACTAGGACACAAAATTATGGCAAATCCAAAATTCTACAGTTGGCACTGGAGCAGGAACACACAGGGCAAACCTGTTCTAGTGGTAGCCATCCAAGAGGGGATTAATCAAAGTTTCCTCTAGGATATCTATCCTCTTCAGAATAGAAAGTGAAGAGTAAATTCCCCAACAGTTCATGCATCAGTCACTGCTGCCTAAAAGGTAGGGGTCCTCGGTAGCCCCCAAAACATCACTGTTGCTACTAAAAGCTTGTGATGAAAAAAATGTTTAAATGATCTCCCCAACTGGACACAAAAAAATAAAATCTGACAGGGATCCTAATCACTCCCTACTCTGTCCAAATGAAAAAGGTTTGGCAATAGATACACTTTAAAGTTTGTGAAAGGTTTACTTTAAAATTGCTTCCATTGCAGGGCTTTGATGAATAAGGAGTTTCAGTTCTTTATTCTATCATTTATTTGATGATCTTCTAATTATGTTGCTGCTAACAGCTTCCTACCATGTACCACTGCTTATGGAACAAGGGATCTGTAGGCACCACACTTGTATGTCTTTTAGCCCTTTTCTTCAGAACTTGTTGTTCAAGCCACTGCACCTGCAAAAAAAAAAAAGATATCAGTGTATAATGCTCACCAACGGATAAAGTAGATAAGTAAACTGCTTATATGGTCTAGAACACTGTGTCAACCTTTTATTAGTCAAGGCATCCTTTAAAATTCTGCACACATTCTGGAGGCACCCCATTCTAAAAAACTAACCTAATAGTTTTACATTTTGCAACAGCATCCACATCCATAAGACACTCAACAGGTGACCAGTTCCTACAATGCAAAAACAGCATTTCACTCTGGTACTGACTAGTATTCCAATGTTTCTCTTATCCCTCACTTAGCCAATGTGACCCCAGTGCTGATGGAAAGGTGCAGGGGAGAGGCAAACTAGGATGCTGTGCAGGCACCCAACATCCTCCCTATCAACAAATGTCATCATTGGTTGTTAACCAGTTAATAACAGCCTCATAGCCGAATTACGGCTACAAGGCGGTTCCTTAACTCTGGGAGGACGTCAATAGATGTCCTCCCAGAATCGCGCTCGCACACAGGAATGTCCGTGACCGCCGGGTCCGGAGGACCCGTCGCATCATGGGTCGCCATAAATTCCTGCTGATAAGGCCCGTTTACCACGTGATCGCTCCGTCCAATGACGGAGCGATCACATGTAAACAAACCGGCATCATTTGATGACGCCGGTTCCTCCCTCCTCTCTCTGTAACCATCGGTACAGTGTGAGAGGGGGAGAGCGGATGGCAGCAGCACTGTGGGCTGGATCTGTGACTATTGCAGTCACAGATCCATCCATCCCTGCTCAGCCATCCCTGCATTACCCCCTGCAATACTCTGCGCAATATTCTGCAATACCCCCTGTAACGGTCACCACCGCTTACGACCTTCCATCCACCCACGACAGGCTTTTCTGACACAGTGCGACAATCTTGCATACACGATCCATATCCATTCCCATAAACAAGACGAGACTCAAGCTCTGCACTTGCTTCAAAGATATGACAATTTATTGGTATTTTCTCAGCTTCTTATACAGTCTCAAGCATAATGCAGTTAATCACAGGACAATGTAGTCTCCACCCCCCTTTACACCATGGGGGGCTTCAATCACACTCTAAAAGGCATTCAGGTAAGCTAACCATGTAGACTTGTCGGCACTGTATCTTCAATAGTGTTCAATTAACCTTGAATAGTAACACAGACATCTAGTTGAATAAGTTATCTAGACAGCTTTATCACACAATGGCAGAGTCTTGTGAGAGTGGGTGCAATCAACACCTTCAACGGAATGTCTTTACAGTGAATAGCCAACACCTTAAGATATTTGAATAGCATATTATACAAAGGTATGACTCACTCTGGTCTTGTAGACCTGAATTAACACCTTTCAAAAGCATGTGTGCCCAGATTAAATAGCTAACAGCTTTTGATATTTGAAGACATCCTGCAAACATGAATTATTATTAATGTCCCTTATTAATGTCTTCTGTAATATATAAATTATGATTATTTGTCACCCTATGGCCCTAGTGGACATAAGGTGACCCTAGACATAGGAATATCTCAGTCTGTCACGGGCCATTCCGTTACACCCCCCGCCCACAATACTCTGCAATACCCCCGCCCACAATACTCTGCAATACCCCCGCCCACAATACTCTGCAATACCCGGAAAATACTCTGGGGGAAAAAAAATGCGTTTTAACCACTTCCTGCCCACCGGATGTCATATGACGTCCTTGACTTTGTGCAATGATATCTGAATGATGCCGGCAGCTACAGCCGGCGATTCTCTACACCATAGGAACGATCATGGCGGCTGTTTCCACCTCTTGATCGTTCTTACGGGAGGCGAAAAGGGACGTCCCTCCTCCCGTCGCCCTCCGGTGCTTCTTCCGACTTACCGCTACGATCGAAGCCAGGATCGTTTGTTTTCAGGCTTCCCAGCCTAGAGGTGACATGTGGGGTCTTATTGACCCCATATCTCACTGTAAGGAGGGCCTGTCATGCTATATTCCTATTACAAGGGATGTTTACATTCCTTGTAATAGGAATAAAAGTGATCAAAACATTTATTTTTGGGGAAAAACGTGTCAAACTAAAATAAATAAAAGTAAAATTAACAATAAAAAATAAACAAATGTTTTTTAAAGCGCCCCTGTTCCTGTGTGCTTGTATACAGAAGCGACCGCACACGCAAGTCCCGCCCACATATGAAAACCGTGTTCAAATTACACATGTGAGGTATCGCTGCGAACGTTCGAGCGAGAGCAATAATTTTGACCCTAGACCTCTTTAACTAAAAAGGATGTAACCATAACCAGTAAAAATATTTTAGGCGTCACATATACGGTATTTTACGTAGCGAAGTTTGGCGCCATTCCACAAGTGTGTGCAATTTTGAAGGTTGACATGTTGGGTATTTATTCTCGGCGTAACTTCATATTATGCAAAACATTGGGCTAACTTTAATGTTTTTTGTTTAACCACTTAAGACCCGGACCAATACGCTGGTAAATGACCCAAGGTGTTTTTGCGATTCGGCACTGCGTCGCTTTAACAGACAATTGCGCGGTCGTGCGACGTGGCTCCCAAACTAAATTTGCGTCCTTTTCTTCCCACAAATAGAGCTTTCTTTTGGTGGTATTTGATCACCTCTGCGATTTTTATTTTTTGCGCTATATACAAAAATAGAGCGACATTTTTGAAAAAAAAAACACTTTTTTACTTTTTGTTAAAAAAAAATCAAATAAACTAAATTGTAGTCAAACATTTAGGCCAAAATTTATTTAGCCACATGTCTTTAGTAAAAAAAAAAAAAAAAAAAAAAAATCGCAATAAAAAAAAATAGCTACCTAGCGGGAACAGCGACACTAATACAGCGATCAGAAAAATGATCGCTTAGTGACGCTGGCAATAGGGAGTGAAAGAGTTAACTAGGGCGGTGATCAGGGGGTTAAAACTTTATTAGGGGGGGTGGGGGGGCTATCCTGAACCTAACACTAACTGATTTTACACTGCCTGTCACACTGACACTAAATGCAGTGATTAGATCACTGGATTCAGTGACACTGTGACAGGGGGGGTGGGGGGGCAGATCGCAAGGGGTTAAGTGTGCCTATGTGTGTGTATGTCAGTGTAGTGTTGGTGCAGGACTTACTGTGAGGTGTTTCTCCCATCGCAGCGGTTGGAAATACCGCTGCGATGGGAGATTACATCACGTCCCCCTTCCTGTGTTTACACAGGAGGAGGAAGTGACAGAAGGGGGAGCGCGCGCATTGGCTGGGAGCGATCGCGGGGGGGCGGGTAAACGCCGACATCCGCCCGCTCGTCCCGGATCGCTCCCGGAGCCAGGGGGACCCCCGCACGCCGCGGAGGGGGTCCCGATGGGACCCCCGAACCGCACTTAGGCGGGGACGTAAATTTACGCCCTTGTGCCTGTACGAGCCATTCTGTGGCCGTATATGTGCGTGCGGGGGTCCTTAAGTGGTTAAAAGCACAAAACTGTTTTATTTCCAAAAAAACGCGTTTGAAAAATTGCTGTGCAAATACCTTGCGCGATAAAAAGTTGCAACGACCACCATTGTATTCTCTAGGGTCTTTGCTAAAAAAGCATGAATAAATAATGTTTTGGGGTTCTATGTAATTTTCTAGCAAATAAATTATGATTTTTTACATGTAGGAGAGGAATGTCAGAATTGGTCTGGGTGTTCCAGAACGCCTGATGGTGCTCCCTGCATGTTGGGCCTCTGTATGTGGCCACGCTGTGTAAAAGTCTCACACATGTGGTATCGCCATACTCGGGAGGAATAGCAGAATGTGTTTTGGGGTGTAATTTGTGGTATGCATATGCTGTGTGTGAGAAATAAAAAATAAAATCATCTTGATTTTGCAAAGAATTGTGGGGAAAAAAAAGACAACTTCAAAAAACTCACAATGCCTTTTTTCTAAATACCTCGGAATGTCTTCTTTCCAAAAAAGGGGTCATTTTGGGAGTATTTGTACTTTTCTGGCATGTTAGGGTCTCAAGAAATGAGAGGCTGTCAGTACATTAGGTGTGATGAAATTGATCAATTTTCAGTAATTGATACAATAGCTTGTAGACCCTATAACTTTCACCCAGACTAAATAATATCCCAAATTGTTTTTTTTGTTTGTTTTTTTACCAAAGGCATGTAGCAGTATACATTTTAGGCCAAATTTATGAAGAAAATGTTATTTTTTGCAAAATTTTATAATAGAATTCATTTTTTTTTACAAAATTTGGGTTCTTTTTTCATTTAATAGCGAAAAAAAAAAAAAACGCAGAGGTGATCAAATACCACCAAAAGAAAGCTCTATTTGTGAGGAAAAAAAGGACAAAAAATCTAATTTGGTTACAGTGTTGTATGACTTGAGTTATTGTCATTCAAAATGTGAGAGCACCGAAAGCTAAAAATTGGTCCGGTTATTAAGGGTGTTTAAGTGCCCCAGTGGTCAAGTGGTTAAAATGCCAGTGGCTAGAAGGTTGCAATGGTGCAAAATGAAACCTGTGGCTTTTTAAAGGTAGGCTTTATGCACCTGCTGAAAAAGGGGAACCCTAGTGAAGATCACCCGGGAAGCATAGCGGTTACCATGGCAACAAAAGGGTCATAATAGGGTTTAACTAATAAAAAGTACAATTTTTTTTAAATTCAATTAGTAGCAAAAATATGTTCAATACCAAAAGTCTAGACAAAGCTACCCTATCCTTTCTAGCGAAAAACACGTGTCAAAGCACCTTGCTACCATGTTAAAAAGGACAAGGGCCTCTTCCCGGAATCCCTGGTCGGTGGTTGTCGGGGTCTGCAGGTGGAGGCTTATCGGAATCTGGAAGCCCCCCAAAGAATGGAGTGCAGCCTCTTTGGGATGCGACGGTTGAGGACACAAGGAAGGAAGAACAATGTCCTTATTCAGGTGAAAAGCTGAAACTACCTCCGTAGCACTACCTTATCCTTATAAAGAACCAAGTAAGGAGACTTGCAAGACAAGGCTGCTAACTCAAACACATCTGACAGATGTAATGGCCACTAGAAAGGCCACCTTCTGAGACAGCGTCAGGAGAGGAATTTCTCTGATGTTCTCAAAAAGAGGTTCCCGGAGAACCGAAAGCACCAGATTCAAATACCATGGAGGAAGCAGTGGTCTAATTGGGGGATTCACACGTCGAACCCCCTGTACAAACGTACCCACCAGTGAATGGGTCGCCAAGGGAGGTTGAAAGAAAACAGCCAAATCTGAAATCTGTCCCTTAATGGTGCTTAAGGCAAGCCTGTGGTCCACTCCATGCTGCAAAAACAGCAGGACCCTGGAAATGGAATATGCCTGTGGACGCCGACTCAATCTTCTCACATATAGAGATGTAGGCCTTCCAAGAGCGATGGTAGATCTTCCGAGAAAATGACTTCCGTGCCCTCAGCATGGTGAAAATGAACGAACCTGACAGACCTCAGCCCCTTAGCGCCTGGCTTTCAATAGCCATGCCGTTAAAGCCAATGACTGCAAAGCAGGATGAAGTATGGGACCTTCAGAAAGAAGGTCCTCCCACATGGGCAGCCGCCAGGTTGCATCCGCCATCAGGCGCACGAGGTCGGCGTACCAGGGACGCCTGGGCCAATCTGGAGTGATGAGAATCACTGTGATCCCCTCTGTGTCCACACGAGGAAGCAACTTCAGTGGGGGAAAGGCATACATTAACTAATACCGACCCCATGGGGCCACCAACGTGTCTGCCCAGGGATCTCTGGACCTGGCCACGAACCTCGACACCTTACGATTGAGTCAAGAGGCCATGAGATCCACCTCTGGCAAAGGAGTTGAAACCCTGGTCCAGCATCTGGCCACTTAGGTAGTCCGCCTGACAGTTTTCTACGCCCGGAATGTAAACGACTGACAGAGCCGGCATGCTTCTTTCGGCCCACCTTAGGATGTAAGCAACCGCCAACGCCGCACCCAAGCTCCTTGTTCCCCCCTGATGGTTGACATAAGCCACCGCCGTGGCATTGTCAGACTGGATCCTGATTGGACGTCCTTGTAGCCTCTGCGACCACGAGGAGAGAGACAGCCTGATCGCTCGAAGTTCTAGTACATTGATCAAAAGGCAACCCTGGGCTGACTGGACCCGCCCCCCCCCCCCCAACCTGTGAGGCTGGCGTCCCGTCATGATCACAGTCCAATGGAAAGGAACGAACGACTTCCCGGACTGAAGAGTCGGGGATCTCAGCCACCAACTTAAGAAAGCTCTGACCAGATGACTTACCTGAATCCGACGATGGAGAGACAATGGAGATCTGTTCCATTTGGACAGGATCTCCTTCTGCAAAACTCAAGTGTGGAATTGGGCATACGGTACTGCCTTGAAAGAGGCTACCATGAGGCCCAGGACTTGCATGCAAAAAACGGAGAAACGACCATTTGCGGGATGCCAACAATTTCACGGCTGACTGGAGTGTCTATTACTTCTAAAAAGGAAGGAAGACTTTCGCCTCCAAGGAGTCCAGAATTTAATTCTAGGTACTCCAGACGCTGGTACGCTAGGTACTCCAGACCAACTTCTGAATGTTCAGCACCCAACCAAATTCCCAGAGGGTCTAACTGGCTATAGACACGTCCCCCTCCAATTCTGAGCCAGAAGCGGCTCTCAGAAGAAGATTGTCTAGGTAGCACACGATGGCAATGCCTCGCTGTCTCAGCAAAGCCAGAATCGGGGCGAGCACCTTGGTAAAAACTCTTGGTGCCGACGCTAGGCCAAAAAGGGAAGAGCCACAAATTGATAGTGGTCTTCGCAGATTGCAAAGCGCAGAAACCGCTAGTGTCTGGTGCATATGGGAACATGCAAGTATGCGTCCTTGATGTCCAGGGACGCCAGAAAGTCCCCCAGATGGAGTGCAGCAACCACCGAATAAATTGATTCCATCCTGAACTCCTGAGGCGGCTTCACTCTGCTGTTTGACTGTGCCTGCGTGACATCCGGAATCACACACCTGCGGCCACGAGAGGAGGGGATGGTATGTGCAGCAGTGTCACCCTTCACCCCCACACACCCTCTCCCTCTTGCATCTGATTCAGCACTGATCACTGCAGAACCCTCTGCGATTGCCTAAAACCGCGGCGCTGCCACCGCGGGTGTAGTGCAATCACGAAGGGTCTAGTCCTGCAAAGGGAACGGCGTTCCTACTGTGAAAAAAGTTCAGGGACGCCGTTCCCCACACGTTCCCGCAGGACTCGAGCCCTGCCACTCCTGTACATATACGTCGGTACTTTAAAGATGGTAACGGCAGCAGCTACTGCCACAACCAAGATAGCCATCTTTTCTTTGATTGGTCCCGTAAAAGATAGTCTTCGTGGCAGGTTCACCGCAAGGTCACCGTTATCGGCAGCAGGAGAAAGCCCCCCGCCCCTCCCCTCCCTCCGACATGTACAGGAGACGATCGGGTCCTTCACTCTGCTGTCGCACAAGTGAGGTGTTGCCGCAATCGTAAGAGAAATAATTTTAGCCCTAGACCTCATCTGTAACTCAAAAGATGCGACCTATAGAATTTTTTTAAACGTCGTCTATGGAGATTTTCCAAGGTAAAAGTTTGATGCCCTTCCACGAGCGGGCGCAATTTTGAAGCGTGACATGTTGGGTATCATTTTACTCAGTGTAACATTAGCTTTCACAATATAAAAAAAAATGGGCTAACTTTACTGTTGTCTTATTTTTTTATTCAAAAATATGATTTTTTTTCAAAAAAGTGCGCTTGTAAGACCGATGTGCAAATAAGGTGTGACAAAAAGTAGTGTAATGACCATTTTATTCTCTAGGGTGTTAGAAAAAAAATATTATATTATATTATAATATGTATATGTTTAGGGGTTCTAAGTAATTTTCTAGAAAAAAAATATATATTTTTTTTAATCTTGTAAACACCAAGGCTAGGTGCTTAAAGGGGTTGTAAAGGTGCATTTTTTCCACCTAAATAGCTTCCTTTACCTTAGTGCAGTCCTCCTTTACTTACCTCATCCTTTCGATTTTGCTTTTAAATGTCCTAATTTCTTCTGAGAAATCCTCACTTCCTGTTCTTCTGTCTGTAACTACACACAGTAATGCAAGGCTTTCTCCCTGGTGTGAAGAAAGCCTATTGAGGTGGTAGGGGGCGAGCAGGCAAGTCAGGACACTCTACTTTGCAGATAGAGAAAGAAGCCGTGTGTTTGTGGGCGTCCTGACACTTCTACTCGCCCCCCCTCAAGAGGCTTTCGCCACACCAGGGAGAAAGCCTTGCATTACTGTGTGTACTGTAGTTACAGACAGAAGAACAGGAAGTTAGAATTTCTCAGAAATAAGGACATTTAAAAGCAAAATTGAAGGATGAGGTAAGTGAAGGAGGACTGCACTAAGGTAAAGGAAGCTATTTAGGGAAAACATTTTTTTTTTTTTACCTTTACAACCTTTTTAAGTGGTTAAGGAACTATTTTCTCTTTCGTCCATGGACGGACACAGCTTCCTTATACTCTTGACTGTAGGGATGTCCCCAAGCAGTGCCAGAAACGAGGGGTGGGAACCGCAATCAAAAACCAAACTTCACCCCAACACACCAGAGCTCCTCAATGGAGGAGATGCAACCTTAAACTGCCGCCTGCAAAACTTTGCGCCGAAGCAGTCATGTGAAGATGCACCAATATCAACCTTGTAAAACTTGGTAAAAGTGAACGAACGACTAGGTCCCCGCCTTACACACCTGTGAGACAGACGCTTGATGTCCCAGGAAGACCCAATTGCCCTGGTCGAATGCGCTATGACAGGAAAAGGAGGTACCCGTCCTATTAGGGCGTAAGCCTGAATCACGATATCTCTGATCCACTGAGAAATGGTGGGCGACGAGACCGCCAGGTCTTTCTTTGGATCAGACACCGATACAAACAGTGAGTCTGACCTCCAAAACAGAGCCGTAGCAGACATACACACGCAAGGAATGTAACGCAGCCTCCTTGGGATGTGATGGCCGAGGACACAAGGATGGAAGTACAATGTCCTCATTAAAATAAAAGGCCGAAAACCACCTTTGGAAGAAAAGAAAGCTGTGGGCAGAGCAACGCTTTATCTCTATGGAGGACTTGCAAGACAAAGCCGCCAACACAGAAACCCGTCTGACAGAAGTAATGGCCACTAGAAAGGCAACCTTCTGAGAGAGCGTCAAGAGAGGAAACTCTCTGAAGCACTGTGAGCACCAGATTCCAATCCGACGGAGGTAGTGGTGGTCGAACCGGAGGAGCGACATGTCGAATCCCTTGAACAAACGTATTCCCCAGTGAGTGGGACGCCAAGGGTCGTTGAAAGAAAAACAGGGAAAGCTGAAATCTGCCCCTTAATGGTGCCTAAGGCAAGCTTCTGATCTACTCCCCGCTGTAAAAACAGCAGGATCCTAGAAACAGAATACGTGCGTTTATGCCCTCCCATCTCTTCACACAGATGTAGGCCTTCCATCAGCGATGTTCAATCTTCTGAGAAGACGACTTCAGTGCCCTCAGCATTATAGAAATAACCAAATCCGACAGGCCCCGGTCTCTCAGCACCTGGCTTTCAACAGCCATGCCATTAAAGCCAGCGACTGTAAAGCAGGATGAAGAATGGGACCTTGCGAGAGAAGGTCCTCCTGCATTGGCAGTCACCAAGGAGCATCCGCCACCAGGCGTACCAAGGACGCCAAGGCCAATCTGGGGCAATTAGGATCATTGGGATCCCTTCTGATTCCGCTCTGGAGCGGACGAGGAAGCAGTTTCAGTGGGGGAAATGCATATATCAGTCGATAATGTCTCCATGGGGCCACCAACGTGTCTGCTCAAGGAAATTTTGACCTTGCCACAAACCTCAACACTTTTCAATTCAGTCGAGAAGCCAGGAGATCCACGTCTGGCTCACCCCATTTTAGGCAAAGGAGGCAGAACACATCCAGGTGTAGTGACCATTTTCCTTGGTCCAGCGTTTGGGGACTTAGGTAGTCCACTTGCCAATTTTCTACACCCGGAATGTACACAGCCGATAGAGTCGGCACGCTCCGTTCTCCCCATCTCAGGATGTGAACGATCTCCAACGCTGCAGCCAAGCTTCTTGTTCCTCCCTGATGGTTGACATACGCCACCGCTGTGGTGTTGTCCGACTGGATGCCCCTGTAGGCTCCGCGACCATCTGGAGAGGCACAGCCTGAGCGCTCGGAGTTCCAAAATATTGATCGGCAGGCGAGATTCTTTCTGTGTCCAGCGACTGTGTCAACTGAACACCCCAGACTCCCCCCCCCCCAACCGGACAGGCTGGCGTCAGTCATGATCACCGTCCAGTGAAAGGGAAGGAACAACTTTCCGGCATGAAGAGCCGGAGATCTCAGCCACCAGACCAGGGAAGTCCTGACTAGTGGGCTCACCCGGATTTGACAATTCAGGGACAACGGAGACTTGTCGCATTTGGACAGAATCTCCTTCTGCAAGACTCTAGTGTGGAATTGAGCAAACGGTACTGCCTCGAAAAAGGCTACCATGAGACCCAGGACTTTCATGCAAAAGTGCAGCGACGACCACCTGCGGGACGCCAACAGCTTCACTACCGTCTGAAGAGTCTGCAATTTTTCCAAAGGGAGAAAAACTCTCGCCTCTCGAGAAGTCTAGAATCAAACCCAGATACTCCAAGCGCTGAGTCGATACCAACACCGACTTCTGGAAGTTCAGCACCCAGCCAAACTCTTAGAGGGACTGACTGGCAATCGCCACGTCCTCCTTTAATTCTGAGCTTGAAGCAGCTTTTAGAAGCAGATCGTCCAAGTAGCCCACGATAGCGATTCCTCGCTGTCTCAGCAAGGCCAGAAACAGGGCGAGCACCTTGGTGAAAACCCTTGGAGCTGATGCCAGGCCAAAAGCAAGAGCCACGAATTGATAGTGGTCTTCCGACCGCAAATCACAGGAGCCTCTGATGCCCAACATATATGGGGACATGCAAGTATGCATCTTTGATGTCCAAGGACACCAGAAAATTCCCTGGAGTGCAGCGACCACAGAGTGAACCGATTCCATCCTGAACTTCCGAACCCTTACAAAGGCATTTCGAGCCCTGAGGTCCAGGATTGGGCGGATTCCATCCTTCTTCAGGACCACAAACAGATTTGAGCAGAAACCCTGAAACCTTTCCCACAGTGGCACAGGTATGATTACCCGGCAGCTCAACAAGTCCTGCACTGACCCAAACAGGGCGTCCCGACAAGCCGGAAGGAGAGGAAGGTTTGGAGGAAAATAATCCGTTTGGTGGACGAAACTCCATCTTGTACCCTGATGAAACCACTGAACGGGTATCCCCAGGGGACTCACCACCCTAAAAAGAAAGCTGCACAGTGCTGCAGTCCGCTCTCCTTTACACTGTGTTGTCGAAGCATCTGAGGTAAAACTACGCTGTTCGCGCCGTTCAGAAAGTCTGCTCAGCACTACAGGCCAAACCCTGTTAAAAACCACGCCAAGATGGCCACCTCAGGAAAAAGAGCACAAGCTTCTAGAAAATGGGCGCCCGTTGTAACTGCCTGCGTCACAGCGCGGCTACAAGAAAATGGCGCAGATTTAAAGAAAAAACGACGCAGAGGTGGACGAGAAGGCCGGAAAAACATATAGTGGCCCCCTAGCGGAGGACCTCCCATGGCAGACCACCCACACCAAAACCAGGCACAGAACACTCCGCAGCCCCCAGCCAGGATAGGAAAAAAAAAACTCAGGTACATCCCAGGTCAGTCACAGCATGTGGAGGAGGGAAGGGACGGGAGGAGAGGAAAGGGAGGACATGAGACCCCCTAATTGACCCCCTAGGAAAGCCCAGCTGTTGCATCCTGCCTAGACAGGAGGAAAAGTACTTACCACTCCCTGAGAGGACTGCTGGCGGAATCCTGACAGACCCACTGCCGTGCAGTACGTTGTAGCTGCCAGCCACGGCCCACTGTGACACAGACAGCTAGCAGCCTTGTCGTATGTGAGCCCAAAGTAAAAAGCTCACTGGCCACCCCTGGAGCAATGGGGTATGTCATGGCCGACCCAGTGCATAGCCAAGGCCTGCTCACACTCGATGGCCGGACTGGGGGGACTACAAGGATCTATATTATCCAGCCTGTCACCCAGCCGGCAATTGATAGAAGATCAAGAATTTTTTTTAATTTTAAATCTTTAAAAATAAAAAGTTCTTCAGGACCATGGGCCCATAGGGGAGCCAGGTCCTTCTCTACTAGGCAGAAAAAAACCGAGCTGCTCAGTGCAGTGAGAGGTGTTATGACCAGAGGGACCACCCCCTGGGCGGGGCCGTTTCAGCTTTGCCAAGTTTACGTGTTTTAACCATTAACATATCTGCCTAGTCCTCTCCTAAGAGAGAACATAACTCTACAGTCAAGAGTACAAGGAAGCTGTGTCCATCCATGGACATAAGAGAATATAAGAGAAAAGTAATTTAAAACTACTCGCGGCCATAATGAATAGTCAGGTCTCGGCAATACAGATAAAAGTAATAAAAAAAAAAAGGTATGGGTTCCCCCTTAGTCCATTACCAGGCCCTTTGGGACTGGTATGAATATTAAGGGAAAGCCCGAACCAAAATGAATAAAAAATAAATAAAAAAACATTAATGGGGGGTCCCCCACTCCTGAACCGTACCAGGCCACATGCCCTCAATATGGGGAGGATGTCCCCATGTTGATGGGGACAAGAGCCTCATCCCCACAACCCTTGCCCGGTGGTTGTGGGTTGTCTGCGGGCTCATCGGAATCTGGAAGCACCTTTTAACAAAGGGGGCCTCCAGATCCCCCCCCATGCAAATTGGTAAGGGGTACATTGTACCCCTACCATTTCACCCAAAAAAGTGAAAAAAAATAAAAACACACATACACACAGCTTGGGACAAGTCCTTTAATAATAAAAAATAAATAAAAAATCCAGCACCGTAATCCTTCGAGTCCGACCCGCTGATATGAACGATACAACCTCCTCCAAAAAGGAGGCACTCAGCCGAATGACGCACGACCCATCTGAGAGTTATTTTATCACGAGGGCAGGGCCACCCGTCACTTGGATGGGTGACCCCGCCCCCCTCTGATGCAACAGGCAAATACCGGGGTTACCCAGTGACATGTATGGGTGACACAGCCCCCTCTGACACAATGCAGGTTTTTTGTTGCATCAGCAGGGGGCAGGGTCACCCGTACACGTCACTGGGAAACCCCCGGCATTTCCTGGTGCATCAGAGTGGGACGGGGTCACCCTTTTGGAGAAGGCTGTATCGTTCGTAGAGGCGGGTCGGACTCGAAGGATTACGGAGCTGGATTTTTTTTATTTTTTATTAAAAGACTTGTCCCAAGGTGTGTGTGTGTGTGTGTTTTGCTTTTGTCTCACTTTTGTTTGTGAAATGGCAGGGGTACTCCTTACCAAATCACATAGGGGGGCGGGATCTTGAGGCCCCTTTGTTAAAGGGGGCTTCCAGATTCCGATAAGCCCCCCGCCCGCAGACCCCCACAACCACCAGGCAAGGTTTGAATGCTGCGTTTAGCTGCATGCGCGTCTAGGAGCGTTTAAGATAAAAACTAGGGCATCTTTAAAAATGCTTCTAAACTAAAAATGCGATTCATTTAATTTGAAGCCATTTTTTTTTGCCTTCAAAAGAAAAGCCTCTAAAATGCAACTGCCTAAAAAGGACTTGACCTCTTTCTGAGATTTGGTGTTTAGGAGTTAAAAACTTTTTATATATATATACATACACACACACAGGCATGCACGCTATAGGTGTTTTCAGGAGTTTAGTGGCAAGGAGGTTAAAGGCTGAAAAACAAACCCAAAAGGTTTCCTTTGGATTTTTCTTTCTGCCGGTAAACTTCCCTGCCACTAAACTCCTGAAAACACCTATAGCGTGCGTGTATATATATATATATATATATATATATATATATATATATATATATATATATATACACACACACACACATACATACATATACACACATATATACACAGGCATGCACGCTATAGGTGTTTTCAGGAGTTTAGTGGCAGGGAGGTTAAAGGCTGAAAAACAAACCCAAAAGGTTTCCTTTGGATTTTTCTTTCTGCCGGTAAACTTCCCTGCCACTAAACTCCTGAAAACACTTATAGTGTGCCTAGCCATGAGCACATAGGCTAACATGGAGGGGAATTAACAGGCAGAGAAAAAGCTCAAACACCTGATTTGAGCTGCATTGTGCATCATGAGGCCTTAGGCCCCATGCACAAGGGGCGCCGGTGCAAACTCTCCTAAACACACGTTTTTAAAGGCTAAAGCCGGCGTTTAAAAACGCCTGGTTTGCCGTGAATTTCGCAGCGTTTTACCGCGTTTGCGTTTATAAGCGCTTAGTTAGGAAACATCATGAGACCCTCCCTAAGCTCAAAAAACATTAATATTTAACCATTCCAGCCATTTTGTGAGACCAGAGTGAGTAGCAACAGAGAGTAGAAGTGTACTTGTATTTAGCGTGTCACATGCCACATCACCTGCCACAAGCTGCGGATTGTCCACTTGCCACAAGTTGTAAATTGTCCACTTTCCACATCACCTGGCCACACCACCTGCCACAAGTTGTGGATTGTCCACTGGCCACGTCACCTGCCACAAGTTGTGGATTGTCCACTTGCCATGTCACCTGGCCACGTCATCTGCCACAAGTTCTGGATTGTCCACTGGCTAAATCACCTGTCACGTTGTGGATTGTCCACTTGCCACGTCACCAGACCACGACACCTGTCACAAGTTGCAGATTGTCCACTTGCCACGTCACCTGGCCACGTCACTTACCACAAGTTGCGGATTTTCCACTTGCCACGTCACCTGGCCACAAGTTGTGGATTGTCCACTTGCCACATCACCTGGCCACGTCACTTGCCACATCATCTGCCACAAGTTGTGAATTGTCCATTTGCCACATCACCAGGCCATGTCACCTGGCCGCGTCATCTGCTACTTCATCTGGCCACAAGTTGTGGATTGTCCACTTGCCACATCACCTGGCCACGTCACTTGCCACATCATCTGCCACAAGTTGTAGATTGTCCACTGGCCACGTCACCTGGCCACAAGTTGTAGATTGTCCACTGGCCACGTCACCTGGCCACAAGTTGTAGATTGTCCACTGGCCACGTCACCTGGCCACAAGTTGTAGATTGTCCACTGGCCACGTCACCTGGCCACAAGTTGTAGATTGTCCACTGGCCACGTCACCTGGCCACAAGTTGCAGATTGTCCACTGGCCACGTCACCTGGCCACAAGTTGCAGATTGTCCACTGGCCACGTCACCTGGCCACAAGTTGTAGATTGTCCACTGGCCACGTCACCTGGCCACAAGTTGTAGATTGTCCACTGGCCACGTCACCTGGCCACAAGTTGTAGATTGTCCACTGGCCACGTCACCTGGCCACAAGTTGTAGATTGTCCACTGGCCACGTCACCTGGCCACAAGTTGTAGATTGTCCACTGGCCACGTCACCTGGCCACAAGTTGTAGATTGTCCACTGGCCACGTCACCTGGCCACAAGTTGTGGATTGTCCACTGGCCACGTCACCTGGCCACAAGTTGTGGATTGTCCACTGGCCACGTCACCTGGCCACAAGTTGTAGATTGTCCACTGGCCACGTCACCTGGCCACAAGTTGTGGATTGTCCACTGGCCACGTCACCTGGCCACAAGTTGTGGATTGTCCACTGGCCACGTCACCTGGCCACAAGTTGTGGATTGTCCACTGGCCACGTCACCTGGCCACAAGTTGTGGATTGTCCACTGGCCACGTCACCTGGCCACAAGTTGTGGATTGTCCACTGGCCACGTCACCTGCCACAAGTTGTGGATTGTCCACTTGCCACAAGTTGTGGATTGTCCACTTGCCACAAGTTGTGGATTGTCCACTTGCCACAAGTTGTGGATTGTCCACTTGCCACAAGTTGTGGATTGTCCACTTGCCACAAGTTGTGGATTGTCCACTTGCCACAAGTTGTGGATTGTCCACTTGCCACAAGTTGTGGATTGTCCACTTGCCACAAGTTGTGGATTGTCCACTTGCCACAAGTTGTGGATTGTCTACAATGCAATGCAAGCAATTACAGTATTTTTTTTAAAAAATATAGTTTTTCATAATTTGCCATAATTTTTGAGATTTCAAATGTAAAAAAATAGGTCACCTTTAAAAATGCTTATAAAAAGAGAACGCTGCAAAATGCCGGTACCGCGTTTAGCCACAATTTGCGTCTGAAACATGGAAAACGTTTGCGTCTCAAACCCATTTTTTGCTTCTGGGAAAACAAGGTTAAACACAACTGCCTAAAAACGCCAAAAAACTAGACTGTGTGCATGGACACATAGGATAACATTGAATGCGTTCAAAGGCAGTAAAAGTGTCCAACTGCCTCTGAACGCGCGTTTATCAGTGTCTTGTGTGCATGGGGCCTTACTGTACTGCCAAGTGCCAAAACATTTTTGCCATCCTGGAATAAACATTTGTTCTGTCTGTGAAATGCGTTTTTCACAAATGTGTAAGGCCCCCTTTTACACGACAAGCCCGCTAAGATCCGCCTCTGTGTTTTTCAGGCGGATCCGATTGGGTCATCCATTGACTATGGGCAGGCGGGTGTCAGCGGTGATGTGTCACATGTCTGCCATCTGATCCGCTCAAGACAGAAGTATGGCAATATGTTCAGCTATCCGTCTGGCGGATCGGATGATATCTGATGAAAACAGATTATGCTGTCCATTTTTGTCCGATCTCCCCATAGGAATCAGTGGTTCTCTGACAGGTCCCTCCCCGCTCAGTGTAGGAGATGGACCTGTCATCTGTTGGCTCATTGGAGATCAACGGAGCAATCTTCTGCTGACCGGGCGGACTGCGCTGAGCGGATCCATCCCCGTGTGAAAGGGGCCTAAGAAGTTGAAATAGAAGCAAGCACATAAGATTTTGTAAAAAAAATAAAAAATATTATGTCTTTTGAGTTGGAGTTGACTGAGGTACTTTTCTAGAGATCTTGCTCCTCCTCATGTCTAAACAACATTTAACTAACTGTATTGCACTTGGTTGGTTGTGAAGTTGTAATATTTAGGTCATTGACATTTCTGCGCATGGGATGGGGATGTACAAGTATATATTGCTGTAACCTTCAGTCCTGCTTTAATTACCTTAGGTTCCCTTTTCAGTCTGACGTGCCTGCCTCGATGAGGGGTGAAAGATTTTCTCTGCACTCCACGATGCTGCAAATGGTATAAATCACTCCCAAGAATAACCTACAGACAGGACATATACAGGATTTAACTTAGGGTAAAGTACAAAAAAATAAAAAAATGCAGTACATCTCTACAATGCATGCACATTTGCCCATGTTAAATCCTCGTAAAGACCTCATTAAAAGGATACGTTCACCATATTCAGGGTGTAACATATGCAGTAATCACCCCCCACCCCACCCTCCTTTGTGACAGCAAGCAGGGGATCTTCTCCCCACACTCGCTGTCACAATTGAAAAAAAAAAATTGCACGGCTGTGCGAGGTTCCACCCACCAAGCCACACCAGTCACAGAGTTCTGTGAATGTGAGGACTAGAAGTACCAACAGTCTTTGTGGCTATTGGCTTATAGTTCTCAATCAACTACCAGGTCGTTGCTGAGTGATGTGGTAGTTCATTGATGTGTCATGTCAGTGTGCAACTGCATGCCCATACAAGGTATGAGCAGATAGCTTACACTGACTGTCTGCAAGAGCCTTGCTCTTTAATAGCACATTGTGGGGGCAATGCTTTCCGGGCTCCTAGTAAAAAAAATAATAATGCACATTTATTTTTTACCTGGAAAGAGAGGTGCGCAATTTTTTTTTTTACAAAAAAGGTGAACTTATATCCTTTAAGTACAGTTGATCTGCCAGAAATACACTATAGGGGTTATTTACGAAAGGCAAATCCACTTTGCACAACAAGTGCAAAGTGCACTTAAAATTGCACTCAAAGTGCACTTGGAAGTGCAGTCACTGTAGATCTGGGGGGGACATGCAAGAAAATAAAAAACAGGATTTTAGCTTGCACATGATTGGATTATAAAATCAGCAGAGCTTCCCCTAATTTCAGATTTACCCCTCAGATTTACAGGGACTGCACTTTCAGTGCAATTTCAAGTGCACTTGTAGTGCAAATTGGATTTGCCTTTTGTAAAATAAAAAATAAATAAAAACCTTTGTGTCAAAGTTCTATTGTGTCAGCACTGCCCTGTTTTTTGTTTAAAAGCGGTGTTCCACCCCCAAATTCTTTTTTTTTTTTTTTTTTTAAAGTCAGCAGGTGCTTACCTGTCCAGGGAGCCCACAATGTCCCGTCCCCCCCCCCCCCAGGCCAATCAGTCTAACAGGTGCCGCCATTTTAATTAAGGGAAACTGGAAGTGGATAAAAAATAAAAAGATGATCCACACTCCAGTCGCTGCTGGAAAATTGAAAAGCCACAGTAGACAAATGCAAATAGGAAAGGTCGACACGTTTCAGCCTATAATTTCTTAGTCATAACCACGAAAGTAGCGGAGTCTTGTGGCTTCACTGCCTGTTTCCTGCGGTGCTTTGTGAACGGCCTGCTGTCTTCTGGGACACACAGAAGACAGCGGGGGGGGGGGGGGTTTGCCGCATGAAAAGGAAATGATGTCCTGCACCACGGCCTGGATGGTTTGGAAGTACAGGCTGTAC
Organism: Rana kukunoris; assembly: GCA_029574335.1. NCBI lineage: Eukaryota > Metazoa > Chordata > Amphibia > Anura > Ranidae > Rana > Rana kukunoris. The sequence continues at coordinate 381,352,099 of CM056049.1, forward strand.
TTCTTAAAAAAGACAGTATAGAAGAAAAAAGAAAAAAAATGTAATATCCGAGGGGTGGAGAGGTGGTCTTTCGTTTAAGGTGTAAAGTGGGTGGAACTGCGCTTTAACTACTCAAAACCACCCACTGTCCTATCTGCACAACATAGACATTCATTATTCTGTTCCAAAATACAGTAAGAACTTTGAGGGCCAATTACTGTCTTTGAGATAACACAGGAAGTGAGGGGTCAGGGGTGCCTATCCATAAAAACGGTCATTGCGATACACATTTCAAGAGTTATTGCGGTAAAAAAAAAAAAAAAAAGTGAAAAAGTGTGAATTGGTCCTTAATAAAGTAAAATTTGCAATGCGTTTGGACAACTTTGCAGGACAAATCGAGAGGGTGCATCTCCCAAACAGGGACACGGACAGCAAGTAGCAAAAGGCTTTCATAAGGAAACATTGAATTTGACATGTCATGCGACTTAGGATCTCAAAAGTCAGATCCCATGTTGCAACAATGTGAACCGAGCCTTTAACCACTTAAGGACCGCCTCCTGCACATATACGTCGGCAGAATGGCACGGCTGGGCACATACACGTACAGGTACGTCCTGTGCTACTGCCCATCCGTGGGTTGCCGCGGTCCCGGTCCGAAGCTCCGTGACCGGGACCATGGCACCCGCAGACACAAATAGCCGCTGGAGTCCCGCAATCGGTGCCTGGAGCTGAATAACAAGGAGAGCTGTGTGTAAACACGGCTTTCACTTTCTTCACTGTGGTGGCGTCATCGATCGTGTAATCCCTTTTATGGGGATACACAATTGATGATGTCACACCTACAGCCACACCCCCTACAGTTAACACACATTAGGTCACACAAGCCCTTCAGCGCCCCCTTGTGGTTAACTGCCAAACTGAAATTGTCATTTTCACAATAAACAATTGCTGTGAAAATGACAATGGTCCCAAAAATGTGTCAAAATTGTCCGAAGTGTCCGCCATGATGTCGCAGTCACGAAAAAAATAAAAAAATAAAAATAAATCGCTGATCACCGCCATTAGTAGTATAAAAAAAAAAATATTAATAAGAATGCAATAAAACTATCTCCTATTTAAAAGGCTCCTTTCACACCTACCATTTAAATCTGTGCAACTTCAAGGGACAGCAACTTAAAATTAGTCCCTGCACTACTTTAGTCTGACTTTGAGGCGACTTGAGGTCCCTAGACCTGAACATTACACAGGCATTGCTTCAAGTCACGTCAAAGTTGCGGCCAAGTGTGAATGGGGCCTTACTGCTTTTGTTCAATTTTTACCACAAAGATAAGCGTTAATCAATTTTGTAGCTCTCTCCAGACTGGAGAATCCTCCTTGCACAACACTGTATAGAACATCTAGAACAGTGTATTTCAACTCCAGTCCTCAAGGCACACCAACAGGTCATGTTTTCAGGATTTCCCTCAGATGAAACGGCTGTGGTAATTACTAAGGCCCCTTTCACATGTCCGCTCCGCTCGTCCATTTATTACAAGTCCGTTTACGGTTGAAAAACACTGATCTAGAAAGCATACTGGAATTGTGTGAAATCTTTCATAACTCTATGAAAACGAATGGAGCTTGGCAAAAACCACATGTAACAAAGTCTATCCAAGGAAAGACACTTGATCCATTGGATGCATAGGGATTGATTTTCTAAATGCAAACAGACTAGAGCAACTACACTTGCAAAGTGCATAGAGCTTAGTAAATGTGGTAAAGCTTCACTTTGCTTAAAAAATAAAAATAAAATCACGTGCAAGAAGAAAAAACAAAAACAGACGATTGTACGATGGCGGTCAGCAGAGTATCCCCTCATTTTCTAAGTTCTGCAGCAGATGCACTTGCAAAATGCAGTCTATTTGCCTTTAGTAAATCAAACCCAAAGAATGTTCTTCCCTGGCTACAACAGAGGCCATAAACTAAATTTAGAACCTAGCTGCCTACTGGGGTACTACAAGTGTAACATAAAAGAATTATAACTAAAACTATTTTATTCTCTAGCTCGTCTACTTTCAGAAAATTGATTTATGTTGTATGCAAACTTTAGGGCTAAAATTATTTTTAGATCATGTGTATAAAAAAACATGCAAAAACTACTCTGGCAGCAAAGGGGTAAGCATGCATCCTGGCTTGTGCATTTTGAGGGCGAAAACAAAGTAATTTTATGGAGGGGGCTAGACGAGGTCTACACTACTGCAATTTGTCAGACTTTAAATGCGATTTGCACCGCAAATCACATGCGATCTCTGTGATGCGATTTCAGCCATACAGATATTATAGCTGAATTAACATTGCATTCGGTCCAAACTCGCATAGGACCCCTTTTTTGGTTCACAACAGAATTGTGTGTACACCCATGCGATCCGATTCAGGTCTGAATTTGCAGTTCGCACTGCGATATGCAAACCGATTTGGAGGTGTTAACTTTTAATTGACACTCCCAGCAGTTCGCATAGGGCAGTGTGTACTGCCGCCGGGCGACATGCAATACGGGAACCCGCAGTGGATTCGCAGGGTTCCCACATTGCTGCAGTGTGAACCGAGCCTTAAAATGTTTACCATAATTAATTCTGCCTGTACTGTACAGGCAGAACTCCCTAGTTGTAAACCAGATCTGAACAATGCCCAAACAAAGGGTTAAAGATCTCAGGGCTTTGACTGCATTGTATGTTGATAAGAAATTGTTCAGATTAGCTTGCAGTCTGCCCAAAGACCTGTTCCAAAGAATCATCGGTTTTTGTGCCGCTATTCAGGCTCAACACCGCCCACAAAGTGCTGCTGCACCAGCGCTTTGACGGCGCTACTCATTCATTTCAATGAGCAGGGGCGCTTTAGGAGCAGTGTATTCACCGCTTCTACAGCGCCTCAAAGATGCGGCTAGTGGGACTATTTTTTACCGTCCTGCCAGTGCACCGCTCCAGTGTTAAAGCCTGGAGTGAGAGGAGAGGCTTTTTCAGGGCACTTTGCAGATGCTATAGTTCCTGCAAAGCGCCTCAGTGTGAAAGTAGCCTTAGGTTAGGTTTCCACTATTGGGACCCCAAAGTTGCACATTTTGATGCAATGTCATGCGACCGCTGAGAACCATGCAAGAAGTTTTGGAGTCAAACCAATTAGAACAGTTACCATTGAAATATGTAGCGCTCACCCCCGAAGGAGCCGCTTATTCGTTTGGGACCGGCATGCTAGGTTACCAATGATTCTTGTCTAGGGATAATATTGGTGAAGGTGGTTAAAGCGGAGTTCCACCCTTAAAATCACTTTTTTTCATTACATCCAGCATACTGGCGTCAGCGCCAGTATGCTGTTTTTTTTTTTTTTTAATGCGCGTACTTACTTTATATCACAACATTGAATTCCAGGCGCACCGCGGAGTGTCGCCGCTATAAGGCGTCACGCCTTCCGGAAACAGCATTCGGCTTTTACTCGGCGCCTGCGCACAGACCCAGGAGCTGACTGCGCAGGTGCCGAAAATAGCCGGTCCTAGTTCGGGTTTTTTCGGAGGGCGTGACGCGGCTATATACGGCGACACTCCGCGGTGCGCCTGGAATTCAATGTTGTGATATAAAGTAAGTACGCGCATTAAAAAAAAAAAAAAAAACAGCATACTGGCGCTGACGCCAGTATGCTGGATATAATGAAAAAAAGTGATTTTAAGGGTGGAACTCCGCTTTAAAGAGCAAATGTCCAGAGGTCAACTTGAGTTTCAATGCTTTATTCCAAGACCCAACATTGGCCAACATCAACATGGCACACGATAGAGAAAAGGTTGATGAGCAAAGAGAACTGCAGTATCAGGCCTTGGATATCAGAGGGAGAGCAAACCTGCTCTCAGCATAGTCAAGTTCAAACGTCGCCACTCTCACCAGAGTGGGTAAAGTGCCCCCGGACAGGCGATTTACTAGAGCCTGGCAGCCGAAGGGGCCACTTTCGAACAAAGTCACTGGGAGGAAACAGGGCTACAAACACATGGATTTTGACTTGTCATGCGACTTCACATGTGTTAAGTTGCATAACAACTCGCAGTATTGTAAACGGAGCCTAAGACACAATATTGTTTTGCAATAACACACAATGTGTTAACGAGCAACAGAAATGAACACAAAATGGTTAGACTAGGGTAAGATGGATAATACGTAGGGAATGAATGATTTCACTGAACCACACAGGTTTACATGGCTTAAAACAGATTTAGACTCCGGCATCTTTATCCTTTAAACGGCACAAGACAAGTCAACCCTTGATGACACAGCACTTTCAGTAGGTGTTCTGCAGCTGATCTTTTTCCTAGCTCACTTTTCATTCAAATATTAGTCACCATATCAGGAAGCACTGCCTGCTCCTAGACTCTGATGACATTAGGGGAACTTATTAAAACTGGAAAAAAAAGGATTTTTAATAAACAGCTTACCTGTAAAATCCTTTTCTTGAAGTACATCACGGGACACAGAGCGCATAGCCATTACACTTGGGTTATATGGGTACCTTCAGGTGTGGACACTGGTGTAATCAATTTCACAGGAAGTTTCCTCCCTATATAACCCCCTCCCACTGGGAGTGCTTCAGTTTTGTAGCAAGCAAGCAATTCTCCCGAGGTTACACAATGTTCCCCAAAAGAGGGGTGGGAGCTCTGTGTCCCGTGATGTACTTCAAGAAAAGGATTTTACAGGTAAGCGGTTTATTAAAAATCCTTTTTTCTTTCACGGGACACAGAGCGCATAGCCATTACACTTGGGATGTCCTAAAGCAATGCTCTATGAAGGGAGGGAGACCGTAAGGCCAAGAATAGCCAAATAAAAACATTGTCAGGAGAAAACATGGCTCCACCAACAGAAAAACAAGGGGGCGTGAACCGGGCCAGAGGATACTATACTGCTGCCCGTAGGACCGCCTGCACAAAAGCTGCGTCCGTACCCTTTGCAACGTCCAACTTATAAAATTTAGTAAACGTATGTACGGAAGACCAGGTTGCCGCCTTGCAAACCTGTGCCATAGAGATCTGATGGTGTGCCGCCCAGGAGGCACTCATGGCCCTCGTAGAATGGGCTTTAACTGATAAGGGAGGTGGAACGCGCTTCAGACCATAGGCCTGAAAAATCTGCTTAATCCACCTAGCCAAGGAAGACTTGGCAGCCGGCTGACCCTTTTTGGGGCCACCCGGAAGAACAAAAAGCACATCTGTTTTCCGAATCTTCTCTGTAGCCTTGAGATAGACCCTCATGGCTCGAACCACGTCCAAAGTATGAAGCAGTCTTTCCTCTCTGGACTGGGGAGTAGGAAAGAAGGATGGTAGGACTAGATAGTGATTCAAGTGAAAACTGGATATGACCTTAGGAAGGAAAGAAGGTTGAGGCCGCAGAACCACTCTGTCCTTATGCAGAATAAGGTATGGCTCCCTGCATGACAAGGCTGCCAGCTCGAAAACCCTTCTGGCCGAAGCCATAGCCACCAAGAAAACCAACTTTCGGGTTAGTAGCACAAGAGGGATTTCTGTCAGAGGTTCAAACGGCTGCCTTTGTAAAGCTGACAAGACCAGATTTAAATTCCAGGGGCAGAGGGGAGCTCTAATAGGGGGATTCACATGCAAGACCCCCTGCAAGAAGGTTTTCATAAGCGAATGGGTGGCCAAGGGTCTTTGAAACCATATTGATAAAGCCGACACCTGCCCCTTTAGAGTACTAAGAGCCAACCCTTTGTCAACGCCAACCTGGAGGAATCGCAAGATCCTGTCAATAAAAAACTTTCGAGGATGCCATTTTTGAGACTCGCACCACTCCACATAGGTTCTCCAGACTCTGTAATAAATATTTCTGGAGACCGGTTTCCTAGCCTGAATCAACGTAGATATGACCTGATCTGAGAGGCCTCTGCCCTTAAGAATTAGGGATTCAGCTGCCAAGCCGTCAAATTTAGCTGCTGTGAAGCAGGATGGCAGATTGGGCCCTGAGACAGCAGATCTGGGCGCAGGGGGAGCGGCCCCGGCGCCCCGACTGACATCTTCACGATGAGTGCGTACCAAGCCCTCCTGGGCCAGGCTGGGGCCACCAGGATCACAGGCCTGCGCTCCACCCGGATCCTCCGTAGAAGGCGGGGAATCATCTGCAGTGGAGGGAACGCATACAGAAGAGAAAACTGGTGCCAAGGGCAAACCAACGCATCGGTCCCGTAGGCCGAGGGATCCCTGGCTCGGGATATGAATTTGTCCAATTTTTTGTTGGATCTCGTTGCCATAATGTCCACATCTGGGACTCCGAATCTTTGGCAAATCTCTTGGAATACCTGGGGGTGAAGAGACCATTCTCCCGGGAGCAACTGTTGACGACTCAAAAAATCTGCTTGAGAATTGTCTATCCCTGGGATGAACACCGCCGAGATGCAGGGTACATGGGCTTCGGCCCATGAGAAAATCAGGTTTACTTCTCTTTGGGCTGCTGGGCTCTTCGTGCCCCCCTGGTGGTTTATGTATGCCACCGCAGTGGCGTTGTCGGACTGTATCCTTACTGGCAGACCCTGAAGGGGGAGAGTCCAGGCGATCAGGGCCAGTCGAGCAGCTCTGATCTCCAAGATATTGATGGGAAGCAGTTTTTCTGCCTCCGACCACTGCCCTTGCTGGGTCTGTTCTTCTAGAACTGCCCCCCAACCTGACAGGCTGGCATCCGTGGATACTATCTTCCACGTGATGGGGCAAAAGGATTTCCCTTTTGACAAATTTTGAGAGACCAGCCACCAAGACAGGCTGCGCCGGACCTTCGGGGAGAGCACTAACGGACGATCTAACGCCTGAATGGATTTGTTCCAAGCAGAGAAAATGGCTGCCTGAAGATATCTGGTATGGATCTGGGCGTAGGGCACAGCCTCGAAGGTGGCCACCATCTTCCCCAGCAGTCGCATACATAGGCGAATAGTCGGCCTCTTCTTGCCTAAGATCACTTGAACTGCTTGAGCTATTGATCTGATCTTTGCTTGAGGTAAACTTATCCTCTGGCAGTCTGTATCTAGCCGAAGGCCTAGATATTCCAACTGCTTTGTGGGTTTCAATACCGATTTTTCTAGGTTTACAATCCACCCGAATTCCTCTAGATGCTGAACTGTGCGACCTACTGCCTGATTGAGGTTGGAAGCTGAGCTGTCGATAACCAGAAGATCGTCCAAGTATGCCAAGACTATAATGCCTTCTGTCCTTAGGACGGCTAGCACCGGGGCCAACACCTTTGTGAATACCCGCGGAGCTGTTGCCAACCCGAAAGGGAGGACTACGAACTGGTAATGGCGGTGATCTATCATACAACGAAGAAACCTGTGATGTGTCGTGTAGATCGGCACGTGCAGATACGCATCTTTTATGTCTATAGATGCTAGAAAGTCGTCTTGATGTAGGCTGGCTGCCACCGAACGTATGGACTCCATACGAAAGGTCTGAATCTTTAGAAAGCGATTTAGGCGTTTGAGGTCCAAGATAGGCCTGACGTCGCCATTGGGCTTTGGCATTATGAAAAGGTTGGAGTAGAATCCCAGACTCCATTCCTGGGTTGGTACTTCTACAATTACTCCTTGGAGCCAGAGACGATCCAATGCTTTTACAAGAGAGGCCCTCTTTAATGGGTCGCTTGGAAGACTTGACCCCTGAAGATGAGGAGGGGGGACTTCCCGAAACTCTAGCTTGTAGTCCGTGGTTACCACGGATCTTACCCAAGAGTCGGGAATTCTGGCCTTCCACACTTCGGAGAAAAACCGAAGCCTTCCCCCCACCCAAGAGAGTGGGGGCGCCCCTTCATGAATCTGACTTGAGGACTGGTTTAACCGGCTTGCGAGGCCATGGCCTCTTGCCTGTCGTGGCTTGTCCTTGTGGGCGGCTATTAAATGCTGAACACCCGGGAGGCCGTCGATACTGACGGGAAGTTGAAGGGGCCGAGCCTGCGAAGGCCTGTCGCTTAAATGCGGGCCCACGCGATCTTTTCTTGATAAGCAAGAAAGAACTTTTACCACTTGATATGGTCTGGATATATTTATCTAGGTTTTCACCGAATAGTCTCCCACCATGAAAGGGAAATCCTGCTAAAAGCTTTTTGCAGGGTGCCTCTGCTGACCAGTTTTTTAGCCACAAAAGGCGACGCATATGAACCAACAGCAGAGATAAACGGGACGCCTGTTGAACGGAGTCCTTAATAGCATCTACTGCAAAGCAGAGAGCTCTTGGGAGGTCAGCCAATTCACGAGCTTGCTGAGCCGGTATGTCCCTTAATATCGGTTTAGTCTGATCCTTTAAAGCCTGACAAACGCCAATGGCTGCCACTGCTGGCTGAACCACGGCACCTACTGTGGTAAAAGAAGCCTTCAGTAGGGTCTCCAATTTTTTGTCGACTGGATCTTTAAACACCTGGACATTTTCCACCGGACAGGTCAGGAATTTATTTACGCAGGAAATGGCTGCGTCCACGGTAGGGAGTGCCCATTTCTTTGCAAATTCTTCTTCCATAGGATAGAGAATGGTGACCCTTTTAGGAGGGATAAAAATCCTATCAGGTTGAGCCCAATCCTGAAAAATCACGCTCTCCAGAAGGGGGTGAACCGGGAAAGATGCACCACTCAATGGTGCCTTCAAGGAACCTAAAGAGGATACCGCGGGGGCTAATTGTTCTGACACTGGAAGTTTAAAAGCAGTGCGAACCATATCTGTCAGAGACTGGATCCACAGACTCTCTGCTTGAGAAGCCGAAAAAAAATTCATCTATAGTGGAATCTTCAATGTCTGACCCATCAGGACTCAGGTCCGCTTGATCCCCCTGTGGGTCCAATTCCTCCGAAGAGAGGACCTCTGCATCCGAACACACCGTTCTAGGTGACGGGGATCTAGCCCGTTTGCCACCCGGCAAAGAGCGGGCAATTAAAGCAGTTAACCTTTTCTCTAGCCCACCCAGGGTGGATTCTAGCATTTCTTCCGCAACATAAACGGGAATGGGTTGATTGGGGGCCGCCTCTGCCCCTAGCACCCTCAATGGCTCCTGCATGATGCTGTTCGGTGGTCTATCTGGTGAGGGTGGGACCACTGGAGCCTGGCCCAAATCCTCTGACCCCGTTGGAGACCCCTTTACTTTTTTGGCACCTTTTGCAGCCTTAGCTGGTCCTGATCCCTTGGGAGCCATTGCACAACCTTGAGACACCCCTACAGCCAACACCCAACTGTTGTAGCTAGAAGTGAAACATTAATAAGGACAGGCTATGTTTTTTTTTTTTTTTTTTTAATTTTCATACGCCTGAGAAGGCGGCAATACCGAGGAGAGTCCTGTGAGTATTGCCACACCAATGCCCGTTAGCTGCAGTCCAAGGTTGCACCGACTCAGATACTGCCAGATCTAAGGCTGAGTCCCTTTAAGAAAAAAATCTTTTTTTTTTTTTTCTGGTCAGTGTGGACTAAGTCCAGACCTGAAGATCCACAAACCACCACTGGGTGTCACTGTTAGCCAGAAATGGCTCAGCTGCGCACTCTGTGTCCTCACTCTCCACTGCTCTCAGGAGGGAATGACCAGCCAGGAAATGCTTTTTTTTTTTTTTTTTTTGCTTTATCTGAGACCTGACGCTGCTGGCCCGCCCCCCCCACGCTGAAACCAACATGGAGGAAGCAGAGAGCAGAGGAGAAGCCTGGACCAGCGCTAGTAACACAGACACCCGGTAAGCCACTAATCTTTGTAGTGCACACATAGAGGAAGCTGTCCCCATAGGCTTCCTAGGAAACAGGAGTTTTGTCAGCACTTCCTCGTTATACACGTGGGGCTGCAGTATCATGCTAACAGGCAAATCTTCGGGGAGTAGCAAAATACATATCTTTAAAAGCATATATATATATACATGTTATCTGGGTAAACATTAGTACATCCCATCCTGCCTCAAAAGACATAGTGGAGATAGTGGCTGATGCACAAGCATACCATTAGCCAACCCAGAACCCCCAGGGGGATACCTACTGTCGAACCAAGTCCCGCAGGTTCCCTCTTACCTGCTCCACGCCGCAGGGTATTGCAAAATGCAAGAGGCCCAGCCTTCCCCCATCTCCGTGGGTATTGTCTTGGACCTTCAGGGACGGGAGTCCTGTGTTAAGGAACCCACACCCCTGGACCTATATAGCATCCTGGCATCAGTAGCGTTTAGTTCTTGGAAGAGACTAAGGCACTGGAGCCCAGAATCCAGCCCTCCTAGGAGAGGCATTATAGGCAAAACCCCACTCCAGCAGGGCCCGGGTACCGTACACCTTGGCTTTGAAGCACTTCGGACGGATCCGGCTAGCTATCCTGGGTCCCGAGACCTCCGAGGGACAGCTAGACGTGACCAACACCTAAGACACTGGTGAAAAAACTGAAGCACTCCCAGTGGGAGGGGGTTATATAGGGAGGAAACTTCCTGTGAAATTGATTACACCAGTGTCCACACCTGAAGGTACCCATATAACCCAAGTGTAATGGCTATGCGCTCTGTGTCCCGTGATGTACGATAAAGAAAATACTGTAACTGCTGACCTAATATTAGGACACTTACCTGGTCCTGGATTCAGCACTGTTCTCAATTCGTTAATCAGCTTCCATTCTAGGCGCCAGCATCTCAACTAAGGGAAACTGGCAGCTGCTTGAGACTTTACAGCCGGTTTCCAACTGCGCATGTGCGAGCCACACTGCACTTTGTGAATGGTCCTGCAGTCTTCTGGGATCGGTGATGTGTCTCAGAAAAATGCAGGGGACGGTGGAGGAGGGTCCAAACGTTTACTCAAATCGCCGCAGAGATCCGGCCTGTCAAAATCATACCCCCCCCCCCCCCAAAAAAAAAGAAGAAGTATCAAAAATAAAGGAGGGGGAGGTGGAAGAGCAGAACTTCCCATTTTGGGTGAAATTCCACTTTTAAGCAAACGATCTGAAGATTTCATTGGTTGCCATGCACAAATGCTTCAGATTCTGTGTGCTCCAGTTTTGATAATTCCCCCTCCCAATGTATGAAATACAAAGATCAGGAGAACGATTAAAGGGGACATGCCTTTGATGAGGTCAAAGTCTTCAGGGCTTTTAAGCACTTTCACATGTGTAGAATTGTTCTACTGCTTCTGATCAGGAATTATATGCTAAAATGTACTTTTTGTTAATTAGCACAACGAAAAAGGAGTTAATAACATCCTGTTAGATAGCCAAAGTTTAAATTTAAAGTATAATTAAAGCTTAAACGTTTTCCGCCCATTTTGGATAGAATGGGTAAAATCGCTGCCAGGGTTGTTTTTTTGCCATTTGTGTTGAGGAGATTTTCATTCACTTCCTACCTGTAGACTTGCCAGGGCCGGTGCTACCACTAGGCAAACTACTCAGCCGCCCAGGGTGCCTGGCCACTGGTGTTCCTTCCCTCTTCTCTCTACAGCAAGCAACCAAGTCTCAGCATCAGCAAGTAGCCGCCACTCCGTTCGCACATAGTGTCAGAGGCGCAGCGGCGGCGGGGGGGCTGCTTCTGTGTCCCGACTCCCGAAAGAATGGAAGCAAGAAAACATGCACTGGTAGGCTGCATTGATGGGGCGCTGGTGAGGCTGCATTTGATGGGGCGCTTCATTAAAAAGGTGGGGTATACATGTGCAGGGAAAAGGGGTTGGGGTCAGGGGTGGAGCCGGGGGGCGGCAAAATGAGGTTTCGCCTAAGGTATTTAAAAATCCTTGCACCAGCCCTGAGCGGAACTATACCCAAAAGGGAATTGTTTGCATCCTCCCCACTGCCACATTTGGCACTTTTTGGGTACCCGCTCCCACTTCTGTTCAGATCACCACAGCTGATCTGTGTGGATGTTTGTCCCCTTCTTCCTTCCCTCCGCAGCCTTCCAGGACACATCACATGTCCCAGAAGGCTGCGGGACTGTGCAGCAAAAAAGTGCAGCATGGCTTGCACATGTGCAGTAGGAAACGAAGGCTTTACTGGAGGTTTCCCTTACCCAAGATGCTGATTGAAGAATCGGCTCAGGAGGATATTGCTGGACCCCTGGACAGGTAAGCGTCCTTATATTAAAAACCATCAGCTAGTATTTGTAGCTGCTGATTTTTTTATTTTTGGAGGGGGGCCTGGAGCTCCTCTAACAAAAAGTGAGAGGATAGCTGTCCATGTGAAGGATATCCCCTCTTAGCTGTCATGGGAAAAAGTCTCCCCACTGAAAGATTTTCCCCTCTTCCTGTTCTAGTTGGATTTATCCTCATCTTTCATTTTGGATAACATTGTTGACCAGGGCAATTTGAGTGAATCTCCGATACAGAACGCAATTAAAACATGACAGAGGTTGTAACTCCTCACAACTCAAACTCTAATGCCCCTTTCACACCTATCTCTCCGTGGATCTCCGCAGAGCCGGCGGATAAGTCCCTCTCTGCTCACTGAGTGGGGAGGGGCTTGTGCAGCGCCGCTGTCTCCTATGGAGAGATCTGTCAGCGAACATGTCTCTACTTGTACCCGTATGACACATTTATAGAGAGTGTTTTTCTGGTGGTAGCTAATCGCCACTGTTTTTTTTTTTTTTTTGCTAAGCTAATAAAAAAAGACCGAAACTTTTGAAGAACAAAAAATATATATATATATATATATATATATATATATATACACACACACACACACATACATACATACATACATACAACATTTTTCTTAATTTCGGTTATACATTTTTCTAAAAAAAAGTAAGTTTTCTCCAGCACCCTCTCCCACCCAATCGCCATGCATTACGGGCGCTGGCGGGTGGAGGGGAGGAAGAAGATTGCTCTACTCCTTGCTGTGACGTGTATAAAGACTCTTCCAGGTCACCATGTCACTTTCCCCTTCTAGCATAGCTGGGAAGGGATGTATTGCAATGCGATGTGCATTGCAATATATTCAGTGGAGCATATGCAGAGTCTTTTAGAACCTGCCACCTAAAAATCATCACATAGGGGACTTTTTGTCAGTCCCCCCCCCGTGCCACATTTGGCACCTTTCAGGGAGAGAACGGGTACCTGTTTTTGACAGGTACTGTTCCCCACTTCCAGGAGACGGTGCCACAGCCCCATCTCTCAGATGTTCAGCCCCCTCCTCCTTCCTTCGCCGCCGGACCAATTAGAAAGCGCAGCGTGCACCCCTCCTCCTTCCTTCGCCGCCGGACCAATTAGAAAGCGCAGCGTGCATGCGCAGTAGGTTCCCTTACCAGCAATGGCGGCAGCTGCACCCAAAGCTGATCCGAAGATCTGCTGGGGTGCTGATATTGCACACTCCCTGGACAGGTAAGTGTCCAATATATTAAAAGTCAAAAGCTGATTTTATTTTTTTTATGGGGTGGGGGGGGGGGGGTTGGACCACTTCTTTAAGCTTATAGCACATATTACCCCTCCCCCTACACTATTTTTTATTTTATTTTTTAAGAGCCCACCCCGACATATACGAGTAGAAGCGTTGATTACAATACAAGTTACATATCCCAGAGTGAGAAATGATTCTAGCATAAGATCTCATCTGTAGCACTAAACTGATGACCTATATGGGGCTTTTGAAGTTTCACCTAAAGAAAATATTAGGGTACTGAAGTTTGTTGCCATTTTAGGGGCGCACACATTAAGGTTTAACATGTTGGTTATCTATTTACATAAATCAGAAGAAATAAGGCACAGAAAAATGTAAAGCCGCCCGGCTTACTCGAACGCCCGTTCCACTCGGATCGTCACGTCATACGTCAGCACGTCACCTTCCCGACGTACATTTCGTCATAAAATTGACGTGGTCTGGGGTACGGGAGACGCACTGACGCATTGCGTGAAATAGCATTCCAGGGAGAACCAAGCCTCGATCTGACTCGAAACACTAGATGGCCATCTATGGTGGCCTGACAGAGCCAGAACCAGGCCTCGATGTGAAGCGGAAAACCCGGATATCCACATATGGTGGTCTGACAGGGCCAAAAGCATAATAAAAAATAAAATATAAAAAACGAAAGAGTCTAAAAAAAAAGAGTCTAACTAGGTTGTTAATATCTAGCATTCTGACCAAAAACGACTGTACAAATTCGACTTGATGACAAATAATGATTCTTGCCGATAAATTTACAACTAGAAGAGTCGATCAAATCGCTGACGTTATGGTGTTCTGATCAGTCCTTATAAAAGAACAGCCCAGGTATGGGTAACACATTCAGCGCGTTATAAAACAAAAACATTTATTTGTTAGATAAATTATGGCAGATATCTATAGACTGGATATACCTAATAAAACAAAAATTAGCCTTCCAAATAGACATATAAAAATAAGTAATAGGTTTTAAAAGAAAAAAATCTGAAAGAGTTATAAATATAACCCGATTATGTTAATTGTATTCACTAGACGGGAAAGATGGGGTTGACCGCCATACCCATTTCAAATGTTAATACATTTTATATTATTAAGGATTGCAAATGAACTAGTATATTTAATACATGAAAAAGGGAGGTAAACCAAGTCTGTAGGTGATAGGTCAGCGTATTGATAACAATAACACGCTTTAGTGTCCTAAATGGTCAACTACAAGCCAACATAGAGACCACCCATCGAATCAGATCGAGTTCACAAAAATGATAACAGAAACCCAATAAATCATTAAAAAGGCTATTAACAGGAAATTATGAATTATCGATAAATGCATTGACATCTACTTCGACGTTAAGCCCAAAGGGAGTATAACATTTGATTCTATGGATCCATGCCATTTCTAATTTTGAAAAATACTTCTCACTAGTGAGCTACCACGCCAATGGGGACTATACCTATCGATTCCCAAGAATATAGTCTTTGAGGGGTCCTTATTATGGGCTAGAATGTAGTGCCTCGAAACTGGATGTTTTAAAATGCCAGCTTTGATCTTAGTAATGTGCTCATTGAGTCTTACTGAGAGGGGTCTTTGTGTCCGGCCCACATATTGGAGCCCACACGGACATTGGAGTAAATAGACCACCCACTCAGTCGAACATGTAATGAAAGGTTTGATTGTATGCTCCTGAATTGTTGTTGTAGAGACGAATTTATGAGTTCATCTCTGAACACACCCACTAAAGGAACACACTCGACATTTCCTACATTGGCTAGAAACCTGTGAAGGAGTTGAGAAAAGTGGATTTGGCCTTAGGGGGTTCAAGCACATTGGGGGGTAATTTGTGTCTCAAGGCTGACCCTCCCCCTAAAAATCACCTGAGGTTAGTCAGGTAAAATTGAACCCAATACTGGGTCGTTTTTTTTAAATGTGCCAATGCTTCCTAATTAAGTTTTTAACACTATAGTGTTGGGTGGAATAGGTGGTGATAAACGGAGCAACAGGTAACTCGTCGTTTTGCACATGTTTTTTACCTAGCAATTCAGTTCTATTTCTAGTTTTGACTTCCTCCAATGTAGACATGAGAGAGTTCAAATTGTACCCTTTTTCCAGAAATCTATCAGTCAAGATAGCAGCTTGATTAAGGAAAATCGGTCTCATTCGAGCAGTTACGTTTTAAACGCAAATACTGACTCTTGGGGACAGATTTCAGCCACGACTCATGATGGCAACTGTTCACAGGGATGTATGAGTTTCTATCAGTATCTTTGAAAAAGGTACTCGTAGAAAATTCGTCTTGAAATATCAAAATTTTAAGATCAAGAAAATTGATGCTAGACTGGCTAGCCTCAAAACTTAAATGGATACCCCTGGGGTTGTTGTTGAGGGATCCCATAAAGGACTGAAGCTCCTGAAGAGACCCATCACACAGGAGGAGGATGTCGTCGATGTACCTGGCCCACAACTTAAGTTGGGGCTGATGGCAAACAGACGACATCCTCCTCCCACATTGCCATGAATAGATTTGCCAAGCTGGGGGCATACTTAGCCCCCATTGCGACACCCCTATCTTGGCGAAAAAACTGATTCTGAAACCAAAAGTAGTTCCTTAAGGCAGCAAACTGTAATAGTTCCAGTATAAAGCAAATCTGTTCATCAAATCCTGGATCTTGTCAGATGATATTCAACCGCTGAGAGGCCTAGATTATGAGGGATGACTGTATAAAGCGAAGTTACGTCCGCGGTGACCAACCACATGTCTTTCGTAGGTTTAAGGTCTGATAATATGTTAATCACATGACGTGAATCTTAAATGGGAAGGCATTTTAGAAACCAGGGGTTGCAGAAAAAAGTCTATATACCTGCCCGTATGTGGATATCCGGGTTTTCCGCTTCACATCGAGGCCTGGTTCTGGCTCTGTCAGGCCACCATAGATGGCCATCTAGTGTTTCGAGTCAGATCGAGGCTTGGTTCTCCCTGGAATGGTATTTCACGCAATGCGTCAGTGCGTCACCCGTACCCCAGACGACGTCAATTTTATGACGAAATGTACGTCGGGAAGGTGACGTGCTGACGTATGATGTCACAATCTCAGTGGAACAGGCTTTCGAGTAAGCCTGCCGGCTTTACATTTTTCTGTGCCTTATTTCTTCTGATTTATGCAAGTTTAACTTTTAATAAACCTGCGGGGATTATTTTAAAACGTACTTCACTATGTGGGCTCTTTACTCCTATCCGGTATATTACTGCTAACGGGATATCTGGAGGATCTATAGGACACCTAGCCAGCAGCTGCAATATCAAGACCCTGGCTAAGGGTTTTTTAGCCACATGTGGATTTATCTTTGCTTTTGGTAAGCCTCCATCTTATTGGGTGATACGGTGGTGGTGTTTATCTGGTCACAGACAGAATATTTTTTATGTGTTGTTTTGGCGTACTTCACTATGTGATTTTTACTTTTTGACTACACTGAACCCACTGAGGATATATTTGGAACTACCTTTTTATCTGCTGTGGGCTCCTTAAAGGCCCTGGCTGGGGTTTATAGCCGCAAGCTTGTTATGCTTGCCTTCTGGTAAGCCTCCATCTTTTTTTAAATCGTATTCTTGGTGGTGGACATCTAGTTTTTACATATTGGATTTTGTGTCATAAGGACTGTTTGCGAATTACTTTTATAAGATTTGTTTTCACATAATTCTTCAAACTCTACTTATCCAAGTTTGAAGCTGCTTTTGGCTTCATTCGCCATCTGAACTTTGATTAATCACTAATAATTTTTTTGCAAGGGCACTGTCTCACGCATGGTCTCCCATTTTACACTTGTTTAATTTTCTTTAGCGCAACTTCATTCTTCTTAGATCAGAGTGTAGTTAAACTCTGATCCAGATTGTTAGTTTCAAAATACAGTCTCTGTCTCAGCTTGGCTGTGGGCCCATTCTGCTGTACTGGGGTGTTCTTCCAGCCCCCCGGGGCTGCAGGTGGCAGCAGTGGAGTCGAGGTTTGGGTGCTCTTTCCCAGCAGCCAATCACGAGGGTTTGTCCTCGCTGTGCATGCTGGGAGGGGTATTTATGGGGCAGACGCCATCGGTTCTGGGTCTTCTTTGTTGTGTGGCACCCACTTTTAGGGTGGCCACATCACTGCACCCCGGGTTATGGCCTACCTGGCTGAGGCGTGCGTGCCACACAGTGTTCCTGGTTCTGGGACCATGTTGGCATGGAGCATCTGAACAGCGACGGGGACCCAGTGAGTGACTGGGTCCTTACTTCTGAAGATCCCAAGCTGTTCTGCTGTTCGGTGGGGAGTCAGTCTGAGGATTGCCATTGAGAGGTTGGCGGTCCAAAAGGGCCTGGACAAACCACTGGGGATCGAGGTAATCAGACACTGAGGGATTGATCACCTGTCAGTCGGTACCTGGGCGACAAGTTGAAGGAGATCCAGACGCAACTCAATTGAGGCATATCTCCAAGAATTCAATCCAGAGGGGACCTGTGGCAGAGGTATGTTTCTGAGGCTCATTGAGAGGGGTCTGTGGCAGAGACTTTATCCTACAATTGTCCGAGTGATGCTCGGCTGCCAGGTCAGTGAGAGAGGCCTGTCTGGGTACACAGTGGTGCAAAGAAGTGTTACGTTTGGGAGCAGGACTGTTTCCTATCATTACGCCTAAAACTGCTATTCTATCTTCTTCAGCTTTACTTTCCTCACCACAAGTTTACTGTTTTTACCCGGCAAAGAGACCTCTTGTGGACATTCCTTTACCTCTACTATATGCAATACGCATCATTCACCCCTATGAATTTCGGATGAGCCACGAGGTAACACGCCACCCAGAAATCCAGCAGCTCCTCCAGGGGTAATGCCAAAAACAGCTCTGGCTGTAAAAAGTTTAATGCTGCCCTACCCTAGTGTGCCATCTGGGGATATCAAGGGTACTGCAGTACGTCCAGCATTTTTGCACAACATCATGAGTTTCTATGATGCAGGCAGGCCGGTCATTAGCACCATGGAAATTAATGCACTAATCAGAAGTGTGCAGTCCCAGCATTTAGAAGGAGACAGAAGTCTGCCTCCGTTTAGAATGATTCTTCTTCCACCATTGCCATGCTATTACACCTGTGCTGTGGTGAAGACCAGATAAGGTAGGATTGTTGAGAAAAGATGAGGACTAACCACTCTCACACGAAAAGATGGGGCGAAAACCAAGGACTTTAATGTAAAAATATGGTAGTGGGGGGGGGGGGCTGAGGACTCTAAAGTGATGCAAGTGGGAGTGTGAAAAGGTGAGGGGAATTGAAGACCGAGTCAAAAGAAGGGGACTGTCGACTCTGCAGTGTTTTAAAAGGGGGAGGCTGAGGACTCAGGTTGGCCATACATTATGCAATTTTCTTTCCTTCAACCACAGTTGAATTGCCCCATCAATACTGTTGATTGAGGAATCAAGTGAATCCCTTCCGCTACGCTATTGTGTTCCGACAGTGGGAGGTTTCTCCACCGTCAGAATACAATGATCACTGCTGCCAGCTATAGCCAGAAGCACTGATCATACAAAGAAACACTCAACATGCTAGTTGTACTGGGGTACAGATTTTTTTTTTCTAGGTATCTGGTACAGATTCACTAGCAGCTCGAACAGTTTCAAAACCTAGGTCAAAATTACATGTGAACAGCTCTGCCATCAAAGGGGTTTTTTTTTTCAAACCAGAATTCTTCTTTGAACAAAGGCAGACTTTATAACTGTAAAGTAGATTAGCAAAGTGATGCTAAAGTCCATTCCACCACAATGTCTGCAGCCAGAAATTGGCAGCCTTCCACTTACAATACTTGTCACTAATGTTGACCAAGTATACAGATATGGGTTTCGCACTATCCTGATTCTCACATTTCTTATACATTGGTGAATCTCCGAAGGCAGATAAAGTGATTCTAAAATGTAAAAAAAAAAAATTAAGGTGATATATATATATATATATATCACCTTAATGCCATTACTTGCATTGTTAAACAAAAACAACTCTACCTAATCTACTCACCTTCATCCCTAAACCCTTAGGTGAGAGTCACCGATCCAGTGCTGTCCCATCTGCAACCCTGCATCCTTCTCTTCCTGGTCTCACAGGTGACACTGAGGCAGTGGAGCCATTGGTTCCTTCTGCTGTCAAACGCCTATGAGATGGGAGTCCCAGTCAGCAACCTACGCATCTTGCCTTGTTGCTGAAATGCAAAAACAATTAGACACACACTCCTACCATTACAAAAGCCAACAGTTTTCACGTTCTAGCAACAAGGTAGGCCATGAGGATTGTTAATGGTGTTTTTCAGCCAGGCTTCAGGGGGGTCCAAATATATATTGGAAGTGACAGGTACCCTTTATGGAGACATCATTATGACACTACAATCAATGAACAAAGTGTAGTGGAAATTCTGAGCGTCGCTTATAAACAAATAGTTCCGCTGCGCTAAAAAACACAATTACAGCTCTTTTCGTATAATCTGGGAAACCGTGCTTGCATAAAACTAAGTAACAGAGGCTGTTATCGCGTTGGGAGGTCAGTTATCGTCCTAGTGACCTAGGGTGGTCCTATTTATAGGGCTGAACAGGGATAACAGAGGAGGTGGCTTCACAAATCAACCAGACAGTTGTATACCTTCAAGAGGACCAGACAATTGTATACATTCAGGCTGGGTTCACACATCTGCAAATTAGATGCGGCTTAAACGCATCCAATTCGCAGAACATTTGAAAATGTGTTCTTTTAAATAGGTCCGGTTCACATATGTGTGTTGCATCCGCACTCCGCATTGCACAAAAAAAGTGTGCGTTTTCTAGGCAGTTTGATGCAAATTGTTTGATTTCTCTCCTCCTCTTACGTGTAGCGGTACTCCCGAAGGAGCTGCTGAGATATGATGGGATGGCATGTTAACTCATGGCTGCAGTGAAGTGTTTAGGATGAACGATGAAATGCAATAGCAGTAAAGGAATGTCCGCAAATAGGAAGTCTCTTTATATGTGCTCTTTATTACCCAGCCGGGTAAAAACAGTTAACAGGTGATGGGAAGGATAGACAAAGGTTGGAAGAACAGCAGGCCTTGGATATGGAAACAATCCTGTCTCCGACAACAATCAGTTTTCTTTCACCACTCCAGCCTGAGTGGGTATAGCGTATCTAAACAGGTCTCTCTCACCGACCTGGCAGCCAGAGTATCACTCAGAACTTAAGAAGGATGTCTCTGCCACAGACTGTCACATGACCATCAGAAAAGCGCCTCTGCCACAGGCCTTCCCTGAGTATAGATACAGAGGAACTCCTGAGAAAAGTTCTGCCTAAACCTTCCTTCAACGTCGCCCAGGTACCCACTGAGAGAGGAGTCAATCCCTCAGTGTCCAGTACCTCCTCAACTGGACTCCCCACCGAACAGCCAAACTTGCTTGGGATCTTTAGAGGCGACAACCCAGTCGATCACTGGATCCCCGTACTGCTTGAATGTTCCGGACCAGCTTGGCTCCGGAACCAAGTGCGTAGCGTAGCACCCACGCCCTGGCCAGGTAGGCCATAACGCTCGGGCGCGGTGATGTGGCCACCCTAAAAAGGTGGGTACCACACTCCAGGAAGAACCACCTAAAAATGGCATCTGCCTCATAAGTACCCTCTCCCAGCATGCCTAGCGAGGCCCAAGCCTCCTGATTGGTCGCTTGGAGAGAACACCCGAACCTCAGCTTCCACTGCTGCCACCTGCCGTCCTGGGGTGGAACACCACCCCAGGCACGCCAGAATGAGCCCACAGCACAGCCAAGCTGAAACAGAGAGCCTTACATTAATCAGAATTGAGATCAGAGTCACTTACACTCTGATCATCCCCTTAAATTTACTAGCACCCGTACTTGGAAGTACATGGGCGCTACACACACCTCCCCACTCTTCCAGGTCAGCTGATCCACCGTTACAACAGAGAGGAACAGCCGAATGAATAATTTTTTATCTTCGCAAGGGAAACCGTAGCTGAAATTCGCACTGCACATGTAGTGGTAGCACACATCAGGTAGTGACGAATGCGATCGTTCGTGTGCAGAGAAACGTGATCGGTTTCCCTCTGAAATGCATACGCCAGGTGCAAACATTACTCTGATCAGGACTGTGTGCATATTCCTACCATTTACTATTGGCACGAACCGTACTCAAAGAGGTTTAGCGAGCCATGTTTTCTACGATTATAGTATTGTTCCCATGTACGCGGGTCTGTTTGTCCCACAGACCTACTTTTTTGGATTCCTTCAACTCTCCCATGCCTTTAGCCGCTAATTCGCGGGCTCCCCCCTCAGCTGGTCCAGTCTGCATTGAAAGGCCTTCTTAGATCAGATTGTGTAAAGAAACCCACTTCTCAAATATATTCACATTTGATAATCACCTCCCTTCCGTCTCTGGAGAAGCTGAGATCTCAATGGTCGCACGATATCCCCGACTTTGATGACGATGACATGTGGGACTTCCCCTTTAGCTCCCTAGTCTCTTTGAGAGACCGCTTGATCCAATTCAAAATAGTCCACCGGGCATATTTCACCCCTCATAGATTACACAAAATGAATCCTGACTCCTCCCCTGAGTGTTGGCGCTGTGGTGAGACTCCCGGTGACTTCACTCATATATTCTGGACCTGTCCGGTAATTGTCATTGGAGAGAAAGTACCAGTTACTTACCGGTAGCTGGATTTCTACGAAGTCTTACAGGACGGCACTGTGAGAGTAGACTGGCTCCACCTGACAGGAAACACAATCAATTAAGAGGTTAAAAGCCCCACCCCTCCCTGTGCTCCTCAGTTGTGATAAAGTAATAACCCTCATCAGTGCACGGGAGTAACTACAATAATCCTCTACAAATTAATACATTTGAACAAGAGGGTGGGAAGTAGGCCTGCCGTCCTGTAAGACTTCGTAGAAATCCAGCTACCGGTAAGTAACTGGTACTTTCTCCCTCGTCTTCCAGGACGGCACTGTGAGAGAAAAGCAAGTAATCTTCAGGCCTACCCTAGGGCGGGACCACTACCAGAACCTCTTGGCGAACCTTGGTTCTGCAGTTAGCTTTTACCTCTACTGTATATGAAGATATTTCAGCTGTATCAAACAGCTGATCTGCAGGTCTTCTACCCAATGTCCCTGCTTTTCTTGCTAAAGATGCAGGACTAGTGGCCCATTCAACATGAAATGATAAACCCTGAAAAACATGTAAGCTAGCAATGTTGCCTGGCTCCCACAAATAACAACCGCAGCCTGATAAGCCTGTAGGAGTTACTAAGGGCCGCTAAAAGATTAATCGGAGACCTGTGTTATGTAAGGGACTAGATCGAACAGTAGTAGGGCTTGTCCTACTAAACTGTTCAGGGAATTAAAACTGCAGAAAGGAGGGCCCTCGACGGACAACCTACTTTGCTCACTTTTACTGCTGCAACAGTAGGACTACAAGGAAAAAACCCCCGTAAGGAACCAGATCAACAGAAGCTTGAACCCTGGGTTTTAAGATATGCCCAATCCGCGGCTTTAATTTACACCCGAGTTCCTACTCAGGAGGCTAAAATTCATAACAGGAGTAGAATGCTCCTACAGGTACATCTAGTACTGCTGAAAGGGCGAAAGGCCGCCCCTGCACTGAGCCATAACCTATTCAGACTGGAATACTTCATCTGTAGGCCAAAATACTCCTCTGAATAGGACTTCCCAAGTTACCACTAAACAAGGTGATTCTTTGTCGCCTTTCTCCAGTGTCCTATAACCCTACTGGGCTTCAACCTAAAGAAAGGGGTTTCGGTATTCTTGAATGTAAGGAGGTGAGCATTTCTGCCATGCGCCGTCTGCGGCCAGAACATCTGGCCCTCTGCTGGAAAGAGAAGGGCTGCAAATACAAAATCATGGTGATAAAACACTTAATAAAATCACCAAAAAATAAGGTCATATATTATGGGTACCGCATATAGATATAACAGAAAGGACACACGCCTAGACAATAGCCCGAGTGTGGCTAACTAAACCAACATACCAAATATGGTAAGACCCAATCTGAATTACGATGTAGGCAGACAGTACTCAGTATTGTGGCCCGTCTTTAAGAAAATTATTAAGGCCCCTGCAGATCATAACTGCTGTGTGATTCTGAAGAACACCAAATTAGGATATAACTGATCCAAATGCAGAAAGGACGGGAAACTCTTTTCTGTGGTGCTTTACTGATGTACAGCAGAACAAGGCCCTAATCTAACACAGAAAGCCCCAACCTACTCTGTTGCGTATTTCTGACGAACCACCAAATACGTCTATCTGATCAAGATAAACACGGAAAAAAACACAAACTCCCCTGTTGTGTCTCTTCTGCTGTGCCACACAGTAAAATATGGAACACAAGACAATGTGTAATGCAGTAAAATAGAACCAACACTGAGAAAGGACACAAGCAACTTGCAGCATTGTACCCTTATGAAGTACAGTGCGGTAAGGCAATCTGAAACAGAAGCAACAACAAGTTACAGCTGTGCAGAGACATAAAACCAGAACACACAGACAGCCCTACCAGCTGAGATCTATCTGGTGTACTGCCAGGTAAGGCAACAGCCCCAGGAAATCCAATCCAGGGTGAGGAATTGCTGCACGACAGAAGGGATAGATGAGCTTAGGACTCCCCAACCTCGTGCGACTCAACCTGCGACCGAAATGTTATATAGTATGGCTACCAATAGGTACCAGTCGTGTCTGTGCGACTGCAGGTCCTAACGCTGTCAATCAGTCCCTGCTTCTGGAACCACAGACCTCAAGATTTAGACAAGTCGCAGGGAAAAAAACCTGAAATTTTCAGGATGTCCAGGGAAGAGGTCCTCCTGGAAGATTGCAGCTAACAACGTTTTTGAAAAGCAGCCCCTAAGGCAGTGTATGTAGCCAGATACCAATACCAAGCGGAGATGCCACTATCTCAGTGTGTCTCCCTGCTGGGCATAAAAAAACCAAGGCGGATAGGGACCGTAACACTCACTGCTGTGTCCCTTCAACTATTCGGCCGCCCTGTATGTAAAACATAAAGGACAGACAACCTTCATACTTCTATATGTCTGCTGTGTAACAATCTAACAACTCAGAATAGAGGTAGCACACCCATATTGAGGCGATTTGGAATGCGACTCAATCTGCCAGATCGCACGCCTAAAAACGTCAGTTTACTGCCGGAACTAACACTGTCTGAATCGGCAAAACTTCACCTTGTGGTGCTGTACCAGTTACCAAGGGCAGTAGAAGCATTACCCCTGGTCCAAGTTCAATCTGTATTTCTGCTATGTAGTCTAGTAACTCAATCTCCGCTACTGACCTCCTGAGGAACAACCAATAAGGAAGTAATACAGGACACAACCCCAGACCGACTGCAATCCTGTGTCTGTCTGATGTGTAGAAAAATATTAGCAGAGATGTCACCAGACTCAATGATGCAAATTACCACCATGTGGTACAAAGGCAGAAAATACAGGACCCCTTCCTGTTGTCATACCGATCTGAGGCCAGATACACCGTACTTTAAGGATATAAAGGACATCAAACAAGTCTCAGTACAGCGCATTACTAATGTACAGCGATATACCTCACGCAGATATAAGACTCAATGTATCTCTTTGCTGAGTCACAAAAACACTCCGGCATAGACAAACCTTCACTGCTGAGGCCTGCTGGTGTGCAGCCAAGGAGGGGGTCACAGTGGGCTGAACCCTTCCCCACCAGTGTGGGAACAAAACCTAAAATGGTTGGACACCTTAGATAGCTGTTGTCCTACCTTGCCTCCATTCTCTGAGACTGAGCAATGCTATCCAGCTTACACCCAGGTGGGGGTAATCAGAAAACTAAAGTCTCCAAGAGCCCAGCCCTAGAGACCAATTAAGACAGCCTCTAGAGGTGGTCACCAATTAAGCCTGGAGGCAACTAGCTACCTGCAGGCCCTAAACCAGCAATCATGTAGCTTTTTGCATATGTTTGCACAGAAACTCCTTGAATAAAGCTTGTAGGAAGCGATTTTAAAGTAGATCGCTTTTAGATCCGCCACAGAGTGGACTGTAGCCTAAATCAACAAAGGTTTTCTCTTCCTCATGCACTATAACAAACCCAGTGCAAAGGTGAGTGGGGGGTTATGCTACCCACAAAGGAACCTCTACTGTTCCACACAGAAGCTTGGTCCCACACTTGTAGAAAATTAACTAGTTAGCATTATACATGGCCTGAAGGGAAATCTATAATCAACAGGATCCCCTTTTAAACAAAACCCAACATGTAGGGAGAGGCTGGCAGCCTACAGTTGTGATAACCACAATGTCCTGGAGGCAAAAAGTGGCTGGTGGTTTTAGCAGTAGCTTCTGGGCCACTTGTGCCACTAAGTATATATATATATATACATACAAATATATCCCCACACGGGGAAGATGGAGGGAAACAATGCCTTACCTACCTCTTTCCCATCTGAGGTGGTTTAGGCACCCTCATTTCTATGCACCCCAGAGGAAAGTAGGTCCAATGCTAAAAGACCAACTGGTTGGAATTGGGGTTGTGCAGCCCCAATTCTCGCGGCCAAAGGGAGTACTATATCGTAGCCTTCCTCCCATAAGCAAGCAGGACTGCTGTTAAGGCCCCCCCCCCCCCCTGCAGTCCCCCTAGAGAACAGCAGGGTTAGGTTGTGTGTACTAGTCAGTATATACACGGGGGGAATGTCAATGCCCTGCGTTCCTCAATCCCATCTGAGGTGGTCTAGGCACTCGCGCTCCCGTACTTACTGTTGTTGCCAGCTACAGCCAATATCTCTATTCCCAAAGGAGGACCCTTGAGAGTAGAGAGCATCTCTGTTTGAACTGAGAAAAATTCTTTCATAATTTGCGAAGTCTCCTTCCCAACTAACGTAGAAATACATCTAGAACAGAACGGCTTGTTAAGCTCAGCTGGCAGTTTGTCACCACAGTTGCCACACCTCCTAACACGTTTAAGGGGTTTAGCTCTGTTGGTCTCCCCCTGGGCAGAAGGGTCCCCCTAAGTATGCACCTACCAGGCAGGAAACCAAAACACCTGCCCATTTGCCCTGGATCTCCAGGAGAGTGGGGGGGGGGGGGGGGGAGGGAGCTGGTCCGGTAACCCCCCCTAAGAAAAAGGAAGGACTCACCCTTGGTGGTTTCCTCTGCAGCCATGGGAAACAGACGGTCCTCCTCCATAGTAGCGTCTTGTGCCGAGGAAAGGTCTTCCATAAACACGCTCTGAGGCCGCCAGGCCCCTCTATCTCCCTGGCTGCTTGATAGTGAGCCCCGATCGCCTGCAGCGTTCGTTCCGGTGGGGGCCGCCATCTTGCCGCGCGGGAGCGGAATGACGTCACGGCGCCGTGCGCGTCATCAACAGGCGCCCGGATGCTCATGGCGCCGCTCGGAGCGGCGCCTAACTACCCGCCATGCGGTCCAGCGAACCCCCGGACGGAGCCAGCAGGAAGGGGGAGGCCTTAGCCCAACCTCCAAGGTAGGGACCAGGCGGGGGGAGAGAGGATGTGGCCTCTTCGGAGCACTGGAGAGCCCTGCCCTCCTAGGAGGCTCCGGCGTCCAGGGGAGTCTGTGTCTTCTCCTGTTCCCCCCTGGACTAAGATGAAGGGGAAACCCCCCGGGGGGTAGCAAGCTACACCGGACCCAACGGCACCCAGTACCTGCGGTCCGGGCTCCGGGGGGGGGACCACCAGCCCCAGGCTTTAGGTCACAAGAAAAAAAATAAACGTTTCGCTGAAAGGGAAACACAATCAGAACTGAGGAGCACAGGGAGGGGTGGGGCTTTTAACCTCTTAATTGATTGTGTTTCCTGTCAGGTGGAGCCAGTCTACTCTCACAGTGCCGTCCTGGAAGACGAGGGAGAAAATAGACTGCATAACACAAGTTACCTCTATCTCGTTGCAACCATCAATGTCATTCTGCATAATAGGCTTGGTAGAACAACTTATTCCAACGGTGGCGGCTCGCACCATGGTAGAGTTGCTCTTGTTCTCTGCCCGCAAAGCCATTGCCCTCAGCTGGTGCAAGTCCACTCCCCCACCTCTTTCCCTGTGGAAACGACTAATTAACGATAGCCTACCACTCTGCAAAGACACATGCCAACAGAGGCTGCCCCGCTTAAATATGACAAGGTCTGGTCCAAATGGGTGGCAAGTCCATCCACGGCCTCCGGGCCCCCTAATGATCCAGCTCATTAGCTCCTGGTTGGGTACTAGGTGCTCACAGATGTATACATATTGTAATAATTGACACTGTACAGCTGTGAACTGCCCTTACTCATGGCCCCATAGCGGCACTACTATACTCTATTACAGGGGTCTTCAAACTATGGCCCTCCAGTTGTTCAGAAATTACAATTCCCATCATGCCTAGTCATGTCTGTGAATGTCAGTGTTTTACAATGCCTCATGGGATGTATAGTTCTGCAACAGCGGAGGGCCGTAGTTTGAGGATCCCTGCTCTATTATTTCACAACCAATACTGGATGCTTTGTTTTATTACACTGCTGTTGTGCTGATGTGCTCCTGGCTAAGATTGACTCGACACAATGTAAGACCATTGTATGTATTACTGTTTGTTTTTTTGTTTCTTTGAAAACCAACAAAAATATATAAAAAAAAATATCTACTGAGGCTACTTGACCACATTGGGCATTTTTTTGTAAAAGTGAACGTAGCCTTTATATGACAAGAGCACCCCCCTGGGTCCTGCATGGGCCAGTTTCTGCAAGACCCCTTTCACACTAGGGCCGTCCAAGTGTTTTAGCAGCGCTTTTCGGCCACTAGCGGGCTGAAATGGTTAAACGCACCCGTGTTGCATCGGGTGTGTTGAAAGCACTGTATACAGAGTTCCCAAATCGCCCCAAAGATGCTGCTTGCAGGATTTTTCATAATGTCCCACAAACCCACCGCCCTAGTGTGAAAAGACACACTGCAATAAAAGGCAGTTTTCAGGCGCTATTTCTAGAGATAAATAGCCTGAAAACCACCTCAGTGTGAAAGGGGTCTAACAGCATACCTCCCAACTTTTTGAGATGGGAATGAAGGACACCTATTAGGAAAAGTATGCAGCCATAGGACACACCCTTTGTCACGCCCCCTTAAAGTAAACTTGCCCCCGTCATCCAAGCCGTTCTGGCTGGGGGTTGGTCAGCCAGAACAGCTTACTGAGAAGGAACAGGAAGTGAGAAATTCAGACAAAGAAAAAAAAACATTTAGGCCCCTTTCACCCTGGGGTGTTTTTTGGGCGTTATTTGAGTGTTTTTCAGGTGCCTTGGCGTTAAAGCCTGTAAGCACCTGAAAAAAGCCTCATCTGCAATCCCAATGTGAAAGCCTGAGTGCTTTCCGTGCCCTTTCACACTGCCAGCGCCCGAAAAACGCTGGTAAAGTGCCACTAAGACCCCTTTCACACTGGGGCGTTTTTCAGGAGCTTTGGCATTAAAAAGCTCCCTCAATGGGAAGGGGGCTTTAGGAGCGGTGTATTCAACACTCCTAAAGTACTGCAAAGAAGCTGCTTGCAGGAGTTTTTGATGCCCTGCCAGCGCAGTGCCTCAGTGTGAAAGCACTCAGGCTTTCACATTGGGATTGCAGATGCAGCTTCTTTCAGGCGCTTTTTTTTTAACGCTAAAGCGCCTGAAAAACGCCCCAGTGTAAAAAGGGTCTTAGAAGGGAAATCAAGGGAAAAGGTGAGTGAACCAACAATGCACTAGCTTAACCACTTACTTACCGGGCCATAATAATATGGAATCCTCCCTCCGGGTGGACGTCACATGACGTCCTTATTTCCCGGCAGTCTAGGGGGCGTGCCGCGACATCACTCGTGACCCGTACCCGGCGGACGCAGGGCACTCGCGATTGCCAGCGATCACGGCGGGAGTGTGGATCTGTGTATGTAAACAAACACACAGATCCACTTCCTGATGTGAGGAGACCGATGCGTGTTTCCAGTACAGAGGAACACAGATTAGTCTCCTCCCCCTGTGAGTCCCCTCCCCCTACAGTTGGACTCACTCAATCGGGAACATATTACCCCTTCAGCACCCCCTAGTGTTAACCCCTACCCTGCTAGTCACATTTACACAGTAATCAGTGCAGTTTTATAGCACGAATCACTGTATAAATGTGAATGGTCCCAAAAATGTGTCAAAAGTGTCCGAACTGTCTGCCATAATGTCACGGTCACAATAAAAAATAAAAAAAAAGCCATAAATCTATCCCCTATTTGGTAGACGCTATAACTTTTGCACAAACCAATCAATATACGCTTATTGCGATTTTTTTTTTTTTACCAAAAATATGTAGAATATGTATCAGTCTAAACTGAGGAAAACATTTTATTTTTTAATTGTGATGTTTATTAAATCAAATAGTAAAAAATAGTGGGTTTTTTTTCAAAATTTTCGATTTTCTTTTGTTTATAGCGCAAAAAACGCAGAGATGATCAAATACCACCAAAAGAAACCTCTATTTGTGGGGGGGATTAAACAAAGGTTTCATTTGGGTACAGTGTTGCACGACCGCGCAATTGTCATTCAAAGTGCAACAGCGCTGAAAACTAAAAAATTGGTCTGGGCAGGAAGGGGGTGAAAATGCCCTGTATGGAAGTGGTTAAAGGAACCTATTTAAAAAAAAAAAAAAAAAAAACCTTTACAACCCCTTTAAACCCACAAGTTATTTTTTTACCACTATTTTTCCTTTATATTGGCTTTTGGAATTTACAAATGCAGCAATTTAGATATCTGTCACACTGAGGGCGTTTTGCAGGCGCAATAGCATTAAAAATAGCGCTTGCAATCTGCCCTCAAACAGCTACGCCATTCATTCCAGTGTGAAAGCCCGAGGGCTTTCACACTGGAGCATTGGGCTAGCTGCATCTTTAGAGCGGTGTGTTTATCGCTCCTGCCCATTGAAATCAATGGGACAGCGTGGCTGTACTGCTCTACCGCTGGCAATGCGCTGCTGCAGCAGCACATTGCAGCCAGTTTTAACCCTTTCTTAGCCACTAAGCAGGGGTTAAAAAGCGTCCCGCTAGCGGCCCAAATGCACCGCAAATTCACCCATAGCGTGGCGGTAAAAAATAGCGGAGCTTTACTGCCGACGCTATGGGCAGCTCAGTGTGAAAGGGGTCTTAGAAATCAGATGATAGTGTTTTCCCGCGCTAAACCTTTTAAAAAGATAAAAAGTGGATTTTATATACATCTATATAGATCAGACCAAAAGGAGGGACACATGGGGAGGAATGAGGGATATTGCTCCAAATCAGGGACAGTTTGGAGCTATGCTAAAAGGGGAACCTGGCCTATAAACGTGGACTTACAAAGTGACATGTGACTGGAAAGTCTTGCTTGTGGTAAAACACAATGGACACTTATGAAGAATGAAGGGCAAAGTGTGGTCACCTGTCCTAGGCTGACAAAGCCAAACTTCTTGGAGATTCTCTCCACCTCCTGGGGGCCCCCAGCAACCTGCACAGCCCAGCTGTTGGTATAGACTCGCAGGGCAAGAAGGCATGGCAGCCCCACACACAGGAGGGTTACAACACCGAGTCCAATCCTGCTCATTATTCTCTGACTCTCTCCAAACACCTCACCTCCACCTGAGATACAGAGCACGGGGGGGTGGGGGGCCTGCAGCACTAGAGGGTGGAGCTTTCAAAGCAGCCTATCATGTCCTCAGGTGCATTGGCTCGCGCAGTTTTGATTGGCTAGGAAATAAGCGGGCTATTAGAAGACGTCCAGTCTAATCACAGCTCCCTGGTTGAGCTCCTATGAGGCGCTTTAGTGTCACGTGAGTGTAAGGAGAACCTATAACCAGGAGCACAGCGTTCTGCCCTGGGCTAAGCCGGAGGGGATTAGCACAATATACAGCGCGCCTATTCAGAATTATTAGATATTTCTATTCGGGCTTTTTCGTTATAATATAGTTACGCGTCTGAACAATACTAGAACGAGGACCCCCAGTGTACGTTGTACCGTAATAACGGACCGCCCTCGCTCCCCTTATCTACCTCACCTGAGGCACGCCCCCTGGTGTTGATTAGCCGCTGGGTGGATGACGTCGGCAGCCCGGAGCGAGGCATCCTGACTGAGTACTTGTCCGGGGTGAAGAGAGTGGGGAATTTCTGCCATGGCCTCTTTCCGGGAACGGTTTAACAATTACGTTAATGGCAACAACTTCGTGTCCCGGATGCTGGGGAAGGTGGAGGAGAAGACCGGAATTAAGAAGAGTTACTTGGCTACCGGTGAGATTGGAAAGTGTATGAGGGGGAGGGGGAGCCTCTGACATGCCTGTCATCAGGGTGTCAGATCATCCAACGGGGGCAACACTTGTCTACCCTTGTGTATAGGAGATTGGCTAGTGACGAATGAGGTGGGAGATGCACTACAGAGGACCATACACTATACTATCTCTGAGTAATCTCCTCTGGAGTTACTAAAAACAAAATCTATTTGATTAGCGTTTAGTCAGGATCTTGCACTTCATTTATACCAAAGTGAATAGTGGATTTATATATTCCTGCTGCAGCTACTTGCTCCCTGCGACAGGTGCGCCGGGGTCGTCAGGTTTGCTGGGGTCCGCAGCTGCGTCAGGTGTGCCGGGGTCGTCGGGTGTGCCGGGGTCGTCGGGTTTGCCGGAGTCCGCAGCTGCGACAGGTTTGCTGGGGTCGTCGGGTTTGCTGGGGTCCGCAGCTGCGTCAGGTTTTTCGGGGTCGTCAGGTGTGCCGGGGTCGTCGGGTTTGCCGGAGTCCGCAGCTGCGACAGGTTTGCTGGGGTCGTTGGGTTTGCTAGGGTCCGTAGCTGCGTCAGGTTTTCCGGGGTCGTCAGGTCCGGGGTTTTTCGTCAGCGGGGTCCGCAGCTGCGACAGGTTTGCTGGGGTCGTCGGTTTAGGTTAGCTCGTCAGGTCAGGTAGCGGGGTTCAGACAGACAGGTTTGCCGGGGTCCGCAGCTGCGTCAGGTTTGCCGGGGTCCGCAGCTGCGACAGGTTTGCCGGGGTCCGCAGCTGCGTCAGGTTTGCCGGGGTCGTCGGGTTTGCTAGGGTCCGCAGCTGCGACAGGTTTGCCGGGGTCACCAGGGTGCGTAGCTACGGTGCGTCGCCAGGGTGCACAGCTACGGCGGGTCGCCAGGGTGCGCAGCTGCAAGCTAGCTACAGCAGGTCACCGGGGTCCGCAGCTGCGAGCTCGCTACGATGGGTTCGCCAGGGTCTGCAGCCATTAGAGGCTCTCTGCTAATGGCTGCGGGCCCTGTCGTAGCGATCGAGTAGCTGCGGAAGCTGGCGACCTGTTGTAGTGAGGAGGAAGTAGCTGCGGACGACGGCGGCCTGTCGTATTAAACAGGGC
Source organism: Rana kukunoris (assembly GCA_029574335.1). Taxonomy (NCBI): domain Eukaryota; kingdom Metazoa; phylum Chordata; class Amphibia; order Anura; family Ranidae; genus Rana; species Rana kukunoris. Next base: position 381,384,789 of record CM056049.1, read on the forward strand.
CAGCAGCCATAGCAGGAATCTGGTTGCTGCTGCTACTATTTGCGCAGGCTCTAATCACTGGTATGAATGAAACATTAGGGCTCCTTAACACTAGCTTTGCTCTCTGAAGAGCGATCTGCGCTTGGATCATGTGACAGGGTGTTGCCTACCGCCTTGCAGCCTTCTAACACCTTGAATTCCCCACTAGTGCACCACAACCATGTGCCTTGCTCGTAGCTGCGGGGTGCTTGCAGCCCCCTGCCATACAAATCTGCCATGTGTACACCCCTGACCACTGTTGTTAAAGTGGGTGAGGCTAATGCAGTAAGAGTGCGGCTTAATCGCAGGTTTTTACACCCCCAACCACTTGTGTGAGCAAGCCCTTATACCAGTGATGACGAACTTTGGCACCCCAGATGTTTTCGAACTACATTTCCCATGCTGCTCATGCACTCTGCAGTGTAGTTGAGCATCATGGGAAATGTAGTTCCAAAACATCTGGGGTGCCAAGGTTCGCCACCACTGCCTTATACACTACCTAGTTGATGGGAACTGAGCCCATTGATTTCAGTTTAACAAAACCGTGCTGTGACTGACAATTGTGACAGTTTCTCTTACACTCACCCTAACTATGAAGCCATCAAACGGCTGGTGTCATAACTAATCACATGTGCAGCAGTTGCAGATGTAACCAAAGATGGGAGGGTTTAGTTTTCCTTCAAAGAAATTGTGCAATCAGGTTGTGTAATGTATGGTCGCTGTACACAGTTGAATTTAGTAATGCAGTAGTAAAGTTCTGCTGGAAGAGTGAGTAGGCAGGCTTTTATTGCAGAAGGCCCATGCACCGTCTCTTCTGCAGTAAAACGCCTCTACCTCACTGCTCACGGTATTCCTCAGAGTCAGCACTATGAACTGGGCTGTGCTTATAGCATCGGGCTGATCTTTGTGCTGGGTTAAATTGACCTCATCCCACCCTCTCCAATGAATTTGGCTGAAGACTGCCACAGCAAAGAAGATGCTGGCAAGGGACCATTGCTAAGATATATAACCCCTTTTAGGTTATTTTTAATCAATTGATGTGTAATTCGATCAAAATGATTAAATCCGCAAACAATTGAAAAGCAAGGACTTCCCTTTTCTAGAGATTTGGACCATTTTCACAGCAAGCCGATGCCACTTGCTGAGCAGGGAATCTATCCGCTGCCCCCCGATGAGTAGGTGGATGACAAGTCTATGTCTGCTCCACTTTTACAGAGCCCACTTTTCTCTATGGGTGGTCGGATGTAAACGGACTGCCTGTCCATTTACCGCTGACTTTATTCTGTGATGTTTTTTGTTTTGCTGGATCAGGTCGGATTGGAGGTAGGCTGTTGTAAACAGACACATGGCCTCCCATTCTCCATAGAAGAGACTGGAGGGTCTGGTCATAAAGTGCATGTGAAAAGCCCCTTAGACCAATTACCATCAAACTGAGTCAGTCAGCCCAGGTGGAAAAATAAGTTGTTTTGCATTGATCGGCAGCACTGAGCTACTTTATGAACACAATCGGATTGCATGGTAGGAACTGAGATGCTACATATCCTCCAATTATCAATCCAAAATCCACTTTCACGCATTTCATCTTTTTCAAATGTCAACTATAGATGGATTTATTCCTATCGAAGAAGAAATTGGTCGTTTTATCAAAGTGTGTATGGCCACTTTTTGGATTTACAAAACCTATATAATAAAAAGGCCTTCCTAAACTATACAAGCAATCTTTTCTGATTGATCTCTCCAATGGGAATAATCAATGGTACATCACATGCCTGACATATAGGGGTCCTGTGACGTTGGCTAATTGTTTGTCTTCAGATGCAGTCTGTTTGGTCAAATTGCACATCAATCAGATAATATCAGTTCAATGGCCACCATAAAATTTATTGCACAGGCATATTGTAATGTGTGTGGTGACAATGCCACCTGCTGCCATTTAAAAAAAAAATATATATATATATATATATATATAATTTCCAAAGATCACTGGTGCTGTAGTTCATAAATGTGCAGGAAACTCTGTCTTTTTAACTGCCTTGTATTGTGCTTCTTTACATGTTGTCATACCCTACTATCAGTCATCGAGACTATGGACATTTACTGATAAGGATTGGCAGAAAATATCCATGGTGGGGGAGGGGGAATTGATTGTCTGGTGACACTAATCATGTGAACCTGGGCTGCTTACAGTGCTAGACAGAGGATTATTACACTGCATTAACTGCCTAGCTCTGCCCTATTTCTCATGCATTTTCCAGCCAGCATGTTTGCGTTAAGCACTACTTTTAAGATGGGATTTACGTGGTTGAAATGCTTTATCTTGTTCAGCAAGGAACAAAAAAATAAAATAAAAAAATTCAGTCACCTGTTGTGTTTGTTTTTCTCATAGTGCTGTGCTTTGCTGGATCTATAACAGGTGTCTTGCTTCATACTCCATTTCTCTAGGCTCCCTCTGCTCTCTGGGCTTGTACCTGGTATTTGGCTATGGGGCTTCTCTGGTCTGCAATTTGATTGGCTTTGTGTATCCTGCTTACACTTCGTAAGTATTCATATGCTTCTGTAGGTTCTAGACCACAAAACTACAGTTAAAGGGGTTGTGAAGGTTTGTGTTTTTTTGGTCACCCTAATGCATCCTATTCATTAAGGTGAAAAAACACCTGGCAATGACAGCCCCCCCCCCCCCCCCCCCCCGTTTTACTTGCCTGTGCGCGTGTCCGTTATAGCTGCCGGCTGTATCACGGGCCCGCAATCTAACCCCCTTGGGAGAGCGCTTCTGATGAAGGGGGTTAGCTCTTGCGCGGTTGTGCCGAGGGACCCCAGAAGATGAGGATCGGGGCCACTCTGTGTAAAACTGCACAGTGGAGGTAAGTATAACGTGTTTGTTTTTTAAAAACAAAAACCTTACAGCCCCTGTGGCAAACCAGACAATAAATATGAACAAAGCATATCCCTCTATAATATGTACTTCTCTCAATTAAGAGCACAGTGTAATTTCTGTCTGCTGCTTCATTCCTCTGCTATCGGCATTAATTGCTTCTGACAAGTTTTCATGACCCCAGGAGAAAAAAGGTGACGGGAGGGAGCTCCAAGTAATTGACAGCCTCGGCTCTGTTGCTGTGTGAAGGGGGGTTGTTTCCCTCCAATCACCTCTCGAAGCTCTATGGAGTGTAACTTCAGCTCCTTATTTTGTTACAGCTCAGACAAGGTTACTCTTAACATGTTTTTTTTTTTTTTTTTTTATGGGTCATGTTCCCAACTGTGCGTTTTCCACCAGTGTGTGTCTTTTTTTTTATTTTTATTTAGAGGGTCAGGGACTTTTTTGTCTGCAGCAGGTTGCATTTTTAGTTCCATATACTTCAATGGGAATGCAGCAGAACCGCATTAATGCGTCTTTGCTGTTTTTTCCGGCAAGACAAGACGCCCTCCAAAAATGCAAAACGCATCAAAAAATGTGTGTGGGGGGGGGCGGGGATGCAAGGCACACCCGGAAAATGCATCAACCGCAACCTTCATAGATGTGAACCAGGCCTAAATTCAGCACTTTGTACTGATGTAGAGAAGAGAAGGCTGCAGATGGTCAGTCAGATACAACTTGTGTAGGAGGATTGGTATCTCTGTTTCACCTGAGGCCAGTCACTTCACTGGGTATAATGTATGCAAGACCTCTCACATTGAGGCGTGGAGCCGCGGTGACAGTATAGCCGCTATTTGTAGCGCCGCTATACCATCGTATTTACCGCGATATTCGGGCTTTAGCGGTGAGGTTTTAACCACCCCCCAGCGGCCGAAAAAGGGTAAATACCGCCCGCAACGCAGGCGGTATTACCACGGCTTCCCATTGATTTCAATGGGAAGGCGTGGTATAGGGAGCAGTGAACACACCACTCCTATACCGCGGTAAAGATGCGGCTAGCAGGACTTTTGGAGCGCTCCTCCTAGCGCACCGCTTCAGTGTGAAAGCCTTCGGGCTTTCACATTGAACACTACAGGGCATGATTTTTCATGCGGTATAGCAGCGCTATTTTTAGCACTGTACCGCATGAAAAACACCTCAATGTGAAAGGGGCCTAAGGGTTTTCAACCACTTTGAGATCCCTTTCACACTGGGTCGCTCTGCAGGCGCTATAAAGCGACCTGAAATGGCTACTGCTGTCCAGTGTGAAAGCCCCGAGGGCTTTCACACTGGAGCGGTGCGCTAGCAAGAAGGTAAAAAAAGTCCTGCTAGCAGCATCTTTGGAGCGGTATGTACACCGCTCCTGCCCATTGAAATCAATAAGGCACGGCGGTTTTAACCCTTTCTCGGCCGCTAGCGGCCGAATAACGCTGCAAAATTGACAGTAACCTGCCGCTAAAAATATCGGCGCTTTACCCCCGCCCCAGTGTGAAAGGGGCCTTATGCGCCGCTTACCACTTGTCGTCTTTCTGTGCTGCATAAATCACTTGCAGGTAATCGCTACATGGTGATTACATGTGAGAGGGGTTAAACTAGTTGCCGGTGCTGGCAGCCTTCCATTGTTTTTAATGGAGCTGCCTCACACAGCTAACTGCTGGACCCTCCTTTCTGGGGTAATCACAGGTACGAAAACACAGATGTGAATGTAGCCTAAATGCCGGTTCACACTACAAAGTGCGTGGCCTTGCATGTTTCGGTATTGACATCCCAATCAGTTCACTTGGTTGCCAAACATATTGCAAGCGCTTCTTTTTCAGATCACGCAGCACCAAACCGCATGGCAATGAGGTACCATGCAGTTCGGTGCCCGCGAACGTTTTGTGTTTGGGGTGCCACTGTAATTCACTTTTATTTCCACTAAATAAAACAAAACACATAAAAGCACCAAAATGATCTTAAGCCCTGGTTCACACTGGTGCGTTTTGAGATGCGATTTGGCATGTCAAATCGCATGTCAAAACGGCAGATTTTGCCTCAAATTGACGGCAATGGCACTGTCCTAATCGGTGCGACGCTCCATCTGCGGCATTGCACCGATTTCAAAAAGTAGTCTACTTTTTGCGATTTCAGCCTGCGATTTACATTGACATCTGTGCAGAAACCTGCACAGATGTCTCTGAAATCGCGGCTGAAATCGGGACTGCCGGGCGGGAGTGAAATCTTGCGAGTTCAGCTGAACTCGCACTGCTTCACTCCCGCAGCCCAGTGTGAACCAGGGCAAAATGCTGCTTTGTTCTATTCAGTGGAAAATGAAGGTAGGTTACAGTTTTCAGAGTGCAGCTGACTGGGCTTTCTTTGCCATGTGTACAGATTTGCAAACTGGTCTGCCACCCAGAGTGTGTGATGTGTGTGTGAGAATGGACCAACCTGGAGCAGTGGTCTTTTCTTTAGAACAATTGTACCCACACATTTCGCAAGGACAGCTCGTTCATGTGCAGTGCGGAAAATGTGCACGCAACGTGTCATTCCCACATCGTATTCCCATGTGTACCGGTGCTTGGGGGGGATTTTGCAATTGTGTTGCAGCAAAGTTTTTTTATTATACATACATACATACATACATACATACATACATACATACATACATACATACATACATACATACATACATACATTTTTCATTAAAAACTTAAGTTCATAATTGTAGATTTTAAATTTAAGCTGGTATTGTATAGTATTTGTTAATTTGTCTTCCATAGAGTGAAGGCCATTGAAAGCACAGACAAAAAAGATGACACGATATGGCTGACGTATTGGGTGGTTTATGGCGTGTTCAGCGTAGTGGAATTTTTCTCGGATATTTTTCTCTTCTGGTTTCCGTTTTACTATCTGGGAAAGGTGAGAAGGTTTCCATTACATTGTTTTCTTCATTTAAGTCTTTACTATTCCTAAAAAGAAACAGAACTCTGAAAAATATTTTGCTATTTTATAGTGAAAATGTAGAAATGTTATTTGTGCTTAAACACTCCCCTGAAAATGTATTCTTTCTTGGTCTCCCCCTGATAAGTGAGTGGAGCCTAGTTACTCCTGTGGACAAAGATTATATAGCTGTAAATCTCCTTTGTGAATCTTGGAGGTAGTAAATTCTGCTGAGAAATTTTATTTATTTTTTCCCCTGCAAAGTAAAGGCATAATGTGCATGCATCGTTGCCGCTGCAGGCCGCTTCCATCTTCGCCTGTCTTCCTTCCGGGAGTAATGCCGCCTACACCCGATCACTTTTCGGCATGAACAAAAAAACAACTTTTTTAAAAACGTAATTTAAAATGATAGTGTGTGGGCTTCACATCATTTTTCATCTTCTGAAAAATGACAAAAAAAAATAAATTTGAGCATGCTGCATTTTTTTAACGTAGTTTTAACCCATTAAGGACCGCCGCATGTACATTTACGTCGGCATAATGGCACGGACAGGCACATGGTACGTGGCTGCATTGACGTGGGTCGGGGGTCCGATCGGAACACCCCTCCCCGGTACATACGGCGGTCCCGGTGGCTGTAGGAGCGATCCGTGCTGAGGGGGCGGCGGTTCGGTTCCGGATCGCTCCCAGCCAATGCGCGCGCTCCCCTGCAGTGTCACTTCCTCCTCCTCTGTAAACACAGGAAGAGGGAAGTGATGTAATCTCTGCTCTCTGCGTTTTTTTTTCAACCGCTGCTGAGGAGAGATCACATCACATACACTGACACGCAGGCAGACTTAACCCCTTGCGATCAACCCCCCCCCTCCCCTGTCGGTGTCAAAAATCATATATGTATGATTACAGAGGCAGAGTGTTAGGTTCAAGCCCCCGTACCCCCCCCTAATAAAGTTTTAACCCCTTGACCCGCTCTAAAACTCCCTGAAAGCTCTTTTCTGATTTGTGGGTTCCCGCTAAGCTTTTTTTTTCTTGAATGTGGCTAAATACATTTTGAAATGTTTGGCAAAATTTAGTTTATTTGATTTTTTTTCAAACAAAAGTTTTGTTTGGGAGCCACGTCGCATGACCGTGCAATTGTCTGTTAAAGCGACGCAGTGCCGAATTGTAAAAACCCCTTGGGTCATTTAGCAGCATATTGGTCCGGTCCTTAAGTGGTTAAAAAAAAGTCGTTTTTTAGGTTGTAAAAAATGATCGTGTGTATGGGCTTAAAACGGCGTTAAAAATGACGTTTTAAACCCGCGCATGCTCAGAAGCAAGTTATGAGACGGGAGCTTAAATGGAACTTCCCCTTTAGAGTGCCGTCGTACGAGTTGTACGTCACCGCGCTTTGCTCATCATTTTTTTAAAAACCATGATGTGTGGGCAACGTCGTTTTTAGTGTTTTTTCTACATGCTGAAACATTTATTTTTTATTTTTTTTTTTCATGCCGAAAAGTGATCGTGTGTACGCGGCATCACTCCTGCGCATGCATGCAGGAGCCGCCGGTCACGGAACTCGCTCCTGGAAAAAGACACAGGCATCCATTCCTTCAGAGCATATGCACCGATGACCTCATCCGCATTTCTGTTGCACATTGGCAGAGCCCAGCAACAGAAATTGCAAAAAACATATTGCAATACAGTACACTGTAATATTACATTGCTGTATGAAATAAATTTACATCTTTTTGTCCAGTGCCCTGATTGCAGTTTTATAATAAATAAATATTTATCTATATATGTTCTTTCTGCTTGGAAACTTGAGAATGTCCACGCAACCAAAAAGCATCCCTTTACGTCAAAAGCGGTTTTAGACCAGCTAGAAAACGGCAATAGTAAATAAGAATCACTATAGTGATTTGTGGGGGAAATTCGTCATCAGGCACTGAAAGTGATGACAGCGACAATTCTGAGCAAATTCCAGTGTCTTTGATTTGATTACATTATTGAATACATTTTGTTATACTATTTGTTATAATTATGATTTTTGTGTTTCAAACTTTCATACCTGGGATGTTTATTAGACTCTTGGACAGATTTAAGTGAGTTATTCCGAAAATAAACACCAAATTTCCATGCGAAACAATGTACTGCTTTGAGATGCAAAAATCCGACATAATCATACTGCCAAGGAGGTTAAGCAGCCCAAAGGAGGATTTTTTTTTTTTGTTTTGTTCAGCCAGTTGGGGGGAATTTTTTATTTATTTTTTACTGGATACACACATAGTCCCCTAATGTCTTCCTGAACAACCTGCCATTGCTATAACCTTGCTTCTCGTGCTGTGGTGCGACAGCATGAGTTTGTCAGCAGGCTCACAGCCTTTCACGCTTGCATCCCTGATATCCTGAGTGCCAATGGGCTCTACACCTCAGCTTGGAGCGCAACCACCAAGTGCTTATGGCCTTGTAGTTGGTCAGCATCTCTCCCAGCCAGTGTCGGCACCAGTTGCACGCCACACTATCGGTGAAAATGCATCATTGCCAGCGCTTGTGTTTAGCTCCCCCAGCAAGTGCACTGTCAGTATAATTTTTCTGATCCCTGCCACCTGATACATTGTATGCAAAACTGCAGTGTTGGCAAGGTCAGGCCTGATCTGTGCTAGCACTAGCAATTCATTTTATTTATAGCACACAAGTAGTCCCTGATTGCTAGCCAGGAGTTGGTTCCCAAAATGTCCAAAAAATGGTACACTAGTGAGGAGACTAACAGGATTCTGAGTATGACAGAAGAGAAATGGAGGCCTCCACTGTCTGAGTCGGGCTCAGAGTATTAACCTGTATAAAGCAGCTGCACCCTGACAGCTAGCTCGGACAATGGCGAAGAGGTCCCTGCTGAAATCGGGCCTACCCGACCCCAAGTGCTAGAAATGCATAATTCTGCTCAAATGCAGCAGGGCACAAGTAGTAGCATGGCACCACTTTTTGGTGATGTGGCAAGCACCAGCAGCATAGTACATCTTGGCCTTTTAGACACCAGCACTGCACAATTTCATGGTGAAGTGGCGAGCACCAGCAGAGCAGTACATGCTGGTGAGGTGGCTAATGTAATGCAACTGGTGCCACCTAGAATTTGAGCTTGGGCCCATAGTATCCTTCCAAAGGTGCTTGCAAACCCTAATGAGCTGTCCCCAGATTAAGCAGCACCCGTTATTCCCTAATTCACAGCCCAGGCCAGGGTTCAGGTGGAAACGTCTAACTTGACAATGCCCCTTGACTGACTTTAGCCATTTTTTCTATAAAGACCTCTATAATTTGATTGTGGACCAAATTAATGTTTATGCCAGCCAGGATCATATCTTGCCAGGCCATTCGAGTATAAATCTATCACCGTTTCTAAATGTGAAACTTTTTTTGGGCCTAACCTTTAACATGGACATTACAAAAAATAATGAATTGCGGTCATATTGGTCCATAGACCAGATTCATCATATGCTCTTGTTCTCTGCTGTAATAGCCAGGAAAAAATATGAAATAAAAATGTCACCTTTTTATTTATTCTACAATGCTTTCAGAACGCACCCCTTCTCCCACCGCTGTTTGACCATGCTGCTTTGTAGGGGATGAATACATAATTTGCTTTGATGGCGCTGGTTTCCAGCACTAGGTACCTGTCCCAGACTAACACTGTTGCAGTGCTTGTGCTGTCACTTACTGAAAGACAAGCAAGCTCACAGCAGAGGGGGTGAAAGTGGCCATGCCATCAAGGTATTTCAGAGCAGTGTGTGCTATACTGTTGGAAGCTTCCAAAAATCGTATTCTACAAGTAAATGAGGTCGGCACTCACAACAGAGGGGGCAGGAACCACTTCATGTAGGAGAGGAAACATTAGGCAATAGTAGTAGAACTAAAGATGCAATTTTAGGGAGAATCATTCAGCATTTCTTACCAACCAATAATGAATCCATAGACCAAGGGTTCTATTTATGGCGATTTAAAATGTGTGACTTTTTTTTTTTTTTTTTTTTATTGCAGTGTGCATTCCTGCTGTGGTGTATGGCTCCTTTCTCATGGAATGGATCTCAGATTCTTTATAGTCGCTTCATTCTGCCATTCTTCCTAAAGCACCATCGGACTGTAGATAGTGTAGTGAGCGACTTGAGTGGTCAGGCTTTAAACACAGCAGAAAATGTGACCAGACACGGTATGTTATCAGCCCCATGTTGCAGAGATTTGCCTTTTTACTTTGCTTTGTGGATTTTTCATGGTGTTTTTTGTTCTTTTTTTGTTCTTTGCTTCTAATGGCACAGTCCTGCAGACACTAGCAAGCAGCAGAACTCTTCTGGTTCGTGACGGGGGGCAACAAGCCCTTCCCAGCACATCTGTATGTACTCTTAATCCTCATGGGAGCTCAGCTTGGTTGTGTCCATATCATCATGACTTGTAACTGTTTTTCAGTGTTCTATACTGTAAGAACAGCTTTACGTAACCCATTTCAAAAAGCTTACAGTCCATATCTAGAGTACAAGCGGTCCCCTACTTACAAACATCAGACTTGCAAACAGAAGGAGACAACAGGAAGCGAGAGGAAATCTACCCCTAGGAGGGGAAATTATCTGCTGTAAGTTATTTTGGGGAAAAATTTGTCTCCACTGATGCTTTATCACCAATCCTGGTTTTCCTAACAACCCAAAATTGGTTGGCACTTTCAAACTAACAAAAAATGTATGTTTTGGCTTTAGGTATTCCTTAACCACTTGAGACCGAGCCTGTTTTTCAGATTTGGTGTTTACGAGACTAAAACAGTTTTTTTTGCTAGAAAATTACTTAAAACCCCCAAACATTATATATATTTTTTTCTAACACCCTAGAGAATAAAATGGCAGTCATTGCAATACTTTTTTCACACCGTATTTGCGCAGCGGTCTTACAAGCGCACTTTTTTTGGAAAAAATTCACTTTCTTGAATTAAAAAATAAGACAACAATAAATTTGGCCCAATTTTTTTATATATTGTAAAAGATAATGTTACGCCGAGTAAAATGATACCCAACATGTCACGCTTAAAAATTGCGCCCGCTCGTGGCATGGCGTCAAACTTTTACCCTTAAAAATCTCGATAGGCGATGTTTAAAAAATTCTACAGGTTGCATTTTTTTAGATACAGAGGAGGTCTAGGGCTAGAATTATTGCTCTCGCTCTAACGATCGCGGCGATACCTCACTTGTGCGGATTGAACACCATTTTCATATGCGGGCGATACTCGCATATGCGTTCGCTTCTGCGTGCGAGCTCGACGGGGCGTTTTTTTAAAAAAAATTTTCTTATTTGTTTTAATTTTTTTTTAAAAAAAATTTTTTACACTGAAATAAAAAAAAATAAATAAAAAATTGATCACTTTTATTCCTATTACAAGGAATGTAAACATCCCTTGTAATAGAAAAAAGCATGACAGGATCTCTTAAATATGAGATCTGGGGTCAAAAAGACCTCAGATCTCATATTTAGACTTAAATGCAAAAGGAAAAATAAAAAAAGTAAATAAAAAATATGTCTCTTTAAGACGCTGTGCGGGACTGACGTTTTGACGTCACTTCCGCCCAGCAGAGGTATGGGGACGGCTGAGGGACATTTTTCCCTCAGTCGCATCCCTGGACAGACGAGCAGACCCGATGGCCTCCGCCGCTACCGACGGCAACGGTAAGCGGCGCGGGAGAGCGGCGGGAGGGGGGGCACCCTCTCCCGCCACCGATAACGGCGATCTTGCAGCGAATCCGCCGCGGAGACCGCCATTATCGTGTAGAGATCCGCCCCATGAATAGATGGATATCTCGGATGTGGCAGCAGCTGCTGCCGTTACCGAGATATCCATCTTTAAAAAAATGACGTATTTTGACGATGGGGCGGATCTGAAGTGGTTAAAGGGTCAGTTCCCTTTTACCACAAAAAACTGCTTATGCAGGTAAGGGGAACTTTTGGCTAAAAACAAACTTTGTGGCTTTGACTAAAGTTAGGTAATGCCCATGCTATAGGCCATTTATGTACCTCCCGAAGCATGACTAAAATACTCCTAGAGTTGGCATCCTCCTGTCCTGCCATGTTGCTAAGACACTTCCACCATCACAGGAATGTGCTCTCAAACCTCTGCTTATGTGTGCTCCACCATAATGTCGCTGAGTTCAGAGCTACTATATAGGGAGGAGAGCACATCCGAAGGGGTTTGAATCCACTGGGAGTTTCTTCACAACGTCCTGGCAAGATGGGATGATGCCATCTCTGGGAGTCTTTTGGCCAGTCTTCTGGAACTAGGTAAATGGCCTACAAGGTTATTTAAAGCTGCACAGCTTGTTTCTCTACAGGCTCCCCTTGCCTGCATAGGCAGTTCTTTGGTAAAGGTGAACTAACTATTGAAAAATATGAAAATTTAACCCTCAGCAATTTTTTGTTCATTGAGCAAAATGTTTCTCAACAAACTGTTTAAATTCTTACCCCAGTACTTGCAGTTAAAATATTTAATGTTGCCTGCTTCTGCTTTCTGTGCTGCTTCACTGAACTTTCAGTCTTCACAGGAAAGATGACAGGGCAGTCTTGACTCTTATCATGGAGGAGCAGGGGTGTGCCTTGCCTTTACTAAGCTTACAGGGCTGTGCTTCCTTTGATGCACACAGTGTAGTTTCTGTCTCCTCTGCTGAGGAATCTCCAGTCAGATATAAATACTAATTTCTAATACCTTGATGTTACTATGGAGTTTGTTCCTTTTGTTAATCCTACTAATTTGGTTCTAAAATGCTTATTCAGAAAGCCATTACCATGCCCGTGGCCACAATATTTCTGTATAGAAAGTAAACCAATAGGTTATCAGTCATGTAAAGCATTTCTGTATTGCTTGCACCAAAGAGAACATGTTTTTTTGGGTTTTTAAACCTTGCAACAGAATATACTGTAAAACATTTGCCTTTGGTTAAAATGGCAGAAGTTGGTACAGTATCAACTATTTAACACCGTTCAATGCAAGCTTTCCTAGCCAAGTTGGTCAAGCCACCACTAAAGCATATGTGACAGCATTAAAATACAATCCTTTAACTTTTTTTTAAAATGGTGGTAGCGATTTGCTTTTTGTCTGAATGAAATGGACCGGTTTAAGCTGAGCTCCCATCACCTAGTAGATAGTTTTTCTTGGTAGTGGGTCTGACCGAGTGCTCACATCTTGTCTTTTAGGTTGTCACTGATTAATAACTTGTGTACTTTCAACTACCACCTTCTATTAGTCCCTGTTGGATTTAAAGACCTTGGGGTTAAATCGCTAAAACTGGAGTGAAAAATCTGGTGCAGCTCTGCATAGAAACCAACCAGCTTCCGTGTGTTGGTTTGTTTTGTCAAAGCTTAATTGAACAAGCTGAACTTAGAAGCTGGCTACCATGCACAGCTGCACCAGATCTTGCACTTTCCAGTTTTAGTAAATCAACCTCAATGTATTCTACTATAGCTGTTTCATCCAGGAATTCACTTAGAGGTGATACTCAGTTAATTTATTTCACTAATGCAACTTAAAAGGTGAAACTAATATGAGATGGTGCTAACCGTGATTTGTCATTGTGATGATTATGGCTTAAAACTCATGAAAATCCCAAATCCACAATCTCAGAAAATTTGAAAATTGCATGCAATCAATAAAACAAGGATTGTACAATATCGGACCTCTAAGCATACATATGTACTTGGTTTGGGCCCCTTTTGCAGCAATTGCTGCCTCAATGCGGCGTGGTATGGAAGCCATCAGCCTGTGGCACTGCTGAGGTGTTATAGAAGACCGGGATGCTTCAATAGCAGCCTTCAGAATTGTTCGGTCTCATGTTTTAGCTTTTTCTTGGCAATTCCCCCATAGATTCTCACTATGGTGTTCAGGTCAGGCGAGTTTGCTGGCCAATCAAGCACAGTAATCTCCAATCCCCCCCCCCCCCCCCCCCCAGTTGCTGAACCAGATTTTGGTGCTTTTGATAGTGGGGGCAGGTGCAAAGTCCTGCTGGAAATCTAATGGTATGGGGAAAATTCCACGCTGCCCTTCAGATAAGTGGCTAACACAACAAATGGCAAAACCAATGTAACGAAAGTGTAGCGCTAATCAAATCTAGAGCGCATAAACATGAATAAACTTAGTGCTGGGAAATTTTATAAAAAAAACAATGAAATAAATATTTGCACCAATAAGAATAAACAGATGACAGTCTCTGAGAGGATGGTACACCAATTGACAACTGAATGTCTATATTTATGATAGGTGAAAGTTCAAAACTCGGTGATTATGAGGGTGAAAACATGAGATGAAAAACCGCCACCAGTTGGTAGAAGGCTTACTGAAATGTTTGAACCCAACAAAACGTACGTTCTATGGGTCAAATAGGCTTTATGTGAAATAACCACTGGAAGCTGGATCGATCATTGGAACTGGATCGTTGGTTGCACTCCAGATGACCAAACCGAGGGGAGTCGGACGCCAACAGGTTAAACCCAACCATTAAAGGGAACGAGTGAAGCTTCACTCGTTCCGCAGGCAGCACGTGACGCATCATCTGCGCTCCATGCCTCACTGCAAAGGGAGCAATTGCGCTCCACAGCATTAGGACCGCTCATGTATCAGGCAGGTCAACAGGAAAACACTCCACACTTGCTAATTGAATTAGAACTAGCAGACAAGGATGGGTGGAGGAAAATGGGAATGTATAAACAATTGCATTGCCACACTGAAAGTGAACATCGCTAAATTTACACAAGAAAATTTACATGTAAAAACGTAATTAAAAAAACCTAAGACTGAAATTAAAATTAAGTTAAAATAGAAAAAAAGTAAGGTAAATTGCGCTAATCAAGATATGATGCTGTGCATCAAATCAAATGAAGGCCCTTTAAAATAGGCCCTTTAGAACTGCAAAATGGATCAAGAACATTCAATCTGTACCATGTCAGGCGGATACTACATTGATGTTGAAAAATACATGAAATTACTACGGGCCATAATGTATAAAAAAACATGTATAAATAAGCCAGTCAACTACTTGGTAGGTGAACACCTCACCATGTAGGAACTGGATCCAAATTTTATAAAAACACCTGTGAGATGGGCTTTCATATAAGGGTAATTTTACAATAAATGAATATAAATACATAGAAATGCATAAAATAACATGATTCAGAAAATGGCATATTTAAATCAAAGTAAGAAAGAGAAAGCATTGATAATTGGGCATGCACGAAAGTAAACCAACTCCTTAGGATTTATTGATAAGAGTTGATGTCCCACTCCACGTTCAGGCCTAGAGGTGTGTGGGTCTGTAACTCATAAATCCAATAGGTCTCGAGCCCCAAAACCTCCTGGTCATAGGACCGCCCCTCCACGGAGGGATGAAGTGATCAATGACCAAAAATTTAGTACCTGCGGGATTTTGGTTATGGTGTAATTTATAGTGTCTGGGCACTGTATGCTTCGTATCGCCACTTGATCAGAGTGACGTGCTCTCCCACTTAAACTGGGGAAAGCCCATATTTCCTGCATGGCATGTGATTCCTTCCTTCCATTTATTTGGTCTCTAATCCCTTCACACCACCCTGAGACTATCTGGACCATTGTTCCTCATGAGAACTTTTTGTAAGGATATCCTCCCTTTTAATGGTTGGGTTTAACCTGTTGGCGTCAGACTCCCCTTGGTTTGGTCATCTGGCGTGCAACCAATGATCCAGCTTCCAGTGGTTATTTCACATAAAGTCTGTTTGACCCATAGAACGTGCGTTTTGTTGGGTTCTAACATTCCAGTAAGCATTCTACCAACTGGTGGTGGTTTTCTTCACCTCATCATGTTTTCACCTTCATAATCACCGAGTTTTGAACTTTCACCTATCATAATATAGACATTTAGTTGTCCATTGGTGTACCATCTTCTGTTAATAGACGGTCATCTGTTTATTCTTATTGGTGCAAATATTATTTATTTCAGTGTTTTCTTATATTTCCCAGCACTGTTTATGTGCACTAGATCATTTCAATAGCGCTACACTTTCTGCTGGAACATGAAGTCAGCATCCCCATAGAGCTTGTCTGCGGAAGGAAGCATGAAGTGCTCCTAAATCTCCTGGCAGACAGCTGCGTTGACTCTGGACATAATGAAGTACAGTGGACCAACACCAGCAGATATGGCTCCCCAAATCAACACACTCTGGAAACTTCACACTGGACTTCAAGCATCTTGCAGTGTGTGTGTCTCTCCATTCTTCCTCCATACTCTGGGTCCTTGGTTTCCAAATGAGATGCAGCATTTGCTCTCAGAAAAGAGGACTTTGGAGCAACAGACCAGGTCTGTTTTTTTTTTTGTTTTTTTTAATTGGCTTAACAAGAGGAATACGACATTTGAAGCCCATGTCCAGGATCCATCGGTGTGTGGTGGCTCTTGATACACTGACTCCAGCCTCAGTCCACTCAAAATCAAATCCCTGACACTTTTGAATGGCCTTTTGCTGACAATCCTCTCCCAGACTGCGATCATCCCTGTTGCTTGTGCACCTTTTTCTTCTACACTTTTCTCTTCCACATAGCTTTCTATTAATGTGCTTTGATACAGCACTTTGGGAACATCCAATGATGGGTTTTCTGCACAACTGTGAGGTCAGCAGTCTTTCCCATGGTGTCTCTCAGTCTGCTTCAGTGGGAATCACAATTTAAAGGCTCAGGAACCCTTTGCAGGTGTTATGGCTCTATTAGCTGAATAGAGTGGGAAACTTTGAGCCTAGAATATTGCACCTTTTCACAATATTCAAATTTTCTGAGATTGTGGATTTGGGGTTTTCATGAGCTGTAAGCCATAATCATCACAATTGACAAATCACGGCTTGAACTATCTTGCTTTGCATGTAATGAGTCTATCTCATATATTAGTTTCACCTTTTAAGTTGCATTGGTAAAATTTACCTTTGCACTATATTCAAATTTTTGGAGTATCGCCTGTATTTTTTTTTTTTTTTTTAAACTTCGAGCTGAAAAGTCAGTTTTGGGTAAAGAATTCTGAGTAAAAGCCATTGGGACATTATATCAATCTTGCAAGACAAAACCATGCTAAATGGAACCATTTAGGCACATTGTTGGTCAAATATATTTTTTGGAAGGTTATGCTGGCCATACACTATACGAAAATTGGTCGTAAAGAAAGATCTTTCGTTTTTCGGCCAGTTAATGGGCACAAAATCGAAAATCGTTTGGTCGTTTTTGAGCCGAAAAAAAACGAAGGACAAATTTGGAAATTTTCCGATGAACGAACGATAAATCGGAAGGTTAATGTGTTTCCCGTCCGAACTTTCTGCACTAAGTATATGTAAAAGAAAAACAAACTTCTTCTTTTTTTTTTTTTTTTTTTTATGTCCACTTAACGATTTATCGGCCAGTACATGATGGCACTATCGTTTGCACTCATGAAAGAACTTTCGTTTTTCGAAAGTTCGTTCGGACGATTTTTCGTGGAGTGTATGGCCAGCATTAGTCTGTGATAAATTCCTACTTTGGCTACTCTAAAATAACAACACTGAATGACTGAATACAACCCAACCTTAAAGTGGAGCTCCAATCCCCCTAATTAAAAACTAAAGGATTTTTTTTAATTATTTTTGCAGTTTTTATACTTACCCAGGTGGTGCATCTGGCACTTCTGCACTAAACTGAGCGAACGAACGCCACGATCACTTTGCTTCTGTAGACTGTCAATCACAGCTCTCTGTTCCCTCCACACTCATTGGATGGCTGGGCTGTGGAGGGAGTGGCCAACTCACTGAGAGGCTGGGCCTGTTGTCAGTCCAGGCACCTGGCAGATCCACACTTTGTCGTGATGATGCGGTGCCTGGACTGACATCCGTGAAAACAGGTCACAGTAGTGCAAAACAAATTGATAGTCTAGCCAAACAAGGTTTTTTCTTTTTTTCTTTTTTTGGTGTAAATCACTTACTGGGCACTTAAACCCCTTTTCTCTCCCAGGCCAGTTTTCAGCTTTCAGCACTGTCACTCTTTGACGATTGCATGCAACACTGTTATAGTTTGTCTATAAAACTGGTAATTTTTCTCCTTCAATGAGGCTGCACTGGTGGGCATTGATGGCACATGTGGGAACTGGTAGGTGACATTGCTATGCACTGGTGGGCACAGATACTTAAATGATGTCTCGCCCTCTTCGGGACCACTGTCCCTCTGACACAAGCCAGTGGTCGGCTTTTTTTTTTTTTTCTGCTTATGCTGTCGCCACGTGCTGGGGGAAAAAAAGCACATTTACTGATCTTTTGTTTACATTACATGATCACCTGTCATTGGCTGATAGCTGATCACGTGGTAAGGGGCCGAGTTTCATGCACGGGAGGATGTCTATTGATGGCCTCCCGACAATTGAGCTCCACGCTGTAGCTGTCATTTGCCTATAGGGCGGGAAGCGGTTAAGCTCTGCCATGATTGTCAGTTGCACATTAAAGAGGAAGTAAACCCTGCAAGACAAAGGCATAATGAGCTAGTATGCATAGCATACTAGCTCATTATGAATTACCTTTCGGGTATTTCTGCTCCGAAGCAGCGATGACGTCACTCCCGCGCATGTGCACGGGTGCCGCCACTAACGGCATTATGCCTTTTGTAGCGGCACGCTCAATGCATAGCTAATCTTGCGGGGGGTCGCTCCTTGGACACTTAGTTCAGCAAGACCTAATGGTCTTGAGTCCTGTATCTCAGCACTGTTGAGCCCCTGGAAGCCAGCTTCGAGGAACTTCAATTACACTACTTGGAAATATTTTTTTGCCTGTGTTGAAGCCAGGAAGTGTCAACCGCAGAAATATGTGAGTGGGAGATTTTATTTTTCTTTCTCCAATAGGGTAGGAGAAAGGAGGTTGGCCTTGAGCACCATTAAGGGTTAGTCGTCCCTATACACTTTAATTTTTTCCCCCCCAGAGGCCATGGTTTCCCACTCCTTGAATCATACAGTGTTTAACGTAGACAGTCCGACCTGTCGAGCCATTCTTGTAACCTTGGGACTTGCATTTGATCTTGACTGTCCTGGCAGAGGCCACTTTTTGAACCAATCAGGGGATCCTGTTGGTCCTTTTATCTTGAAAAGTGGCTTCTTTGGTGGCAATCACTTTACTAAGTTGAGTGTCGGCTGGCAGCTTTCATGCAAGGAGCCGTTCTTGGTCTCGCATCATAAGGTGATGTTGCGTCCTCATTTTTATTTCTTTTTTTGCCTAGAATGTCTAGTTTTCACTTGACTCACGATTGTCTTGCTTTCTTTTCTGATCCTCAGTTGGCAGGAGTTGGATCACTGCATACTGTGGAGGTAGTTCTGGCGGGACAGAATTACTTGATTTATCGGTACAGCTCAGGAATTCTGGTTTGTGCTGCCAATAGAGCCCAGGATGGGCAAGGGGCATCCAAGATAATTTTTTTTGGTTTGCCAGTTATTCAAGCCTATGGCCTTACCTTGTTGGTAAAAAACACTTGCTACCGGGTGTGTGGGGGCATCTTGGGCCATCCACCATCAGATTTTAAAGCCTGTGGCTCTAATCGGGTGCTTTAAAAAAGAAAATACACCCCTGCCACTGTAATTCTGGCACCTGAAAAGGGGCTGGATGCCTGAATAGGGGGCTGGTGGCAGCGGACATGGATAGACTTGTGCAATACATGAATCTATCCATGATGCATAGAGGGGGTGGCGCCCTTAATGCACGCACTATCCCAGGAGTCAATAGAGGTCTTCTAATGTTATCGTCTAGGCGGCTGGGATAGGATGTGCCACCCAGATAGATACAGATATATTCTGTAATTTTATTTCACTCTAATTCTATAAACCCAAAAAAGTCCCTTTAGCACTGTACACCAGGGAGGAGAACATAGGAACTTGCGGGGGGGGGTGGAACTCTGCTTTAACCATTTCTTAATGCATTGTCTGTTTGGAGCAGGGGTGTCGAACTCAATTTCATTCTGGGCTGCATCAGCATTATGATTGCCCTCAGAAGGGCCGGTTGTATCTGTAAGCTTAGATATCCAGAGCCATCCCACCATCAGAAGTCCCCCTACTCTCCCTTACATCACAGTGCACCCCCCTTTGCTTATGCTGCTGCTGGTAGGAAGCTGGATGCATTGCTTGAAAGCAGAACGTAAGGGTCTGGAGGAGGTCCAAAGGGGGGGCTGCAGGAGAGGTGTGGGGGCCACATGAAATGGCCTGGAGGGCTGGATTCGGCCTGTGGGCCTTGTGTTTGACAACTGGTTTAGAGAGTAAATCTGTCTTCAAACTTTTGGCTGCACAGGTCTATTAACCTGTCAGACTTTGCTAAAGGAGATGCATCCTAATTTGCAACTCATTGTTGCAAGGCTTCACTTCCCGATTCTCTTAACAAAGATGTCGGCGGCAGCACCCGAGAGCCAAGGGACAGATCGGCTTCGGGTGCTGACATCGCAGGCACCCTGGACAGGTAAGTGTCCATATTTTAATAGTTTGTAGCTGCTGACTTTAAAAAAAATATATATAATTTCGGCAGAACTTTGCTTTAACCATAACCTGGTATTCAGCCCTAAACAGCCAAGCGGTAAGCCAGCTACCTGGACGCACACTCTCCACCTCCTGGCTAAAAGGGGTAATTATGAAACCTAAGTGATTTCTTCCTAGTAGGGAAATTACGTAAATTATGTAAAAAAAAATATATATGAAAATATTGCATGTTTTAAAATTACAGTCTAGTGTTGTAACTTGTTTATTGCTCTAGATTAAAGGTAAAAGCATTGTTCTGCCACTCCCTTATGACTGAAATGACCTTTAAACGGACTTCTCAGCAACATCTTTCCACATTTATGTGTGTATAGATTTACTGATAGTTATATATTTGCAGTTCTGAGAAATAAACCCACTAATTTCATCAACGCAGCACCTAAAGTGTCATTAAATCTTCCTTGTAGAATCAAAGCCCAATCCAGATAACAGTATTATAGGACTTCAAATGGTGTGGGTTTTTGTTTTTACTTTTATTTACTGGCTCTTTAAGGTTGCAACGTTAGAGTGTTAGGACATTGTAGTGTTGTGAATGGTACAAAGGTGTCAGTGATGGGTACTCTAAGGAAAATGCATGTGTACATGCGTGATGTTGTGCCCTATACACTAGTATTGGCTCTCTTTCAATATCATTCTCAAGATATTTCTCCTATGTCTTAACTTTTTTTTTTTTTTTCCCCATTACTTAATATAGCAATCAAAGGAGCGGTAGTCCAGTCGCTGGAAACGGAAAAGAGCAAATGACCAGCACCATTGAATCTATAGAAAGCATTCTTCAATTTAAATACTGATTTATCTTTCATTCTACTAAAATATCTGTTTTACTTCTCTGTATTTTCCATTTGTTTGCATATTGAAATGTACCACTTAAATTCTAATTTGATAGAACACAAGAGTTATGGTGTGAAAGTCTGTACATGGGATGTACTAGTGCTGCATGATTCTGGGGAAAATGAGAATTGCGATTCATTCATGTCACCATGCTGCACTACCCACAGATCTACACATTTTATAATAATAAATAAAATAAAAAATCTATATCAAAGTTAAAACTTATATACATCGGATCAGTACTGCTGGTGTGCACACTGCGCAGTCACTGCAGTGTTTCCCGGCCGGGGTTTCGGATAAACTTATCGCCCAGGCATCCACCGCATCATGCTCTCTGACATCAGTTCCTGTTGCTGATGTCAGTTCCGGTATTAGCGCAATTTGCATTCCACACTGGATCCGATGGCTTCTCCTCCAGTCCAGGCTACATCCTGGGGACACCTGAAAAAATTGCGGTAATCCAGGCTGGAGATCGCGGGGGTGGGTGAATCGAGATCACAATTCTGATTGTGCAGCTCTAGGAAGTAATACTTTACTTGAATGGTTTGTTGCTGGGATACATCTGTCACTTTGAATATTTGCTGAGAAGCGGTTTTATCCATTTACAGTGGAACCTTGTATTACGAGCATAATCCATTCCAGGAGAATGCGCATAATCCAAAGTACTCGCATATCAAAGCGAGCTTCTCCATTGAAACAAAAATAATTTTGTTCCGCGTTGACTTCAATGGCATGCAATACCGCATGCGGCCAGTGGTGGAGGGTGCCGGAGAGCCTCGGAAAAGGCCTGAGGACAGTTTGGCTGACATCGGCAAAACTCAGACTTCGTTCACAAGCCTTTCTGAGGTAAGACAAACTGTCCTCTGGCCTTTCCGGCCGTTTTCAAACTATGCCGTCCAGGGGCCCCCACCTCAGGCCAAACGCAGTACTGCACACCGCTTTGGCCTGAATCCTGCTCTTTTTGCGAGACAACATTCGCAAACAGAGTTG
Source organism: Rana kukunoris (assembly GCA_029574335.1). Taxonomy (NCBI): domain Eukaryota; kingdom Metazoa; phylum Chordata; class Amphibia; order Anura; family Ranidae; genus Rana; species Rana kukunoris. The sequence continues at coordinate 381,406,965 of CM056049.1, forward strand.
GGGAAATACAGTGCTCGTATTGTGAAACGCTCGTTAACCACGTTACTCACAATCTGAGGTTCCATTGTATTACTAGAAGTTGCCTATAACCAGCTCTTAAGTAGTAATGAACGTTCTAGAAATGTAAAGCTGCTTGATAAAGGTCTGCAAAAAAGAATTTCCTCCCCTGAAGGGGTTTTTTTTTTTTTTTTGGTAGTAGCCATTGCTTTGGCAAGTGTTTAAGAAGATTTCCCATTGAAAAAAAACTATTTGTGAATATTCTGACAAGCGTATTACTAATGGCAACTTTTTTATCTGGTGGTACAGTAACTTTAAGCTGCCTAGTCTATTATGCTGTCTCGTCCACAGAAACTCTCTAAAAGAGATCATATATTCTGTTCAATGTATATAACTACAAATGGTGCATTTCTTGAAGGCATTATTTCACTGTACTGTGAATTGGTAAAATAATAAAAATGTGTTCTTGTAGACTGTGTGCTGTGCTCTATAGGTCGTGCGTGCGTGTATTCAGAAAAATAACCTTGGATGGCTGTAATGGTTATATTTTCAAGCTTTATATGAAGTTCTAAATAGAAGTACAATATAGCGACTATGTAATAGACCTGTCTTACAGCTAGGGTTTACCGGTAAGTGGAATACAAGTATTCTAAACGCTGTAAAAAAAAACATGCTTTTTTTTTTTTTTTTATATTGGCCCGGTCATGTGATCCTTAACCTCCCCTTTGTCAGGCAGCTGCTGCAGGGAAGAGGATCATTGACAACAGGGTTGGCACTGAAATGCATCAGCTGCCATTCTGACTTGTTTCCTTATACAGGGAACTAGCGCTGCTGGATCACATGATTGCCCTGGAGCAGATTTTCAAAAAGGTGTTTATACATGCAGCATTTTTAAAGCGGTTGTAACCCCATATAAAAAAAAAAAAAACCTGCAAGACAAAGGCATAATGACATAGTATGATTAGCATACTAACTCATTATGAATTACTTACCTTAGATCAAAGCCGTCCTCGTCCCCCCCCCCCCCCCTCCGGCTGCAGACATATCTCTGGATGGTTACTTCCGGGTGTCACCGATCCGGCGCTGATATTGGCTGGAGCGATGATGACATCACTCCGCATGCCGCCATTGAGAAAACTGGCATTCTCGGTGCGCCTGCTTTGTTGTCTGGGGTATTCCTTTTGGCAATATATCCTTAAACTGTGTAGGTTTAGGATATATTTCAAATAAATATATATATATATATATATATATATATATATATGTGTGTGTGTGTGTGTGTGTGTTTCTTTTTGGTGTAAAAAAAAAAAAATTCAGGATGGAACTCCACTTTAAGTAGGAACCCATATTCCTGAAGGTTGGCACAACATACCTGTCGTGATGGATGAAGATTGGTACTGTCTGGTCTTCAGCAGTCCTGCGATGGGGGATCAGGTAAGTGGGGAAAAAAGTCCTAGGAAAAATACATCTTAAGGAGTTTCCCCATATGAGTAGAGTGTCTTGCATATATCGGCCACTGGAGGGAGTAAAGCGCTGATATTACTCGCATGCTCTGAGAAGTCAGTGTCGGCTGCCGCTCAAAAAGCGTGTTTCCTCCGCTGCAGGCTCTGCAAAAGGTAATCCTTTCTGGGGAGATGAAGCTGCTGAAGGAACCCTACTCTCCCCACTCACAATCCACCATTCCCTAAACACGAGTGCGCTTTTACAGTGCACGGCTGAAAGTGGGGGGGAGCCTTTAACAACCGGCCTCAGATGCCAGAAAGCTCTCTGAGACACAGCAGCTGGTGACGCACAAGCAACTCTGTGGTAGGATTTAGGCATTGGACACCTACTCGGCATCAAACTGTGATTAGTTGCTTTACTTTATGTTGATTGCTAAACTAACACAGTAGTGTATGCACATGTGCTTTGACATAGGACTATGTCTTCCTATAGGAGAAATTCGGGGTCAGCATAAAAGGCCAGTAAAGCATTGCCGCCTGATTTAAAGGGCTCTAGCCATTTCTGCCTAGTACCAGCCTCTCCTCCAAGACTAAAGGCACTTTCACAGAATGAGCCATTACCGTTATCAGGCATAGCAGCCTCTCCTGTTATACCAGCTCCTGAATATGTCACTGAAGACACTTTTAGCTGCAGCTTTGAACAACTTGGAAGAGAGAATTGCTACTTTAATTGCAGCATCCTTTTAGATAGACAAAAAGCGAAGTAGGTCCTCTTCGGTTGTTCTAGATCCTCCTTCAGAAAAATCTGATGAGGAGGATAAGGCAGCGACATCGGGGGATGAGGAGTTATCAGCTGGTTCAGGTTTATCAGATGAACCTTTTACTGCTTCCCAGGTTCTTAAATTGCAGGTGCAATGTTATGCGGTAGTAGTCCGGTCTGCATTCAAGTTACCCTCGTCTGGGTTAACTGAGTCACCTGTTTCATTTCCTGGGTTCATTGAGATCCCCATAGGCTGCATTTTCCTTTGTTTCATCCTCAATTAGAAAACCTGATTTACGAAGACTGGCAACATCCAGACAAGTGTTTTTCTCCAAGATAATTTGATATTCTTTATTCTATGGAGGAAAAGTTTGCCAAGAAATGGAAACTGCCTACAGTAGAAGCAGCAATTTCTTGTGTGAATAAAAACCTAACTTGTCCTGTAGACAATGCTGAGGTATTTAAAGATCCTTCTGGAAAGAAATTGGAATCTTTATTTAAAGTCTTCCTTTCTCATGGCTGGCACTGTAACTCAACCTGCTGTGGCAGCAGTTGGTATGTGTCAGGTCCTAAGGGAACAGGTAAAGGAAGGGCTTAAAGAGCTTCCCCCAGATTAGGTCAAGCTATGGGAGAACCTGCTTAACCACTTCAGACCAGCGCTATTGACATAATACATCAACAGCGCGGACCTGAGGCGCCAACTGGACGTGATTTTTGTGCAGTGGCGCGCGGTGGGTAAACACTATCCCGCCTCATCGCTGGGGATCCGATGCATGTACCTGGCGGCCGCGATGTCCGTCGGGTACATGCGATCCGCAGGAAAACGAACAGATGACAGCAGGGACGTGGAGCTCTGTGTGTAAACACAGAGCTCCACGTGCTGTCAGCGGAGAGGAGACCGATCTGTGTCCCTTGTACATAGGGACACAGCATCGGTCACCTCCCCCAGTCACCCCCCACACAGTTAGAACACACCCAGGCAATACATTTAACCCCTTCACCCCCTAGTGTTAACCCCTTCCCTGCCAGTCACATTTATACAGTAATTAGTGCATTTTTATATCACTGATCGCTGTATAAATGTGAATGGTCCCAAATTTGTGTCAAAAGTGTCCGATATGTCCGCCGCAATGTCGCAGTCGCAATAAAAATTGCTGATTGCCGCCATTACTAGTAAAAAAAATCATTCTGTTCCCCATTTTGTAGGCGCTATAACTTTTGCGCAAACCAGTCGCTTATTGCGATTTTTTTTTCAAAAATACGTCGGAAAATACGTATCGGCCTTAACTGTGAAAAAAAAAATAGTTAAAAAAAATAAATAATTGGGATATTTATTATAGCAACAAGTAAAACATATATATATTTTTTTTAAATTGTCACTCTTTTTTTGTTTATAGCGCAAAAAATAAAAACCGCAGAGGTGATCAAATACCACCAAAATAAAGCTCTATTTGTGGGGGAAACAAGATGCCAATTTTATTTGGGAGCCACGTCGCACGACCGCGCAAATGTCAGTTAAAGCGACGCAGTGCCAGAAGCTGAAATTTTGCCTGGGAACGAAGGGGGTTTATGTGCCCAGTAACCAAGTGGTTAAAGCTTTGTTTTATGGTGGATGCCATAAGAGATTCTATTCAGCAGGCATCCTGCCTTGTGCTCCATTTGGTGCATATGTGCAGGATTCTGTGGCTAAAACATTGGTCGGCTCCATTCAAGAAAGCTTTTGACTGGTTTCCTCTTTTATGGGAAATGACTCTTTGGGGATGATCTGGATCAGTTTAGCCAAAAGATTTCAAGTGGTAACCCTTGTTTTAAGCACTCTCTCCCCAGTTCCTGGAACCTCTGCCTCCAGACAGTGGCGACGGCATTCTGAGCCGGCCAGCAGAGCTGAGACCCAGGGTCCCAAAAAGCCATGGGGTCAGGAAATGAATAAACAGAACCCCAAAGCCTCCTCATAAAGTTCTGCCCCGCTCAGCTGAGGGGGGCACAGCCTGGCAGACGGAGATTCAGGACAAGTGGGTAGTTTCCACAGTAGGGTACATGTTGAAATTCTGATAAATCCCACCTTGTTTGTTTTTAAGCTCAACCATCTCCAAAGATCCATTAAAGAGAAAACCCTTTTTTTTTTCCCAAGCATTGGCTCTGTCCTGGCCATTTTATAGATAGGCAACTCCTATCCTTGTATTGATTAGTGGTTCCAAATTAAGAATAACTACTGCAGTAGGTAACAGACACAAAAGATACACTCAGCATCTTTCCAAATAACTGTTCTCCTTTATTATGATGCAATCGTAGGTTTTTATGCACATGATTACATGGGTATCACATAATATTACAATTGTACGTTTTATGGTAACATAGGCAGACTAATTCTAATTGGCACTCGAAAGAATGCAAAGATGTACTGAAAACATTATTAGTGCTGTGTGCACAGTGAGGGCAGTGTGCAATACATACAAAATGGAATACAATTATTTACAGAACTTACAAATTTCCTTAACAATCTCCTCTCTTTTGATCAATATTTTGATCACTAACCATACCTGCTATCACCTTTTTACCTGGAACCTTCACACGCTTAGGTGGAGGTAGTCCTGGCTAAAGAGGCAAAACTCCATTGTGGAGAATATAATAGCTGAGCAGCTTTTTTCTTTACAAAATTACTTTTCATTGTGAAAACAAATGATTGATGAGACATATTTACTGGCTGTACACTCCTGTGGCTAGAATGGACTTCTAGCTTAATTGTTGGCATGCTGACTTATCAACATATGTAAACACAGACAAATCTACATAAAATGGACAAAAGACAAATATGACTTCAACATGGCTAAACTACTTTTCATTTTATTTATATATATATATATGTATATATATATATATATATATAAAATCTCTATCCTTACAATTCAAGAACTTGAATAAATAGTACCCTAGACTGTGATTCCAAGAGGGAAACAAATCAAACACAGAGATTTTTTTTAATTTAATAATTTTTGTAGTGTCTGGTGTGGATCCAGGTGACTTTTCCTTCAAGTTTTGCACAGCTGTACATGAAATCCAGTTGCCCCCTGTGACCACTTGTTCTTCTCGTTCTGGGGTTCTTTAAAGTTGAATTATTAATCCCAGTTATACTGGGCCAGAACTAGGGTGGAATGTGTCAGTTGCACAGACCCATCAAGTGTCCGGGGCTGTAATGCAGCATCCTTAGTCGCCTGCTCTGCTTCCATATGTGAGTTTTAATGTTGGTATGGATACCTCAGCAAGAACCTGGAAGGCTGAAAACAGCCAATCAATTTAAGTTGCCATGCTTGATTGGTTTACCTGCCGAAGTAAAAACAAACCTCTAGCCCTACCAATGGAACCAAAAGCGCTCTATATCTCGACTATCTAAAATAAATATTAAATATTTGACCAAAATAATGTCTGTATAATAGCACCATTAAGCTACATCTATGATATATTGAGAGGGGGGGACCTTCATTACTGGGTCCAGCTTACATAAATATATTACAATGGCTTGTTTTTTATCATGCTGTTTGTGTAAGAACTCCAGTTTTATGTTTCGAAAAGACAACTTTTTCCCTGCAATATTCTAATTATTAATTGCTTGCTCTGTTGTTAGTTTTAGTTAGATAACACAAGTCCTTAGAGTCGGTTCACACTAGGGCGACACGACTTTCAGAAGCAACTTCAATACTACTTGAGCATGAACCACAGGGCGATCTGGGGCGATTTACAACACGACTTGAAGTCCTTTTCAGGTCAGAGACATTCCAGTGGCCAATAAAACAACAATCAGCTCTGGGAGAGGGAGGGGAGGGAGGGGTTTGCCTGATAAATGTATGTTATCTTGCTTGAAAGTAGCTTCAATTGATCAGACTTGGAAGCGACTTCCATTGAAATCAATGGGTACAAATCGCCTAGAAGTCTGATTGAAGTAGTACAGGAACCTCTTCTGAAGTCAGAGCGACATGAGTAGTGTGTATTAACCACTTAAGACCCGGACCAATACGCTGGTAAATGACCCAAGGTGTTTTTGCGATTCGGCACTGCGTCGCTTTAACAGACAATTGCGCGGTCGTGCGACGTGGCTCCCAAACAAAATTTGCGTCCTTTTCTTCCCACAAATAGAGCTTTCTTTTGGTGGTATTTGATCACCTCTGCGATTTTTATTTTTTGCGCTATATACAAAAATAGAGCGACATTTTTGAAAAAAAAACACTATTTTTTACTTTTTGTTAAAAAAAAATCAAATAAACTAAATTTTAGTCAAACATTTAGGCCAAAATTTATTTAGCCACATGTCTTTAGTAAAAAAAAAATTTGCAATAGAAAAAAATAGCTACCTAGCGGGAACAGCGACACTAATACAGCGATCAGAAAAATGATCGCTTAGTGACGCTGGCAATAGGGAGTGAAAGGGTTAACTAGGGCGGTGATCAGGGGGTTAAAACTTTATTAGGGGGGGTGGGGGGGCTATCCTGAACCTAACACTAACTGATTTTACACTGCCTGTCACACTGACACTAAATGCAGTGATTAGATCACTGCATTCAGTGACACTGTGACAGGGGGATGGAGGGGGCGATCACAAGGGGTTAATGTGCCTATGTGAGTGTGTGTCAGTGTTGTGTTGGTGCACACTTACTTGTGATGTCTTCTCTCATCAGCAGCGGTGGGAAACACCGCTGCGATGAGAGGTGACATCATTTCCTCCTTCCTGTGTAAACACAGGAGGAGGAAGTTACACGAAGGGGGAGCGCTCCCATTGGCTGGGAGCGATCGCGGGGGGGGCGGGTAAACGCCGACATCCGCCCGCTCGTCCCGGATCGCTCCCGGAGCCAGGGGGACCCCCTGCACGCCGCGGAGGGGGTCCCGATGGGACCCCCGAACCGCACTTAGGCGGGGACGTAAATTTACGCCCTTGTGCCTGTACGAGCCATTCTGTGGCCGTATATGTGCGCGCGGGGGTCCTTAAGTGGTTAACACCGCTCCCATTCACTTACATTGCTTTTCTGGACAGCACGACTTGGGACGGCTTGAGACGACTTCAAGTCTGATCCCAAGTCGCCCCAGTGTGAACCGACTCTTAGTTTCCATCTGACATTATTTTCCTGATGTCATAACATAATAAATGATAACAATACCAAAGTATTATTCTGTTTATACCACGGCACTTACAAGGGAAAGGGGCACATCGTTTCACAATCCCCACATTCTGCTTTGGATTTAAAAAATAAAATCACATAAAAACAAAAGGCCCAACAATCTGTACAGTGGGTGACCGCGATATTGTGTCAATCTCGCTCCCTTCCTCGGCGAGATTGACCACCTACGAGCCCCATCACGGGAGCCAGCGCCGAGCTGGCTTGCTGCGATGGAGACAAAGCCGTCATAGAAGCGACGGGGATCCGACTTGAATTCCCGCCAAATCTAGCTGCGGCGTTTGGTATGAATCCTAAAGGGGGAACTCCACGCCAAATTTTAAATAAAAAAACGGCATGGGTCCCCCCCCCCCCCAGGGGCATACCAGGCCCTTAGGTCTAGTATGGGTTGTAAGGAGAACCCCCTACGCCCAGATACCGGCCCCCCACCCTAGGTGAATGAATATGGGGTACATCGTACCCCTACCCATCAACCTGGAGGCAAAGTGTAAAGGTAAATAAACACACGACAGGGTTTTAAAAGTAATTTATTAGTCAGCTCCGGGGTCCCCCCCTCTCTTCTTTAGCTCTATTACCAAGGGGGCCTTCCGCTCTCTGGGGGTCTTCTCTGCTCTGCGGGGGTCTTCTTCACTCTCTGGGGGTCTTCTTCACTCTCTGGGGGTCTTCTTCACTCTGCGGGAGTCTTCTCCACTCTGCGGGGGTCTTCTTCCATCTTCTCCGCTCTCCGCTGTTGTCTTGGCACTCTCCGGTGCCTTCTTCTTCAGGACTGGCCGCCGCTATCTTCGTGTTAGCTCAATTACTAGCGGCGGCCAGTCCGCTCTTCTGTGACGTCGCAGTGCGCCCGCCTGCCCCAGAGCACCCAACCCCAATGTTGATAAGGACAGGGCCTCTTCCCGGTTGTCGGGGTCTGCGGGCGGGGGGCTTATCAGAATCCAACCCCCCTATGTTAAGGGCATGCGGCCTGGTACGGTTCAAGAGGGGGGGTGCTCGCTCATCCCCACTCCTTTCCTGACTGGCCGGGCAGCGTGTTATGGATTGTGGGGGGGCATAGGGGGTTCTCCTTACAACCCATCCCAGGACCCGGTATGCCCCTGGTTGGGGAACCCATGCTGTTTTTTTATTTAAAATTTGGCGTGAAGTTCCCCCTCAGGATTCATACCAATGCCGCAGCTAGATTTGGCGGAAATCCAAGTCGGATCCCCGTCGCTTCTATGACGTGCTCGCTGGAATGTGCTTTGTCTATTTCAGCGAGTACGAGATGTCAGCTCCCTGTCGCCGAGAATCAGGGCGATGCTGTCGTGCTGGAAACACATTCTCGGCAACAGGTACAGTATACGACAGAACAGAAAGCTCTCAGCCAGATCAAAAACTATAAAATAACTGGCTGCAGGTGGCATTTATCCTAACAGGGTGTGTGGACTTGATGTGATGGTGTCTGTTACATTTTATGTATTATTATGCCGCGTACACACGATCACCTTTTGTGATGTGAAAAACGCTGTTTTATCTCACGAAACAAAACAACGTTTTTCAAACTTCATTTTAAAAAACGATGTTGCCTACACACCATCGTTTTACGTAACCACGCTTTGCAAGAGCATTTTCAGAAGACACTTTCGACAGCACTCTGTTCCATTGAAGCTCCTGTCTCATAACTTGCTTCTGAGCATGCGCGGGTTTAAAAACGTCGTTTTAAACGTCGTTTTGCCCACACACGATCATTTTTTGTGAAACAAAAGACGACATTCTGAAAAACGACATAAAAAATTCAAGCATTACTTTCGCGTCATGGACCGCACAACAAGTTATTATCAGACCTTTAGATTTCATCTTTGTAGAAAAACTTCTTATGTATCCTATCCATCTTGGCTTTGTTAAATATTATGGCAGCTGTATTCCAATTTAATTTTTTATTTTTTTAAATAAGGGTTGTTGTATAAATGTAAAATTACAAAATTGTTATCTTAATCCTAACTAATCCCATTTTACAAATTTCCCCAATAACCTGGATTTAATTTCCAACCAAAGGTTGTCTAAACCAATTACAATATATCTATATTATTAATAAAATTGTTAAACTCATATCAGAAATTAATACTCAAATGATAATCTTAACATCACATCCTAATTCATATCCACAAATATATTTTCTTAAAGGAGGACAATTTACCTAAATTTCCTTTTTTAATGCACTGTTTCAACTATCAAAGGATACTCAATTTGTGTAATACACGGTTAAATATAACCTTCATTTTACCATGTTTGGAAAACCGATTCAAAATTAACCCGGCATATTTTGTTATAAATGTTTTGTTTAAAGGGTCACTAAAGAAAAAACATTTTTTTTGCTGAAATGACTGTTTACAGGGTATAGAGACATAAAAGTTAACTGATTCCTTTTCAAAATGATTAAAAATAGATAAAAATCAATCATATAATGTGCCTGCAGGTTAGTTTCACTTTTGGACTGGCTTCATGTTTCTGTGAAGTAGAAATAGACACACAGAACAAAAACAAACAAATCCAGGCAGTATTTTGTTTTTAAAATTAATCTGATTGGTTCTGGAAAGTTTTAGACACACAGTAATGACAGCTTAGACCACCGTGAGAAAGCTCCCATCACTGTGGTTATAAGGAAACAGACAAGCAGGAAGTGTGGAGAACAGAGCAGGATTACAGCAACTTCAAAGCAAAAACTAACAATAAGGACATGAAACCAGTACTGCAGTAAGGTAAAGGAAGCTATTTAGCTAAAAAAAAAAAAATCCTTTAGTGATCCTTTAAGGGTGTCCTTCCAGCTTACCACTGCTCTCTCATCCCAGCTACATTCTTTCATGAAAGCGCAAAGGAGGAGGTCACATATGCACACATGACACACACAATGTAGAACTAAAGATTCCAGCAATCACACACATGAATATCTCTCTAAAATCACTTACATTTTTCCATTTTGCACACAACACATGCATATCATACTCTTTTAAATCTCTTTAATTTTTCTCTGCTTTAAATCCTGCTTTCTCTTATTTTGTTCTTATATCCTTTGCATCCCATGTATTGTAATCCCATACTTCACATTCTGTACCTTTTATGATCAGACGGGCAGCCATAGTGCTCATCCCATCTTTCCTGTAGTGCCTGACCCCAAATTCATCCCACAACTTAACATCAAAATGTCCCTTTTTGTCTAGTGTTAATTGTCACCCTTGATCCATCCTGCTCACATTGATAGCTGATTTTCTAGCTGTTTACTCTGCATGATTTTTAGTCCCTGTGGACTTTGGTGGTAACCCAGTTACCCATTGTGGATCCCTGACCAATTTAACCATTAATCTAGGGGTTCAGTATAGGCGGAACCGCAACTTCGGTTTATATATTTTATAGCGCTCCTCTTACGCTGGGCATTTTTGAGGGTCTCTTACCCTTCATTCCCTTAATTTAATGCCCATAATGGCTGGCCGGTCTTCTTGTGCCTATACCCTCTTGCCTCTAAACTACTTTAACTAGCAGATGTACTACATATACCTGTGAACAACACTATTCTTCCCTTTCTTATCTATAACACTCCGATGGACAGTAGACAGTGACAACATCACATATAACCACCAATCAATACAGTTCGATTAAGGGGAGTAAATTAGGTGCCCTTTGTCCCAAAAATGCCTTACCGATCAAGGAAGTCTGATAACTCAAATGTAAGCAAAAGGCTTTCCTTAGCCGGCTGATTTATCAGAAATTTCCGGATCGTCTCAAGCTCCTCGTTTTGGATCCTCAGGGTCACCTGTAAATCACCTCCTAGGCAAAGCTCGCCACATGTCCTGGCCATTTTACAGATGGGCAACTCCTATCCTTATATTGATTAGTGGTTCCAAATTAAGAATAACTACTGCAGTAGGGAACAGACACAAAAGATACACTCAGCATCTTTCCAAATAACCGTTCTTTATTATGACGCAATTGTAGGTTATTGTAGGTTACACGATTACGTAGGTATTACATTAATATCACAATTGTACGTTTATAGTAACAAGTGGCAAAACATAGGCAGACTAATTCTAATCAGGACTCGAAAGAATGCAAAGATGTACTGAAAACATTATTAGTGCCATGTGCACAGTGAGGGCAGTGTGCAATACATACAAAATAGAATACAATTATATACAGAACTTACAATTTTCCTTAACACATCACTTGCTGTCTCAGAGGGTAATCATGGAAGTCACCCTAAAAGAGCAAGGTTCAGGGTTTTATCCAAACCTCTTTGAGGTTCCCAAAACCGAACGGAGACGTCAAACCCATTCTAGATCTAAAAGCTCTGAATCCGTTTCTGAACATTCTCTATTTCCGAATAGAAACCATTAGATCGGTGGTCTCCACCCTACAAGGCAGAGAATTCTTGGCGTCAATAGACATCAAAGACGCATACTTACACATGCCTATCCATCCCGCTCACCTAAGGTTCGCGGTAGAACACTGCCACTACCAGTTTGTGGCTCTGCCTTTTGGCTTGGCTACCGCACCCCGGGTGTTTACAAAGGTGCTGGCCCTGCTTTTGGCAAATCTAAGAACGCAGGGCATAGCGATGACGGTTTATCTAGACAACTTGCTTCTAGTAGAGCAATCAGTAGCACAATTAAATCACAGTGTGCTCAGTATGCTAAAATACCTAGTGCATTTAGGGTGGATCCTAAACCTACAAAAATCCTCCCTACAGCCCTTAAGAAGGCTGGAGTATTTGGGCATGATCGTAGACACAGCCCAAAGCAGGGTGTTCCTTCCAGAGCCAAAGATCAAAGTTTTAAGGGAACTGGTTTGCATGGTCAAGGCTCCTTCTATTTGCCTTTGCATGAAGTTATTGAGGAAAATGGTAGCCTTTTTCAAGGCCGTCCTTTATGCCCAGTTCATTCGAGACTGCTTTAAAACAGTATCCTGACTGCCTGGAACAAGAAAATCCAGGCTCTAGTGGTCTTTCCACCCTGATATTTTTTAGACTATATGTTAGAAATGGGGAACCCCAGATGTGGACGTACTAGCCTCCAGGGTGAACAGGAAGTTTGACCTTTGTGTCAAGGATAAGAGATCCTCTAGCCTTCGGAATGGATGCACTAGTTATTCCCTGGGATCAGTTTTCTCTGACCTATGCATTCCCTCCAGTTCCTCTCTTACAAAGACTGCTTTGCAAAATCAAAATAGAGGGAATACCAGTACTTTTGGTGGCTCCAAATGGATGGCAGTGGGGGAACCTTGGATTCTTCCACTTCGACAAGACCTGCTGTCGCAGGGTCCAGTGTTCCATCCTTCTTACGAAAGCTAAATTTGACAGTTTGGCTGTTGAAACCTACATATTGAGGAAACGTGGGCTCTCGGGTTCAGCTCTCTCCAATCTCATTAATGCTAGGAAGCCAGCCTCCAGGCTCATTTATTATAAAGTCTGGAAGGTATATCTTTCCTGGTGTGAATCCAAAGGGTGAATCCTAAAAAAGTCATTAACAGGATTCTAGCCTTTTGTCAATTAGGGTTAGATATGAAACTAGCCCTGAGTACCACTAAGGGTCAGATCTCGGCTCTATCCATTTTCTTTCAGAGACCGATGGCATCTCATTCCCTAGTCTGGAAATTCATTCAGGGGGTACTGCGGGTAAATCCGCCAGTCAAACCTCCCTTGTGTCTGTGGGATTTAAATCTAGTTCTGTAAGTCTTGCAAAAGCAGCCCTTTGAACCTATCCGCCAGATTTCATTGATTCTTTTGAGTAGGAAATTGATCTTTCGGAATTAGCAACTAGCAACTAGGAATTAGCAACTCTTTCTTGAAAAGAGCCTTATTTTGTTTGTCACAAAGACAAAATGGTGTTACGTCCCCAACTGGTGGTTTCGGCATTTCATTTAAATCAGGATATTATATTAATTAAGTAATTGCTTGAGAGCAATGAAAGTTTATCTGCAAGCAACCGCTCAGATACGTAAAACAGATGTTTGTTTATTCTGCCAGAAGATCCCAAAAAGTGATAATTCAAGCTTATGTTTTAAAAAACTAAATTCCTCCTTTTCCTGTTAAAGCGCACTCGACCAGAGAATTTAGTGCTTCATGGGCAGTGCATCATCATCAGGCTTCTATGGCTCAGATCTGTAAAGCTGCAACTTGGTCTTCAGTCCATACATTTACCAAATTCTATCTAATAGATGTAAGAGAACATGAGGATTCCGCCTTCGGTATAGTGTATTACAGGCAGCGATATAGGGCCTCACGTCCAGTGGTGGTTTGCTTGATCTGTGTCTCCCTCCCCTCATATTGAGCATTGCTCTGAGACATCACACTATGTAAAGGCTCTGTGTCCCGCGGTGTAGGATAAAGAAAATAGGATTTTTAATACCAGCTTACCTGTAAAATCCTTTTCTTGAATTAGACCACGGGACACAGAGGTCCCGCCCTTCTATAGGATCCTTACTGCTTTTGTCAGGAGAGCTAACAGACCAGTACTGTGTGACTGCACAGAGGAGACCAACAATGTATGTAGTGAAATAAAAAGGTATTTATTTACAAACATGTGAAGACAACCAGTGCACAATTAACAACAAATAGTATATACAATCAAGGGGAGATACCGTATTCGTAAACAAAGCCAGGCCAAGGTCATATACAGGGGATGTCAGCAGATGGGTGAGGATGGGAACACAACAGAGCAGGGAGCGGATGGATGGACAGGCCAAGGGGAACAGGAACCAAGGTAATTAGGCAATAGAAAGGATAAGTCCAGGATGGGCTCAAGATAGGGATCAGAATCAGGGTCCAGATAGCAGGCTCAGGGTCAGGATAACAGGCTCAGGTCCGGAAGGTAGAACGATACAAGGGCGAGATCTGCTTGAACTCACTGGGTATATATAGAGGTAGTAATTAAGTTCAGGTCACAGCTGAGTGTAGGAAGGCCGTATGCTCCATACTGCCAGGGCTTATCCGCTGGTAGAGACCAGTACTGCGTCCCAAGGGTGATATAACACCAGCAGGGAGAAGTTCTCCTGACAGTTTGGAACTGTCAGGAGACACCTGCTGGTGAGACTCAGTACTGCGAGCCAGGTAATAAATAGCACCAGCGGATGGAACCTTTCCTGACAGCTTTGTAACAAAACTGAAGTACTTCCCTTATATAGAGGGGAACTTGTCTTCATTGGGTGTGCCAGTGTCCAATCGCCTCTGGTGAACTATACAACCCACTATGTAAAGGCTCTGTGTTCCGTGGTGTACTCCAAGAAAATATTTTACAGGTAAGCTGTTATTAAAAATCCTATTTTTCTATATATTCTAAGAAGTCCATGTGGTTTTAATGCATGGGCATCAGTAAGAAGAGAATGGTCTGGTCTCATGTACACATTGCAGAGGAATTCCAGGAAACTCTGTTCCACCTAAGTATGTGGCTAAGTTTACGGCCTACCGTGGAAAAAAGTAACCACACAGATGTGAAATTTTATCGCCACATTAAGCCACTCTTTCAGATATTTGAGTCTGGGAATGGCACATGCACGCTATGTGGCTTTCATGTGCTCCTTGCAAAAAGAAATGTAGTCGAGTTGAAAATGAAGACACATGCGGTCATTGAATATTTATCTCGTAAGGCATCTATGAGAATATGCTTGCAGTGTTGGGGGAAGATGCCTAGCCCTAGAGCACTGTTGAGTCGTGGAATGTGGAATTGAAGCAGAGATGGGACAGCCTCAAATATGACCCCCCCTTCATGGTTGACCTACGGATGTGACTACACTGGAAAAACAACCTGTGTGCACGATGAGGTAACGGGAGATCAGAGTAGATACCAAAATGATTGCTAAGGTAACGGGCATATCAAAACCACAGTTCACCTCATGACCCAAAATCTGAGTGAGCTACTTCGTCCCCCTGCAGACACTGGAGCTGATCAGCTGTTCCTGAACTGTCGCTTCCTTCCTGGGAGATTCAGACTTCTCTGCCTATAGGCTCCTGAGCTGTAAATCTGGCCCTGGCTCCAACACAAGTGAGTTGGGGTGCCACTCGGTATAAATGGTACGCCATAGCACCAATAAACTGTCATTCTGGTACTTGAACCATCACCAGCATCCGCTATGTTATATAAGTGGAAAATATGCAGTAAGGCCTCACACCTATGCATTTATTTATTTTTTGGTGTGTTTTCAGTTTTGCAGAAATGCACTACAGTCCATGTAGTTCACATCTGTGCATTTTATTGAAAGGAACAGGGATTTTTTCTGGTTTTTGGTTCCATAGACTTTGATCAAAAGCGTATATTGAAAAATGCACCTGCAGTATGCAAACTGCAAGCTGCATAGGTGAGAACCAGGCCTAAATGCTGGTGAAGTTGTATACGAACACCTCTGTGAGTGTATTTGAATTCATTTTGCATACCTATATTTACATATCATTTGATTTCTGTGCTCTCTTTTTCTAATCTTTCTTTAACATTGTTACTTTCAATGGTTACAATGAACATCCTATAATGTATCATACTATGTTTTCTACTTTATTGTAATCTTTGCAAACTTAAAGCGCGATTCCACCCGCAAATTATTATTTTTTTAAAGTCAGCAGCTACTAACAGTGTAGCTGCTGACTTTTAATAAAGACACTTACCTGTCCTACTTGATCACCTTGATGGCCCCCATGATGCCGATCCCACGACCGATGCAGGTTCCGCGCCGCCATTCACACTAGGGAAAACAGGCAGTGAAGCCTTACGGCTTCACTGCTCATTTCCTACTGCGCCTGTGTGAGTCTCGTGTCGGCTTGTGAATGGGTGGCTGCTCTCTGAGAACACACACAGTTCCCAGAAAGCAGCGCGCCCTATTCACTAGGAGAAGTAGAAGAAGAAAACACACCGCGGTGTGGATGAGGCAGATTACGGACTTCCGTATTTCGGGTGAGTACACATTTATTTATTTTTTCACTTTTTTTTTTTAAGGCTTTTGGCCAAATGTTTTTTTCCTGGATGGAACTCCGCTTTAACCACTTAAGGACCTGCTCATGTACATATACGTCCTGTTTTTAAAGATGAATATCTCTGTAACGGCAGCTGGTGCTGCCACAACTGAGATATCCATCTTTTCCTTGAGCGGTGCTGTAAACGATAATGCAAAGTGCGAGTGAAGTGCTGGGTGCTAAATGACATCAGCAGGTGGCAAGGTGACTTGTTGGTAAATCTTTGGTGTATGGTGACACCCGAAGGTGTGCTAGCAAATTACCTTACGGCTGCAAGATAAGCAGCATTCAATAAAACCAATGCAATCACTCAGGGGTAGAGGGGATAACTCCTATCCGTCCTTCCAGTAGTGTGGCACCTAGAGGGTTAAGGCTTCCTTCCATACTGGGTGGTCAGCAAGGTAAGACAGCTCCAAATTGTTTCACCAGGCAGGGTAGAGAAAACATAGAGGAGGCTCTCTAGTGTAATATGTTTTAAACACTCAGCGGTTTATTCAAACATATAACAAACAGGGTACTCACATTTAAAACAGTAATGTAGTGTAAATCAGAAACGAGCAGCGAGCTCACACCGTGCAAATGTTACTTCCGGGGTCCTAGTGTCTGACGCGTATCGTCAATTCCGGTGTCTTAGTGTCTGACGCGTATCGTCTCCAATGAAGTCACATGACAGTGACGATACGCGTCAGACACTAGGACATCGGAAGTGATGTTTGCACGGTGCAAGCTCGCTGCTCGTTTCTGACACCATTCTGTGTCATTGAGCATGTCATTAGAGCGCAACACCATCTCTTGATTTTTTCCAAATGTAAACTAGAGGTCGACCGATATGGGTTTTACTCTGGCCGATGCCAACATTTAGAAATCGGGGTGGCACTGAACCAATAGTGTAACTGAAACTGAATGCTCTCTGCAGCGCCGCGGTGTGTGGAACTGTATGGAGAGAGAGGAGCTGACAAATTTAGCATGATGTCGGAGCATCAGCAGCTATCCAGCCAATGATTGGGCTGTTTAAGAAAGGGGCGGGCCACATACACATAGCGGCCGGTCCAGATCCCATCCAATTGGCTGGTGTTGGATAGCTGGGTCCCACCCACCCCGGACATACAACCTTAATTTTGACAGCTCCTTTCTCTCCATACAGTTTCACACACCGCAGTGCTGCTCTGCCAACAGAGTGTGGAGAAGGATAGAGAATCCCCACGTTCCTCTTCCCTTCTCCGCACTCTGTTGGCAGAGGTGCGGACAGTGTTTAATATTGGCCTAATTTGGATAATAATCGGACCAATTCCGATTTCTCCAAAATGGCCAAATATCGGTCGACCTCTAATGTAAACCCTAAGGCCCATTTCACACTTGTACGACTTGTCCCACGGTTTGGGACTGCAAAGTAGCATGACAAGTCGTTTCCTATGATTTCCAATGACTACCATTCATATTCCTATTAAGTCTTGCCAACTTTAAAGTAGTCCCTGCACTACTTTGGTCCGACTTTGATGCAAGCTCAGGTTCATAGACCTTGAGTCTCCCTCAAATCACGTCAAAATTGCGGTAAAATTGCGCGACTTTGAAGGTGCAGTAGTGTGAAAGGGGCCTTACTGAATGACATTAAGCTTGCTAAGATACTTTGGGGGTTATTTGCGAAAGCAAATCCACTTTGCACTACAAATGCAAAGTGCACTTGGAAGTGCAGTCGCTGTAAATCTGAGGGGTAGATCTGAAATGAGGGGAAGCTTTGCTGATTTTATCATTCAATCATGTGCAAGCTAAAATTCTGTTTTTTTTTATTCTTCTTGCATGTCCCCCTCGGATCTACAGAGACTGCACTACCAAGTGAACTTTCAGTGCAATTTCAAGTGCACTTGTAGTGCAAAGTGTATTTGCCTTTAGTAAATAACCCCCTTTGTATCTTAAACATATGCTATTTTTAAACCCACAATTTTTTTTAATAATAAATTGCAGCTCACAAGCCCAAAGATATAAGAGTGACATTTATTTATTTTCCTTACTTTTTCCCCCTTTTTTTTAACCTGGCGATCCTACCAGCAACACACTTACTGGCCTATGGAGGAGCAGTGTTGGGACTCTAGGATAGAAATTGTTGGAACTACAGAACACTTCCCCTCTCTTCTCCTCACATCCAGTATCATTCAAGGGTGGAGTCCTGGCAATACTATTATAATTTTATTAATTACAACTTTGTTGACATTAATATGGCTTCAGTGTACACACAAGGAGACGCTACACTGGCACTGGCTCCAATGGCAGCCACAGTGCTGGAATGTTTTTTTTCTGGAGACATAAGGTTAGGAAAAAAGGAAACATTAGTCACTGCTTCTAAAAGTTATAATATATTAACATTTAAAATTTAAACCATTGTATTTACACATACTTTAAGAAAAACTACAGATTTTTTGCTATTTAGGAATCTACTGTTTAGCACCACTGTATAATCAAAGGATCCAGCTGTTGAACAGTTCATTTGAACTCTCATAACTTAAAAGAATCAATAAAACTTACATTTTATGAGATCCCTTTTTTTAAGGCTGGATTTACACTATTGCGCATCCAATTCGCAATAGCAAGAGATTGTGACCGCCTCTCTATGGAGCCGGTTCACATCTCTACAATGCGACTCCATTTCTAATTTGCACAGGAGCCCTGTGCGTCTTTTGGTCCACTTCAGGTCCAAATTCAGGCTGAAATCAGACCTAAAACGATGAACCAGGATGCACATGACCCCTGCTGTGAGCCGCATCGGCATGCAGTGTGAACCGAGCCTAACTCAGGTTTGATTTTTTTTTTTTTTGCCCTGAAAAGGCTGATGTACTGTGTTCAATGCACCAAAAACATAATGGGCCTAGATTCCTGTTGTTTTTCAAAGTACAGCATGTCACGGTCTAGAGTCAAGATATTTGACTATTATTTGCCATATCAGTTTGAGAGAGCACAATAATGCGGCAAACAGGAAGTGCAGCGATGTGGCTTAAATCAGGAAGTTCATGTGAGGAGTAAGTGTTCAAGACCATGAGCATTTTTATTAGGGTAGAAATGATACACACAGTTTTCTTGCATTGCCTTGTGTGCACAAACAAGCTGCATTAGGGTGCCATTAAAAAAAAAAAAAATACATTGCTTTACTGCAATGCATAAAGTATGTGCATGTGTAAAAAAAATGTGCGTTTAAAATTACAAACATGTCATACTTACCTCCACTGTGCAGTTTGTTTTGCACAGAGCGGCCCCGGACCACATCTTCTGGGGTCTCTCGGCGGCTGTCTCGGTCCTCCCCACAATTAATAACCACAGTCATGCGAGAGCTCGCATGGTGGTCACTAATTGCGGGCGCGCTCCCATGATACAGCCAGCAGCCATAGCCACTCACTGTATCACTCAGCCCCGCCCCTCGGTGCGCCACATCACTGGATGTGATTGACAGCAGCGCCAGCCAATGGCTGTGCTGCTCTCAATCCCTTCTGCTATAGCCAATCAGCGGCCAGGCTGAGCGGCGAAAAGGATCTCGGGACCGCACGGGACTTTCGACGGGTCAGGTAAGTATAACGGGGCTGGGGGGGGGGGGCTTTCGTTATGCGATGTTTTTTCACCTTAATGCATAGATTGCATTAAGGTGAAAAAAAAAAAATTCATTTACAACTCCTTTCATCTTGCAGTCACTATATAATAAATAGGGATATGTATAATGCAAATGTGTGCATGCTTTTTCCTCTCTTTTTTCCTCTCTTTTCTGGCTAATGTAGGCAACATGCCAATAAACAACACGATACCTGTGATAATAAAAGATTAACCACTTCAGCTCTAAAAGGATTTAGCTCCCCCCCCCCCCCCCTCCTCCTGACCAGGCGCTTTTTTGCGATACAGCGCTGCATTATTTTAACTGACAATTGCACGAACATACGTCGGTGTACCCAAATAAAATTGATGTCCTTTTTTTTCCCACAAATAGAGCTTTCTTTTGGTGGTATTTGATCACCTCTGCAGATTAAATGTTTTGTGCTATAAACAAAACAAAAGCAACAATTTTGAAAAAAAAAATATATATTTTTTACTTTCTGCTATAATACACATCCAATATAAAAATGTGTAAAAAACCGAATTTCTTCAAACTATGGGATATATTTATGGCAGTTTTATTTATTTATTTGTTTTTTACTTGTAATGGTAGTGATCAGCATTTTTTTTTTGTGGGATTGCGACATTGCGGCAGACAGATCGGACACCTGAGACTTTTGACGCTTTTTTGGGAACATTATTACGGTGAACAGTGATAAAAATATGCACTGACACTGGCAGGGAAGGGGTTAACATCAGGGGTGATCAAAGGGTTAAGTTTGTGTTCCCTGTTTGTGCTTTCTTACTGTGGGGGGGGGGATTGGGCTCATTGCATGGACACAGTTATCCATGTTCTTGATTAGCAGGAACACAGTGCCCATGCCTGACAGAACACCAGTCTACTTTGTTTACATCGGCAGACCGCTGCTCTATCTCTGGGGGAAACGATGACAGGTGGTCGGAGGACATTGTGTCCGCCCGACCCGCTGATTGACTCCCCCTGTGGCCAATCAACTCGCGATCACTGCTCCTGCAGCGCACACCCCCTAGTGGCTTTTGCACGAAATCACATACAGGTAAAATGCTAAAAATAAAACCTATGTGGCTCACAGCCAAAGTTAAATGCCTATAAATAATCAAAAAGAGCTTTAAAAAATATAAAAACGAAGGAACGATATCATCGTTTAAATGTTGCAAAGAATATAACAGAATATGTTAAAAGGAAATTAAGGATGTAAAAATTCAAAACGAACAACAGATTACAAAAAATAGTAGGACAAACCCCTAAAAATTATTCAAATAGATTAATAGTAAAATGGTCAGGTCTGAGCATGTAGGCACTTTACAAAATAATCTAGAGTGAGTGACTGGGGACAGAGAAGGCACATTTATTAAATACTTTTTTCAGCTTTGTGTATACAAATGAGCATGGGGGAGCTCATGTCCATAATGGGGGTGGTAGTGACACAGCCCCAAATGGTCCACGATGGCTAAAAAGTGATATTGTCCAGAAATATTTAGGCAGAATAAAGGTGGATAAAGCAACTGGACCAGATGCCATCCACCCACGGATCCTGAAAGAATTGAGTTCTGTCATTTCAAGGCCATTGTTTCCAATATTTAGAGACTCGTTAATGACTGGAATGGTACCACTGAATTGGCGCAGGGCCAATGTGGTGCCCATATTTTAAAAGGGATCAAAGTCTTTACCAACTAACTATAGACCTGTTAGTTTAACTTCTATAGTTGCGAAGATACTGTAGAGTTTAATAAAAGACCACATAGACACGTTCTTACTGGAAATTGTTTTTTTAATGAACAGACAGCATGGATTCATAAAAGACAGAAGTTGTAAAACAAATCTGATTTCTTTTTATGAGGAGGTAAGTGGCTGTAGTGGTGGTATAATTGGATCTTGCAAAAGCATTTGACACAGTTCCGAACACTGCTCATGTGTAAGCTAAAGTCTACAGGCTTGGAAAGATCAATTTTTAAATGGATAGAAAACTGTCTAAAAGACAGAATTCAGAGAGTAGTGGTTAATGACTCTGAATGGTCTAAGGCAGGGGTCTTCAAACTATTCAAACAAAGGGCCAGTTTATTGTCCTTCAGAATTTAGGAGGACCAGATTGTGGCCAGCGGGGGCAGAAAATGTCCTGGGCCCAGTACCATTGAGAATAAATTTGGCCTCAAGGTTGGTGGTCAGTAGGAGGAGGAGAAGGGCCCCTATGAGTAGGAGGAATACCATCATTGATTTCAGTAGAAGAAATAGTACTCCCTTGTTGGTGTCAGTGGGAGAAATAGTGCCCCAAGGGCCAGATAAAGGCTAGCAAAGGGCCAGATCTGGCCTTCAGGGTATCAGTGGTGTACCCCAAGGTTCAGTGCTGGGACCCTTACTTTTTAATATCTTTTAAATGATATAGGGTCTGGGATTAAAAGTAAAATTTCTGTCTTTGCAGGTGACACTAAGCTATACAGTGGAACAACTTCCTTAAAATTTACAAGCCAACCTCAATGCACCGTCTAATTGGGCAACTAAGTGGTAAATGATGTTTAATGTTGATAAATGTAAAATTATGCACTTAGGGGATAAGAATATGCATGCATCATACATACTAGGGGGAGTACAACTGGGGGAATCAATTGTGGAGAAGGATCTTGGAGTTTTGGTAGATAATAAGCTTAATAATAGCATTTAATGCTAAGCTGTAGTTTCCAAAGCGAGCAAAGTCCTTTCTTGTATTAAGAGAGGTATGGGCTCCAGAGAGAGAGATATCATTTTGCCCCTGTAAAAATCATTAGTAAGACCTCATCTGCAATATGCAGTTCAGTTTTGGGCGCCAGTTCTCTAAAAGGATATTGGGGAACTGGAGAAAGTGCAGAGAAGGGCAACCAAATTGATAAGAGGCATGGAGGAGCTCAGCTATGGGCAAAGATTAGAGGAACTAAATGTATTCACTCTTGAGAAGATGAGATTAAGGGGGGATATGATCAACATGTACAAATACATAAGTGGCCCATATAGTGAACTTGGTGTTGAGTTATTAACTTTTAGGTCATCACAGAAGACACTCTTTACGTCTAGAGGAAAAAGATTTCATCTCCAAATACAGAAAGGTTTATGTACAGTAATGCTTGTACACGCGACCGAGTTTCCGATGGGAAAACTGCGAGGAGAGCTTTTGTCTGGGAATCCCAGCCATGTGTATGATCCTCGCAGATGCGAAAACTGCCCAAAAACCGCCAGACAAAAAAAAGAGAACCTGCTCTCTTTTTTCCCCAATGGGATTCCTGGCTGACTTTCCCTTCTTCAGTTTTTGGCAGTTTTCCTATGGGAAAAACTGCAATGGAGCATACACGGGATTCCCGACCAAAGCTCTCATCAGAGTTTTCCAGACGGGAAAACCTCTCTTGTGTACGGGGGGAAAAGTTACAGAGCAGGTTCTCAGGTTTTCCCCCGTGATTTCCGACATATCTTTTCCCGTCAGGAATCCCGGTCATGTGTACAAGGCATAAGAGCTGTGAAAATGTGGAATAGACTCCCTCCAGAGGTGGTTCTGGCAAGCTCAGTGGATTGTTTTAAAAAAGGCCTGGATTCTTTCCTAAATGTACATAATATAACTGGGTACTAACACTTATAGGCAAAGTTGATTCAGGGAAAATTTGATTTCCTCTCGGGGGATCAGGAAATAAATTAATTCAACAGCCCCTCAATGGGGGTGGTAACATTGTCTGCCTTGGATGCTCCGAAAATGCTTTTCACCTTCTCCATGAGGGTGCATTCCCTTCTTGCCCCTCAGAGGATTATTACTTTCTGAGCTGGAATGTGGATACCTCTGTCTGTAGGTGAGTCATCCCTTCTGTCTGTTCCCCATGTATCCAGCTTTTCGATTGCAGGTGGGTCTATCCTTTTCTCAGCATTTGAACCTATATTTCCTGGTCGGCCTCACGTCAGCACACCATGGGTTATTCCCCTCCTCTGGTCCTCCAGTACCACTTTCTTCTTAGCTGATAAATAGGGGGCCCCTCCTCCCTTTTTCCTTGTTCTTTTTTTTTTTTGGTCGGACTCCAGGCCACCAGACACGCTGAAAGAAAAAAGCTGCAGACAAGAAAAAAAAAACCTGGCGAACCAACCCACCAAGGTTCAAGCCTCTCCTGGGACTGAAAGGTCCAGAAAAATAAAGGCCATTTATTTTTATTACACTGGATGCTCTATGTGCAGGAGCTATACGGGTAGATTAACCACTAGGGTACCGCACGCCGTCAAATGACGGTGGGCGGAATACCCTATTGTCATATGACGTACTGTCATTTAAAGCCTCTAGGGGGCGGGCGCACGCACCCGTTGCGTTACTGGGAACACAATGCGCGTGCCCGGCAGCTGCGATGGCCGCCGGGCACCCGCGATTGCCCAGTAACTGAGCAGAGACGTGGAGCTCTGTGTGTAGACACAGAGCTCCACGTCCTGTAAGGGAGAGGAGACCGATGCAGTGTCCCTTGTACATAAGGACACAGATCAGTCACCCCCCTCCCCCTGCAGTTAGAACACTCACTAGGCTACACATTTAACCACCTTCCCTGCCAGTCACATTTATACAGTAATCAATGCATATTTATAGCACCGATCACTGTATAAATGTGAATGGTCCCAAAAACGTGTCAAAAGTGTCCGATGTGTCCGCTATAATGTCGCAGTCCCGAAAAAAATCACAGATCGCCGCCATTCCTAGTAAAAAAAAAAATCATAATTATGTCCACTATTTTGTAGGCAATATAATTTTTGCGCAAACCAGTCACTATACGGTTATTGTGATTTTTATTTTTTTTACCAAAAATATATAGAAAAATACGTATCTGCCTAAACTGAGATAAAAAATATATTTTTTTTTTAAATGGGATAGCAAAAAGCTAAAAATATTGTGGTTTTTTTTTTCAAAATGTACGCTCTTTTTTTGTTAATAGCCCAAAAAATAAAAACCGCACAGGCGATCAAATACCACAATTCTGTTGGGCGTGTCTCAGGTATAGCCTGAATATAAAACTTAGAGAGCCAGAGCATTCAGTGCTGTTTGCTACAGCTAGTAAGAAGAGTTTTTTTTTTTGATGAGCCTGCTTCACAGAGAGGGAGGGGTGGCTGGGCTGTGTCAGTGTGCACTAGGCTGTCTCCACTAAATGATTAACCTCATCTGTTAACGCCTGCTAAACAGATATTCTCACAAATCCACTGCCACCCCAAGAGATTCCGTTACAAATGCAAGGTAAAATTAAAAAATAAAAAAAAAAGAAGCTTATTGGCTATGTCCTGTCTTTTCATATACAGCATGAGCTCACCACAGCCCCAAAATGCACGAAGATCGTCGGAAAGGTAGGAGGGGTCTACGGGGGCCACAAAACAAAAGAGTGCGCAAGGAGCAGAAGCCCTCGTGGGAAGAAAAAGTCCCGCCGCCGTTCAAAATCTCTGCATGCGTCTGGGTCACGCACAGTACATAGATCCCAATAAAGGGCCAGTCCAGGCCACAAAGCTGATCAGACCACGATGGCAGCAGAACCAAACATGACAAGAGGCCGTCCTGACGAAGGCTGCTGCTGGGCATGTTTAGCGCCATCTGCCCCTGGAAAACTCTGATACGCAGATCCACAGATGATTCTATGTTTCCGGCATCACTGTCATGATTGCAAACTTGTTTTTTCTCTCTCTGGAGATTTGGGGCCAGATTCTCGTAGATTTGCGCATATTTATGCAGGTGTAGCGCATCTCAGATGCGCTACGCCGAGGCAACTTAGAGAGACAAGTCCCGTATTCCCGGACCACGTGCGTCCTACGTTGCGCAAGCACAATGTAAATGTGTCGGCGTAAGCCTGCGCAAGTGAAGGTAGGAGGGAGGTGGGCGTGATCCATTCCAATGAAGCGTGACCCCATGCAAATGAATTCCGGAACGAACGGAGCATGCGCCCCACGTGCCCCGCCCCTCTGCGCATGCGCAAAACAACATTGTGCGTAATCCGCCCTGAGATGGGCCGGCCCAGAGCATAAAAACTTCAGCACATGCGCCCGTCGTGCGCAACGTTACACGATTTCTTGGTTTGGTGGAGGGTCTCTGCTCTTTTGCTCTACTTTATCATGTCTGCTCCCAGGAAGGAGAGACGTAAGAGAAACTTTTCACCAGATGAGAGGGCAATCGTGGTTTCTGCCCTGGAAAAGTACTTTCTCGGCTCCATGGTGCGGATAGTGGCAACACCAGCAAATCCAAGAGGGAGAGATCCTCATGCGAATCGCTGCACAGGTCAATGCCCTCTCCCATGAGGTTAGGACCCCCAGGACATTCAGAAAAATGAATGATCTGCGGCGTCTTGTGAAGGACAAGCTGGCTGCGATCGCTCGGCATGCCAGGGGCACGGGAGGGGGACCACCCTGTCCCATCAGGCTGACTGAGGAGGAGAAAGTGGTCGCCCGCTGCCTTCAGAGGGAGCAGGTGGAGGGAGTTGGGGGCTACGACATCGGTGAGCCGGCCTTGAGGACAGGTAAGTGTGTTTTATCTACTGTGTAGCATGTGTGGGGGGGGGGGGTAAGGGAACATGTGACAAGTGTGTGGGTCCACCAACATGTGAATGTTTTGTGTCATCCACAGATGTGCAGGAGGGAGGTAGGCCATCTGATGCTGCCAGTGGCCATCCTAGATCAGCCCCTGAGCATCCTGTTCCTCTGGATGACCCCCTTGGAACCCCAGAGGCCTTGGTGGAGGTGAGTGGACATTCCTCAGCGCAGGAGGTGGTTGAGGAGGAGGAGGTCCATACGGACCAGGAGGTCGTTCTTTATTTAGATGACTCCCATATCTTGGCAGGACCATCCCAAACACCAACCCCCATTTTCTCCAGCCGCTCAGGATCCACCCCCAACCTCTCCAGTCCCTCCTGTTTCCATCCCCCTCATCTCCAGCCCCTCAAGATTCTCACCCTATGCAAGGGCCCCAGCCACTCCTGTCCCCAGGAAGGCGGCACGAAAAACCAGGGGTGCGTCCGAGATCCTGAAAGAAAACCTGGCCAGACAGCAGGACCAGCAAAGCCGGCATATGGGCGAAGTCGTGGGGGAGTTGAGGCGCCTAGCTGACAGCCTGGCCTCCTCGGGTCTATTACCGGATGCGCTGCAGGATGTGGCTGGAAACAGTGCAGCAACAGTCACCAGCCTCGGGAGCTGCAGGCAACAACGGCTGAACTTGTGGGGGAGGTTAAGGGCCTAAGAAATGATTTACAGACCCAGACAGCTTCCCTGGAGGCCCACACAGCTTCCCTGGAGGCTGTGCTAACGCGCATAGCGGTGGCATTGGAGGGCCGACAGGCAGCCAGGGAGGGACCTGGGGATGCTCCCCAACCAGATGCCCCCCCCCCCAAACTGAGGCTCCACCCAGGCAACTGAGGGCCAGGAGCTTGGGCACCAGGCGTAGCTTGCGCCGGGGCAAGTGATTTTTTTTTTGATTTTTGTTCTTGCTCTGGTTAAGAGCCATCTTTGATTTTTATAAATTGTTCTGGTTAAGAGCCTCTTTGATTTTTATATATTGCTCAGGTTAAGAGCCTCTTTGATTTTTAAATATTGCTCTGGTTAAGAGCCTCTTTGATTTTTATATGCACACGGTGAGGAGTGCAGCCTACAGTGTGAATGGTGTGTGAATGGTGTGTGAATGTGGGGGATGGCACTCCTGCAAGTAAGGGGTGTCACCCTCGGTCGTTGGGGATAAGTTCTCCCCACAACCATGTGAATGGTGTATGAATGGACAGCAACATCATTGGGGCCTTGACGCGGCGTTGCTGCACCCAAGTCCTGCATGTTGGACTTGGGCTAATCCAATGTGATGTGGATGTGGTTGTGTGTGATCTAGGGACCACAGTGGTGTGCATGCGTGCATTGTCCGTGTGCCATGATTAATGTGTGTGTTTAACGTTCAAAGATTCGTTCCACGAGGCATCTCCTGACTGCTGTACCATCAGCAGACGGGGTCTCCTCTGGCAGGGGGGGGCTGTGTGGTTGGGGGATCAGGTCATCACATGTGTCAATCTCCAGGCCCTTTTTCACGGCGTAGTTGTGCAGCATGCAATATGCAACGATGATATGACACACAAAGTTGGGGGAATACAACAGGGCCCCCCCGGACTTATCCAGGCATCGGAAACGGGACTTCAGGAGGCCAAATGTGCGCTCCACCACTGCACGGGTACGTATGTGTGCCGCATTGTATTTTCTCTCTCCTCTGGTTTGGGGGTTCCGGAATGGAGTCATGAGATGGGGCCCAAGTGCATATGCCGCGTCACCTGGAAGGGAAAAGACAGGAGGATGTTAGTAGTGCATGTGCCCCTCGTGATGTTTGCATCATGGGGGGCAGTCATGCCTGCCACCCATGTCACTCACTAACCAGCCAGCTGTCACCATACATGTTCTGTTCAAATTCTGCTGGGATAGGGCTTTGACGGTATATGTAGCTGTCGTGGCTGGACCCGGGGTGTTTGGCACGGACATGCCATATGAGGTATTTGGCATCGACTATCACCTGTACATTGATGGAATGCCAGTGCTTGCGATTGCGGTATATGTGCTCTGTGGCACGGGGGGGGGGCTGTAGTGCCACATGTGTGCAATCAATGGCCCTGATGGTGCGTGGCAATCCTCAATTAGGCAGAAATCACGCATTGCCCTCTGTCGCAGATGCTCCTGGGTGGGTCTGATGATTTGGTTGGCCATGCGTCTAAGGATTGCGGGGACAACCTGGTGCACACATCTGCTCATGCTGGTCTGTGACATCCCAGCCACCACTCCACTTGTACGCTGAAAAGATCCAGTGGCAAGGAAATGGAGTGTTGCCAGTACCTGACCAGTGGCTGCAGTGCATGTGAGCGGTGTGTCTTGCTGGTTATGTCCTCCTGCAGGGTTGTGGTTATTTCCAGGATGGCAGCAGGGCTGAATCTGAAGAGGCAATACACCTCCAAATCACCCATGCCAAAGAGGCTAATGCACGTTCGGTATATCCTCTGCCGTGCCCTCTCACGTGCCCTCCTCCTCCTTCTACGCGCCTCTTCCTCTGCCTCTTCCTATGCACACACTAGTAGTGCTAAGACCAGGCCTGCCCCTGGCATGTTGGCATACGAATGTGTTGTCCTAAGTGTGATTGCTCAGCTCGTCAGGAATGGTGCTGCTGTAGTTGCTCTCCAGCTGACATGCACACGTCTGGAGCAAAGCTACCCCTGCTTTATGAGGGGTAACTTTAGGCAAGCCATTCGTCTTACGAGCACCGCGTGTAGCCTTCGCCGATCGCGCGTAGTTTCGGGAATCAGCGCATCTCCCTCATTTGCATATTTGAATACAAAATCAATGGGAGCGCACGATGTTGCCCGCGTAAATATGCGTTTGCGCTGCACAATCGTAGAATAGCTAGTACGGGCAGGAAAGGCCTTTTTTCTGGCGTATCTGGTTCTGTGGCTGCGGCGCATAGATACGGCGGCGCATATCTGCATTTACGCCGCACATCTCCATATACGCCAGCGTAAGTTCTTTGAGTATCTGGTCCTTGGTGAACATAAAGTGGATGAATTAAGTGGTCAACTTTGGAATTCTCCACTGTGATCTGTTAATTGCTTTGTTCAGTGTTTGGCCAAACAATAACCTCCCATTATAAGAAATGTCGAAGGCTTGTGTAAAGGTTCAGTCTGCCCTCCAGTGGCATAACCATAATGCTCTCATAGCAGTGACTGAGTGCGCCAGCGCTTGTAACAAGTCTACCAAAAGCATCAGCCAGAAGTCAGTTGCTAGATTCAACTCTTTCTGGAAACTATGCCTAATCTTGTAATTTCCTGTGTTGAATGCAATACCATTTCTGAAGTTTATATATAGCGAGTTTATCTCTTTTGCAATTGGTAGGCAAAACCTGTCACTGCATAGGTTTGGTGCAAGTCTGATGGCCAGATTGCCACAATTACTATGTTACAGATGTGTTTCTGCATGAGTGTTTTTGATGCATTCTCAATGCGTTTTTGCCACTTTCCAGATGTTTTCCATACAGAAACAAGGCAACATTCTACTTTTGTTGACTGCACTAGAATGTGCTGTACTGGTGTGAACTAAGTATTTGGAATCAAAGTTTGCCACTGTTTATGCATTTCTTGATGCAGAATAAAAAACGCACTGGACTGCATCCGGTGTGAGCAAGTCAATTTTTTTTATCCATAGGATATCTGGAAGACACTTGCTGTCTCAGACACTAGAGGGCAGCATCCACCCTGGAAGTGCAATGCATAAACATACGTTCAGCCATTCTATTTGGATAAAGTTCAGCGAACTTGTTGCTGTAAATTGGTCATCCTTCATCAACAAGCGATTTATGCTCTGCTATTGTGGGAAAAAAACATCCTTCATGAACGAGCGATTTACGCTCTGCCAGTATGGTAAAGGACCATCCTTCATGAACAAGCAATATACGCTCTGCCAGTATGGAAAGGACCATCATTTATGAACGAGCGATTTACACTCTGCCAGTATGGCAAAGGACCATTCTTCATTAACGAGCGATTTACGGTCTGCCAGTATGGGAAAAGACCATTCTTCATTAACGAGCGATTTACACTCTGCCAGTATGGGAAAAGACCATCCTTAATGAACGAGCGATTTACGCTCTGCCAGTATTGGAAAAGACCATCCTTCATGATCAAGCAATTTACGCTCTGCCAGTATGGGAAAAGACCATCCTTCATCAAGCAATTTGCGCTCTGCCATTATGGGAAGAGACCATCCTTCATGAACGAGCGATTTATGCTCTGCCATTATGGGAAAGGATCATCATTCATGAACGAGCGATTTACGCTCTGCCAGTATGGGAAAACACCATCCTTCATGAACGAACGATTTACGCTCGATTGTTAGGGGTGTTTGCTTGTTGCGTGGATATTTGGCAGCATACTTTCTGCTATAACTGCCTTTATAGGCCTTGGAATTTTGCACAACCACACACTTGTGAGACAACATGTGCAATTTAATTTCTATGCCACTGCAGACTGCATGCAGGACCAAAATGCACCCTGAGCTTGGCAAGGCATCTTCTATCATGCTGCTATAAACGCATGGGCCAATCTCCTTTACCTGACAGGACTGCAGAGGGAGAGAAGCCTTCCCAACTGCAGACCTCCAAGATCATTTACCCTATCGCATGGGGTCTGGAGATTCATGGTACAGGAAGACCATTTTCAAGCTCAGGAGGGGCATAAAGATTTTCCACTACCTAGATGACGTTTTGGTAGTGGCCCATGCAAGCGAGTAGTGGACAGCACAACGCGAAGGTGGTACGGAAGATTCTATCCAAGTTCGGCTGGATTGTCAACAAGCAGAAGAGCCAGTTGATTCCCTCCTAGGAGATGGAATACGTAGGGCTTGTTTTCGATGTTTTCATCCCAACCCGGGCAGGTTGCAATTGACGGTCTGGTTGCTGAATCAACCAGACTACAGGTGCAAAGCATTTCAGAGGAAGTAATCTCAACATTATTGAAATCTAGGAAGGCCACAAACAATGTTACCTACAACAGAATTTGGAAAAAATTCACGTCATTTGCATTACAACAAAAATTTTCCCCGGTGGACCCGAACGTTGCACAAGTGCTGAACTTTTTACAATCGGCTCTAAATGTGGGCTTAGCCTATAATACGATAAGAGTACAAGTATCAGCCTTAACATGCTTCACAGGGCACAGATGGGCAGATGAACCACTGATAAAGCACTTTCTAAAGGCGGCCATAAAACTGAATCCTCCAAGAAGGTCTCTGTTCCCAGCCTGGGACCTAGGCACAGTACTAAAAGCTCTTCTCCTACATCCATTTGTGCCGGCGGAAACATGTCCACTGTGGTTCTTAACGGTTAAGTCTCCAAACTAGCAGCTCTATCCTGTAAGGACCTGTATTGCATCGTCCTCCTAGATTAATCCTAAGACCCTCACCGGCAGTAACTCTTAAGGTGGTTTCCAAGTTTCATGTAAATTGGGAAGCAGTTCTACCTAGCTTCACACAACCACCGAGGCAAGAAGAAGAGCTAGACCTCAGACCATTGGACATTGTCAATCTGTTTTCATTTTATCTACACCGCTCTCTACTGGTGCGCAAGACGGATTCCCTCTTCATCTTACCATCTGGTCCTAAAAGAGGACAAGCCGCCTCAACAAGAATAACATCTACCTGGAGCACCAAAGTGATATGTCTTACGTATGAGAAACAGGGGCTGACACCTCCACAGGCGATTAGAGCTCATTCTACCAGAGGGGGGCAGCCTCATGGGCAGCGTCTGCTAAGATATCAATTGAAGACATATGCAGGACTGATAGCTGTAGTTCCTGCAAGACCTTCGCAAGGCATTACAGTTTAGACGTTACAACGGCTAATGCATCGAATTTCAGGAGCGCCGTAGTATCGGCAAAATATAAATATTCACTGAAGCAGCATTTCCAGTTGTTGTCCGAGTCTATATATTTTCCCACCCTAGTTGAGCTAAATTAAATCCCATTGTGTGCTGACGTGAGGCCGGCCAGGAAAACGGAAAATTGTTATTAATACCTACGGTAATTTTCCTTTCCTGGCCTGTCCTCACGTCTTTTCCCTCCCTATAAGCCTGTGGTCTGCCAGTTAAGTGGAACAAGGGAAAAGGTACTGGAGGACCAGAGGAGGGGATTAACCCATGGTGTTCTGACGTGAGGACAGGCCAGGAAAGGAAAATTACCGTAGGTATTAATAACAATTTTCCGTTATCTCTGCTTTTTACAGGCTATGGCTGCTTCTAACAGTTTGGTACAATCTCAAATTGGGGTTGCTTCTATCTTCCACTTGCAAGACATTTCTGACTTTGACAGCAGTGCACCTACAAAATTTTCCTTCAGCCATCTGACTGCATCATCCCAGCCCAGCCCTTCTACTCAATCCCTCTCCCTATGACAATTTCTGTTGCTATGTATTTCAGCTTCAGTGCATATTGCAGAGTTGATTCTCCCACTCTGCTGTCTGTCGATTAAGTTACCGATTGGTTACCACTTGGTTAAACACCACTTCTAATTGGATAACTATCTTGTCAAAGGAATCCTGATTTTCCGCTGCGAGGTACAGGATTAACAGGATTAACCTTGATTTTCCCCTCTAAGATGTTAATAGCCTGTTCTGTCTACTGAGCAGGTGGGATCCCTGTGTACTTGGGTATTTTTTTGCAGCAGGAGGGTACAGCCAGGTATAAAAGGTTCATTAATTCAGGGGTGGCAGGTTGTCTGCTTCCTGTTTTTAGACATCAAGTTGAGTGGGGTAACTTTCAATGGGGGAAATGTATTTAATTTTGCCGGCTATTTTGAAGAACGTATAAGCTTCCTATTACTGCTTTGTTCCTAATAGCCCTTTCTGTGTTTTATTTTAGTTGGGCTGCATGTCATGGGAATGTCTGACACATCAGAGTTCAAATAATGCTCAATGCTGGGCAAAATCCATGGTGAGCTTTCTGGTCTAAATCTGTGTGATGTTGAATCTGCACCATCTTACTTTCCCAGGCATGTTCCAGCCTTCCCTTATTCATACCACTCATGAAGAGGATTTTTTTCCAGGAATCATGTTGAGTTGAAAGCTAATTCCACACCCAGTTTGGTACTCTACATATTTTAACCTCAATTTCAATTGATTGTAATATGTATATATTGATGTAGATGTTATTCAGGAGAGGGTAGTGTGACTGGGATTAGGATTAAAACTGAAATCTTAAATTTGGTTATCTGACATTAATATTGATGGGAAAAATGCTTATTCCTTATTTTTTATGTATTTTTTTTATCTTTTATTATTACATGTAAATAAAAAAAAAAACTTTTTTATACTACATATTGTCAGGTATCTTAAAAGTCCATCTGTTGTTGTCCCTTTTGTATACTTTACATATACTGAAATAGAACGTTTTCCAGACCATTACAGAGTGGAGTCTTGTCAAATTTAATCAGTAATTCATGAAAATTAGGAAAGTTAACAGAACACATCAGTAACTTTCATAAATTGCAACTTTATTTTTACATTTCATATAGAATAAACAAAATTGACATTTCTACTACCAATAAAATAAAGCTAAAAATAATGAAATGCAAAGCTGCTGCTTTGTGCTAGCATTACAAATAAATCCTTGACAACCTCCCTTCTGCATACCTCCAGCAATTACACCATTGATCCATGCTAATTAGCAAAAATCAGTAAGGAATAGCATTGCATAAACATATGCAATATTCATACTGGCTGCAGATTGGGAGCAGTGTGTACATTTGTTATGTGTCCTTCTCAGCTCGATGAAAGTGAATTAGTCTGAGTTTCTCACATTAAGGTATAACATCACTTTCTAGCCTTGACTAATTAAAGATAGAATATGATATTCTACAAGTGACAAATTAAATTCTAAAAAGCTTGGCACATGGGATACACATTTGTATACCATAAAAGAGCAAAAACAAGCAAATAACGTTCCAAATGTACAGAGTTTAAATTCCCGAGACTAGTAATAGTCAGTTGCTCTCTTTAACATTTGTAAAATGTACATAACTTTAATTTGGCAATAGGGAAAAAGGATTGCTGAAGCATTTATGTCATTATCAGTCTGCAGGTTTAGAGCAAGCACTCTTTTCTACCATTCTCTGGTATATCCCCTTTTATTTTTAAGCTGTGCTATGGTTAGAGTTTATAACAGCGTTTGAAATGTGTATGATCATGCAGCCTACACACAGGTTAAGGCTTTGCTTTAAAGCATTTTCAGGTTTACTTTTAAGGTTTTCAACAGGTTTACCAATCAAGATTCAAGATGACTTGTTATCTTAAGAGAATGGCTTTAGAATTTTACCTGGAAACAATGCAAAATTTATTGTGGTCACCCAAACATCTTACATTTTTATTTTGTAATAGCATCAATGATCTGGCAGCATTTCATATATGGTAGGAGAGCCTTTTCTCTAGCAAACAAGCCCACATAGTAAGTTATTTCACGTAGAGCAATGGCAGATTTTTGTTTTATTGCTCATAGGAACAGATTCAGATTCGTCAGTAGTCATAAAGTGCCAAAGTCATCTGCATCAAAAGTCTATGATTTGACCACCTCTGGAAAGTGGCATAAAACGGTGCATGTCTCATTTTTAACATGCACTGAGTTTACAGGTCAGCAGCAGGACAGTAAGTAAGCAACAAGCCAAAATATCCAGGTCCTACAAACTGGAACTTGACCTCATAATCTGTGCAATTTTTACCGGAGCACCTTTATAATACGTGTTTCTTGTCTCTGCAATCACTCACTAGTTACTTTACCAACTGCCTCCTTTGTGGCTGTTACAATAGGGCTTGGTACATAGTTAAATGGAGTAACTCTGGCTGCCCTACTGGGGGAGCTGTGTCTGCTTGTGGGCAAGTTCACAACAGATGAGGTCCCCTTCCCTGACTCTGACATAAGTGTTGAGTTTATGCTGGTCCTATTTCTACTCTCTATTGTAGGTGAGGTGCTGGAGTTGGTCTTGGTTATGTTGATGTCCTCTGTCTGGACTACAGCATCACTTGTTTTCCTTCGTGGCTCACTATGCTCCTCAGAAAGTGGCAATGCACAGGCAGGCAAAGTGCTTCTTAGTATATGTGGGATATCTTCATCACGGATCCTTCTCCAAGTTGCTCTCCCTGAGCCTGGAGAAGAGTCAATCCTTGGAACTCTTTTTTCTTCATTTTTTAAGGTGCTATGGCCTGTCTTTCCCTCTACACGTGACCATGGAAGGTTAATGTGAGGGGAAGAGGAATATCTTTTGAAAGGCTCTGGTGGTGGTGGCATATTTCGGACAGGAAGTCGAGATGGACTCTCAGAACTTGTTCTTCTTGGTGGACGGTTTGGGGGTGATGGAGATTTAGGTTTGGGACATTTGTGTGCTTTGAGTTCCTCACAGCGGGAGGAACAGAGAAAAACAGCAGGTAAAGCGGCATTGTTTCGGGGGGGAGCTCTGTTTTGTCTCTGCGATACAGACAAATCTGAATGTTGTCGCTTCATTCCTCCTGCTGACTCTTTAATGAATGTTAATTGACGCAAGATTCCTGATTTGTCAGTCTCACTGTTTCTCATTTGATTAAGTCGACTGCTTTGGGCAGTGGGCCTTTTGCTCGGGCTCTGACGAGAAGTAGTAAAAGACTCCACAGCCAGTGGGGATGGACCAGGTGAAGCTCGAGGACTTGCTTTCCTCATGTATGGGATTCGTACAGGGGACTTCTGAGTTTTATTTCCAGGAGTCTGAGGATTCCTGACTCCTTTTGACTTTGGAGAAGGTGGAGTCACTGGGGATTGTGCTTTTCGAGAAGGTGTGGAATTGCTGGAGGAGCTTTGGGATGGCACAGTACCGATACGAGCTGGAGGTGTTGCACTTCTTTTTGGCAAGGTCATCTCCTCTGCAATTTCAGAGTTTCCAAAGCGGTGAAGACTCCGAGAACGCATAGAGTTACTGACTTTTGTATCTTCCTGAGGTTGGTTATACTGGTAACATTGCTTGCTACCTGTTTCTTCATCTTGTGCTGGCATGTAAATTACTGTCCTTCCACGCAGGACCATGGGAATATTAGATGTTTGCTTTTGGCCTTGATTAAACACTCTCCTTCCTCTGTTACTTCTGGAGCTTTCACTACTACTAGATAGTTGACTTGAAGCCCTATTTTTGGAACTCAGAGACCCATCTCTGTTTTGTTTGTGCTGTCCATACAAACTTTGTCGAGTGGAGACAGAAGGGCTAGACATAAGGGAGTCAAAAGATGGACCTCTAGAAATAGCTGACGATTCCCCAGAAATAGAAGCTGTAGCTTGATGTATCCAGCTGACTATTGAGTTAGCCCCCTCTTTAATGGCTTCCCAGTCCACACTATCTAGATCAGACAAGTCTTCTTCTTGTGTCTTTTGCTCAGATGTGGTTAGCTGAACTTCCTTTTTCTCATTATTTTTAAGTTTGTGCTTTCTTTTCCGAGCTGAGAGCCTTCTCTTTCTGGGCATCACTGAAGAACTTTTTTCTTCATCCGATGTGAAGTTAGCTGAGGAGTCTTTTCTCTCAGTACGAGTACTAGATGTCCAACCTTGTTGTCTAGAGGAATTTTTAACGTGTTTATTTAATTTACACTGGCTGCTTACAGGGTCTATGTCACTGAGGGAGCTCAATGAAGAGCTGAGAGAGTAACAAGGCATAGGCTCATCCTCTATAAAATTACTGAACTTAGAAGTAGACAAATTGCTTCTACTTACAGGCTCCTTGGACTCTCGCTTTGTTTTTCCAGAATATTGATATTTTCGTGGAGATTTTGATGGCTCAGTTTTCTTTCTTTGGACATCTTTACTTGAGTTTATCAAATTAACATCATCCTCAAAGAAGCAGTATACTGCTTCCTCTGTTGGTGTAGTATGACAAAAAGACTGGAAAGCTAAATTCCCATGAACATTTTCTCCTTGCTTTATTTCTAATCTCGAGGGACTAGCTGAAGCAGATAATCTCTCAGTGCTTCCAATACATTTGGAAGGATTTCTATGGCGTGTTTCAGTTCCCTTTATTGTGTCTGCTGTTTGAGGTATTTTCAATGTATAAGCACTATTTGTAGATATGCCAGCTTTGTTATTGATCTTTGTTAGTCCTGCAAAATTGTCTGTTGAAAACAGTGTTCTTTCTTCTCTCTGATGATGATCTAATACTGCTCCTAAATCTCTCATTTGCATTTGACTACTTGGCCTTTGTCTGAGATTTTGACTTTCTTTAATGGGGTACTGCAAAGTTTCATCACTAAGAGAAGTTGCACTGGAGAAATTCACAGGTGTTCCCTCTGCCGAGTCTGTGAAAGAAGAGTTATCATTAATCAATTCTTTTTTGGAACAAAAGCCTTTATTTACTGCCAGCTGTGAGTGAGCAGGAACCAACATGTACACTGGTAGCTGAACTGGTTTTTTGGTCTGAGCATTCACAAGGTGTCCAGAAAGCATTGATTTTGTCATTTTGCAAAGCTTTGTGGGCATAGCAGAGTGGATACACTCTTTCAGAATGTCAATATCATCATCTGAAACAAGATCAATTTCGGATTTTTTCATAAATCCCAGGATTCTTTCTTCATGACTGTCTCCATGTTTTTCATGTGCTACAAAGTTCAAAGTATTTTTCTCAGGAAATGGAGGGATGAGTTTAAGTTCCACATCCTTTTGGATATAGTGTTCGTGCAAGGGAAGAGCACTTAAACTGGACGCACATGAAAAGTTTTCTGTAGGTTTTTCCACTGTAAAGTAAATCATTGAGTCAATATCTCTTGGAATCTGGAACCTTT
The DNA here is from genome assembly GCA_029574335.1 of Rana kukunoris. Taxonomy (NCBI): domain Eukaryota; kingdom Metazoa; phylum Chordata; class Amphibia; order Anura; family Ranidae; genus Rana; species Rana kukunoris. Next base: position 381,445,201 of record CM056049.1, read on the forward strand.
CTTTAAAATCAGTTATCTCCATGAATTTCTTCACATTGTTTTCCCACTGGATGTTAAACTGATTAGCCTCCTTTTCTAGGTAGTTACTGGGGTCAAAACTTGGAGTTTTGCTTCTACTTGGTGGCATGGTCTGTCCAGGGCTGTCTGGCAACTCACTGGGGCTTATTGTTCCACTAATCATCTCACTACATGGATCACTTTGAATTGAACTAGCAATGGAAGGACTCTCAAAGCTTCCTAAAGAACTGACTGAGCTGCAGCGACTCATCACTAATGGTGTCTCCTGAATGTAGTTTTCTGAGGAGCTTGATGGTGTCATATCTTCATTCCTTGAAGGTGAAAGGTCCCGGAGGAAATGTTTTTCTGACTGTGTTGGGGGAATAGCAATAGGCTGAGATGAACTAGGAGAAACATCATTTTTCCCCATAAGTTTCTGTTGACCCTGATTGCACTTATTAAGATCCATTTGTCCATCCTCCACTTCAAGAATTTCCAAGGAGGAGTCACTGTCTATCTCATTTTCACTGCGGCTTTGTCCATCCAAGAGGTTGTCTCCAGATGAAAGGGAGGAGAGGGAGCTGCATCTAGAAAAACATATGGGAGTCCCTTCAACTGCATATTTTTGCAGGGACTCTTGCTCTCCATTTGAGGAGGAGTGAGCGGAGGCTGTTTCTAAAGCTTTTGAAACTGTATCAGGGGTTTGTGATGGGTGCAGCCAGGCCTTTTTCTTCATGGAAAGTGTATGATGCAAAATATTACCAGCAAATCCAGTCCCATTCTTTGCTAAACTGTCAAGTCCAGAAATATGCTTGTAAGAAGGAGAAAGTTTTATGGTATGCACAGAGGTGTCTACAGGAAATTTGCTGCTGGATTTATCCATCGTTGGTTCTTCTTCTGCCTGTTCGAAAGCCATACTCTTTAGTCCAGGGATACATAGCTGTCTTTTCCTATGATCACTTTGTCCACTTTGTTCTGAAATGTTCTGCTCTTGTTTAACACAACCATCCATGTCAATTCTTTCAGGCTTTATGCCAAACATATTTTTTAAATCAAGTCGACTAGGACGTTTCTGATACCTTTGCAGGTCTTCTTTGTAATCCATAAATGCAGCTTTACTGCATGGTTTCATATGTTCTCTAGGACAGTATCCATCACTTGTACTCCCACTGTTCAGACTATCATTAGAAAGACTCGTGTATGCTGTTTTCAAGCGCAAAAGGGCTTGAGCCCTGCTTAGGTTTTCTCTCCTCACTAAGCCACTGTTCTCCGATAGTCTACAAGGAGAACAAGACTGAGCCCTGGCTTCATGAAGCTCATCAGAGCCATATGGCCAGTCAACACAATGATCCTCGGAGCTAAGACTAAAACTGTCATCAGAGGAAGTGTGCATTGTGGAGATATCTTCTACCAATCGCTCTATTTTTGCCACTGTACAACTAGCCAGTTTGTCAGCAATAGTGATCTCATCCTGACATTTCTTTTGATCTGGTTTAAAGCTGTTGGCTTTCTCTGTGTCTAGACCCTTCCCCAAAGACCCAGTTCTTGGCACATTCTGCCCCTGCGTAAATGAGGAGTTTAAGTACATAGAGAGTAAAGAAGAATTTCCTGTTTCAGCACTGATGGAAGTGTTTGGTATTTCATCATCATCAAAGCAGCCAGAATCTGAGGCATAATCTTTTACTAAACTCTCTATGTGCCGTAAAGGGCCCTTAATTGGTTGGGGTTTTAGTCCTTGTTTATCCATAGAGTCAAAAGTTTCAGCCAAATGCTTTGCATCAAGTTCTGCTTCCAAAGCTTTCTGCTTTCTCATGTATAGTGAAGGCATGCAAGATCCCGGAGAAATTACAGAAGTATCCTTGTATTTTATAGGCCGATGTGCAAGCAGGTTTCTCAAAGCAGCTGCGCTACCCATGGCAATCATCTTGTGCTTGGAATGGATGAGATTGCGTAGCATACTGACAGCACCCAAATCCCAGAGAAGTTCCTGATCTTGTGGACATCTAGCAGATAGATTCCATAAAGTCCCACATGCATTGCTAACAATAGTCAAGCTGTGGGATTTTAGGTGCTGCAGCAAAGTCTGGAGACAGTTGTGCTCACGCAGTATCTGCCTGTAAGACAAAACAATAAAATATATTTTATTATGTTAACAAATTCTATGTTTTCCAAAAGTCTTTATTGTTTAAGCAAAGTAACTGCTGTTAATATAATATGCCAGCATAGTAATCTGATATTTCCTGTCCAATAATAATATTGTTGGCTATTAAATAGACCATTATTGGCCAGGGTAGTTAAAAGATACCTGCTACTAGCAACACAATAAAGTTGATGTCCATCAACAGATATATTAGATAGCGCTAATCAATAAGAGACATACATATGACCAGGGCTCAGTGCTACCACCTCTGGCTCTGCATGCAATGCAATACTGGTATTTACTGGTATTTAATGCCCCTTTTTAGACCCTCCTACTGTTTGTGAAATTTGACTGAACACAATCACTATTTGATGTGAATTGGAGGATGTGTGTGTGTGCGGGGGTGGAGGGGTTTGGGGGGTTGTGGTTGAGTTTTAGCACCTAATGTTTGAGAAAAAAAAGCCCTGCATATCACCAACACACTGTGTACAATACTGGTGTACAATACTGATACCAAGGTGGACAACAAAGTCTACTTAATTTTCCCATCAGTGTTATATACAGTGGCGGCCCGTCCATAGGGGGCGCCCGGGCGCCGCCCCCCAGGCAGTAAAAAATAAAATTAAAAAATATATATATATATTTTTTTAAACATGTCCCTTTAACCACTTAAGACCCGGACCAATACGCTGGTAAATGACCCAAGGTGTTTTTGCGATTCGGCACTGCGTCGCTTTAACAGACAATTGCGCGGTCGTGCGACGTGGCTCCCAAACAAAATTTGCGTCCTTTTCTTCCCACAAATAGAGCTTTCTTTCGGTGGTATTTGATCGCCTCTGCGATTTTTATTTTTTGCGCTATAAACTAAAATAGAGCCACAATTTTGAAAAAAAACACAATTTTTTTACTTTTTGTTATAAAAAAAATCAAATAAACTAAATTTTAGTAAAACATTTAGGCCAAAATTAATTCAGCCACATGTCTTTAGTAAAAAAAAAAATCGCAATAAAAAAAAATAGCTACCTAGCGGGAACACAGCGACACTAATACAGCGATCAGAAAAATGATCGCTTAGTGACGCTGGCAATAGGGAGTGAAAGGGTTAACTAGGGCGGTGATCAGGGGGTTAAAACTTTATTAGGGGGGGTGGGGGGGCTATCCTGAACCTAACACTAACTGTTTTTTACACTGCCTGTCACACTGACACTAAATGCAGTGATTAGATCACTGCATTCAGTGACACTGTGACAGGGGGGTGGGGGGGGGCGATCACAAGGGGTTAATGTGCCTATGTGAGTGTGTGTCAGTGTTGTGTTGGTGCACACTTACTTGTGATGTCTTCTCTCATCAGCAGCGCTGGGAAACAGCGCTGCGATGAGAGATTACATCATTTCCTCCTTCCTGTGTAAACACAGGAGGAGGAACTGACACGATGGGAGCGCGCTCCCATTGGCTGGGAGCGATCGCGGGGGGGGCGGAAATCACGGACATCCGCCCGCTCGTCAGCGATCGCTCCCAGAGGCAGGGGGACCCCCGCACGCCGCGGAGGGGGTCCCGATGGGACCCCCGAACCGCACGAAGGCGGGGACGTAAATTTACGCCCTTGTGCCTGTACGAGCCATTCTGTGGCCGTATATGTGCGTGCGGGGGTCCTTAAGTGGTTAAGAAACGTTTAAAAAAAAAAAAAGTCCTTATGTGCACTGTGTCTGGGCACCGGGCACAGTGCAGTATGGGTAGCGCCACGTCTGTGCAATCACAAGATTGCAGTCGCGGCACTACATTGGCAGCTAAAATATGTCTTTGTGGCGCAGACCGCCACACCATTGTTTCCGGCGCTGTGGCCTGTATTATGGCCAGGCGGGTGCAGTGAGTGCACACAGTGTATAGAACTATTTCACCGCCCCAGTGGGCGGTGCTTTCTTTCACAGAGTCCAAGGACAGTCAGTAAGTGAGGTGACCTCAGTCAGATCTGCAGCTCAAAAGAACGCACTGCCTGAGAAGATCTGCTGCAAAGAGCACCCCCCCTGGTTATTAGCTGAAATGTGTTTCCTCCAGTTTATTAACATTTATTTTATTAAAAAAAGGTAGAAGCCATGCCTTCCCGGGGGAAGGCATGGCTTATACCTTTTTTTATTAACAGAAATGTTAATAAACTGGGGGAAACGCTTTTTACCAAGAAATATACATATAAAAAAAATATAATGATGGGGAAGGCTTCCCCATCTTTATCTTGTTTTTATATGTATAGTGCTTGGTGAAAAGCCCCCCCCCCCCCGGTTATTTGATAAAATTTGTTTCCCCCAGTATTTGTTTTCCCCCAGTCTCCCCTGTGAAAAATATATTTTCCGGCAAAATCGCAGCCGTCAGGAACCCCCCCTCCGCATTTTGTAATTTTACCTTAATGCAGAATGTGGCTGAAATGACGGCCGTCAGCCGGCACCCTCCAGCACTAACCCCCCCACTTATTCACTTATTAAAACATTTTTTTTAATGTACCATCTGGCCAAATAGGCGGGCGTCGGGACTCCCCCCCCCCCCCCCTCGCTTATTGAAAGTTATTTTTTCTAATGTCCATTCCGGGTGAAATGGCGGCTGTCACTGAAAATGGTTTTTAATGTTCAATGCACATTATGGGTGAAATGGCGGCCATCAGCAGCAACTCCCCCCCCCCCCCACCCCCCGCTTATTGAAAATGTTTTTAAATGCATATTAAAATGCCTGCTGTCAGGTAGCACCCCCTACCCCCCTACACCCCCTCCCCCTTATTGTTTTTTGGAATGCACATTGTGTCCGAAATGGCGGCCGTCAGCCCCAATCCCCCCCCCCCCCCGCTTATTGAAAAGTTTTTTAAATGCATATTGTGGTTGAAATGGCTGCCGTCAGGTAGCACCCCCTAACCCCCCCCCCCCCGTTATTATTTTTTTAAATGCACATTGTGTCCGAAATGGCAACCGTTGGCACAAACCCCCCCCCCCCCCCACCCGTCAGGTAGCAATGTCTGCCGTCAGGTAGCACCCCCTAGCCCCCCCCCCCCCGTTATTGTTTTTTTTAAATGTACATTCACTGCCTGATCCCCACCCATCCACCTCGGAGCCTGTTATTGTAGTTAGACTGCTGGGACTTGTAGTTCTCCATCTTCTCCTGGGGCTCATGGAGAAGATGGAGATTGGAGAACTACAAGTCCCAGCAGGTTATACATACAATAAGGTTCTGAGGTGGATGGGTGTGGATGCCATGCACCTGAGCCCCAGGAGAAGATGGAGAACTACAAGTCCCAGCAGGTTATAATATAAAGCTCCGAGGTGGGTGGATGTCTTGACAGTGACACAGTGGGGACAATTGCCTCAGGGGCATGAATGGGCACAGTGGCGACAACACAGTGGCTGTGTTTGATGACATGGCACAGTGGCTGCATTTGATGGCATGGCACAGTGGCTGCGTTTGATGGCATGGCACAGTGGTGACAATTGATGGCACAGTGGCTGCGTTTGATGGCATGGCACAGTGGCTGCGTTTGCACATTAGTATTATCGCTCTGTGTAGCAGCAGAAACATGGGAAAGATTGCTTTCTTACGGCTCTGCCATAATAGAAGTGTTTATGCTCTTCTCTTTCACTGTGTCGGCAGGGAAATCAATGTGCCGGGGTCATATATATGTAGATACATACACATGCAGGTGTGTTTGAGCTTTAGGGTGCACACCCTAATGCAATAGGCTGCGCACACCTATGACAGTAAGGCACTATTGCAGGCAGGGCCTACTTTACCAGGATGGCATCTGCTGGAGGGATGGCTGACTGGAAAAACACAGCTAGCGGCTATTCTAGGCTGACAGGAGGATGGTAGCAGCAGCAGCTCCGGTAAACAGGATAAATAAGAGAAATACAGCAGGAACCTTTCCCTAAGCTTCTCTCTCTCCCTAACCAGCGGGGTACCTGTCCTATCCTCAACACTCACAAAAGTGTTTCAAACCCCGGCAGGGTTCCCTATCCATAAGGGTTGCCCCACTGAAGATGGACACCAATGGTGACTGGGGATTGCAGTGTCCATTCAGACACCTGCTCTCCCTGTGAGGACTATGGAGCCTACAGAGGAATAATGGAGCGGCAAGGCACCAGCATGGTAATACTGTTTCAGAGTAGATGACTGCAGGTTTTGTAGAACACTGTCACTTTTGGTTATATCGTTGCAGAGTTACTGTGGGTAAATCATAAGAATGCCTGAGCAGAATTCTAAATATTTTAGTGTGGAAACAGTCTGCATACCATACATGTATTTCAACTGTTTGGCTTGACTTCTGCTTGAAGGCAATGCACAAAAAGGGCTCCCTGCAAACAAGACAAGCTCCCAGCTCCAGTCAAAAAATAATAATTCTTTGAGAAAAATCATATTACTTTTACAACGTTTTGCTGCTGTTGCTGAAACAATTAGAGAGATTCCCCCCTTAAATTCCATTGCCCGTACCTGGGACAGAAAGTAAGGGGGAAAAGCTCCAGTGGAGTCAGAAATTACCATAAAATACACAATTTTTAAAAGAGTTCCCAAACTTTTCAAGTTCTAATTGCTGTCTGTGTTCCCACTGCAGATTTCCCTCCTATCTTTTTGTCCTGGTGTCAACCTTTACCAGAAAGTTAGGGGAAATCTCTCAAATAAAGACAAAGATGGCAATAAACACGTAGGAAAGATTCTAACTCATTCCCATGATGTCAACTTAAAAAAAAAAACAAAAAAAAAGAAACATGTCCAATTACACAGTTGTAAGGACTCAGTTATTTTTTGTTTTTGTTTTAAATAAAGTAATCAAGAGATAAAAATGATTTACCTGTAGTCATCACGGGTGGCAATAAGGCTGGACACATTCCGCAGAATGCCTCCTCCACTCTCTATGATGGACAAGGAGTTGCTCTGACACTTGTAGGTTAGGGTGCTCACCAGAAACCCAAGGGAACCTTCAACTGAGCAGACAGAGGCCTTGTTCTCAGTGCTATGGGCCGATAAATTCCACAACGCACTTAACACGCTTTTCAGTGTGGACTCCTGAGGAAGTAAAAAGACAAATCTTGAATATAAAAAACAAAAAATATCATGCACATATGCAGACCTTTTAACCAAACAATTTGGCTAATGCCTCAGATATGATGAGCTCTCTTCACCTACAGCAGTCACCTTTTCCATAAGGCCGGCCATAGATGGAGCAAATTTCTTTCCTGCAACCACGGGCCACTGTGCTCTCTCAGCAAGGAGGGGGGGATGATGTCCCCGCTGGGAGAACACATTGATTATTGCTAGCATCTATAACAGCCTCTAGCAATAATCACATGTAAAAATCAGGCAGGCTGGACGTACCCAAGTTGATTGATCTATTAGATCATCTTAAAGAGGAACTGAAGTCTGCTCACGTAATTTGTAAAACATCTTTGTTATTCTGAAGCTTCCCTCAAACCACTTTGTATATTACTTTACACAGCCCTCAAAATTTCCACTCGCCTACTAGCATTTGGCGAGTGGATTTAAGCTGGGGGCGAGTGATGACAGGGCTGCATGACCAATCTCCCTCCAATCTGTGCCTACACTTAGAGTCCCTATTAAATTGGCGGCCGAAGAGGAAAGGTGCATGCTCGGGAAAAGTAGTATGGTGAGCCACGCACAAGCAGAGCAGTTCGCAGGTGCTCTCCTTACAATTCTCATTAAGCCAAGGGACCTAACAGTATGACCTCTCTGAGCCTGCCCCCCTCCCCCCGACCAATGTAGCTGGAGAGCAGAAAGTAATGAGTGAGGTGGAGGATTGCGAAAATTACCACTCTTGTGCAGCGCTAACTGAAAGTTGCCCTGACATGAGAGTGGCAGCCTTCCAGTTGTGCAGTTTTCTTCTCCTTGTGCTCTATGTAAGTGTCCAACAGTTCAGCCTGAGCACTGCGAGCAGACTGGTCTCAATGTGTGCTGTGCTATGGTGTCAATTGCTGTGAAGTTGTGTGGTTCTCAGTGCTGGATTGTACTCCCTCCCGCTGTGCTGCAGCTCCTCTCCTCACTGGCAGCCTGAATAAAAGGGGGAAGTGCATGTCCCATGCAAGTGTGGAGCCGCGCACACACAGGCTCCTGATGATGAGTTGAATATTAGAGGGAGAGAGAGAGAGAGGATGGATGGGAGTTGCATAGGAGACAGAAAGAGAATGGGGAAGAGACCCAGTGCCCTGTCCCTCTGGTCTGCCCCCAGTGCCCTGTCCCATTTTGTTAAAGTTGTTAATATTTAATTTTGTAACTTGATTCTGCATAAAACATTTAACAGTGTCATTCCATGAGATAATCTACGAGGGCATGTTTACGGGTGCAATTGGGCAAAGGGCAGTGTATGTATTAGGTGGGGCAACTGGTGGCGAGTAACTGTTGAGGCCTGGCTAGTAAATTTTTAGCCCTGCTTTACATATACTGTGATGCTGTACTTGCCAAATATGCATAAATCTCTCTCCACTAAGTCCGGCTGCAGCCATTTTAACTGTGAGCAGCTGAAGCTGCTGCCTATTCACTTCCTGGATTTACACAAAGGCACACAGAGGCACCCCTCCAGCTCTACAGCCCTGCAGCTTGCATCGCCCCTCTTATGACTCATCCCCCCTCCCTTCCTGGCAAACTCTCACGAGAGTGAGAGCTGTGGATTATGTCATAAGCCTAGGCTAATGACTAAACAAGAAACAGGAAATAGGCTGTATAAGGTATTTAATGGCAGAAAAAAAAAGTTTTACTATCCAAAGTTAAAACAACAAGGGCAGAAGATGTAATAGAAAGTTGCAAAAATGACTGAAAGTGCGCTTTAAAACTTTGGGGTCTATTTACTAAAGCCAAGTAAACTGTTCACATTGCAAGAGCAGTTGCAGACAGGCACAGGTCAGCGGTGATAGCAGTGGGCTAGAAGATGTGGCTAAAGGGTCACGTTCTCATCAGGGGGCCAGAGGCAGTAAGAAGGGACAAGGACCACATCAGGAGAACAAATATCCATAGGGGGCTCTTTACTAAAACTGGAGCGTGCAAAAACTGGAGCAGCTCTGCATAGAAACCAGTCAGCTTCCAGGTTTTCTTTTCAAAGCTTACTTGAACTAACTTGAGTTAGAAGCTGTTTGCCTGCCATGCACAGCTGCACCAGATTCTGAGTGCACCAGTTTTAGTAAATCTACCCCACATTGTCAAACCAAATTGTAATGAGATATGGAATCAAAACAGACTAGGGTCAACGGTAAAGATTTGTAGGTCAGATGAGGTCCGCAATGACCATCTACTAGAACCTAAAACAGGAAAACAGAACACTATCACTGGTGTTGGCTGTGTTGATGCCAGAATTTTATAAAAACTAGGAGCTAACTACTGGGCAGCATTGAAGGACAGCAGCCTGTGTACATATTTGAATACATTTGCATGTCTGCTGATGTGGCATTCACCATATACCAATGACCACAAATAATGTGCACCCAAAAGAGCACATGTGGCAATGGGAAGACCCTGCAAAAATAACGTATGTGACCCTTTTCAAATAGATATGATACTGTATGTAAAGGAAGCCGATGAAGTGAAACTATCTATTACTCTATTTTTCCATTTACCTTGTTGGCACGCAATGCACACTGCATTAAACTTATAACGCTGCCCACTTCACGCAGAATCTTCTTGCTGTTCATATCTGCTCGCCAGGACAAATTCCTTAGTATGCTTGATGCCACCTGTAATATACACACAGTTGACATATTAGGCCTTCATATTGATCCACTGGTTCAGAAAGAGAATTCATGACAGAAAAAAAACGTTCTTACCTGCTGAAGTTCTTCACTTTCTGAAGCCAAATGAGCAACAATTGCCTGCATGCAGCCACGCCGAGCGCATAATGTGGCCTGTGAGAAGACAATGCTTGGTGAATATGACTGTTTTAAAGATTTCATGTGAAATCTCTAACTCATGTTCATCTGCTTATGAACTAGAATAACAGGTTACACAAATACATTGCTTTTTTTTATTGTTGAATAGCAGTGATTTAACATAAGGGATAAGTGATTTAATTCACCCAATATAAAGCTGCCTTCTTAAAATACAATTCCTCCATGCTGCCAAACAAACCTACTTTGTCACCCTCATTAATACTCTGTCCTCCAGTCCTATGACTGATGCTTAGTCATAGCTATGACTAAGCATCAGTTATTGATGTGAAGCGCGTCAGCATTGTTACCACACTGTTTGCTTTTTTATTGCTGTGGAGTGTAATTTTTTTTACTGGTATTAAAGGCACCACTTTTTACATTTTTGGTATCGTGTTGGAGTGCGGCTGTCCATCTCCTTCTTTTCTTTGTTATTGCCTTGTGCATTGCCCGCACGCACTGGGTTTTTGAATCGTAACTACAACTGGGGAGCTCCTGTCTTGAGCTGCGTCTCTTTCTTCAACCTGAACAATTCAAGACTTATCTCCTTTCTCCCGCTTGTATCAAAACTTTTCGAATGCTTAGTCTACAACTGTCTTAGCTCCTACCTCAATGACAACAACCTTCTTGACCCCTTACAGTCTGGCTTTGGCTTGCTATACTCCACTGAAACTGCCCTACTGAAACTCGCTAATGACCTATTAACTGCTAAAGCCAATGGGCACTATAAATTACTCATACTACTTGACCTCTCTGCAGCCTTTGATACTGTTGACCATCCCTTCCTCCTCAAAAAACTCCACTCTCTTGGCCTTCAAGGCTCTGCTCTCTCCTGGCTCTCCTTCTACCTATCACAGTGCTCCTTCAGTGTGACCTATAACTCTGTTTCCTTTTCTCTACTTCCTCTTTCTGTAGAGGTACCTTAAAGTTCTGTCCTCGGATCCCTTCTCTTCTCCATTTACACTTCCTCCCTTTGCCTGTTAATAAACTCCCATGGCTTCCAGTACCACCTCTATGCTGACGACACACAAATATATCTTTCTACTCCTCACCTCACTCCTTCAGTCTCCTCTCACATTACTAACTTACTAACAGACATCAACATGGATGTCAAACCACTTCCTTAAACTCAATGGCCCAGATTCAGAGAGAATTGGATTCTCGTAGTGTATCAGAAATACACTACGCCGCCGTTTTTTACCTGGCTCTACGTGGAATCCAGGTAGATTTTGTCCAGTAAACGACGGCGGCGTAGTGTATTTCTCCCGTCGCAATCCATCTAGACGAGTAGGGGGCGTGAAGGATTTAAAATAGGCGCGTTCCCGCGGCGATCGAACTGCGCATGCTCCGTTCGCAAATTTCCCGCCGTGCATTGCGCGAAATCACGTCATTACGTCATTCGTTGTTTGAGTAGCGTCGTTTACGGACATTTCTATTCCCGAACGAGTTGCGCAAAAAAAAATAAAAAATTTAAATCCGACGCGGGAACGACGGCCATACTTAACATGGGCTACGCACCGTTAGACCAGCAAAAAGCTGGTCTAACAGTACGTAAAAAATACCAGACGTAAGCTGTAAGACGATACCGCTCGTATCTTCGTGGATCGCCGTAAAAACACATTTGCATATCCCGAAGCATGAAAACGACGCGAACTCCTCCCAGCGGCCGCAAAAATATCGCAGCGTAGATCCGAAGGCTTACGAAGACGTAAGCCTCTCGGATCGAAGCCCGAAGCCGCCGTATCATGGTTTGAGGATTCAAACTAGTGATACGGCGCGCGAAATTTGAAATTACTCCTGTCTAACACCAGTTAGACAGGCGTAATTGCTTTATGAATCTGGGCCAATCTTTCTAAAACTGAGCTCATAATTTTTCCTTCAGCCGTGCCCCTCGCCCTGACTTTTCCATCAAGATCAATAATACAACCATCAGTCCCTCACCTCATGACAAGGTACTAGGTTTAATCATAGACTCTGACCTGTCCTTTCAGCTCCAAATCCAATCACTCCACTCCTCCCAATACCTTTTGCTCTCTAGCTCTCTTGTCTCCTCCTCCCATCCCTCACAGTCCCTACCTTTTGTTTTGAATTGTACTGATGGTGTTGTATCTCCCTACATTGTAAAGCACTGCGCAAACTGTTGGTGCTATATAAATTCTGTATAATAATAATATTAATAATGATAGAAAAACACGTTTTAAACGGTTTGCCCCTTATATGAAATATTGCCTTTCACTTGAATTCGTTGCAAGTGATCCCTTGACTAGTCTTCCCTTTGGAAATACTGGTGACCATGGGGGTTATTTACGAAAGGAAAATCCCCTTTGCACTACAAGTGCAAACTACAAGTGCAAAGTGCACTTGAAATTGCACTGCAAGTGCACTTGGAAGTGCAGTCGCTGTAAATCTGAGGGGTAGATCTGAAATGAGGGGAAGCTCTGATGATTTTATCATCCAATCATGTGCAAGCTAAAATGCTGTTTTTTTTTTTCCTTGCATGTCCCCCATCGGATCTACAGCGACTGCACTTCCAAGTGCACTTTTAGTGCAATTTCAAGTGCACTTTGCACTTGTAGTTTGCACTTGTAGTGCAAAGTGGATTTTCCTTTCATAAATAACCCCCCATATTTACTTATATCAGTATCTGGGATTCCAATTTTAACCTGTTAGGATACCCATTAAAGAATATAGCAGCATTTAGCATCAATAATTTATCTTGCAGATAAACGTAAAGTTTATTCCCAAGTTTGACTATATTATAAAATGGTATGGTAACTCCATGATGGAAAAAGGACAGCAATAAACAAGAAACTACTGCTATATCCACAAATAAATGAACTCTCCTTGGTGCACTTATTGGAATCGAAAGTTGAGCAGGGTATAAAGTGTGGCATTGCAATCTGTGTACATGATACATGTTAGTAAAAAGTTGTAATACAAATGACTCTGTAAGGAACAATGGCCATCACTCACTAAGGCTCCATGCACACTGGAAGCTGAAAAAAAGCTATAAAAAAACGGCAGTAGCTTTCCGGGGAGCTTTTCAAAGTTTTTTAGCATTTTTTCAATAACATTTATTAGCGTTTTTCAGTGTAGCTTTTTTTTTTTTTCAATGGATTATAAAATGCTAAAAAACACTGGTGAGATGCGTTTTGCGTTTTTTCCCCGCCAAAAAACTGCACTTTGAACACAAGTTTCTGGCGTTAAGAAAAAAGCCCATAAACTCCACTGCTCATTAACACTAAAAAACTTCCATGTGTGTATGGACACATAGTCTAACATAGAGTGCAACTTATGGGCTTTTAAAAAAAAAAGCCAAAACGCCAATAAAATGCAGTTTATCAGCTTCTGTGTGCATGGAGCCTTATGGCCAGTAAACTAAAACCTGAAACTTTCACACATGAGGCTAGCAGTGGGATAAAAGAGTTGGCAAGACATAATCATTGTACAGAACTACTAAGGTAGAAGCAAAAGTCACATAAATTATGAGTGTATATGGCTGCCACCATGTACGTACATAAGTATTTCTTAATTATTAACACGGTAATACAATTATTAGGATCTTTCATAATTATATACAATGATCTTTAAATTTTATATGAAAAAATAATAACAATAAATATATAGAATACTTCTAATACTGTGTCCACGTTGAGCACTCATTTTATGTAACTGAAATGAAGAACACCCTATTTTTTTTTTGGAGCACTCCTATACTGTTACTGTACTTTGCACTGCAATACTATTTATTTTAGAAAAATTTTTTATATATATATATATATATATATATATATATATATATATATATATATATATAAAAATATTTTTGCCTGCTTCTTAGGCCACGTACACACGATCGGTCAAAACCGATGAAAAATGCCCGAAGGTCCGTTTCATCGGTCCAAACCAATTGTGTGTGGGCCCCATCGGTCAATTATCCTTCGGTGAAAAAAACTGAGAACTTGCTTTAAAATTTAAGGCATGGTCATGGAGCACACTGCAGGCGCGCGCCCACTATGTCGTGATTTAAAGGCAACAAACAGGTACGTTGCCTTGCGTAGCCGTGCCATTCTGCCACTGTATATCGTAGCACAGCGGTCGGCAAGCGGTTTAACTGTGCAGGTTTTTTTTTACTGTCAGGGCTAAAAGGGTGTGGAACTCTCTTCCAAAATTAGATGTGGCAGCGGATAGTAGGGATATTTTTTAAAAGACTCTTGGATGTGCATATTAAAGAACACAACATACAGGGATATGGGGAATAATAATAAATGCTGAAAATGGTATGTTAATTTGTGTAAAATCTGCCTCTTTGATTAATCAAATTATATTATTAAACAATAAATGTATACAAAAATCATACTGATAAATTAGATACTTTATGATGGATGTGTTATTACTGTTTAGTAAGTCAAGGCCATTGTGTCCAAAGGATCAGACCAGTGGAGGTCCATCCATAGGGACGCACGGGCGCCGCCCCCCCTCCTGCAGTCACACAAAAAAAAACGGGCCCTTTAAGAACTTTTATTTGGCTAAAATGTCATTTTGACATTTTAACCGCAGTTATGGTGGCCGTCTATAGAGGGCACTGCAGCGCCACCCCCTCTCGCAAATAACACACATTCGTGCATAAATGCACGGATGTATGTTATTGTTGGTTGCCAGCTGCCTGGTCTATTCATATAACCGGACATGGATCGCCGGTTACCCGAATAGCGGCAGCTGGTTGGCTGAGGGGAACTGCCTATCAAAGCCAGCGGCTCTGATAGGCTTTTCCAGTACCGCCCTCCGGCTCTCGGATGTCTATACTCGGAGCGCAGGCAACCTGCGTTCCTTGCATAAGACTGACGGCCGTTTCAGCCAATCAGGTTCCCGGATTCTGGTTATCAGGAACCTGATTGACTGAAGCTTTACCACGGTGGCAGAAGACATCGAGGGAGGACATGGAAGCTTCAGGTAAGTGCTTTTTACAGGGAAAGGGGCGACAATGGGCACAGTGGCATCATGGGGCACAGTGGTGACAAAGGGCACAGAGGTGACAATTGACACAGTGGCATCATGGGGCACAGTGGTGACAATGGGCACAGTGGCATCATGGGGCACAGTGGTGACAATGGGCATAGTCAGTGGCATCATGGGGCACATTGGTGACAATGGGCACAGTGGCATCATGGGGCACAGTGGTGACAATTAAAGGGCACAGTGGCATCAATGGGCACAGTGGTGACAATTGGCACAGTGGCAACAATTGAGGGGCACAGTGGCTGCGTTTGATGGCATGGCACAGTGACTGCGTTTGATGGCATGGCACAGTGGTGACAATTGATGGCACAGTGGCTGCGTTTGATGGCACAGTTGCTGCGTTTGATGGCATGGCACAGTGGTGACAATTGATGGCACAGTTGCTGTGTTGCATGGCACAGTGGTGACAATTGATGGTACAGTGGCTGCATTTGATGGCAAGGTACAGTGGTGACAATTGATGGCACAGTTGCTGTGTTGCATGGCACAATGGTGACAATTGATGGCACAGTGACTGCATTTGATGGCAAGGCACAGTGGTGACAATTGATGGCACCGTTGCTGTGTTGCATGGCACAGTGGTGACAATTGATGGCACAGTGACTGCATTTGATGGCATGGCACAGTGGTGACAATTGATGGCACAGTGACTGCATTTGATGGCATGGCACAGTGTTGACAATTGATGTCACAGTTGCTGTGTTTGATGGCATGGCACAGTGGTGACAATTGATGGCACAGTGGCTGCATTTGGTGGCATGGCACAGTGGTGACAATTGATGGCACAGTTGCTGTTTGATGGCATGGCACAGTGATGACAATTGATGGCATAGTTGCTGTGTTTGATGGCATGGCACAGTGGTGACAATTGATGGCACAGTGGCTGCATTTAGTGGCATGGCACAGTGGTGACAATTGATGGCACAGTTGCTGTTTGATTGCATGGCACAGTGGTGACAATTGATGGCACAGTGGCTGCATTTGATGGCATGGCACAGTGGTGACAATTGATGGCACAGTTGCTGTGTTGCATGGCACAGTGGTGACAGTTGATGGCACAGTGACTGCATTTGATGGCATGGCACAGTGGTGACAATTGATGGCACAGTGACTGCATTTGATGGCATGGCACAGTGGTGACAATTGATGGCACAGTTGCTGTGTTTGATGGCATGGCACAGTGGTGACAATTGATGGCACAGTGGCTGCATTTGGTGGCATGGCACAGTGGCTGCGTTTGATGGGCACAGTGAGGATGGATTTTTTTTTTTTCATTTGCGCCCCCCCAAAAAAAATTTGAGCACCAGCCGCCACTGGATCAGACTTCTCAATGCTAAGCAAGGAACACAACTGTCCTTATTTTGTATAGAGAGAAATAGTGTGCCTGTGAAATTAAACAGACAGATCTGCAAATATTGTAAATTTAACATCCTTTTGACGTATTAATTCTCCTGTAGGTCTATGTACATGAAGTTCAGTAGGCCTCAATATCTTCTCAGTATGCTATTTTACCTGTGTTGCTGTAAATTATGCATATAATGCACACTGCACTCCGTAGAAAAAGGTTACAGCTCCACAAAGATTTACATAAAGTAAAATAAATACATAACAGTCAAAACACGGCTATAGTGCACCAGTTCAAATTTCTACGGCTCAATTGTGCATATAAGCAAAAACATTGTCATACATAAAAAAACAAGGTTGCCAAAGACTGACAAAAGGCTATCATAGACACTGTTATAAATGAGTTCTATAATAATGTTAATTCTACATAATTTTTTTTTTCTCACCTTGTTCACCACATCCCCAAAAGTAAGGTTAGTAAGGGCCATTCCTGCATATCGTCTTAGAGCCAGGCTGAGTGGATCACTGGTCATTCTGTGCATCTGGTAGTCTACCTCTAAGAGTTCTGCAATTGCCTGTAGACCACCTATGGAAAGCACCAGACACACAGATTCCTCATGCAGAACTGCTAGTTGCTATAGTCGTGGTTATTATGGTTTGGATGAAAGGATCATGGAGATGGGAAGAATGATGTTTTTGCTGGGCAAGTATTCTGCTACACTTCACAGCTGGATTGTAATATATTTCTGCTTATACATCAGTGTTGCCAACCTAGCAGATTGAAATTTACTAGCACGACACCCAAAATTTACTGGCGCAGCCACGTTTTTACTGGCATTTTACAAAAGTTACTAAATTACATTTTTAGCAAATTTCAGTATTTAGGCTACAAACAAGTACGCTAGGCAAATAGCAATGTGATTTAAGGTAGATATTAAAAAAACATATTTTTGTTATTTTTGATATAAGGGCAAATGTTTTAGTCACATCACCCCCTGCCTCCATCCCCCTCTGCCACCAACACCCCCAGCCTTCACCCCCCTCTGCAGTGCCACAATCTCCCCCTGCCTCCAATCTCCCCCTGCCTCCAATCACCCCCTGCCTCCAATCTCCCTCTGCCTCCAATCTCCCTCTGCCTCCAATCTCCCCCAGGCCCCCTGCCTCCAATCACCCCTGCCTCCATCGTTCCCTGACTCAATCCCCCTCTACGGTGCCACCAACAACCCCTGCCTCCAATCACCCCCTGCCACTAACACCCCCTGCCTCCAATCTCCCCTGCCTCCAATATCCCCCAGGCCCTCTGACTCCAATCACCCCCTGTCTCCATCCCCCACCCTCTGCGGTGCCACCATCCCCCTGTGCGGTGCCACCAACACCCCCTGCCTCCATCCCCCTCTGCGGTGCCACCAACACCCCCTGCCTCCATCCCCCTCTGCGGTGCCACCACAGCCACTATCACCCTCCTGTCTCCAATCACCCCCTGCCTCCAATCTCCATGCGCAGTTCCAAGCCGAACCGATCTCGGCTATTTTTACTGGCACATTTCCGCGACCACTGACATTTACGAACTGGGGGAAAAAGTGCCAGTTTTTACGAACTGTCCTTAAAAATACGGACGGTTGGCAACACTGTTATACATTAAAGATGAACTCCAAGAAAACAGCCTTGTATCAATGCCATGAGCTATGACTGGATAACACAGGAGAAACATTACATTGCACTCTCCTTCTGTAAGCATATTTAATGTTTTGTCTGACAGAAGTGGGCAACAGACGTAGAGATTGGGTCGAAATGTTCCCATCCCAATTACTATAATAAGCGCTTTTGCACAGGCTATTGTAAGCACATGTTAGTTATGTATGCTAGTTTTATATAATATATATATATATAATATTATTTTTTTAAATGCAAGCATAACTAGATTTAATGCTGTTTTTTTAAACCTGTATGGAGTCCAGCGTAATTTTGTCAGTAATGTTTTTAGTGAGGTGAATGAATGCATAATACACATTTTACCTAGTTCATTCATTGCTCTTCTGTATTCTTCATCAAATGATAGTTTCATAATGGCGCAGCTTGCTTGGCAGATCTGTGGTTCTATGGGCACAGGAGCTGAAATTATATCAGTTTGCAACTTCAGATGCAACAATGCCACATATTTATGTGTTTAACTTAATAAATAGGACACATTTACAATTGCTTCCTTTTAACAAGTCATAAAAACGTAAGACAATTAATGAATTTGATTTATAGGTTTTTGTTCTGTCACAGCTCTTTGCTTTATAAATCTGTTGATTTACTTTTAAAAGTTCTGCCTAAGAGCAGAAACCACAAGATGTCTTCTATTAGCTAAAAAAAACTCCTCTCTTTGTGAACCTCTGATACTAGTTTTACTCTAGTTTTACTTTGTCACTGACTTTATCACTGATTTCAAACTAAGAGCTGCCACTCTCAATAACAGTTCTTTTCCCTGGAAGTAGCTTTAGCAGTTTGCGTATCTTGGCTAAGATGTTTGGTACCAGTAACAAACCAAACTTTTTAAAGAGAAGCACACAGAGGAAGGTTTTATGACCAATAAAGGTAACAGCAGAGCTTTTAGTATATGGTGAGTACTCATATATGTAAAAATTGTGGTGATACTGCGCTGTCAAAAAACGACAAATAATAAATGCTGCAACTATAAATGTGAGACACAGACAAAATAAGCCTAAGTAAAGAAAACAAGCTGTGCAAAATAAAGTGATCATTCAAACAAAAAACAAAAAAATCGCATAAATAATTAAAATCGTTGTGCTATTGATGTGTTGAGATCACTGCAACAAATAAGTTGCCCTATTTGCATCACATTCTAATAAGTCCCTGTGAAAAGGGGTAAGCAAATCACAGTCCTATTTTCAAAGGAAAAAACGCATCAGATGGTGATTCAATAGCTGGAAATGGACTGCTCTCCTGCAGGTGAAATAGTGACATCAAACCACAAGGAACCACAGAACAGTGATGAGATAGAAAGGAAATCCTCCACCTTCCAAACAAACTGCCTCTTACCAAAAGGAAAGATCCCAACCAGAGATCTTCTGTTGGCGTGTGGCTTTCTAACCCAGCCTGGGGGTCTATGTCACAGGATATCGTCTCACTGGTATCCAATGAATCTCCCACCGCTCACAGATGGTCAGTACTAATTACAGCTGGTATATAAGGCTCCATGCGTGGTGCTTCTATGCGCTGGGAAACCAACAGCATTTTGGACGGGAGATCCACCAGATATTACATCCACTTTGGTGTATTGGTACAAGCCCCGGGGTAAAAAAACAGAAGAAGAAGGAGGCTGTGCGGCGGCTCATGAGGAGCAGACAGTGTGATATAATGGGCACCTCTTCACTGAATTGCTAATGTAAGGGTGTACTTCACCACTCCACATCATGGTAAGGAAACACTACACTAACCACTTGTGTAAGAGGGCACTATGCTGTTCACCAATATAAGAGGCTACTTCTCCACTAAATCAGCAATGTAAGAGGGTTCTTGTCCCACTGACCACCAATATAAGAAGGGCACTTTGCAACTGTTTACTAATATAAATCAAGCCTAAACTGATAAGTCTACACAATGCATGCTCCAGACATACTCATGACTTCTGCACTTTCATAATTGACTGTTGCACTTTCTAAATTTCTCTTCTGTCCATTATTATTATTTGTTTTATTTTCGAATTATTCCTAATACATTTTGTTGTTAACATTTTTTAGTGTGGCATTTCAGTTGACATTTCTAAAGACAGGTGTAATGCAGTATATGGTATATTTTGGTAATTCTGCATTCTTTTCAGCTTTGCATTAATAAGTAATTTTCTGCTGTACATCAGTAAGAATATTGACAGAATAACAGTATGCTATTTTCAGTTAAAGATTATGGACTAAAGAATATTTGAATTTGACATGTGCTTTGGATAATCTCAAAGTCAATTTATACAAAACTGAGTTCATAATCTTTCCTTCCCCCATGCTGCCAATCGATGGCACAACTATCCATCCCTTCATGCTGGGATGTTAGGTGCAATCCTGGAGTTTCAACTCTCCTTTTAGTCCCATAACCAATCCCTTTCCAAATCTTGGCACCGCGACTTCTGTAATATCTCCTAAATACACCCTTCTTAATCAATAACACCGCAGAACCTCTCTTTCACCAACTAGTTATTTCTCGATTTGACTTTTGTAACTCTCCCCTTATTGGCCTACCTTTACATAGGCTATCCCCTCTTCAGTCCATCATAAATGCTGCATTACTAACCATCCAGTGTCTGATATGGCTCTTTACCAATCCCTCCATTGGCTTTCATTTACCCAACTAATAAAATTCAAAATACTAACAACAACCTACAAAATCATCCACAAATTTTCCTTCAACTACATCACTAACCTTGTTTCAAAATACTAATCAAAATGTTCCCTTCCTGCTATCTAGCACCCTTGTCACTTACTCCTATACAAGCCTCAAGGACTTCTCCAGAGCCTCTCCTATCTTCTGGAAATCCTTACCCCAATCTGTCTATCTCCCACTCTACCTTTAGGCGATCCCGTCTTTAACTTAGAAACTGTACTTTTGCTTTCTCCATCAGCTCATCCCTCACAGTTATTACAAGGTCCTCTGATTCATTTTGTATTGAATCATATTGTCCCTCTACCATCTTCCATTTTGTAAAGATCTGCACCGTTAGTGCTATATAAATCCTGTACAATAATAATATTGTAATGCTTTGCTTAGCATGTCTCTGTTATATCTAACACATTCAGTTCATACCAAAAGCTTAGGAATAGTTGTACACAACTTAAAGTTATTGCAAGGTACCTGGGCTACTGTCTACTACACCATCTTTCTGCTCATGACATAGCATCCAATCCCAGCAAGTTTCAGTATAGGAACGTATCTGTTCAAGAATATGGAGGACTCTCATCTCCTTCTTGGCCTGTCCTTCATCGGGTTGAGAGAATATCACATTATGAAGTGCAGCATTGGCTCTCATCCTTGCATCTTTGAAATTCTGAGAGTCCTTTGTTCTTCCATCCTGTTCTGTGTCATGAAGGATCTGGAGTAGCAGTGGAAGGCAGCCTGATTTTCGCATGGCTTGGCAACTCTCTTGTGAGCTGGACATGGCCAACAAAGTGCGTGACATGTCATCCTTATCACGTGTGGCCAGCATTGACAAAAGCCAGAACACCACCTCTACCTATGATAAAATAGACAATGACAGTCATCTACCATTATAACCTAGGTCTGTGAAACCGGTTTATGTTTACATTTCACTTCCATCACGACATCTTTTATGGGTAAATCATTTCCATGTGTACCTTATTTTCTGGTTGACCTGAGTTGTCTTCTGGTTGGGAAATATTCTCTGGAATTGGTCTGTCCACAGGCTCAAGGATTGCACAAGGCTGGGGGAATAGAACATAATTTACTTTGTTAAAATGTGGTTATACAATCCTCTTATTTAAAATCTGATCTAAAAAATTGGTGTTTTGTCTTTTTTGCCCAATTGTGACTTTTCAGTTGGCCTAAATATTTTCATGCAAACCTACCCAGATAAAAAAAAAATCACACAATTCATGAATTAAGGCAATCAGAATTCCTGATAGAAAAATGTAGTTGCGCTATAATAAAAATAAAATAATAACAAGTGATAAAGATGCAAATTAAGCAATATCAGCAGTGTGGATCATGAGTTCAGCAATATCAGCAGTGTAAATCATGAGTTCAATAAAGTCCAAAGAAGAAACTCAAAACTTGAAACACTCCACCACCAAAAGTGAAGAGACCATAAGAAATGCAGGCTTACCAGATGGCAAGGCAAGGATGGCTTGCGGCTGTAAACCCCAGCCCGGGCCTTTAGTCATAGACTGCAGCACACACCAATGGAACAAATTCATGGATCCTCAAGGGCGCAGATGTCACCAGATGGATGGGATACCCAAAAAATAAGGGCATTAGTTAATGAATTCCATTGGGTAATAAATGTAAAAGAGCGAGTAAATGTCCTGGATGGCTTAACTCCAATATAAAAATGCATATAAAAAGAAAAGGAGCAATGTCTTCTCTCTACTTCCATCCAGGACATTTGTTCTCTCTTTTACATTTATTACCCAATAGAATGCATTGGCTAATGCCCTTATTTTTTGGGTATCCCATCCATCTGGTGATATCTGTGCCTTTGAGGATCCATTGATTTGTTCCATTGGTGCGTGCTGCAGTCTATGACTAAAGGCCCGGGGTGGGGTTTACAGCGGCAAGCCATCCTTGCTTGCCATCTGGTAAGCCTGCATTTCTTATGGTGTCTTCACTTTTGGTGGTGGATTGTTTCAAATTTTGAGTTACAGAAGAATTCTTTTCAATTATGTTTCTTCTTTGGACTTTATTGAACTCATGATTTAGGCCGCGTACACACGATGAGACATGTCCGACGGACCGTTTCCAGCGGATTATTTTTTTTCTCATCGGATTTTGGTCCGATGGCGTGTACACACCATCGGACGAAAATCCCCTCGGGCTGAGGACGCAGTGACATGGCAGTGACGTTGATGCCGCCACGTCACCACTCCAGGAAGAAAAATACTTCCACGCATTCGTCGAATCCATTTGACGCATGCGCAGAGATTTCTGTCCGCTGGTTAGTGTACTAACTAGCGGACATATCCGACGGACATGTCTCCGGCGGACAAATTTCAAAGCATGCTTTATAATTTGTCCGCTGGGAAAACATGTCTGCTAGCCCGTACACACGATTGGATATGTCCGCTGAAACGGTCCGTTGGACCAGTTTCAACAGATAAATTTGATCGTGTGTACGCAGCCTTACACTGCTGATATTGCTGAACTCATGATCCACACTGCTGATATTGCTTCATTTGCATCTTTATCACTTGGTATTATTTTATTTTTATTATGGCGCAACTACATTTTTCTATTGTCTATTTGGTGTGTATATCACTTTTTAGTTGCAGCTTCAAATTGGTGTTCACGTAGCGCGGTATTTCTTCCCTAAATCAGAATTCCTGATTCTTGCATATTGGACAAAACTGCTTAAAAGTTTTCAAGCACTAAAAGTAGACTTGTACAGAGAGTATATAGAGGTGACCATTGCAGATTAATCCTTGTGAAAGCACTAGCTTTTTGGCTATTATGGTGGTCCAAATGCTTAGAGTCAGTGGCGGCTGGTGAAGTTTTAGGATGGGGGGGCGCAAGACCCCACCCATCCACGTTTGGTTCCTCCCACTTCTCATAAGCCACACCCCTTAAAAAATCCACACACTCCGTCCCCTGTATTCCACTTGCTTCCACTCATAGTGTCAGGAGTATACAGCTCAGCATCACAGGACAGAGTATATAGCCCCAGCATAACAAAGCATGGTATTATAGTGCAGCCTTACAGATCAGCGCAAACAAATGAAAAAGTTACACTGTTAGTAATGAAGGACTCTAAATGGGCACGAGATTACCAGAGACTGCAGACATACTGCATGAGATTACCAGAGACTGCAGACATACTGCATGAGATTACCAGATACTGCAGACATACTGCACAAGATTACCAGATACTGCGGACATACTGCACAAGATTACCAGATACTGCATTCGATTACCAGATACTGCGGACATACTGCATGAGATTACCAGATACTGAAGATACTGCATTAGATTACCAGGCTTTGAATGTGCAAATCAAATGCGATTTTGCACCACGCAGCAGTGTGAACCGGCCCTGAGCCTAGGTTTCCACAAATCTGATGGCTAGCAATTGGCTGTGCAGTTGGCCCATCAGAATGCAGTTCACATGCACAAAAAAAAAAAAAACGCTTTTTATTTAGGCTCCGTTTCCACTTGTGCAACTTGTCCTGCAACTTGGGACTTCAATGTTGCATGACAAGTTGTACCCCATGATTTCCAATGAGAACCATTCATATCTGTGCGACTTTAAGTCACAGCGACTTCAAAGTAGTCCCTGCACTACTTTGGTCCCACTTTGATGCAACTTGAGGTCCAAAGACTCCAGAATACACAGGCATTGCTTTAAGTCACATCAAAATTGCGTCAGAATCGTGCAACTTTCAGGCTGCGTTAGCCTGAAAAGCCTGAAAGTCGCAAGATTCTGCCACAATTTTTTGCCACGATTTTGCAGCGACTTGAAGCAATGCCTATATATTCTGGAGGTCTATGGACCTCAAACCACATCAAAGTGGGACAAAGGTAGTGCAGGGACTACTGTGAAGTCGCTGTGACCTGACGTTGCACAGATATGAACGGTTCTCATTGGAAATCATCGGGTACGACTTGTCATGCAACTTTCCAGTCCCAAGTCGCAGGACAATTAGCACAAGTGGAAACTGAGCCTAAATGAAAAGCAGCTTTTTGTGCATGTGAATTGCATTCTGATGGGCCAACTGCACAGTTAACATTTCTAGCCATCAGATTTGTGGAAACCTAGGCTCAGGGCCGGTTCACACTGCTGTCTGGTGCAAAGTCGCATGTGATTTGCGGCGATCTCCGTGCAATGCGATTAAATGTAAATTAGCCGGGGGGGGGGGGGGGGTTGGTGCTTGTGCCACTCCTAATGTTAAAGAACAAATAAAAGCTGGGTTGTGCTAAACACCTAATGTTAATAAGCCGGGGGGGGGGGTGTATGTGCCGCTGCTATCGCCGAACACGAATGTAAAAAAAAGTTGATAAGCGGGGGGGGGGGGGGGTTCAGCTGCTGCCACGAACACCGAATGGTTAAATAATTGATAAACGGGTGGGGGGGTTCCATTATTGTTGCCGAATAAATTGAATAAAAACTTAATAAGCAGGGAAGGGGGGGGGGGGGGTTGTGGCGCTAGTGTGGCTGCACTCTCAATGTACAAAAAATGTTGTCGCCAAACAAGCGGCTGAATAAGCTGTTGCAGCAAAAATCTTAATGTAAAAACTTTCCGGGGCCAATCTTAATGAACATTAAATATAAAAAAAACTGCTTTAATAAGCAGGTGGGTGGTGGATGAAATGTGACGGCTGTTATTTTTGCACTAATTCTAATTTACATATAAAAGACATTTTGCTAATAAGCCGGGGGGGGGGGGGGTTGAAATGTGACGGCTGCTATTTTGTGTAACCTATTTACATATAAAATAAATAATAAGCGGGGGGGCTGGAGAGGGGGGGAATGGTATGTGACGGCCACTATTCTTGCTGTAATTTAAATATATACATTTTTTTTTTTTTTTTAATAAGCGGGTGGGGGGAGGGGGGGGGGTGGTGGCCGCTACTTTCGCCGCGGATCGCGGGGGGGTGGGGTGGACGACACAGTAGATGATTAGCAGAGGGGATGAGGGGAATCCATGTGGGTGACAGCCGCTAATTTCATCCAAGTGGAGTGGTTGGACGGTGCTGCGGCTACCACATCAGTAGATGATCAGCAGAGAGGAAGAGAGGGGAATGCATGGGGGTGCCAGCCGATAATTTCACCGAGGGGAGGGGGTGGATGAGCGCTGCAGCCATAGCATATAGTAGAGGATCAGCAGAGGGGAAGAGGGGAATGTATGGAAGGCATAGCTTACCTGTTCCACATCCGCACAGGCGCTGCGTTCCACTGAGCGACGTCACTTCCTGTACCACATCGGAACACGGAAGTTGTGGCGGGATGGAGAGCGCCACAAAGGCGTTTTTTGGCTGCCAATGTAGCGCCTCGTCTGCAATCCCGTGATTGCACAGACGTGGCGCTACCCATACAGCACTATGCCCGGCGCCCGGCGCTCAGACACAGTGCACATAAGGACCTTTTTGTGTAATTTTTATTTTCTTAAAAGGAAAGGTGTTTAAAAAAAAAAAAAAAAATTTTTTTATCTTTTTTTTTTTTTACTGACTGGGGGGAGGGGGGGCGGCGCCCGGGCACCCCCTATGGACGGGCCCGCCACTGCTTAGAGTAAAGCTGTGTATACACATTGTGACAGTACGGCTCCCTGTCATAGTAGTTGTCGCCCACGATTCTCAAATAGGCAGGTTGAGAGGCTCCAGGAGGATTATTTCATTTGGAGGAAACAATTTTATCAGTTTCCTCTGTGGTTGGTTAAATCCAGTTGGGGACCTAGAACCTGGAGATTTCATAGCGATCTGGGTGGGATGGAATCTCCAATCCTGGGACCGGGTTTTGGGAACAGCCAAGAGTCTGGCTTGTTGATTGTGCAGCTGGGTTCTAGCAGAGCCAGGACCAGGTTTTCTGGCTCCACCCTCCCAAGGGGTCCAGACATGTAAGGGAGAAGTGTGCCTATTGATACAGGACGGTCTGATAGAGCAGACAGAGGGTCCAAGCCGATGGGCTGTAGCACCCAGAAAGCTGTAAGAGAGAGTGTCATCAGAGGTACAGAGTGAGTACCAAACAGGGACACAGTTACAGTACAGTGCTGATTTTCTATTTGTTATTTTGTTATTGCTTTAAAGTTGAATCCCCTGCGTGAAAATTCTGAATGGACATTTTCTTTGTTTAATAAACGTGGGCCAAAATGCCCTTAAACTGCATATCTGGCATGGACTAGCTTACTGTAAGCTTTACACCAGGGATATGCAATTAGTGGACCTCCAGCTGTTGCAGAACTACAAGTTCCATCAGGCATAGCAAGTCTCTGACAGCCATAAGCATGACACCCAGAGACAGAAGCATGATGGGACTTGTAGTTTTGCAAAAGCTGGAGGTCCGCTAATATCCCTGCTCTACACTAAGCTAAACAGCCTGCCAACGTTAAAAAGTGATGGAGAATGTGGGCAGAACTAAAGATCCTTGCATATACCAGTGAGCTACTCCAAGTACCCTTGGCCAGTAAAAGTGTAGATGAGAACTGGTTTGTGAGACATCATACTTAAATGAAGATGTGACCCCTACTACTGCGGTGACATTTTATTAAATTTTTTATTGCATTCTTTGTAAATTTGAGATCTGAGGTCTCTTTGACCCAAGATCTCACATTTAAGAGGTCCTGTCAGTTTTTTTTTCTATTACAAGGGGTGTTTACATTCCTTGTAATAGGAATAAAAGTTCCCCATTTTTTTTTTTTTTTTTTTAAAGGACAGCTTAAAAATAAAAGGTAAAATAAATAAGAAAAACTTTTTTTTAAAGCGCCCAGTCCCGCCGAGCACGTGCCCAGAAGCAAACACATACGTAAGTTGCACCAGTATGAGTATATGAAAACAGTGCTCAAACCACACATGTGAGGTATCACCGCGATCGTTAGAGCAAGAGAAATTGTTTTATCACTAGACAATTGGGACAACTTTACTGTTGTCTTATTTTTTATCAAAAAAAAAGTGTATTTTTTCCTAAAAATTTGCGCTTGTAAGACCACTGCACAAATACAGTGTGACATAAAGTATTGCAATGATCACCATTTTATTCTCTAGGGTGTCTGAAAAAAAATATTGTATATTATATATATATATATTTATTTATATATTTAAAATGTTTGGGGGTTCGGTCCTTATGTGGTTAAACAGCTCTGTGCTCTGCACAGCGAGGACACGATGCGCGTGGCTGTCGGCCGCGATGTCCATCGGCCATGCGTCATAGCAGGCACAAGAGCCAGAACAAGGATGTGTGTGCGTAAACACACCAAACCCCATTCGGTCAGGAGAGAAGAGACAGATCGTCTGCTCCTACTAAGTAGGAACAGTGATATGTCTTCTCCTCTAGTCACATCCCCATACTTTTTGAAACACCTAGCAGGGAACAGATTTAACCCCTAGTTAACATTTACACAGTAATCACTGCATTTTTATAGCACTGATTACTGTATAAATGTTAGTGGTCCCAAAAATGTGTCAAAAGTTTCTTATCTGTCCGCCGCAATGTCACAGTCCCAATAAAATCGCAGATTACCGCTATTACTAGTAAAAAAAACAATTATAAAAATGCAATAAATCTATTCGCTATTTTGTAGAAAATAATATGTAGAGGAAATTATATCGGCCTAAACTTTTTTACATTTTTTGGGGGATATTTATTATAGCAAATAGTATAAAATATAGTTATTTTTTCAAATTTTTGCACTTTTTTGTTTATAGCGCAAATAAAAACCACAGAGGTGATAATAATCACCATAAGAAAGCTCTATTTGTGGGAAAATAAGGACGTCAATTTTGTTTGAGTACAGCATCGCACGACCACGCAGTTGTCGGTTAAAGTGACGCATAGCGTTTTGCTTTTAGCCCAAAAAGTTAAATTTTGGTCTCATCTGACCAGAGCACCTTCATTAACGTTTGCTGTGTCCCGGACATGGCTTCTCGCAAACAGCAAACGGGACTTCTTATAGCTTTCTTTCAACTACCGTATTTATCGGCTTATAATGCGCACAGGTGTATAACACGCACCATAACTTTAAGAGGAATGTTTGGGGGGAAAAAATGTTCCACAGCCACCTGCGTATAACACGCAGGCACAGTTTACCCTCTTTTTTTCAGGGTAAAAAAGTGAGTGTTATACGCCAATAAATACAGTAATGCCGCGTACACACGATCATTTTATGTGATGAAAAAAAACGACGTTTTCAAAAACGACATTTAAAATCACTGTGTGTGGGCAAAACGTTGTTTTATGTCTTCAAAAAAACGACCAAAAAAAAATTCGAACATGCTTGAATTTATTGTGTCGTTTTTCAAAACGTCGTTTTTTTGTGTCATAAAAAGTGATGGTGTATGGGCAAAACGATGTTGAAAACAACGTTTTTAAAGCCTCGCATGCTCAGAGGCAAGTTATGAGACGGAGCTTCAATGGAACAGAGTGCCGTAGAACGTGGTGTACGTCACCACGCGTTGCTAGAGCATTTTGGAAAAACGATGGTGTGTATGCAACGTCGTTTTGGAAAATGACGTTTGAAAAACGTTGTTTTGTTTTATCACTTGAAACTTCGTTTTTTTTCATCACAAAAAATGATTGTGCGTACGCGGCATAAGTCTTTCTTGTCACTCTTTCATAAAGGCCGGATTTGTGGCGTGCACAACTAATAGTTGTTCTGTGGAGAGATTCTCCCACCTGAGCTGTGGATCTCTGCAGCTCCTCCAGAGTTACCATGGGCCTCTTGGCTGCTTCTCTGATTAATGCTCTCCTTGCCTGGCTTGTCAGTTTAGGTGGATGGCCACGTCTTAGTAGGTTTGCAGTTGTGCCATATTCTTTCCATTTTGGGATTACGGATTGAACAGTGCACCATGAGATGTTCAAAGCGTAAGATTTTTTTTTAAAACCTAACCCTGCTTCTCCACAACGTTTGCTCACTAAGATTATCTAACAAACCTCTGAGGGCTTCACAAAACAGCTGTATTTATACTGGGGTTAAATTACACACAGGTGGACTCTATGTACTAATTAGGCGACTTCTGAAGGAAATTGGTTCCACTAGATTTTAGTCAGGGGTATCAAAGTGAAGGGGCTGAATACAAATGCATGCCACACTTTTCAGGTATTTATTTGTAAATAAAATTAAAAACATTCATCATTTTCCTTCTAGTTCACAATGTGCCACTTTGTGTTGGTCTTTCACATAAAATCCCAAAAAAATACATTTACATTTTTGGTTGTAGCATGACAAAATGTGGAGAATTTAATGGGGTACGAATACTTTTTTAAGGCACTGTACATACACTCAACATTTTTCTCCTCCATCCCTTTAAGGTGTCCCTCCAAATGATTTTCAAATGTTTTCACTATGCATACTATAGAACAGCAGTATCTCCTGTGGTTGCACCAATATGCTGAAATGTTTCTGGTGTAAAAATGTCTTTTAGTAATTTGGTCCATATATTGATATTGTGCATGGCAACTTCAAATAAGATTAAAAGGGCAAGTGACATCTAATATCAATAACCCTGTTTTAATTCTGTATTTATGTTAAATTACATGGGAACCAGTGAATTAATTCACAAAAATAAACGTTTTACCTCTATAGTTTGTTCCATTCGTTGCATTTCTTCCAGCTGTTGTTCAATCTGCTCCATACGGGAAGCCCGGATCTAACAGGACAAAACCAAGTTAAAATCATGAGCATACCAATGGAAAGGTTGTTACTGGGAGAGAAAGTAAGAAGAAATCCAAAAATTTACAGTTGACACCAAAACAGCAGGGGAGTGGAAACATCTAAAAAGGGACACACGTTCTGGTAAGAAATGTCAATTATGAACTCTCCTCCTCAGTTTAGAAAGGCTTTCTTTCTGTCCCATGCAACTAATGCTTGTGCACATGAACCAGCACACAGATGAGCTTGGGGTAGTATCCAGCGTGCACAGACACATAGGCGCATTTGTGTACGCCAGTGTGCATTGGCATGAATGCCCACGTGCATTGGTGCCAACCTGTTTATTTAAAGGAGGTCCTGGTGTGTGCTAATCACTGGATGTTCTTTAGCTTCCTTGTGATCCTTGTTCCTGCTTTGCCGACTTATCTTGTGTTGCTGACCCTCCTGTTCCTGACCTTGCTCTGTGGATGCTGGATACTGACCTTGTCTTACCCCCGACTTTACTTTGCCTGCTTCCCTGGTGCTGACCTTGGCCTACTACTGGACCTTGCTCTGCTTTCTTCCCTGGCACTGACCTCAGCCTGCTTCCTGTGCATGCTCCTGCCTCATCGTGTATGACTCTGATCATGGCAGTCACTTACTACTAATCTATAGACACCCATGCTTTTTAGAGCATTGAACCTCAGTCATTACATTCAGGGGTGCTCAGACCAGAGCCGCAAGGGAAGCCCCCTTGTCAACACGGCCTCCAACCAAGGTACGTAACAGTGGGTCACAGGAGTGTACTTCCTTTCGAACTCCTGTGAACCATATTAAGCTGAAAGCAGGCTAAAGCCCCCTGTCAGCTTATGTCACTCCAGGCTTTGAAAGGACCCCAACTTTAATATCAAGATCTACTCAGATGCCTGCTGCTGACAGGCTGAGCCAGCCTTCATAGCCTGGCACTCCAGTGAGCACTGGAGGGGCAGAACAGAGAGCAGGTGACTGACAGCCACTACTCTCTGCTCAGTGAAGACTGAGAACTGATCAATCAGCAGTCATTGATCGTTCAGTTCTCGGTCTTAAAGGTGGCAGAGGACAGATGAAGCATCAGATCAATTCTGCATCCACCTAGGTGAGTATGTAAGTTTATTTTTTTTAAAATCCTGCTCCTTTCTCGGAACAGTCTATCAGACAAAGCAGGTAAGTATCTGTATGTCAGAAAAATGTTAATGCTTATCTAAGGACACATGTTTGATGATCGAGCCCTGAACGATTCAACGATCAGCTCTGAAAGTTTCTACCTATGAGGAGAGGGAGTGTGTGCCTTTCCTCCAATCAGCTGTCTTGGCTGTAGTCCCAGACTTTACTGCAGTGCTAACCAGGAAGAAAACAACTCCTAGCATGATCTGAACTTTCTAAACAGTATATAAAGCTGAAGACAGCAGATATACATGTAAAACTTATGTAAGGAGATTTGTTTCATCCCTGTTCATCATCTGAGGCTGTTCACTTCACTGGGTTTATGTGAATATTTACATCCCCTTTAAGTTGTTATATTGTGTTCTTTTAAGCCTGGGTATGCCCAATAGGCTTTTTTTTGTATAACTATACTTTTTTATATATATAAATACACACACAGTTGTGCTCATAAGTTTACATACCCTGGCAGAATTTATAATTTCTTGGCCATTTTTCAGAGAATATGAATAACACAAAAACTTTTCTTTTTTTTTCTTTTTGTTTGGCTGAAGCCATTTATTATCAATTAACTGTGTTTACTATTTCCAAATCATAATCACAACAGAAACTACCCAAATGACCCTGATCAATACAGTGTATTGCCTCCTTTAATATCAATGACAGCTTAAAGTCTTTTATGGTATTTGTGGATGAGGTTCTTTATCTTCTCAGATGGTAAAACTGCACAGGATCCCCAGCATCCAACTATGGGCTGCAGGATAGTCTCCCATATGTGCTCACCATCTTGTGCATGCATGCCCCGTAGGGGCCATTCTCCTAATTGTGACTCCCTGCAAGTCGAATGTGGTCCAATTGACGCTGCATCCTGGGGTGCCAGGTGACCGGGGAGCCATTGGTATTTATTTTAAGGCTTTTTAGTTGAAACTCTGGTCCAAGAAGGGTCCTTTTTATACACAACTAACTGCAAACCAAAAACCTCTGAAGAAGACCCCTAAGGGGTTGAAACGCATCAGTTTTGTATATGCACAGATGCATGTAATATGTCATGTTGTATAACAATTGTGTATGATTTTTTTTTTCTTCTTTTTACCAGAGTTTATATTATAAATGTCATGATTCATACCACATGTTTATATCCAATAAAATCTTTTAAACCTAATGCATATTATACATTATAATTATTGAATTTTTGCTTGCCTAAAAACCCCACTGGGGGAACTTGCCCATATCGCACACATCCGGGGTGAGCAGCACCATTTCCTCTCAATATGTATTTTCCTTTTCTGATAAAGCTGCCCATTCCTCTTGGCAAAACGCCTCCAGTTACTGTACATTCTTGGGCTGTCTTGCATGAACTGAACGTTTGAGATCTCTCCATAGTGGCTCAATGATTTTGAAGTCAGGAGGCTGAGATGGCCACTCCAGAACCTTCACTATGTATATTTTATTGATCTTGCATTGTCGCCACGCTCCCACCTATTACCTGTGAGTGAGGTATCCTGCTGCTGTTGTGGAAGGTCAGGTTTTCAGGTCTAGGATCCCTCAAAACGGCAATAATCATCTTTAAACTACCCTTGTGGAAATGCTTGATTGACCTATCTGTTGATTCAGAGGTCCATTGTAACGGCACCCCAAATGGGACAGGGGTTTAAAGCCGTTTAGGATATTTCTTTCCTGAACACAAGGCAGCTACCGACACTCCACAATCCGGCGAACACAACGCTTAAGAATTCCCCCATTAAGGAGATACACAGCTCTGTTTGAGGTTCATAAATGGAAATAAAGTCTAATGCGCTACTGTGAGTATGCAGATAAAGTGATTGGATAACATCAACAGGTCTGAGGCAGCTATATCTAAAGTGTCCACAATACACAAATCATAGTCAAAATCAAAAAATGTGATAAGCGCTTCAAATATGTGATGCGTGAGCACTACACAAGTACATACAAATGATAAACAAATGGGTGAATGAAGTAGCTACAAAAATAGCTAAAAGGTGTAAATGAATCCAACTCAAACAATGTGTCAATGAATAGAGTCCTATTCAACAAGTGCATCTAGGTGTCAATGAATAGAGTCCTATTCCACCAGTGCATTTGTGTACTGGGTAATGGGCAAAGATGTACAAGACAGTCTCTGTATAGTATTAGGATGGTGGACTGGGTGGTAGAATGGTAAAGGTCTTCACTCTGGCTGCTGTTCTATGTCTAGATATCCACACAGGTCTTGTAGTTCCCTTACCTTGAGGGTGCTATATATAGGCATATAGTGTGGGTCATCCAGGGTCCGAGGTCTCGCTTCCCAAACGTGTTCCCTCTCACTGCTCTGCGCCGCTGGGATGTTCCAGGCTCAGTGATCCAAAAAGGGAGAAGAAGTGAGTATGGGGGAAGAAAAAGCAAATGCCTCCAATAGTGAAGTAGGTATTGTAACAACGAGAGTAGTTTATTTGGATAAAAGGTGGTACACGAAGATAAAAAACAAGCTCAAGCAAACAGCGATCGTACTACTGCCTACTATCTATTGGCCTCCGGCTTGTGCGAGACCACGTGACTCCCGCACAAGCAGGAGGCCAATAGATTGTGTCCCGAACCAACCCCCCAATCCAGATGAGCACAGGCAACGGTAGCCGGAAGACTTAAGGCTACAGTGTCTCCTGTGTGTTGGCTCTCTGGGATGAGGTTCTTCTGTAGTAGGGTCATGGTGACGCCAGTATCACGTAGCCCATTGGCTACCTTTCCATTGACCCAGACAGTCTGCCAGTGTTGCTGCCTGTTATGCTGGTTAGCTGCTTGTATTGGATCTGCCTCGTGCAGGACGCCCCAATGTTCTTCCTCCTCCATGCATCGATCTGCGGGGGTTCCCCCTTGCTGGCTGTCTCCATGACTGTGACTGCCTGGCTGGATTCAACTGACAGTCTAGCTTTTTGTGCCCTAGTTGTTTACACCCGAAACACCTGATGGGTTGTGAGTAGCCCTGGGAGTTGAACCTGGGCTGCTGAGAATAAGTGGCTGCTGGAGGTGGTGCTGTAGGGCTGTACCACTGGGGTTGGTAGGCGATAACTGGAGGGGGTGCCACCGATCGATAATCCACCCAAGCTGTTGTCTTGACCACAGGGTTATCCAGTTTGCGGGCGTCTGTGTATTCTTCCACCAGCCAAGCTGCTTCAGACAAGGAGAAACGTTT
Organism: Rana kukunoris; assembly: GCA_029574335.1. NCBI lineage: Eukaryota > Metazoa > Chordata > Amphibia > Anura > Ranidae > Rana > Rana kukunoris. The sequence goes on from CM056049.1 coordinate 381,479,983, forward strand.
TCGATCCCGGATCCACTCTCTGACTCCCAGGGACAGTTTGTCAAAGAAGTGCTCCAGCAGGAATACCTGCAGCACCTCTCCCCCAGATTCTGCTTGGTATCCATTGACCCAGTGGGATGCCGTGCGGTGTAGGCGGAATGCCCACTCGGTATATGAGTCTCCAGTCTGCTTGCTCATCTCTCGGAACCGCCTCCAGTATGCCTCCGGTGTGACAGCATAATTTGCCAAAAGTGCTTCTTTTACCAGTTCATAGTTCATAATATCCTTATCTGGGATCGCCCTGAACGCCTTACTGGCCAGGCCGGACAATTTCCCAGACAAAATAGTAACCCATTCCTCTGTGGGCACCCGGTGTAGGGCACATTGCCGTTCAAAATCGGCAAGGTACCCATCAATCTCCCCTTCAGTTTTAATGAAATTTTTTAAAGCAGAAAAATGTATGTTTCACCTTTCAGTTGGTGCTGCTGTGACTTCTGCTGCTGCAGAAACTCTTTGATGTAGCCAATTTGCGTTCACAGCCACTATAACTCGGTCTATGATCTCCGGTGGAGGGTTAGGACCATAATGTGCCAGTCTTAGTTTAACAGCCCGATCAAAACTTGCCTCCTTTGGGTGTCCTGTCTGTTCAGCTCCATCCATTTCAAATCGTTCTGCAATAATGTCCCTCTTCTTACGGGTGTTGGCCACTCTGCCCCGGTTCTCCAATAAGTCCTTGAGGGAAGAGAGCCTCCATTGTCCTGTGTCCTCTTGTAGCTGTTCTTCTGGCGGTGGTAATCATACCACTGCTTGCCACCAATTGTAACGGAACTCCAAATGGGACAGGGGTTAAAGCCGTTTAGGATATTCCATTCCTGAACACAAGGCAGGTACGGACACTCCATAATCCGGCGAACACGACCCTTAAGAATTCCCCTATTAACGAGACACACAGCTCTGTTTGGGGTTCAACAGGAATGACCCTTTATTGAGAAAACCAGACTCATATACAATTTAGGACACTGCAGTAACCAAATGAACAATGACCCAACTCCACCCCCAACATCCTCAATACATCTTTTAGCAGACATCCTGTCTCCAGGGCCCTGACCTAATTTACATGAGCTTAATAACTACAGCTGATGATTCAGACACCTGACCTTTAGGCTGTCTGTTAACTTGCAATACATATTATCACAGGACTCCTTCATACAATACAGGGTCAATTAGCACAAGCCACAATGAAAGATCCTTAGAAGCCACCCTAGATTCATTTACATCACAACAGACAGACAGGTGGGCTGCAGTCCAAGACATATTCTGAATGTCCATTATTTTCTGGCTCATACTTTCTAAGAGCTTCTGGGTTCCACGAGCCCCCCCGTTACATTCGTATTTTGAGGTGAGCGGCTTGTACTTACGGTGGTGAAAGCACTAATACGGATTCAAGTAAAGGATATGTATTTGAGCACCCTGGTCTTTTTGGTGTTGCTTCTCTGCGTGTTTTTCAATTTCCCATTACTTCAATTGGCTTTTTTACTTGTATGAACTGGAACTGTTTTTATGATTCTTATTTGCCATATATGATTATTTTAGTGTTATTGTAGTGTTGTTATTTTTTTAGCGCTGCACTGTTTTCTATTTATATGTAGTTGTCCAAGGATTGTTTTGTTGACCTTGAGTGTTCAGCTGCTTAGGTTAGAAGTTTAGTTTTTGTGCTAACTGAACCCTATTCCATTTTTTGATTGATAATACATGGCTTCAGCCAAACACTGACCATGAGTGAAAGAACTGTTTTTGTGTTATCATTCGTATTCTATGAAAAATGGCCAAGAAATCATAAATTCTGCCAGGGTATGTAAACTTATGAGCGCAACTATATATATATATATATATATATATATATATATATATATATATATATATATATAAAAAACACAGAAACAAATGGCTTTATCTGATCGGTCTGATTTTATGTGTGCTATACACTAGAGACCACTTAGTATTTGACGCTTAATATAGCACTTGGTTTGAGGGAAAAGAAGATGACTAGAAATCTATTTTATTATAACATATAATACATAATTTGATGCTACTGTATATATGGATCGTCATAAACCTTAATACTATATCTGAAACAGATTAAATAAAGGCACTCCTGTGTTCTTGGCTTTCTGAGTTATAACAACAAATTCTAATGCATCCCAAGAAGGCTTTGAAGTTAAAGAATCAAATATACAATCTGAAAACCATGAAATCTCTCTTGGAATAAATATAAGTTGTGTTTTGGGTAGTTGCTTTTGTTAATGTCCTTACTTGAGTAAGATTTCTGCCTAATGCATGAAATTCCATTGACATGTACTTTCTTTCCATATGAACAGAATTAATTCATCCTGGCGCATTTGAGTGTATACAGATACTCCTCGTTTAACGACTTACCTGTTTAACGACTGCTCGGACTTACGACCAGCTCTCCCCACCTGAACGATCATTGTATTGTACAGTACAGTACAGTACAGAGTTTTCATTTGTGTTCTGTACTTATGCAAATTAAAACAACGTTATTGAGCTGGAGTTTTGCGTTTTAGACTTTTTTTCATAATACAGTACATTACAGTATTTAAAAATGCTCAAAATATATTGGTTTATTGTGACTCCTTGTTTAACAACCAATTTGTTTAACGATCTGGTTGTTGGAACGGAACCTGGTCGTTAAGTGAGGAGTATCTGTATGTGATTAGTATGCAGCGACTGTCTTTGTTTTCTGTATATCCTCCTGTGTAAAATAAATGCCCCCAGCTTCCAGAACATTTCTCTTTGTGTTATGTAAGTCACTAGGTGAAAATGTACCCAGACACTGGCATGGTATGTTACTGTCAGTAATAAACGTTGGTGAACTGTCAGGAAATTATCTGTATGTAACATCAGATTCCACACACATTTTAGGCTATCTATCTATAATATGCTGTATACATTTGGAGACAATTCACATTTCAAAGCCTCAGAAATACATTTTGTACCCTAGAAAAGGAAATGCCCCCAACCATCCCATAATCCACGGGACTGTCCCAAGATTGTAGCACAGTTCCGGTGTCCTAAAGATATGAGCTGTCTCTCGGACCTTAAAGAAGTTGTAAAGAAAAAAAATGTTTGCCTAAAATTAATGTCTGCTAGGTAGACAGACAAAATAGTGTAGTGATTCTGTTAACAAACGAGAAAATACCTATTAAATTCCTTCATCTATATCAGTGGTCATCAACCATTCCTGCAGGGCCCACTAACAAGCCAGGTTTTATGTATTGCCTTGGGGAGATGCAGACTAGAATACTGCAATCACTAGAGCAGCAAATGATATCACCTGTGATGTATTTCAGTTATCTTGCAAACCTGGCCTGTTAGTGGGCCCTGCAGGACAAGGTTGATGACCACTGATCTATATCACCTCCGGTGTTCTAGTTTCTGTTCTCTCATTCACTTCCTGGTTTGCGGCTTTCGTTCATGTAAGAACTACATTTCCCAGTATGCATTGCGGCACACCCAGTAATTCACACCTCCTTGAAGTCTCTAACACGTAGAGAGCATCCTGCCGCACAGATGTAGTTCCGAGGAGGGGGCGAGCATGTCACTGACCACTGCAAAAAAAGCCTCCCTTCATGGTGGTGAGTAACAATCAGACAAGCAGGAAGTGAACAGAACAGAGAAGAAATAGAGCAACTTCTGAGCAAAAACGAACAATGAGAAAGTGAAAAAAGGAATGACTGCATGTAAAGGATGCTTCTTATGAAAAAAAATATGTTTTCCTTTACAACCCCTTTAACACTCGTTCCAGCACCCAACTCCAACTCTTTGAACAAATTGTCCTGTGGCGCGATCTCAAGCCTGATATATACAGCAGGTGCCTAGTTCCTGTGGCAGGAGGAGGTCAAGAGAGAACAGCAGTGCTGCACACTCTCTGCAGTGCAAGGTAAGTGCTTTACCCCTACAGACCATCAATGACTTTCCCCCACAAACACTGTTCATCAAATCCCACCTCCACTGAATTTTTTTCCCCCTCATCTGACACATTTTTTTCATCCAACCAACACCAAGTCTTTTTTTTTTTATCACCATACGGCTGAGTTTGCGCTAGTATCACTGCATTAACACAAGTATGTTGCATTAAGGCAGGTATTTTACTTGTATAAAAAAATTATAGAAAACTTCTTAATTCACCATACACCAACCAATTTAACTGACATCGGTACCACAAAGTGTGCATCAACATTGCAAAATTATGTAAAAATAAATTACACTGCACTACAATTAAGGAGGGATATAATCAATAAGTACACATATATAGGGGGTCCATATAGTGAACTTGGTGTTGAGGTTTTCACTTTAGGATCAACACTGAGGAAAAGGGGGGCACTCTTTACGCCTAGAGGAAAAGAGATTTCATCTCCAAATACAGAAAGGTTTCTTCACAGTAAGAGCTGTGAAAATGTGGAATAAGAATTCGAGGAATCCCCCGAAGTGGGGCTTTGAAGGCAACGAGAATTTATAATGTTTTATACAAAATATATGATTTTATTTATAAATAACAAGGTATCAAAAAACACAAAAGTTAAAAGAAACAATAATAATGCAAGTCTTATATAGCGCTGTCTTACCCTAACTTGCCAGGCAAGCTATGAAGCCAGGCGAGCTTCTTGCCAGGCAAGCTTCTGAAGCCACAGCCGAAGCTGTAGCTCATCGGGTCTCGAGGCGCTTATATAGTAACATAGTCACTATTACCCAAATCAATGGTACTCATTTTACCGACCTCGGAAGGATTGAAGGCTGAGTGGACCCCGCCGGGATCGAACCTGTGACCCTGAGGGCTCAGGTGATCACAGATTGCTGCAACAGAGCATTAGCCTGCTGAGCCATCTTACCAGCTTGAACACAATGCACAATGAATATACAACTTATAAATGATCCACGTGGTAAGTACCAGGCCCTACGCGTTTCGGGTGTTCCCTTCTTCAGGGGCCGAAGTTCTGTATGGGATCTAGTAAATTTATGCAAAAAAATACATAATAAGAAAAGAAATATACATAGACAGGAGGCAAAATACATATACAAATACAATAATTCAAATCCATACCAATCAAGATGCTTTTCAAGTTGCAGATCATTGGGGGGTGTATCAACCATGGCGTGGAGATTTCCAAGATGGAAAGGAATAGGAAGACCTGGGTGCTGCGTTTCACTCGGCCACCTGGACCAAAAATTGTCACAAAACAATATACTGTCCTATAAATATGGGACAGTATATGAAAAACTATTTATATATGAGTATCTTGTGATTGGCAATAATAACAGAAACACAAGAAAAACAAACAAACAAAAGATTATCAAAAAGCATATACCAAAATTTAAGGAGTGCAGATAGTAGTCAAGCCTTAAAAGTTGCGGGCGGGCATAGGCACTAAAAATCTGTATATAATAATACAGAAAGTAATCAGAAAGGATAGCCGTAATTGGGGCCAAGAAAGCACATTAATTAGACCTGGGTACTCACATGAAGATGTAAACAGGAGCAGCGTAGCAAGCCTTCTGCCTTGTCAGGCTTGTAGGGAAAGGAGGACGTTTAAATATAGTGGGACGGTGGACAGGTGTAAAAGGTAGGCGTAATTTAGTGACGTGGCGTCACACAATAGGTCCGTGAATCAAAGTCTATGATGCAGATCGCGTCATGTAAGAGCATAGAGTCAGGGCGGAAGTAGGGTTTTTAATCACCGCCGCCCGGACATCCGCAGATGAAAATGTGATGACGCGGATCGCGTCGTAGGAAAACGAGGAGTGAGGGCGGAGGTGAGAGATGTAAACACCGCCGCCCAGAAAAAGACCAAAGTCAGGGCATAAGCCCCGTCAGCTCACCACGCAGATCATCTGCGTGGTAGGCGGGGCTGGTGTAACAGCAGTCATAGGACATCAGGGCGGAAGTGGAGAGTGTAGTCACCGCCGCCCGGGGACCCAGAAAGAAAAATTCAATGACGCTGATCGCGTCATAAAAAACTGATTAAGGGCAAAAGCAGGGAGCGTAATCACCACTGCCCAGCGTCATAGCGTGAGCCCCGACAACACACCACGCAGATCATCTGCGTGGTGGGCGGGGCCAACACAGCGTCCGTAGCAACGCCTTATGGGACTATATTAATGAACCAAAAAAACAAAGATAACATGATATCAAAAGTCACGCCAAGGCATGGCTGGCTGTAAATAAAAAGAAAGGGGTAAAATTGAATTTTACCCCTTTCTTTTTATTTACAGCCAGCCATGCCTTGGCGTGACTTTTGATACCAGTGTCATAGCGTGAGCCCCGACAACACACCACGCAGATGATCTGCGTGGTGGGCGGGGCCAACACAGCGTCCGTAGCAACGCCTTATGGGACTATATTAATGAACCAAAAAACAAAGATAACATGATATCAAAAGTCACGCCAAGGCATGGCTGGCTGTAAATAAAAAGAAAGGGGTAAAATTCAATTTTGATTACGCTCCCTGCTTTTGCCCTTAATCAGTTTTTTATGACGCGATCAGCGTCATTGAATTTTTCTTTCTGGGTCCCCGGGCGGCGGTGACTACACTCTCCACTTCCGCCCTGATGTCCTATGACTGCTGTTACACCAGCCCCGCCTACCACGCAGATGATCTGCGTGGTGAGCTGACGGGGCTTATGCCCTGACTTTGGTCTTTTTCTGGGCGGCGGTGTTTACATCTCTCACCTCCGCCCTCACTCCTCGTTTTCCTACGACGCGATCCGCGTCATCACATTTTCATCTGCGGATGTCCGGGCGGCGGTGATTATACACCCTACTTCCGCCCTGACTCTATGCCCTTACATGATGCGATCTGCATCATGGACTTTGATTCACGGACCTATTGTGTGACGCCACGTCACTAAATTACGCCTACCTTTTACACCTGTCCACCGTCCCACTATATTTAAACGTCCTCCTTTCCCTACAAGCCTGACATGGCAGAAGGCTTGCTACGCTGCTCCTGTTTACATCTTCATGTGAGTACCCAGGTCTAATTAATGTGCTTTCTTGGCCCCAATTACGGCTATCCTTTCTGATTACTTTCTGTATTATTATATACAGATTTTTAGTGCCTATGCCCGCCCGCAACTTTTAAGGCTTGACTACTATCTGCACTCCTTAAATTTTGGTATGTGCTTTTTGATAATCTTTTGTTTGTTTGTTTTTCTTGTGTTTCTGTTATTATAGCCAATCACAAGATACTCATATATAAATAGTTTTTCATATACTGTCCCATATTTATAGGACAGTATATTGTTTTGTGACAATTTTTGGTCCAGGTGGCCGAGTGAAACGCAGCACCCAGGTCTTCCTATTCCTTTCCATTTGGAAATCTCCACGCCATGGTTGATACACCCCCCCCAATGATCTGCAACTTGAAAAGCATCTTGATTGGTATGGATTTGAATTATTGTATTTGTATATGTATTTTGCCTCCTGTCTATGTATATTTCTTTTCTTATTATGTATTTTTTTGCATAAATTTACTAGATCCCATACAGAACTTCGGCCCCTGAAGAAGGGAACACCCGAAACGCGTAGGGCCTGGTACTTACCACGTGGATCATTTATAAGTTGTATATTCATTGTTTCTTTTAACTTTTGTGTTTTTTGATACCTTGTTATTTATAAATAAAATCATATATTTTGTATAAAACATTATAAATTCTCGTTGCCTTCAAAGCCCCACTTCGGGGGATTCCTCGAATTCTTTTTCCTTGTCTACCAGGGATGGTGGCAACATATTTAAGATCATATACCGAAGATGTTCCCCTTATATACTTGAAAATGTGGAATAGACTCCCTCCAGATGTGGTTCTGGCCAGCTCAGTAGATTGCTTTAAGAAAGGCCTGGATTCTTTCCTAAATGTACATACAGTAATATAATTGGGTACTGACATTTATAGGTAAAGTTGATCCAGGGAAAATCCGATTGGGTGATCAGAAAGGGTTTACAGCTTCCTCTGGATCAACTGTGGGTATAGGATTGGGTATATGGGATTGTATGATATTATTTTTTATTTATTTATTTATTTATTTTCATGGTTGAACTAGATTGACTTGTGTCTTTTTTCAACCTGACTAACTATGTATATAACTACAATATATAAATCAATCAATCAATCCAATATACATATAAAAAATCTAAATTGTCTGGGAAATTGTTCACTTATTAATTTAAAAATCAAACATCACTTAAAAGTTGGTTTAGTGAATTAGTTAAAGTTCATTAAAACACAGAGTTAAGCTTTAATATGAATTTTTATACATTTCCACTTTTAAAAATTATTTCACAAAACAATTGAGTGCATGCAAATGTAAGAAGTACTTTCTATACGGCAAAAAGTTTTGTGTATTCGGCAGACTGTAAGTTATGGTCATGCAAAATCCTATAGCAAAAAATAAGCAGTTCCAACATTGAGGTCTTCTTTCTCCAAAAAAAATCAATGGCCCAGATTCAGAGAGAATTAGATTATCGTAGCGTATCAGAAATACACTACGCCGCCGTTTTTTACCTGGCTCTATGTGGAATCCAGGTAGATTTTGTCCAGTAAACGACGGCGGCGTAGTGTATTTCTCCCGTCGCAATCCATCTACGCGAGTAGGGGGCGTGAAGCATTTAAAATAGGCGCGTTCCCGCGGCGATCGAACTGCGCATGCTCCGTTCGCAAATTTCCCGCCGTGCATTGCGCGAAATCACGTTGTTACGTCATTCGTTGTTTGAGTAGCGTCGTTTACGGACATTTCTATTCCCGAACGACTTACGTAAAAAAAAAAAAAAAAAAAATTTAATTTGACGCGGGAACGACGGCCATACTTAACATGGGCTACGCACCGCAAAAAGCTGGTCTAACAGTACGTAAAAAAAATTAGACGTAAGCGATTGCGAAGACCGCTCGTATCTTCGTGGATCGCCGTAAAAACTCATTTGCATATCCCGACGCATCAAAACGACGCAAACTCCTCCCAGCGACCGCAAAAATATCGCAGCGTAGATCCGAAGGCTTACGAAGACGTAAGCCTCTCGGATCGAAGCCCGAAGCCGCCGTATCATGGTTTGAGGATTCAAACTAGTGATATAGCGAGCAAAATTTGAAATTACTCCTGTCTAACACCAGTTAGACAGGCGTAATTGCTCTATGAATCTGGGCCATTATTTCTACTATATTTGGTTTCTTTGGAAATGAGTATTATTCAAAGCCATGAACATCACATTGAGGCCTGAATCTCTTTAACAATCCCTATAGATACAGCCCTACCTAATTTGGGGATCCATCTCCTTCTCACTCCTCATTCAAAATCTAAATATCCTTCCCTACTTAAAGTGGATGTAAACCCTCACATATACTCAGTGAAGTGAACAGCCTCAGGTGATACACAGGGATGAAGCAAATCTCCCTACATAAGTTTTACATGTATATCTGCTGTCTTCATCTTTATATATTCTTTAGAAAGTGCACATCTTGTTACAGATTTTCTCTTCCTGTTCAGCACTGGGATTGGATTATTGTCATACAACCAAGACAGCTGATTGGATGAAAGGCACACACCCCCACTTCACATTGACAAAAGAAGGAAGTAATGTGCAGAGCAGCACTCTGCTAATTAATTTATAGCATCCTCCCTCGACACAAACTTCAGGCTGCTTTTATCTCCTGTGTCAGAGAACTTGTCAGAAGTTATCAGGCTGATAACAGAGCTACAGGACAGAAGAAACACACAGGATATAGTGCTTTGGAGAGAGATAAATAAACACTACAAATATATGTGCCCAGCTCAAATTTCATGAATTGGGTTTACATCCACTTTAAGTAACTGTAAGGCCGCGTACACACGTCCGAGAACCTCGTCGGGCTATGAGCGGTCGGAAAGCTCGTCGAGCCAAATTTCCTCATTGAACAACGAGGAAATAGAGAACCTGCTCTCTATTTTGGCTCGACGAGCTTCCCGACGGGATGCTCGCCGAAAGTGTACACACGACCGAGTTACTCGGCAGAATATGTCTCCCAGCGAGCTTCTCGCTGGATTCTGCCGAGAAACTTGGTGGTGTGTACGGGGCCTCAGGCTTGCTTTCTGCCTGGCAATCTGCCACAATATCCTAATTTAGTTGGTATATGTTTAATTAGGGTGTCAAACATATCCCATATTTTTTACTACATCAGGATCCATACCTAGCCATAAGCCACATCTTTTAAACACAGCATGAGAAAATATTGAAAGTCCAGTAGGCCAAGAATAGCCAGCAATATCCTATATAATTGAAAATCTGCTGAAGGCCTAGGCATTCCCAAACTTAGCAAATAATTTGCAGTAGCACAAATTGTGTTCTTCTCACGCAACCAGTGAATTGCCCCTTTGGATGTATTGAGGCATTGTGGAATGCAAACCATCATCAATCTACAAGCTTATTTGGCTATATTTTAGAGATCTTCCACTGAGGACCTGACTTTAAAATGGTCCCTGACTCCCTTCTGAAATGGGACAAAGTTATATTCTTTAGTCTCACCTTCTCCATTAACCTATTGCTGCCATAGTAAATTGTCCCCTCTTTGCCCCTGCCCAAAAATAACCACTGGTTTTACTAAGACTGCTAAAGAAGTTAATTCGTATATAAATTTGTCCCATCTCTGTTTTCAAATACTGAAGTACAGTGCTTTGTTAAGTATTCATATTCCTTGAAATTTTCCACATTTTGTCATGTTACAACCACAAACGTACATTTATTTTATTGGAACTTTCTGTGATAGATTAACACAAAGTGGCACCGAATTGTAAAGTGGAAGGAAAATGATAGATGGTTTACAAAATGTTTTACTAATAAATATGTGAAAAGTGTGGCATGCATTTGTATTCAGCCCTTTTTACTCTGATACCCCTAACTAAAATCTAGTGGAACCAATTAGTAGATAGAGTCCACCTGTGTGTAATTTAATCTCAGTATAAATACTGCTGTTCTGTGAAGCCCTCAGAGGTTTGTTATAGAACATTAGTGAACAAACAACATCATGAAGGCTAAGGAACACACCAGACAGGTCAGGGATAAAGTTGTGGAGAAGTTTAAAGCATTATAAGGTTATAAACATATATTCCAAGCGTTGAACATCTCACACAGCACTGTTCAATCCATCATCCAAAAATGGAAAGAGTATGGCACAACTGCAAACCCCCCAAGACGTGGCCATCCACCTAAACTGACAAGCCGGGCAAGGAGAGCGAATGTGAACAGTAGCTAGGGCACGAACATGGAGTTCTGCCAAATGGATGGATTGGATGGAGCCAAATACAGGCAATTTTAAAAGAAAACATGTAAGGCCGCGTACACACGGGGAGACATGTCCACTGAAACATGTCCGACGGACCGTTTCCAGCGGACATGTCTCCTCGGATTTTGGTCACACCATCGGACGAAAATCCCCTCGGACTGAGGACGCGGTGATGTGGCGGTGACGTTGACGCCGCCACGTCACCACTCCAGGAAGTAAAATACCTCCACGCATGCATCGAATCCATTAGGGAGATGCATGCTTTGAAATTTGTCCGCTGAAAAAACCTGTCCGCTAGGTCGTACACACGATCGGATATGTCCGCTGAAACTGGTCGGCGGACCAGTTTCAGTGGACATATCCGATCGTGTGTACGTGGCCTAAGAGTCTGCTAAAGACTGGGACATAGGTTCACCTTCTAGCAGGACAAGGACCCTAAACATACAACCAGAGCTACAATGTAATGGTTTAGATCAGGGGTCTCCAAACGTTCTAAACAAAGGACCAGATTAATGTCCTCCAGACTTTAAGGGGGCCGGACTGTGGCCATCAGGAGTACAAAATCCCCCATCATTGGGAGGAATTCTGCCCCATCATTGGTGTCATTGGGAGGAATTCTGCCCTATCATTGGGAGGAATTCTGCCCCATCATTGGGAGGAATTCTGCGGCATCATTGGTGTCATTGGGAGCAATTCTGGCCCATCATTGTGAGGAATTCTGCCCCATCATTGGGAGGAATTTTGCCCCATAATTGGTGTCATTGGCAGGAAATCTGCCCCATCATTGGGAGGAATTTTGCCCCATCATTGGTGTCACTGGGAGGAATACTGCCCCATTATTGGTGTCATTGGCAGGAAATTATGACCCATTATAGGTGTCATTGGGAGGAATTCTGCCCCATCATTGGGAGGAATTAAGACCTATCGTTTGGAGGAATTTTGCCCCATTATTGGTGTCATTGGGAGGAATTCTGCCCCATCATTGGTGTCATTGGGAAGAATCCTGCCCCATCATTGCTGTCATTGGGAGGAATCCTGCCCCATCATTGGTGTCATTGGGAGGACGTCTGCCCCATCATTGGGAGGAATTATGACCCATTATTGGTGTCATTGGGAGGAATTCTGCCCCATCGTTGGGAGGAATTCTGCCCCATCATAGGTGTCATTGGGAGGAATTCTGCCCCATCATTGGTGCCAATGAATAAAAAAGCACCCCAAGGGCCGGATAAAATCAAGAAAAGGGCCACATATGGCCCCCGGGCCGCAGTTTAGATTAAAGCATATTCATGTGTTAGAATGGCCCAGTCAAGGTCCTGACCTAAATCCTGCAAACATTAAAAACTTTAGAGGAGGGCCATAGCCCAAATTCTGGGAATATTTTATTATTAATTCATTATTCCGATATGTCCTATTGGACGGGGTACCTCCGCAACAAAATAGCAATCTAGAAATCAATGTAGAGGTGACCTTTTCAGGACACCTCACCTCAAAGGAGTTGCATAAGGAGAACCAACCTCGGCATGTAGAAAAAATATTCACCAATTAACAAAAAGTATATTGAGTAAAATAGCCCATACATCAAGAAACCAATGATTAAATACAGTGGACAAAATTTTCACACACACACACATCACAATAGGGCCTGCACTACATACATGCGTAGTGCATTCAGTCTCTCATGGTAACTGCCCAAAACTGGATCCAGGGATAAGGTAGGGGTCCGGGGTCCCTGCACCTTGCAAACCTAAATTGAGGTAAATGCACGGTGGGGGGGGGGCTTGCGCTTGGATTCCAGATTCAGGTAGATGGGCGCTTCTTTACTTTGGAGTAACGTTTCTCATTTACGTTACTCCGCCGACACTTTCGGCGCAAGTACTGTAATTCACATAGCACTTGCTCCTAAACTTGCGCCGGAGTAACGAAAATGCGCTGGCGTAACCCGACGCAAGTGGAAGTGGGTGTGATCATATGTAAATGATGGGCGGAGCCCAGCGCAGAGGCTTACGTTCAGCGCATCATCCACGGAGCATACGCAGTAAGTGAGGCTTCACTCGCCCCCTTGTGCGCATGCTCACAACTTCCGTCGGCACCACTTCACGGGAAACGTCAGCGCAATGCGTTCCGTTGGGCGTTTCCGGCACTAAAGTATATCCTGTTCCCCCTCCCCGCAGTTACTTTTGTTCTGAGATGGCTGCTCCCGTTCCCCGCAAACACACAGGAGAAAGCTGAACTCTAAAGGCCAGGAGCTGTCAGCCGTCATCTCGGCTATGGAGACCTATGATGTCTTCCTCCATGGCTGTAAAAGTTGACAGACAAGCATGGACAGAGGTGTTGTCCTGCAAGTGGGGGTGCTCAGCTAGCTCTTATCGTCGGTAACGCTGCTCTAGCTGCTCTCCTGCTGACCTGTGGCCGTCTGGAGTAAAGATAAAGCAGCTATTTGTAGAAATAACTTTGCGCCGGACGGACGAGATACGCGCGGCGCATGTAGCCAGCGTATGGTGCTAATCCGTTCGCGAATCGGGAAATCTCCCTCATTTGCATATTTGCAGGGGAAATCAATAGGCGTGACTGATGCGCCAAGCGAAATTATGCGCTGACGAGACTCTGGCGTCGGAAAGTTAAGCCGATCGGAAATGGCCCGTTTTCTGTCGCATCTAGTTTGGTGGGTATACGGCCACATAGAAACGACGGCGCATCTTCACAGTTACGCGGCGCATATCGAAATACTCCAGCGCAACTCTACCTGAATCTGGCCCTATGTGTTGGTCTATGACATAAAATCTCAATAAAATACATTTACGTTTTTGGTTGTAACATCACAAATTGTGGAAAATTTCAAGGCGTATGAATACTTTTTCAAGGCACTGTAATTGGAGAGAAGGAGATCATATTTATATTCTTTTGGACAAGTTAAGAGTTTTTCAAAACCAGGAAAAAAAACAATCCTTGTCAGAGCATCATATACAAATGGTTTATGTAATGCTTTTTATTCTGTTTTACTTTTATCTGACACTTTTAGACCTTACCTGTGCTCTTTGCATCATTTCATCTGCTGTACCAAATCTTTCCTCTAACACACAGCGCAGGTGCTGAGACTCAAACTCTAGCTGCTGACGGATCAGGTCAATCTGCATTGAGAACTAAACATACAAATGGTGATCAGAGAGAACTGTGAAGAGTAGATACCCATCCCTTTAAAATCACTTCCAAGGACCCATTGTTGCTGAACTGCATAATCTGGTAAAACACAACTGGCAATTGACAACTGTGGTTCACTTCATTAACATTACCATATATACTTATAGTATTTACAGTTTACTAATATAATCTATTAAAAGGGTTGTAAAGGTTTGTTTTTTATTTTCTAAATCGGTTCCTTTAAGCTAGTGCATTATTGGTTCACTTACCTTTTCCTTTGATTTCCCTTCTAAATGTTTTTTTTCTTTGTTTTCTTTGTCTGAATTTCTCACTTCCTGTTTCTCCTCAGTAAGCTGTTCAGTAATCTGTTCTGACTGACTTTCTACCGCTCAGATGATGGTGGAAAGCTTACTGAGGAGAAACAGGAAGTGAGAAATTCAGACAAAGAAAAAAACATTTCGAAGGAAAAGGTAAGTGAACTGATAATACATTAGCTTAAAGGAACCTATTTCGAAAATAAAAAATGAACCTTTACAACCCCTTTAACTTATAAATATTACAGTTTATAATTGTTTGCATCTTATTGGAAACATACACAGACCCCTTTTTTTATTTGATTTTTTAGAATAGAGTGGTTAAGAGTTATGACCTCTATCAGTTTTTTGCATCTATTTGTCCCTGACAAAGCTTGACAAAGATTCTAACCCTCTAAATTTAATATGTGCATGATATTTTTCATATACTTTTTAAAAAAGGTCTCCATGCATACCGTTTCCACTTGGGGCAGCTCCTCCAAACGCTTGGACAGACTTTGAAGCTGGGAGTAGTACCATAGTTTCTCTTTTTCTTCTTTGTCTATTTCTCCCAGCAATAGAGATCTGGGAAAATAAATCATTATTTTAGATAAGCTATTTGTGGACTGACAGACTTCTCTAGCTACTCTCTTAATATTTATGCTGAACAATTTGACTGTTATTATGTGCATGCCAGAAAATGTTGTTTTGTTTAATTTTCAGGTATGATTCCTTAGGCCGCGTTCACACGATCAAATCTGTCTGCTGGAAACGGTCTGCTAGACCGTCCCAGCAGACAGATTCGATCGTGTGCACGGGCGAGCCGACGGATTTGGCCACCCGACAGATTTCAAAGCATGCTTTGAAATCTATCGGGTGGGAACCCGTCCGCCCGACATGTCTGCTGGTTAGTACACTTACCAGCAGACATGTCGTCTCGTACCGGCGCCGAATGGATTCGGCGCATGCGCGGAAGTGTTTTACTTCCTGGTGCGGTGACGTGGCGACGTCAACGTCACCGCCACGTCACCGACACGTCAGCGCGCCGTATGCTGGCGGGGATTTTGGTTTGCTCGTGTGTACACGCGAGCAAACCAAAATCCAAAGAGACAGATTTGTTCAAATCGGTCGGTCCGACCGATTTGAACAAATGAATTGCCTCGTGTGTACGAGGCCTTAAATGAAGAATTTATTGTATTGTAGATGCATTTGTTAATAGACCATATTCGTTTTCGGAATTGGTTTCATATCTTCAGTATTTAATTAATTTAATTTGAAAAGGCCTTGTTGTTAATAAGCAGAAGGCTGCCATGTCCTTAACAACTATTAATCATCTACTGTCAGCAGGATTCTCTGCTGTCAGCAGAATGTAAACAAAACAGGTGACGGTTAAAATTTAGAAAAGAAAAAAACAGTGCAAGGGTCCCTCCCAATCTTTACCAGGTCCTTTTTGGTCTTATATGGATTTTGAGGGGAACTCCACACCAAAAAAAAAAAAAAAAACAGTGTGCCGCCGCCCCCTCCCCCCCCCAAATTAATACCAGATTTTTTTGGAGAGCCTTAAGCCAAAATAGAAAAATGGAGTGGGGTACCCCTAAAATCCAAACCAGACACTGTTTGGATGCAGCCCATCAGGCCAGGAAAGGGAGGAGGATGAGCCAGCCCCCCCGAACCTACATGGGAGGGGCTCAAAGCACCTTGTCCGCATGTTTATAAGAACAAGGACCTCTTCCCCACAACCCTAGTCTGGTGGTTGTGGGGGTGCGGTGTGGTGAATTATCAGACTCTGGAAGCCATCTTAAAAAAATAAAAGCCCCCAAAGTAGATCCAACATCAATCACGATGAACGCCTGCTGGCCGATAAACATGACCAGTCTTGTGTCCCGTCACTCACCAAATGACAGGTAAACATGGGGGGGTGGGTTCACCTAGGTTTTTTAATAAAGGGCTTGTCAAAATCTGTCTCTTCTTTTTTACTTTTGACCTTTTACTTTGTACCTCATACTCATTCACTTGAGGGGGGTGTTAAGATCTGGGGGCCCCCTTGTTAAAGGGGACTTCCAGGATTCCGATAAGTCATCCCTAACCACTGGGCCGGTGTAGTAGGGAAGAGCCCATTGTCCTCATTAACATGGGGACAAAGTGCTTTGGTGGGCCCCCTTCCCCATAGAACCCCCCCCCCCCCGTGTTGAGCACGTGTGGCTTGGTATGGTTCAGGAGGGGGGCACTCGCCTGCCAGGCTGCACGTTCAAATAAGGGTTTGGTATGGATTCTGTGGGAGACCCACATTGTTTTCTTTTTTTTAACACTTGTTTTGTTTACATTCTGCTGACAGTGGGGAATCCCGTTCACAGCAGATGAGTCATGGTTGTAAGGGACACAACGGCCACCTGCGCCTTAACAACCACCTTCTCATTTAATCTGAATGATTTGAATAAATCTGAAAATGTCATTATAACTTTTTTGGGATTTGTTCAGATTCGTCACTATGCCCATTCGGAAATTTGGATACAGCCGAATCTCTGAAAAATAAAATTTTAAAGCCCCGTACACACGGGCTGAATGTCGGGAGACAATGGGCAATTAAACGGAAAAAAAAACAGCCGACATTCGGCCAGTGTGTATGTCAGTCAACAGAAGCCAGCTGTTTAACCAGGTTCTGATGGACGTGCATGCTGGAAAACCCGCAGCTGACCGACTGCTGATCAGCACTCTCAGCCAATGGCACAGAGCTCTGATCAGAGTGTTCTGGTGGGGGGTCGTCAGCCTATCAGAACAGAAAAGCTCATTGAGGGAGATCGCTGAACTAACCTGGCATTGTTAGTACAGCAGCTCCTGACCGTAGCTGACAGTATTTTTTCGTGCAACCCAGCGGGTTGTGTGTACCCAGCTTTATCTTTAGCTGAACGCTTAGCAAATGTCTAGTTGTTATTGAACATACTATCAATTACAGAGAGTTCAAATATTTTTTAAAATACTTTAGATGTGCTAGAACTTTCTACTCCAGCATCTAATAACAAATGCTTTTAATTAATTGATCAAAAATGTTATTCATAGCAAATCTTTAAAGCATAAAGTAATACTAAAGTCTAATTTATTCTCTTTTAAAAATAACAAACATGTCATACTTACCTGCTCTGTGCAGCGTTTTTTCACAGAGCAGACCATATCCTTGTCTACTCTGGTCCATTTTGGCCCAGCTCCCTCTCTCTCCTCATTGGTTCACTGACTTTGATTGACAGCAGCAGGAGTCAATTGGGCTTTGCTGCTGGCTTAGCCAATGAAGAGGGACAGCCAAGACTCTCACACAACATCGTTGGATCGAGATGGGGCTCAGGAAATTTTTGGGGGGTTGCTGGACACAGAAGGTTTTTTTATCCTAATGCATAGACTGCATTAAAGTGGTTGTAAATCCACTTTTTTTACTTTTACTTACAGGTAAGCCTATCATAAGGCTTACCTGTAGGTAAGGAGAATATCTCCTAAACCTGTACGGTTTAGGAGATATTCCCCTCGCAATGTGCCGCTGATTGCAGCGGCGCATGCGCAGGGGATATCCACGGCGAAAGGACCGGCAGCCGCCGACCCATTGCCGATTTGAAATCTCCCGCGCGTGACAGAGCTGGAGCGGCGATACCCGGAAGACAAGCCGGAGCAAGATGACATCTCGCTCGGCGTGGACCAGGTAAGTGTTTTTCACCTCGTTCCGAGATAAGCGGTGCATACTAGCTGATTATGCCTTTTGCCTTGCAGGTTTACAAAAAACCTTGCAGGTTGCGGCTTACTACCGCTTTGACATATATCTAAAACCAATAAAATGTTAATTGGATAAGTTAAGGGAGTTTTGGATAAGGTATAGAAGGGTTAAAACTAGAGTTGAGCGAACCCAAACTGGATTTTTGGATTTTTTGTACCCGGACCGAAACCCAAACAATTTACTGTAAGTTCGGGTTCGGTGTTCGGCAATGTGATGGCACGCTGCAGGGCAGCCAATCACCATTTGTTTTACTTGTGTGACCTAGAAGCCATCACAGCCATGCCTACTAATGGCATGGCTGTGATTGGCCAGTGCAGCATGTGACCCAGCACGTGACTCAGCCTCTATATAAGCTAGAGGCACACAGCACAGCTCGTCACTCTGCTTTAGATAGGGTAGGGAAAGGCTGCTGTTGCTGCTCTTCTGAGGGAGAGAATTAGATAGGAGTCAGACTGTCCTGCTTTAGAAATCACATTACTCAGCGATCTACATAGCATTAGATAGTTACTTTAGGGAAAGGTTCCTGCTTCTGCTTGTAGGGAGAGAAATATATAGGAGTCTGTCCTGCTTCTGAAATCTAATTACACCAGCACTGCATATGTTACTGTGAGATACTCTGCAAGATACTTTGGGGGAAGGTTCCTGCTTGTGCTTGTAGGGAGAGAAATATATAGGAGTCTGTCCTGCTTCTTAAATCTAATTTCACCAGCACTGCATATGTTACTGTAAGATACTCTGCAAGATACTTTTTTTCTATTGTGCTATTCAAAAAAACATCCATTTAGGGCAAAAAAAAAATTGTAGTGTTTCCTCTATATCTGTACGTGTGAGATAAACACTGGTGTTCTTCTATTGTTCTATTCAAAAAACACCCATTTAGGGCAAGAACATTTTTTTTTGCAGTGTTTCCTCCAGTGTTTGCCGTGTTTCCTCTATATCTGTATGTGTGAGATAAACACTTTAGCTAGTGTTCTTCTATTGTTCTATTCAAAAAACTCCCATTTTGGTGCAGAAAAATATATTTTGCAGTATTTCCTCCAGTGTTTGCCGTGTTTCCTCCATATCTGTACGTGTGAGATGAACACTTTAGCTAGTGTTCTTCTATTGTTCTATTAAAAAAACACCCATTTTTGTGTAAAAAATGTTTTATTTTTTATTTTTATGTATTTTATGTTATTTTAAGTTATTTCCCTATCCACATTTGTTTGCAGAGTACTCGCCATGCTCTTACCATCATGTTGCTGCCATTTGCAGCCCTCTAGCCCATTTCTTTTTTAGAGACATTTTAGTAGTCAAAAATTCGGGTCCCCATTGACTTCAATGGTGTTCGGGTTCGGGGTCAAGTTCGGGTCAAGTTCGGGTCCCGAACTCAGACTTTTCTCCGAAGTTCGGCCGAACCGGTCGAACCCGAACATCCAGGTGTCCGCTCAACTCTAGTTAAAACCCCTGCCAAGGTTTTTCTTTGCCTCCTGTGTCTCCTCAGGAAAATTTCCTTTCACTTTACTGGACACAACACCCTCTTAAACAGCTGTCATCCCACCAAGTGTCCCCATTAAAAGACTTGCCCTTGTTCCAGTGACAATTCAAAATTGGTGATTTTTCATCACTTTCAGATTTTGATAATGGTCGCGGGAACAAATTGAAACGGTAGACGTCACAGATAGCAGTAAAACCTGACAAAGCTACTGTAAATCCAAATACACCAACTTTCTATAGTACGTATATTATACATGTTAGTGCCTGTCAGTTTTACTTTCTTGTATAATACAGAAAATTTAATTTTGTAGCTTTCCTAAATGAGCTACTTTCTCACCTTTCCCTCTCCAGTTCTGCTTTTAAAATTCCACTTGAACGACCCTCTGCCCGTCCTTTCTTCTGAGGATTATCTGATTGTTGAGATGGTGCTGCAGAAGCCCGACCCAGGATCATTGAGGATTCAGAAGAACCAGCAGTTGCATATTGATTGTATAAACCATGGGCATCACCTTGCAGAGAACAAATGTGGGTTAAATTACCAACTCTTTTATTTTTTAAGCCTGCAAATTAAATTATATATAGCATAATAAACTGACTCTAAAAAGAAAAGGTTTAAGACTACTCAACAAATCATTCATTTTTTCAGATTCCAAGGATTGTTTCTTAGGAAGTTCATTGAATTGTGCCCGAAAATTCCAAACCTAAAATTGAACCCCACTGAAGTCTGTTGGGGATGAATCTTGATAATCAGTTGGGGCATTTTCAAGGCTAATAGTCAAGGAATCATCAAAAAAAGGTCACGCTGAGCTGGGCAGTGCCATGAGGGACATGTACGAAATGCAAAAAAGAAAAATACTATAGGGTAGGGAAAAAAAACTCCTTTTAATGCAACTTTGAGGGTCACATGGGAAAAACAACAATCCTTTAGTTTACATAATTGGAAGATGCCTTTAACCTGTATGTAGTGTTATAGAACAGTATGATTTTGACAGACACGATCAGCAACACCATGTTTGTATTACATACTTTAGATGTGTACTTTTTTTTTATCTTTTCAATTTAGCTTGGCTTAAAGGGGTTGTAAAAGTACATTTTTTTTTTCCTAAATAGCTTCCTTTACCTCATCCTTCGATTTTGCTTTTAAATGCCCTTATTTCTTTTGAGAAATCCTCACTTCTTGTTCTTCTGTCTGTAACTCCACACAGTAATGCAAGGCTTTCTCCCTGGTGTGGAGTGTCGTGCTCGCCCCTCCCTTGGACTACAGGAGAGTCAGGATGCCCACTTAGGCCACGTACACACGATCGATCAAAAACGATGAAAACGGACTGAAGGTCTGTTTCATCGGTCCAAACCAATCGTGTGTGGGCCCCATCGGTCAGTTATCCTTCGGTCAAGAAAAAGAGAACTTGCTTTATAATTTAACCGATGGACGCCTTACCGATAGGTCAAAACCGATCGTTAGTATGCAAAAGCATCGGTTAAAAAGCCGTGCATGCTCAGAATCAAGTCAACGCTTGCTTGGAAGCATTGAACTTCATTTTTTTCAGCACGTCGTTGTGTTTTAAGTCACACAATCGTTTTTTTAACCGATGGTGTGTAGGCACATCAGACCATCAGTCAGCTTCATCGATTAACCGATGAAAAGGGTCCTTTGGACCGTTCTCATCGGATGGACTGATCGGGTGTACACGGCCTGACACAGCTCCTTTCTCTATCTGCAACGTAGAGAGCGTCCTGACTCTCCTGTAGTTCAAGGAAGGGGGCGAGCATGACACTCCACACCAGGGAGAAAACCTTGCATTACTGTGTGGAGTTACAGACTAGAAGAACAGGAAGTGAGGATTTCTCAGAAGAAATAAGGACATTTAAAAGCAAAATTGAAGGATGAGGTAAGTAAAAGAGGACTGCACTAATGTAAAGGAAGCTATTTAGGAAAAAGAAAATTGTACATTTACAACCCCTTTAAGAAAATGTAAGTGAAGGTACAACCTTTCCTGCCATGTGTCCTGCACTTACCTGTTCCTCCCTGGTGCCTAAAACCTCCATAGCAGGTGTCAGGATGAAGTGGGAGATCAGCAAACACCAGTTGTTAAGAAAGAACCCTGATGTGCTTAGATCTGAAGATTGTTGCTTTTCAACTGCTCTGCTCAAGGATAGAAGCTGATTGAGCACAGGTAGATAGAATTCAGGTATGTGTTTAACAAAAATTAACTAGCAAGCATTTGTATAGGTAGCAAATATAAAAATCACTTGAATAGATTTGAACTTGCAATAAAAAAAGTATAGTTTATATAGTGTATTATATGAGAGTCCATAGCCACAAATTTTAAACAGTGGATGTATAGTATGTAAAAAACCTGGAATGGTTGCAATATAAAAGGGAGATATTGTATAGTGGGTGGAAAGTATATAAGCAGTTTGGTAAGGTTGCAATGTAAGAGGATATTATCCTGAAATAAGCATACAAGTATATTATTTGAGGGATAGATAGACACAGATATTAGATAGATAGACACAGATATTGTACATTTGCTGGACATAATGTAAGCAGCTTGGTAAGGCAACAATGAGGGATGGGTTTTATCTTGAAATGTACAATGGCAGTTGAGTATCTAAGCAGCTTGGCAAGGCTGCAATTTAAGAGGGAGGGATGAGGCAAGTTTTATACTGAAACAAACATTAGAGTTAAAGGGGTTGTAAAGGTTTGTTTTTTATTTTCTAAATAGGTTCCTTTAAGCTATTGCATTGTTGGTTCACTTAACTTTTCCTTTGATTTCCCTTCTCAATGTTTTTTTTCTTTGTTTTCTTTGTCTGAATTTCTCACTTCCTGTTCCTCCTCAGTAAGGTATTCAGTGAGCTGTTCTAAATGACTTTCCACCGCTCGGATGATGGTGGAAAGCTTACTCAGGAGAAACAGGAAGTGAAAAATTCAAACAAAGAAAAAAACATTTGGAAGGGAAATCAAAGGAAAGGTAAGTGAACCAACAATACACTAGCTTAAAGGAACCTATTTAGAAAATAAAAGAAGAACCTTTACAACCCCTTTAATATTTCAGAGACAATATCCACAAATATTGTACAGTGGCTGTGCAAGCAGCTTCTTTAAGCTGCAATTTAAGAAGGAGAACTGAGGCAGGTTTTATCTTTAAAAAAAAATAAACCTTTAGAATGTATTTTTCAGAAACAATAGCCACAGGTATTCTACAGTGGCTGTACAGTATGTAAGCAGATTTTTAAGGCCTCAATGTAAGAAGGGGAGAAAAGGCAAGTTTTATCCTAAAATAAACAATAGAGTGTAATATTTCAGAGACAATTGCCACAAATGCTGGGGAGGGCAGGGGTGGATGGGCGAAATAATATAAGCAGGCTAATAACTTGTAAAAGTGGGTTAACTTTTTTGCCAAGATGACACTAAAACTCTGGGCATGGGTTGATTTAGGGACATTTCTTTCTTCCTCTCCAGGCAAAAGATTCTTGCCTGGTCAATGAGGCTGCTGTACATAGCGGAGTGGGGCTAGGGTATTTCGGACAAGGTTCAAGGCTTCACTTCCCCACTCAGCATGGCTCCATGCTATATGCAAGCCTCTGAAACCCAATTTGACACATCCCTTCATAACACTAACGGCCGCATCCACTGCAAGTGTCACTTTTGTGGTCCCCTACTGCACGCTGTAATTCCTCTTGACAGTCCGTATGTGACTACAGGACACAGACGTGATATAGGGTCTGATGGCTCAAATTATAAGTTTGAAACAGTTTATTGAACAAATATGCTGAGAGTTGTTTTAAACAAACCCTAAATTGAGCCTGTATAACAAAGTCTACCCCAAACCACTATACCCCTAATCTACTGCATACCCACTTCACCCTGCCTCGTTTTCCAGGTGTATGCAGGTCTCCCTCTAAAATAAACATGGCAGAGATCCCAGCACCAGAAATGGCTTTGGTTAACAACATAGGCTTAATCACAACATAGCAGCATTATAAGGTGGAAAATACATCTGTGATAGTTAGGCAATTTTATTATGCAATATTTATATTTAAATGCATTAAAACATTACAAAAATATTTCAAAAAATTATATCTTAGGCTTCCTGGATATAAAAATACAAAATATGTATTTGCATAATTTCATATTTACCGGATTTAAAATATCTAAATTATAAACATTATTATTTTTCACACATAAACATATTAAACAAAGGTATTTATTGCTGCAAAGTGTAACTGGTTAAGAAGGGTGCTTGGGTAGAAAAATGCTAATGAAAAGTCAAGAGCTAAAGGGAATCCTTTTTTCTGTAATACATATTTGAAGCTACATACTTTTCATTGTATCTCAAGCTATCCTGTTAGTTTACCTTTCATCTGATCCAGTATGTCACACTGACTTGCCGATGTGCCACCATCCTGTTCAAGCTTGCCCTGAAGATGTTTAAGGACCTCCTAAACCAAACAAAATAAATACATGCATAAACTAAAATGAAATCTTACAAGTTTAACTATGTTAATATTTAGAGGTTTTCGTGCAAAGAATAAGTCAACTTTACTGATCATGCCAGAGGGATATGAATACATCCCTAGCCACTTCAGTGGTGCCCAGTTCATGGATGAAATATCCTTTCAAGTGTCAAAACCCTAATAACAGTGCCTTGTAAAGAAAAAGAAAATAATCTGTTCCTATGCATAAATGTTTTTTAATGCTATTCAAACAGTCATGATTCATATGCTTTTAACTTTAACACTTATGCCCTGTACACACGATTGGTTCATCTGATTAAAACGGTCTGATGGATTTTTTCATCAGATATCCAATGAAGCTGACTTTCATCAGTCTTGCCTACACACCATCAGTTAAAAATCCGATCGTGTCCAACGCGGTGACGTAAAACACGACGACGTGCTGAGAAAAATTAAGTTCAATGCTTCCGAGCATGCGTCGACTGGATTCTGAGCATGCGTTGATTTTTAACTGTTGATTTTTCCCACAGATGATCGTTTTTTTCTATCGTTTTTTTAAACAGGATCATTTTAAAACAGGTTCTACGTTTTTTCACCGATGGGAAAAAAAACGATGGGGCCCACACACGATCGGTTCGTCTGATGAAAACGGTCCATCAGACCATTTTCATCAGACGAACCGATCGTGTGTACGCAGCATTAGGGGTGTATCTGAAAACTAACCAAGATATCACTGATATTATTAATAATGTAAAAATGTACATTCCAGAGCTTGTAAACATTTGTCCAGAGCCATTCTGCTCAGCTTGATCAATGATTGCCCCACTGCCCTTGTTTTGAGGCACAGTTCCACCATCACCTCTAGAAAAGAGCTTGGCATTTGAGTTACTGAAAGATAAAGGAATCCAATGGATAATTCATCCCACTGTACCTTAGTATATAAATATACACTCACTGACCACTTTATTAGGTACACCTTGCTAGTACTGGGTTGGACCCCCTTTTTCCTTCATAACTACCCTAATTCTTTGTGGCATAGATTCAACAAGGTTGGAAAAATTCCTCAGAGACTTTGGTCCATATTGACATGATAGCATCACACAGTTGCTCCAGATTTACCAGCTGCACATCTATGATGCAAATCTCCAATTCTACCACATCCCAAAGGTGCTCTATTGGATTGAGATCTGATGACTGTGGAGGCCATTGGAGTACAGTGAACTCATTGTCATGTTCAAGAAACCTGTGGCGAGATGATTTGAGCTTTGTGACATGGTACATTATTCCTGATGAAAGTAGCCATCAGTGTGGTCTTCTTCTGCTGTAGCCCATCTCCTTCAAGGTTTGATGTGTTGTGCATTCAGAGATGGTATTCTGCATACTTTGGTTGTAATGAGTGGTTATTTGAGTTACTGTTGCCTTTCTATCATCTCGAACCAGTTTGCCCATAAGTTACTGTTGCCTTTCTATCATCTTGAACCAGTCTGCCCATAAGTTACTGTTGCCTTTCTATCATCTCGAACCAGTCTGACCTCTGACATACAACTGCCGCTCACTGGATATATTCTCTTTTTTGGACCATTCTCTGTAAACCCTAAAGATGGTTGTGCATAAAAATCCCAGTAGATCAGCAGTTTTTGAAATGCTCTGACCAGCCCATCTGGCAGTACCAACCATTTAAACCACTTAAATTCCCTTTCTTCCCCATTCTGATGCTTGGTTTGGACTTCAGCAAGTCATCTTCACCAGGTCTAGATGCCTAAATGCATTGAGTTGCTGCCATCTGATTGGCTGATTAGCAATTTATGCTATCAAGCAATTAACCAGGTGTACCCAATAAAGTGGCCGATGAGTGTATTAGTTTACATATTTACTTACATTCACATATCTATTTAAAATAGTAATACAGCAATTGTAATAAGTAATGGCAAAGTTTAGTTACATGGTATTTCAGTATAAGAGAAAGGGCCCTTTTCCCACGTACGGATCCTGTGAAGATCTGTATCATTAACACCCGCTTGCTCAGCTGGGATCGCTTTGTTGATCCATGCTGAGCCGGCAGATGACAGGGTGGTCCCTGCACACTGTACAGGGACCGCCCTGTCAGATCTCCCCTCTCCTCTATGGGGGGATTGGATGAACACGGACCATCTGTCCGTGTGCACCCAATCTGCTCTGCAGACAGATGAAAAAATAGGATTTTCCTCTGTCTGCAGAATCGGAGCATAGCGATCACTGATGAGGTCAGAGAGCTGGCTGATCCAAAAAAAATGATGGCATCCCCACCCACACAAGCAAGGTGAATAGAGGAATCCTGCCTGCTAAGCTATTTTATTCTGACAGGAGGACTCATTCACTGTCAAAATACACTGATCAGCACTGCATTTGATTGGCTGCATGCGCTGATCGAATGAAAATGTTCCAACAGTTCCATCCGAGAGAAGCCAATAATCAGATTGACTTCTCTTCAGTTGGAATGGCCATAGATCAAAATTCAGCCTGTCCTTGCTGAATCGGACTATTTTTGATCCAACTATGGCTAGCTTAAGTCTAAACATTGCAATTAGTTGCTACACTGTGCCTTGCTAAATATTTTTTCCATTTTGGGTATATACTGAAATAATCACCAACCCAAATATTTATTAAAATGCTTAAGGGCTCTGGAAGTCTAAAGTCACGTACACATGACCATTTTTAATGTCATGGAAAAAACGTTTTTCTCAAGGTGATTCTTGTCAAGCCTGCCTTGCCTACAAACGATCGTGAAAGAAAAATGCTCGAGCAAAGCGCGGTGACGTACAACACGTACGATGGCACTATAAAGGGGAAGTACCATTCGGATGGCGCCACCCTTTGGGCTGCTTTTGCAGATTTCGTCTTAGTAAAAGTTTGGTGAGAGACGATTTGCGCTTTTCAGTCTTCGTGCTTTTCAGTCTGTTACAGCGTGACAAATGTGCTATTTCCATTACAAACACTAGTTTTACCAGAATGAGTGCTCTCGTCTCATAACTTGCTTCTGAGCATGCACATTTTTTTCCCATCGTTGAAGCCTACACACGACTGCGAAAAATTAGAGCATGTTCTAAATTTTTAATGCCCATTTTTTACAACGAGAAAAATGCTCTGGAGCCCACACACGGTCGTTTTTAATGACCAATTTAAAATATGGCATTTTTCTCTTCTCCAAGTCTGCTGACTCCTGGGGTGGGGGTCTACATTCTATTTGAAAGATTATGGTAGCATAATGAAAGTACAACAGAAAGCAAGCAATTCCATGATAAGGAATGTCTAATTCTGGTCCAGTGATTGAAAGAGTCCCCAGAATTAATAAGAAAGCAGTTATTAACTTAGCTTAGCGGTATATGATTCAATCTGCCAACATGTCAGATCTGATGTTCTAGTTTTGTGTTGACTGTTCAATATTTTTTTTCTGTTTTACTATAATACAGAAATGTCTGGGTGTTTTCTGTTTGTGTCTTTCAAATTAATCATATCACTGAAGTCAGGTAGCCTCCAAACATATTCTTTTTAAGTGATTTTTTGTTCACAAACAAACCTCGTTTAGCCTTCCACTCTTTCCATTGATTGCTCATGTGAGCTAACTTAATGGTTCTGGAAAATGTAATGCATATTCCACTATCTGCTACTGTACTAAGTGCTCATTAGTAGTAACCATTAGCTTTCTCTAAGAAAAAAAACAATATCATGAGTGATGGAGGTGTGTTACTATTCTGGGACAATCTATGCTCTCATGTTCATAGATTATTCTTTATGATGACTTCTCTAACAAGACATACCTTATATCAGCGGTCCCCAAACTCCCAGATCCAGGAACCGGCCTTGTGGAAAACAACCCAATCCACATTCTAGGGCATTGGTTCTCAACCTTTCTAGTGCTGTGACCCCTTGACAAAATTTCCCAAGTTGTGGGGACCCGTAACAGTAAAATTATTTTCCTAGCGTGGGTTGTCAGCACCCAAGGCAAAACAAGTAATTTGCACCCCTAATCCACAGACATTTAGCGCTCCGAGTCCCTTCCACTCGTACAGTATTAAAACCCCTTATGGTACATTCTGGCATGTACCACTGTCTCTTCTCTTTTCTTTCCCTTTTATCTCTCTCCATATTAACTTTTTTTCCCCATCCCTCTCTAGCTGTCTTTCTTGTTCTTCCTCTTATTCTTTCTCTCCTTTTTTCTTTGCTTTGCCCCCCCCTTTTCTCTCCATTCCATGTATTCTCTATTTTTATTCTTTCTCTTACTCCTTGGTGGGGGTGTGGGGGAATGGGATGAGTGGCAGTGCTGGGAATGATGGGATCAGTAGCAGGTCTGGGGAAATTCTGATCAGCCAACATAGGTTCTCTTGATCAAGGTCATCTGCTGATCTGAGAACTGTACTGGAGACTTTAAATAGCAACTGTAATCACAGGTAATGTTACTCACTGTGTCTCCAGCTTTACTGCGTCTCCACCTCTGTAGTGTCTCGCAGTAGTGACACCTATGCCGAAATCAGGAGATGGGGTCTCCTCCAGCCCCTCCCACTTCACATTTCTCACCAGCCAGCTGACCTCTATGCTGTAAACTGAATGGGCGGCTTCAAAAGGGCTGAGTAGGGGGCTGTGGACTCCACAGTCTTTAGGGACAGCCCTGCTGGGCGGTCACGAAAAGGAGGCTGGGAGCTGAGTGGGCTTCAGGAACAGCCCAAGATTTGGTGACCCCTGGCAAATCGTCATTTGACCCCCTTGGGGGTCCCGACCCCCAGGTTAAGAACCACTGGTATAGGGGGAACTGGGTTGTAGCCTGTTGCCTCACCTGCTACATATTTATTCTTTAATTTTTGTTTCTATCTTTTTGGCTGACCACATAAGCTCAAAATACCATCTGGCTGGCTTGGCCTGGTAAATTAGAGGGTTGGGACAAACCTGTCAATTAGAGGGTTGGGATAAACCATTTAACACTGAGGGGAGTGCTTACAATGGTCAGCTTTAATATATTTATATAAAACCTTTATCCCAAAACGATAAGAAAACTGTTATACTGTTATAACTGCTCAAAAAAAGCGTTAGCTGGAATTTGGCTTTAGGGTGGAACTAAACCCTCCTATCCTTTACAGCCAAGGAATTTGCCATCTTAGTCTATGTTTGATAAGTTGCTGTCATAGAACTGCATATGTGATCAGCTATGACACCAGCCATTTGATGGCATGACAGTTTGGATGGGCGCTAACATAAGCACAATAGTAACTGTAATGCCGCGTACACACAATCGGAAAATCTGGCAAGAAAAGTTTGATGTGAGCTTTTGGTCTGAAATTCTGACTGTGTGTAGGCTCCATCTGACTTTTTCTGTCGGAATTTCTGCCATCAAAAATTTTAGAGCTGTTTATCAATTTTTCCGACAAGAAAACTTCTTGTCGGAAATTCTGATTGGCTGTATGCAATTCCGACGTGCAAAAAAAACATGCATGCTCGGAATCAATTTGACGCATACTCTGACTCATTGAACTTAATTTTTCTCAGCTCGTTGTAGTGGTGTATGTCACCACATTCTTGACGGTTGGAATTTTGTGTGACCATGTGTATGCAACACAAGTTTGAGCCTACATTTGGTCAGAAAAAAATCCATGTTTTTCTTGTCGGAATTTCCGATCGTGTGTACACGGCATAACAGCTATCATTGAAACTCTGCTCTTTTGATGTCAAGAGAGACAGGAACAACGAGCGCCCAGAAGCGATTCAGTTTGCATGTGTCACGCTATATAAGTTTTGCATTCATTCATTCATTCATTGAAGGCATGCTAAGTGGGAGGGGCTGAGATTCCCCTCTGACGTCAGACAGGCGGTCATGTGACTGCACATCAGTGATGTGAACCAAGTTATTTAACTGCATAATAAAATAAAATAAAAACATACACTGTGCTTTACTGTGCACTGTGTTGCTATAACAGAGGAGAAACTCTAAACACTGCGGGGTGACGGAGGCAGGGAAACTGACTACAGCATATTGGTTTAGCAGCCATGATTACCGTGGTCAGCACACCTAGGGGGACATAGGAACAGGCAGGATCAATGTTAGACATACGTTTTTGGAGCTAAACAAAGTACAGGAAGACAGTCTGTTGCTCGTGGAAGAAGCAGGAACTGAACTTTATTACTTTTTGTGCATAGACAAAACATGAACTAGCAAACGTAACACTGCCATCTAGTGATCATATAATGTAGTAGGCACACAGCCATACAGTAGGTTGTTGCTCATATAATACAAACCTTGTATGCTAACACCCCCACTCAACAACTACTATCTATGTCAATCCCATTTTTGATCTAAGATCAACAAATCTGTTTCTAGCTAGTGGTTTTGTCAAAGCATCAGCAATCATTTTTTCCGATTCACAATACACAAGTTCAATCACTTTCTGATCAACTAAGTCATGAATGTAATGATGTCTGACATCGATGTGCTTGGTTCTTCCATTAATCTTCTCACTTGTTGCAAGCTTAATGCAACCCTGATTATCCTCAAATAAGACAGTAGGTTCTGATGTTGCTTCTCCAAGATCCTTGAGTAATTGTTGTAACCACACAACTTCTTGACTGGCATAAGCTGCAGATATGTATTCAGCTTCTGTAGAGGACAATGCCACTGACATCTGTTTCTTGCTGGACCATGATATAGGACTGTCTCCCAATTTGAATAAGTAACCACTTGTGGATTTGCGTGTGCTGTGATCACCTGCCCAATCGGAGTCCACATATCCCACGAGGTTTAAATCACCACTTGCTGACAGTTTCAAATTTAAGTCTTTTGTCTGTTTCAGATATCTCATAACTCTTTTGATCACATTCCAATCTCTTAGACGTGGTTTATCAACTCGCCTGCAAAGAAGAGACATGCTGGCTGCAATGTCTGGACGTGTAGTGGTTGCAATGTAGAGAAGTGCCCCCACTGCTTGTCTGTATTGTTCATTGGATGTGAGAAGATCATCTTCTCCTTCTAACTTTGGATAGGCTGTATCCATAGGTGTGCTTGCTCCTTTCGCCTCTGTCATGTTGAATTGCTAAAGAATAGATTCAATTTTTGCGCTCTGATTCAACAGGAAACTTCCATCTTTCTCACGCTGGATGTCAATTCCAAGATAATATGTCACTTCACCTAGGTCTTTAGTTTCAAAGTGCTTGTTGAGTACTCCTGTTAACTTTGCAATTTCATTGTTATTTTTGTGAGCAATGATCAGGTCATCTACATAAATTAGCAGATACATCCACTCAGTGTCTACTTGTTTAGCGTATAGGCACGGATCAGCTTTGCTTCTTGTAAATCCTTCATTTAGTAGAACTTGATTAATCTTCAGGTTTCATGCTCGAGCTGATTGTTTAAGGCCATAAAGAGATTTATTCAACTTGCAGACAAGATGCTCTTGTCCCTTTTTCAAATATCCTTCTGGCTGTGACATGTAAATTTCTTCTTCAATATCACCATTAAGAAAAGCTGTCTTAATATCGTGATGTTTCACAATCATTGTACGCATGGCAGCCACTGTCATTAGTGTTCTGAAAGTACTTTGTTTAGCAACTGGAGCAAAAGTAGCATCATAGTCCTCACCGAACTTCTGTGAGTAACCTTTAGCAACCAGCCTTGCCTTGTACCGACAGACTTTCCCTTCAGAGTTACATTTGGTTTTAAAAACCCATTTACATCCTATGGCATGTTTACCTTGAGGTAGCTCTGAAAGTGTCCATGTCTGGAGATCTTCGAGTGATGTCATTTCTTCATCAGCGGCTTTGTTCCATACTTGTTTCTCATGCATTGGCAGTTTCTGCATCTCTTTCCATGAACCTGGTTCAGTTTGAACAGCTCTGCGAGCTATGTAAGATAAACGTTCAGCTGGAACACCTTTATTGATTCTGGTTGATTTTCTGACTGAAGGTATTTCTGGTTCAGATTCAGGTTTTGATTCTTCTGCAGTAATTTCTATTTCTGTATCACTTTCCTTATTTTCTTGAGTGACTGATGTTGATTCTTTCTCAGTTTGATTAGTTTGTGTCTGTTGTTCAAACTTTGAGCACATAGAAGTTTCATCAATAATCACACTTCTGCTGACTGTTACCTTGTTTGTGTCTTGATGTAAAATCCTGTACCCTTTTTGAGATTCACTGTACCTCACAAGTACACCTTCTTTTGCACATGCATCCCATTTTGTAAGTTTTTCTTTTGGAATGTGTACATAGGCTTTACTTCCAAAAATTCTGATGTGTCTTGAATCTGGTTTCCTTTTGTTCCATAGTTTATATGGAGTTTTTGTTGTTGCTTTTCCCGGCAAACGATTTTGAAGATAACATGCAGCTGTGATAGCTTCTCCCCAGAATGTAGTTGGCATATCAGCATCAAATAGCATGCTCCTCCCACTTTCACACAGTGTGCGGTTCATTCTCTCTGCAACTCCATTTTGCTCCGGGTTATATGGAACTGTTGTCTGGAACATAATTCCATGCTTCCTGAGAATGGCTTGTGTTTTACCACTTGTATATTCTGGGCCATTGTCTGTTCGTAGTACTCTGGGCATTCTGCCAAAAATATTATTTACTTGAGCGAGATACTCTTCTAATTTCTCTGGCACTTCATCCTTATTGTGAAGTAGAAATACTGTGGTATATCTAGAGTAATCATCAATGAAGGTCAGGAAGTACTGTTTCTTTCCTGGAGTCATAGTTTTCATTGGACCACAAAGATCTGAATGTATTAAGTCCAGAGTTTTTTGAACTTTTCTGTTGGTCTGCTTGGGAAAAGGTGTCCTTGCCATTTTTCCTTTAATACAGCTGGTACAAATCATTATGTGGTCACATGGATTAATCTTAATACCACTTGCATAGTTATTCTCAACTATTTTCTTTATTGTATCAGAATTTCTGTGCCCCAATCGTCTGTGCCAAGTGTGGATGCAGTTTGAATGTTTATCCTCTTTGGCTATTTTAACCATTTCACTGCAGTTCAACTGATATAGTTCATCTATGATTTTAGCCTTTGCAAGCAAGCAATCCCCTTTTGTTATGATACAACTGTTACCCTGAAATGTGACTACATTGCCTTGGTTAGTGAGTTTCTTTACTAACAAAAGGTTGCTTTCAAGATCTGGCACATACAGAACATTTCTCATATGGATCTTTTTAGTGATATCTGGAGAGATAGGACAGTATAGAAAGCCATCTCCTATTCCCACTGATTTCATGAATTGTCCATTAGCTGTAGTTATCCCTTCTGTTTTGCTTTCATCAAGCTGAGTGAAGAAACTTCGGTCATTTGTCATGTGACTTTTAGCGCCTGAGTCCACACACCATGCTTTCACAGAGGTGACACCATTTTTGGATCCGAATGCATACTCCTTTGTTTCTATGACATTCTTAGCTTGTTGGAATGCACTTTGTTTTTGCATTCTAGCTTTCCAGATTCTACAATCTGCTTTTAGGTGTCCTGGTTTCTTGCACACAAAGCATTCCCGCTTTTCTAGCTGCACGTTACTGTGTTTATTTTTGTATCTCGTCTTTAAAGCCGTCTCTGAACACACACTCACAATACTCATGCTTTCAGTTTTGCGCTTGTATTCATCCACAAGCTTGCCTTTAACATATTCCAGTGTCAGATCATCATCTGGACATGCATCTAGTGCTGTGACAAGTGTCTCATAACTTTCAGGAAGTCCACTTAATAATAGCGCTGCAACATGAAAATCCTTTATCTCTTCTCCAATCCCTCGCAGTCTCTCCACCATCTCTAAGGTCTGTCTTATATAGTCCTGCATGTCCTGGTCTTTCTGTAGCTTAGTCTGATAGAGCTTTCTGATTAAATACAGTTTATTGCTGAGATTAACTCTTTCATGTGCTTTCTGTAACTCTTCCCACATGTCTTTAGCAGTTTGACAGTTACATATATGTATGATTTGATTATCATCTATGCACAGGGAGATTGTGCTTTGCGCCTTCTGATCTCTGTCTAACCACTCCTCTGTGGGCTGTGCAGGTCTTTGTTCATTTATGCATTTCCACGTACCTTCTCTTATAAGCAGCATTTTCATGTTGAATTTCCAAGATTGGTAGTTCTGATTCGTCAGATTTGCAATGGAGAACTTTGCTGAGGGGATGGCAGCCGCCATTACTGCTGTTTGTCTTTCTGTTGCTGTCTTCTGCACTCAATTGCTCTAGTTCACTGTATCTGTCTATATCCAGGGGTAATCTGTATTATATCCTGGGCTTCTGTAACATGCTCTGGGCCCATAACCTGTTAGACATAAGCTTTTGGAGCTAAACAAAGTACAGGCAGACAGTCTGTTGCTCGTGGAAGAAGCAGGAACTGAACTTTATTACTTTTTGTGCATAGACAAAACATGAACTAGCAAACGTAACACTGCCATCTAGTGATCATATAATGTA
This sequence comes from Rana kukunoris, assembly GCA_029574335.1. Classification (NCBI taxonomy): domain Eukaryota; kingdom Metazoa; phylum Chordata; class Amphibia; order Anura; family Ranidae; genus Rana; species Rana kukunoris. Next base: position 381,514,834 of record CM056049.1, read on the forward strand.
GTAGGCACACAACAATGACATACAGTAGGTTGTTGCTCATATAATACAAACCTTGTATGCTAACAATCAACCAGGTAATTTACAGCATACAATAGGATAAACGACACAGCACAAGGACTATGCGGTTTAACATGCTTTAAAAGAACAGGATATTTTTTTTTCAGGGTTACAACCTCTTTATTCTAGTGCATCTATTACTGCCATCTCCTAAATTGATAATGCTGCTGTGCAAAGGTGGATCTGTTGTTCCTCCCTCCAGAAAATAATGGGAATAAAAAAGAAAACTAATGCAGCAACCAAATTTAATGATTGGTAAGCTGCATTATATTAAATGTTTGTTTTTGTTTTATTACTGCATTATGTTTCCAAAGTAAAATCTATGCTTTAGAATTTGGTCCTGTCTATTTATATTTCTCCCAGCAAATGTTTGTGTTGTAGCTGTCATACATTTTCCTGATCTTTAATGTTCAAAGTATTCTTTTCTCTTATTAGCCCTGATGCTACCCTTGGGTCATACGTGCACTTCACAGATTTTCCTGCTTTCAGCATTTTTCTCCTACCTTCATGTCGGACGTGTCATGTTCAAGGCGGCTCAGCTGGCTGCTGTTGTCCTGCAGCTCCCTCCTCAGGTGGGAGTTCTCCTTTCTTAAGTCCTCTACCTGGCGGACCAGCTGATCGTATGAGGCAGGGGAGCCAACCAATCCAATCCGTGCACAAACCTGTATGCAATAGAGAGGTAATCATTTAAAAACATATATACACATAGGGGGTTATTTACTACACCTGGAGAGTGCAAAATCTGGTGCAGCTCTGCATAGAAACCAATCAGCTTCCAGGTTTTATTGTCTAAGCTTGATTGAACACGCTTACCGTATATACTCGAGTATAAGATGAGTTTTTCAGCACATTTTTTTTTTTTGTGCTGAAAATGCCCCCCTCAGCTTATACTCGAGTCTCTCCCGGCACTGTACCAATCTGCAGCCTAACCCCCTGGCGCTGTGATACATCTTCAGTCTTGTATCTCCCAGCGCTGTGCCCATCTTCAGTCTTATTATCTCCCGGCGCTGTGCCCATCTTAAATCTTATTATGTGCCGGCGCTGTGATATATTCAGTGTAAGCCGTGTAGTGTAACCAAGCACTGCTTCCTTCTCCTCTTCCTCCTCCTCGTCCATGATAGGTTGACTCACTGCTGGGAAACCGAGTCAGTGTACGGTCATGGAGGAGGAAGAGAAGGAGGTGGCGCTTGGTTATACTACACGGCTTACACTGAATGTATCACAGCGCTGGGATATAATAAGATTAAAGATGGGCACAGCGCCGGGAGATAATAAAACTAAAGATGGGCACAACGCTGGGAGATAATAAGACTGAATATGGGCACAGTGCCAGGAGATAACACCGATCAAGGTACCATACTTGAGGCACAGTGAGGCATGGACACAGTGGGGCATGGGCACAGTGAGGCATGGCCAAAGTGAGGCATGGACAAAGTGAGGCATGGGCACAGTGAGGCATGGACACAGTGAAGCATGGGCACAGTGAGGCACAGTGAGGCATGGAGACAGTGAGGCACAGTGAGGCATGGACACAGTGAGGCGAAGTGAGGCGAATTGAGGCATGCACATGGACACAGTGAGGCATGGTGAGCAATGCAGATGGACACCCTAGGCCAGGGGTAGGCAACCTTGGCTCTCCAGCTGTTTTGAAACTACAAGTCCCATTAGACATTGCAAGACCCTGACAATCGCAGGCATGAATCCTACAGGCAGAGGCATTATGGGATTTGTAGTTTCAAAACAGCTGGAGAGCCAAGGTTGCCTACCCCTGCCCTAGGCTTATACTCATGTCAATAAGTTTTCCCATTTTCTTGTGGTAAAATTAGGTGTTTCAGCTTATATTTGGGTCAGCTTATACTCGAGTATATACGAAAAGTTAGAAGCTGATTGGCTGCCATGCACAGCTGCACCAGATTGTGAGTGCTCCAGTTTTAGTAAAGCTCCCCCATAATATCAAATACACTTTAAAAAGGAAGTAAAAAATAGAACGCAAATGAAGCTTGTCTAACGTTTCTCCCAAGATTTAGGCCTGAAAATATATTTTAATTGGATCCTGATTAATAATAATAATAATAATACTGTAAGAAGAAGAAATAAGTAATAACAATAATAATAAGTAGAATTTACTATATTTCCTGTAGTACTTATATTTAAAATTCCTACATATATCCATGGCAATACAGATCCTGAAAGGCTTATCTCCCCTCTCGAAATCATGTGCTTGTCTCTGGAAAAATTTAACATAAGTTACCACTTATGCTAATGAAATAAATGAATAACGGATTTGTGACTTTGTTTTTGTTTTTTTACATAATTTAAATTATTTAATCGATTACATTTATTGACACAAGCCTTGAAAATCAGTAGCTGTGCAGAGATGAATTCTCCTTATAACTGTCTGCGGCAGAGAACATGTTAATCACTGCAGGCCGTAGCCGGAGATAGAATTAATAATTTCTGTAGTGGTGCCTCTGTGATGTCACTGTCTGTGGATACAGAACTCCAGTCGACCCCATTTATGTAAATTGTGCACAATGTCATCCAATCACCGGTTTTGAAGGCAAGAAGAAAGTATCATGGCAACAACCAATCCAGATGCCCGGATCCAATCTCCAGCAAGAGATCAGATGAGGAGAAACATTCCATGCCTTGTTACTAAGTGACATACTGTGAAAAGGACTGTAAGGAAAAACACAAACCCGTTTCGGCTTAGAATTTTATTTCAAAATCTGCAATTCTTGCTGACATAAAATAAATAAAAAACTGGTGTGGTTACCAGGGACCAGTTTTTATACTACCCACAAGGGTTTTGTTGAACATAATTAATACTATTGACACACAATCCATCGATAAAAGAATGTATAATTACATTGGAGAGAAGTTATAAAGCTGGGGCAGACAGAATCTGAAACAGCTGTACATGGCAACCAATCAGCTTCTATCTTCAGCTTGTTCAATTAAGCTTCAGAAATGAAAGAGAGAAGCTGATTGGTTGCCATTCACAACTGCTCCCATTTCTTAAGGAGTTTTGAAAGCAGCACTGCACCCTTTTTTTATTTTATTTTTTATTTATTTTTACAGTAAAACATTGGTATTGCAATAGTTGTGTTATTATTATATATAAGATAATAAACCATTATTATTATTATTATTAATAAAGCAATTATATATTAGATAATAAACCATTATTAATATTAAAGCAATTACATATTAGGTAATAAACCATAATTGTTATTATTAAAGCAATTATATATTAGGTAATAAATTACTGAAGCATTACAGCTGTGCAAATTTAAAACATTTCTTCCCTAAGGTGAATTATCCTGAAATGCAAACAGAGTTCATCCTATAATCTCATTCCCAAGTAATCATAAGGATAGAAGACATGGGGGGTGCAGAGGGTCAACAACTTTTTGTTGGCATTTTGCTAGGTCCAAAACTTTTAACCAGTGTTTCCCAACTTCTTTTCAGTCAAGGCACCCTTTAGAATGGCGCACAATCTTGGTGCACACCAGTCTGATGCCTAGTACACAAGATCGGTTTTCCCGACGGTCAAAAGACTCCTGGGAAAACCAGGAACCGTCTCGGTCCCTTTTCCCCTGTACACACGTCTTGTTTTCCCGACAGGAAAACTGCCAGCAGAACTTTTGTCCGGAAAATCAGCTGTGTGTATGCTCCCTCGCAGTGCTTCCCATAAGAAAACTGCGGGAAAAAAAGCTGCGATCCGCTCCGAGAAAAAAGAGAACATGTTCTCATTTTTTAACCCGCAGTTTTCCTGTCGGGAAAACTGCTAAGGAGCATACACACGTCCGGTTTTTCCAGCCAAAGGAAAACACGGTAGTTTTCCCGAAGGGAAAAACGATTGTGTGTACTAGGCATAAGGGCTCATTCACATCAGGGGGTGTGTTGGAGCGAATGCGCTTTTTATGCATTCTTGCACATCATCTTTGTCAGTGGGCTGTCCTATACACATGAAACACAGAATATAAAAATACCAACAAGAGTTTAATTATCACACCACGCCAAAATGCATTGTACTGTGGTACCATTCATACTTCTTTTCAGTCAAGGCACCCTCAAGAATGGCGCAAAGTCTTGGGGCACATCAGTCTGAGGGCTCGTTCACATCAGGGGGGTGTTGGAGCGAATGCACTTTTACGCATCATGTTTTTCAGTCCAGTGTGTATGCTCTCTCGCAGTGTTTCCCATAGGAAAACTGCGGGGAAAAAAGCTGCGCCGCGCCAAAATGCATTGTACTGTGGTACCATGTGTTTTAGCAGGCGCAAAAGCATACATAATGCTAGATGCGCGGGGGTGCTATTGAGAGTTAGTGGTATCCTTTGCCTGTCTGCAAAGGGCAGTACATTTTTGTGTGGTGCTAGAAAACACAAAATTGTGCATGTTTCCGCACTATACCTGTGTGAACAAGCCCTAAAATGTAGCTTGAGAAGCAGAGTTTGCTGATCAGCAGGTTGTGATGCAGAGTTGCCTTGTACCTTCAGAAAACAGTGAGCAGTAAGTAGTGGCAAGATAGGCCGGTCAGTGAACAGTATGTAAAGTATAAATCAATGCAGTGCCAGCAAACATAAATTATACCAGATTGAAAAAGTATCACATACACAATCATAGTGATAATAATAATGATGGTGTATCACATACACAAAACATTAATATAAAGTGCAAATATACAGTCAGGTCCATAAATATTGGAACATTGACACAATTGTAATCTTTTTGGCTCAATGCATTTGAAATGAAACAAACAAGATGTACTTTAACTGCAGACTTTCAGCTTTAATTTGAGGGTATTTACATCCAAATCAGGTGAACGGTGTAGGAATTACAACAGTTTGTATATGTGCCTCACACTTTTTAAATGACCAAAAGTAATGGGACAATTGGTTGCTCAGCTGTTCCATGGCCAGGTGTGTGTTATTCCCTCATTATTCCATTTACAAGGAGCAGATAAAAGGTCAAGAGTTCATTTCAAGTGTGCTATTTGCATTTGGGATCTGTTGCAGTTAACTCTCAATATGAGATCCAAAGAGCTGTCACTATCAGTGAAGCAAGCCATCATTAGGCTGAAAAAAACAAAACAAACCCATCAGAGAGATAGCAAAAACATTAGGTGTGGTCAAATCAACTGTTTGGAACATCAAAAGGAAAAAGAAAGAACGCATCGGTGAGCTCAGCAACACCAAAAGACCCGGAAGACCACGGAAAACAACTGTGGTCAATGACCGAACAATTCATACCCTGGTGAAGAAAACATCCTTCACAAAAGTTGGCCAGATCAAGAACACTCTCCAGGAGGTAGGTGCATGTGTGTCAAAGTCAACAATCAAGAGAAGACTTCACCAGAGTGAATACAAAGGGTTCACCACAAGATGTAAATCATTGGTGAGCCTCAAAAACAGGAAGGCCAGATTAGAGTTTGCCAAACAACATCTAAAAAAGCCTTGTGATGGGAAGAGAAGAGTATGGAGAAGAAAAGGAACTTGGTGGTGGTAGTGTCATGGCGTGGGCATGTATGGCTGCCAATGGAACTGGTTCTCTTGTATTTATTGATGATGTGACTGCTGACAAAAGCAGCAGGATGAATTCTGAAGTGTTTCGGGCAATATTATCTGCTCATATTCAGCCAAATGCTTCAGAACTCATTGGACGGTGCTTCACAGTGCAGATAGACAATGACCAGAAACATACTGTGAAAGCAACTAAAGAGTTTTTTAAAGGAAAAAAATGTGGAATGTTATGCAATGGCCAAGTCAATCACCTGACCCGAATCCGATTGAGCATGCATTTCACTTGCTGAAGACAAAACTCAAGGGAAAATGCCCCAAGAACAAGCAGGAACTGAAGACAGTTGCAGTAGAGGCCTGGCAGAGCATCACCAGGTATGAAAGCCAGCGTCTGGTGATGTCTATGCGTTCCACACTTCAGGCTGTAATTGACTGCAAAGGATTTGCAACCAAGTATTAAAAAGCGAAAGTTTGATTTATGATTGTTAATCTGTCCCATTACTTTTGGTCCCTTAAAAAGTGGGAGGCACATATACAAACTGTTATAATTCCTACACTGTTCACCTGATTTGGATGTAAATATCCTCAAATTAAAGCTGAAAGTCTGCAGTTGAAGGACATTTTGTTTGTTTAATTTCAAAACATAGTGGTGGTGTATAGAGCCAAAAAGATTAGCATTGTGTTGATGTGCCAATATTTATGAACCTGACTGTATAAAGTGCCATAAAGGTCACCAGAAATCAAGTCCCAACAGACTCTGGTGAATCTTAGATCTTCCACCAATCACACGATCTACAAATCCCTCTGTGTATGGAGTAAACAAACACCACCACCTTACGAAATGAACACTCATCAGAAATAATACTACGAATGACTGTAGCAAACAAAGCATGTGGTCATTTGGGGTGGCATATGCATCAATGCCAAGCTGTCTCCTCTCCATAGTACCACAATCAGGTCCCGGGTGTGATAAACAAAGCTCAGCCTGAATTTAGAAAGTAGCAACAGTAATATAGTATTTATTAAAATTATCGGTAAACAAACAACACATATGTAAGTAGGCTGATGCTGACCCAGATCGTGCAGCGACGTGACTTCAGCACCAAGTCTCCGTTGTGACGCGTTTCGACCAATCACAAAAGAGCACAGATAAACAAGCATAACTTATGTAGGAGGATTTGTTTCATCTCTGTGTATCACCTGCGGCCAGTCACTTCACTGGGTATATGTAAAGGTTTACAACCGCTTTAAATACCATGTAGAATCTGCACTCTAACATTTAAAACTCACTTCCTAGTATCCATGCCACGAAAGAGATCTGCATTTCAGCCCATGCACACCAAATGCCTCAGTATTCATGCTAAGAATTAGGGAAAGACAGGAAAATGCCACTAAGTGTAGTAGATTGTGATGTGTTTATTTTTCCCCTATAATGGGCTACTCACAAGATACAAGACATAAACAGGCTCATGCATGTGGTGGTGCTGGGTGCTTGGTACTGTTTTTCCCTTTTTCCTTCAATTTTCACTGAGTGAGCTACGCTCTTGGACAAGCTGCCTCTATTGTGTGGACTTTCCAGTGACTTTTTTGTTCTTTAATACTTAGTGTTTCTTTGCCTCTGCACCTACTACTTACCCTATGATAAGAATTAACACTTTTTTCCCTGTCTATTACACACACAGTACTCTATTGCCTCTCTTTTACATGCTGTGCCTCATGCTTCACTAATAAATGTGGATAACTCATAACTCTCAATTAAATGGAATACTTCATACCTTCTTATTCCTTACAGTTCATAAATCATCTGTATTAGAATTAGACATAGTGCTAAATACTATTCCATTGCTAACAGTGCCATATACCTTTTCATTGCACACTGGTGCATCTCTCTTTGTGTCACTCTGGTATTATTACTTATTAAATGAATACACTGATACAATAAACTTTGACATACAGTATCTCTCAAAAGTGAGTACACCCTTCACATTTTTGTAAATATTTTATTCAATCTTTTCATGTGACAACACGGAAGGAATTGCACTTTTCTACAAAGTAAAGTAGTGAGTGTACAGCTTGTATAACAGTGTAAATTTTCTGTCCCCTCAAAATAACTCAACAGCCAGCCAGCCATTAATGTCTAAACCACTGACAACAAAAGTGAGCACACCCCTAAGTGATAATGTCCAAATTGGGCCCCATAAGCCATTTTCCCTCCCCGGTGTCTTGTGACTCGTTAGTGTTACAAGGTCTCAGGTGTAAATAGGGTGCGGATGTGCGAAATAAGTGATAATGTCCAAATTGGGCCCAATAAGCCATTTTCCCCTTCCCGGTGTCATGTGACTCGTAAATAGGGTGCGGGTGTGCTAAAATTGGTGTTATCGCTCTCACTCTCTCATACTGGTCACTGGAAGTTCAACATGGCACCTCATGGCAAAGAACTATCTGAGGATCTGAAAAAAAGAATTGTTGCTCTACATAAAGAGGGCATAGGCTATAAGAAGATTGCCAAGTCCCTGAAACTGAGCTGCAGCACGGTGGCGAAGACCATGCTGCGGTTTAACAGGACAGGTTCCACTCAGAACAGGCCTCGCCATAGTCGACCACAGAAGGTGAGTTCTTCATATGAGTTCTGCCAGCATTGCTGCAAAGGTTGAAGGGGTGGGGGGGTCAGCCTGTCAGTGCTCAAACCATATGCCGTACACTGCATCAAATTGGTCTGCATGGCTGTCGTTCCAAAAGGAAGCCTCTTCTAAAGAAAATGCACAAGAAAGCCTGCAAACAAGACAAGCAGACTAAGGACATGGATTACTGGAACCATGTCCTGTGGTCTGATTAGACCTAGATAAACTTATTTGGTTCAGTTGGTGTCAAGCGTGTGGGGGAGCAACCAGGTGAGGAGTACAAAAACAAGTGTGTCTTGCCTACAGTCAAGCATGGTGGTGGGACTGTCATGGTCTGGGGCTGCATTAGTACTGCCGGCATGGGGAGCTACATTTTATTGAGGGAACCATGAATGCTAACATGTTCTGTGACATACTGAAGCAGATCATGATTCCCTCCCTTTGGAGACTGGGCCACAATGCAGTATTCCAACATGATAACGACCTCAAACACACCTTCAAGATGACCACTGCCTTGCTAAAGAAGCTGAGGGTAAAGGTGATGGACTGGCCAAGTATGTCTCCAGGCCTAAACCCTATTGAGCATCTGTGGGGCATCCTCAAATGGAAGGTGGAGGAGCGCAAGGTCTCTAACATCCATCAGCTCTGTGATGTCATTATGGAGGAGTGGAAGAGGACTCCAGTGGAAACCTGTGAAACTCTGGTAAATTCAATGCCCAAGAGGGTTAGAGCCCTTTCACACTGGTGCGTTTTTCCTGCGTTTTCGCGGTAAAAATATCGCTATTAAAACGCCCCCCATGCCCCCTCCATTGAAATGAATTAAAAACGCGTTAAGAACGCGGTAAAATGCGGTAGAAACGCGGCAAAATCTCTGTGTTTTTTCTGCGATTAAAAACGTGGCACAACACCGCGTTTTTACCGCGTTTTTACCACGTTTTTTAATTCATTTCAATGGAGAGGGGCATGGGGAGCGTTTTATGAGCGTTTTAATAGCGCTATTTTTACCGCAAAAACGCACCAGTGTGAAAGGGCCCTTAGACATTAATGGCTGTGTGTTGAGTTATTGAAGGGAAAGCAAATTTACACTGTTATAGAAGTTGTACACTCACTACTTTACATTGTAGCAAAGTGTCATTTCTTCAGTGTTGTCACATGAAAATATATAATAAAGTATTTACAAAAATGTGAGAGATATACTTTCGTGAGATACTGTATGTTAAGGCAGTTTTTAAACCCAAAGCCAAAAATGTAATATACTACAGCTTACCAATCATTAAATGTGTTGTCTGCATTAGTTTTCGTTTCACCTGGTAATCTAGCCAGTAACACACATCCTGTATTAGAGTGCCTGAACAGTAGCATTGTCAGTCTTGGGGGAGAGGAGTGATAAATGTAGTAGCAGATTTAGATACACTTTGAAATCGAAGCCAAACTCCAGCTCACGCTACAGTTATAGTAACAGTTTTTTTCTTTTACATGAACAAATAAAATCTGATCATTGTAAGCACCCCGTTCCTTGGTAAATTGTTTGTCTCAACACTCTAACTACCACATTTGAAAGACAACGTATTCTATTTAAAAAAACAGACTTACTGACTGAATCAGAAGTTGAAAATAAAGGAAAAGAAGCCTATAGAATCAAACTAATACATCCACCACAATATAATACAGTACATGTTTGCTTTTGGGTTTAATACTGCTTTAAGTTGGTTGTACACTTTACAATCTGTACGACACACAATTACTAAGGTTAGGTTAAATGGCATGAAAATTAAGTCATTTTACAATCAAGATTATTGCTGGAAAGACAACATTGTAAGCTGTGTGACCAGAGGAACAATGGCTTTACCAAAAACTATATAGTATGGGGGCCTACCTAAACAATCATTGTAAATAATATCTAATTAGGCAGATGCTTGTGCTACATCCTTTTTGGCAAATATATTGGTTGCCACATATACACATATTTTACATTAATGTTTATCTGATATGAGAAAATTGTAATATATATATACATATATATACACGGTGGGGGGGGGGGGATTATTTGACCCCCTGCAGATTTTGTAAGTTTGCCCACTTACAAAGAAATTAAGGGTCTATCATTTTTTATCACAGGTGTATTTTAAATGCTAGAGACAGAATATCAACCAAAAATCCAGAAAATACACATGATACAAATGTTATAAATTAAGTTCAGTGAGGAAAATAATTATTTGATCCCCAAGCAAAACATGACTTAGTACTTGGTGGAGAAACCCTTGTTGGCAAGTGCAGAGGTAAGGCGTTTCTTGTAGTTGGTGACCAGGTTGGCACACATCTCAGGAGGGATTTTGGTCCACACTCCTTTTACAGGTCTTCTCTAAATCCTTAAGGTTTATTGGCTGTCGCTTGGCAACTCGAAGTTTCAGCTCCCTCCATACATTTTCTATAGGATTAAGGTCTGAAGACTGGCTAGACCACTCCATGATGACCTGATTGTGTTTCTTCCTGAGCCACTCCTTTGTTGCCTTGGCAGTATGTTTTGGGCCAATGTCATGCTGGAAGACCCATCCATGACCCATATTCAGTGTTCTGGCTGAGGGAAGAAGGTTCTCATCCAAGGTTTTACAATACATGGCACTGTCCATTGGCCTCTCAATGCAGTAAAGGCAGCCCAAACCTTTAGCAGAGAGACATAAAAAGTGCACAAAGGGAATCATACAGCAATCCCTCATAGACGTTTAAGGCAGAACAGCAGGTAAAGGTATTAGGGAGTTTGTAGAACTGTTCTTGAATGCTGTATATATGCAGAAATGTTGTATATGTTGTAACATTATGCCATTGTATTAGGGCTTTATGTGCTTTTAACCATATGTCTGTACTTATAAGGCTTTGTTGCCTTTTAAATCAACTTTACATGCTGTTCTACCTTGGAAATCCACGAGGAGTTGCTGTATGATGCACTTTGTGCACTTATTCATATATTAGAATTTTGGGTGTTGGCAGTTTCATTCTCTATCACACTCAGTCCCTACTCCCTAGTATAGTTTCTTATCAGAGAACAGCCCCAAAGCATAATGTTTCCACCTCCGTGCTTGACTGTAGAGATGGTGTTCTTAGGGTCATAGTCAGCATTTTTCTTCCTCCAAACATGGCACGTCACGTTAATGTCAAAGAGCTACATTTTGGTCTCACCTGAGCACAGCACCCAATCCTTCTCTGATTCATTTAAATGTTCATTGGCAAACTTCAGAAGGGCCTGTACATGTGCTTTCTTGAGGAGGGGGAACTTGTGGGTGCTTCCGGATTTCAAACCATGGCAGCATTGTGTTACCAATGGTTTGTTTAGTGGTCCCAACTACCTTGAAGTCATTCACAAGCTCCTCCTGTGTAATTCTGGGCTGATCCCTCACTTATTTTGTGATCATTTTTACCTCATGAGGTAAAACCTTGCATGGAGCTCCAAACCGAGGGCGATTAATGGTTATTTTTTCCATTTACAAATAATCACTCCAACAGTCGTCTCTCTCTCACCAAGCTTCTTGCTGATGGTCTTGTAGCCCATTCCAGCCTTTTGCAGGTCTACAATCTTGTCCTTGACATTCTTTGACAGCTCTTTGGTCTTGCCCGTGATGGAGTTTTGAATGAAACAGAGATTCTGTGGACAGGTGCCTTTTAAACATAAGGAGTTGTTGTTAGGAGCACCTTCTTAAATTGACAGGACTAATCTGTGTACCACATGAGCCTATACTGTAGAAAGTCTGTTGGAGACAGAATTCTTGTTGGTTGGTAGGGGATCAAATACTTATTTTACTAACTAAACTCCAACTCAATGTATAACATTTGTATCGTGTGTTTTTTCTGGATATTTGGTTGATATTCTGTCTCTATTATTTAAAATACACCCATGATACAAAAAATGATAGACCCTTCATTTCTTTGTAAGTGGGCACTGTATATATATATATATATATATATATATATATATATATATATATATATATATATATATATATATATACACAGTATATATATGTGTATATATATATATATATATATATATATATATATATATATATATATATATATATATATGAATGTATTTGAATGCAATTTTACAAAGCTCTGAAGAATACACAGAGGTAAGACGCAGCACAGAACCAGTCATCATTGAAATTCTAAAATGACTGCCAATGTTTTTGTGACCCTGCAGCTCTGCTGATGCGTGAGGTAAAATCAGTCATGCAGGAGGAACATCTAAAAAGCCGACACAAGTGCTTGCTGACTGACCATCTGGGGCACATGCAGAAATTAATGAGATCCTCAAATTAGCTGTTTATACAAGAAATCCACCGAGACTCACATGTGTATAATCAGAGTGCTGGGGGGTAGCCCGCACCATACAATTATGTAAATGAAACAAATAAAACTGAAAATCATGGAATGTGTGCTGTGATTATATGTACATTATATAAAACGTTATCCAGTGATGCAGGGTGCATTAATTACAGAGAAAGCTATGTCCTCCTTTCTCCAGAGTTATGAGACTCAATATTGACCTACTAAAAACATATTGTCAGTTACTGAGTATTTCTGCACACCGCCCCTGTGAGTGTATCCTGGCAGCTCCGACCAGCACAGAATAGATGTGTCTTCACAAGCTCCACAACAACAAGGCCATTATAACAACCACAGAAACATCTCAGTCACAGCCACCTCCCCTGTTTAACAGGCAGCCTCCATTCTGCTTAGCTGGACTATCCCTCCCTGGCCCCAGCTTGACAGATATATATTAATATGGTTACAGTAGAATCAATCACAGCTCATCCAGAAATGAGGAGTAATGGAAGAGATGGACAGAAGAAACTCTGCAAGTTCAGCACTATGGACAGAGCAGATGATGAAATATACTTAAAAATAATTAACACTACAATACGCGCTAATTTTTTACATCGTCAATCTGTAGTCATTGGCCCAGTCTATCTCTCTTTCTTTTTCTCTTTTTTTCTCTCTTTCTTTTTCCCTCTTTCTTTTCTTGCTTTCTTTTCTCTCTCTTTCTTTTTCCCTCTTTATTTTCTTGCTTTCTTTTCTCTCTCTTTCTTTTTCCCTCTTTCTTTTCTTGCTTTCTTTTCTCTCTCTTTTTTTTCCCTCTTTTTTTTTTCTTGCTTTCTTATCTCTCTCTTTTTTTTCTCTCCTTTCTTTTTCAATTTTTTTTCTCTCTTCCCTTTCTCTCTTACTCTTTTTTTGTTTCTTTTTTAATGTATCTGATTTATCTAATCGAATCTATCTATCTATCTATCTATCTATCTAACCTATTTACCTACCTAGCTTTCTTTCTATCTGATCTTTTTAGCTATCTTTCTTCTATCTGATTTATTTATGTCTTATATATAATGTAATTTTTGGCCTGCTATAAACCTAACATACTTAATCCCTTAAATCTCTTAACAAAAAAAAATGTTTGAATACTCTATATGGGGACAATACCAATATAATTTTAAAGTTACTAACAAGTAGTATTTCTTTTTTTGCCAAAAATAAGACATGTGAAAAATGACATGTAAAGCAGGGAAGTAATCTTAGTACGAGAAGAATGATGTAAAGACATAGAGGGGCGTTAAACAAAGGCCGGTTTTTATAAACTACACCCAAAGGGGATAATAACCAAATAGCATTCTGGGGAAGTCAAAGGGTCAGAAGGGAGGGGTGTAGAACTGTCACTGGAAGGTCTTTGGAATGTAATGATCATTGATGGTAGGAGCAGCACCGCAATCACACTTAACACATTCTCAGCTAAACATATTGATTTTCATTGATAGAAGTTTAATCTTTTGGGATTCAAATGGATGGCCATATAGAAATCACCCTTACACCTGTACACCTATCATTAAATATTAGAATTTATTCTGCAAGAGAAATTACATCCACATCATGACATACTCAGTTACTAAAGAGATTACTCTATCACCAGTGCCAAAGAAAACACTGTAAAACAACAAGGCATCTAAGGCAGAGGCACTTACTGTCCATTAAAGTCTATTAAGAATCCACTAGTGTGCCTCTGGCTTTATGGCACACATTAACATGTTCCTAATGAACAGCACAGTAGTGGTGGATCACTTTGCATTTACAGAAAGAAGAAATTGCCCGTAAATTAGAAAATAAGTATTTTGTAGCTGTGACTCTTCATGTGAAAGAATTAAACAACAAAAAAAAAACATGGTAGGTTTGCAAATTTTGTGTGCAACACATTATGCATACAGTGAATAAAATGCTGCACCTCTGCTTAAAAATATACAAATAAAAAACAATTATATGATAGCAAACATGTAGACACAAAATTAAACGATCATTACAATTCACACCTTATTATACATAATAAGGGAATTTGTCATTATTTCCAAAAAATTTATTATGATTTCGTACAAAGGTTGTTTGGCATGAGTAAAAGATAACCCTTGTGAGGTAAAGCCATTTTTTTTACCTGGTTATCCTGCACACTTGCTGTCCTTGGGTGGTTATGCACACTCCTCCACTGTATCTATGGAAGCAGGCACCCAGGCTGGACTTCGACTTTTGTACATTTTAATCATTAGATAGTTCATATGATTTTGAAGTTAATAAAAAAAAAAAGTAATACCGTTTTTGTTGTCTTTTTAGCTAAAATAAAATAACAAACACACCGCATTTCTGACAAGGTCAATAGTTATTTTTTTTGTACTCCCTGACAATGTTCTAAAAAAAAGAAAACGAATGTAGCCATCACATCCAAGGACTGGTAGGCTGCAATATATTACATTTTTGTTTTTGGGACTAGGTATGTTTTAGACCCCTTTCATATGGGACAGACTCTGTTCTGATCAGCACGTTATCCGCGTATAGATCCCCTGCTGATTAGAACAGAGTGGGTGGATGACCGGTACTGCTCTGCTCTATGAGCGGCCAGGTGTATACTGACTCAGCTTTCTGTTGACACCTGACTACCTCTAAACCGATCTGCCAACATAGAGGGAAACGGATTCCCTTTTATTTGTTTTTAGCGGACCAGATCAGATTGGAGGTAGGCAAGTATAAATGGATACAAATCTGTTTACACCCACTGGTCCATAGGGATGAATGGACTGCCCGATTAGGTCCGCCTAAAAAACTGACAGGCAGACCTAATCAGAGTGGTTGCGTGCAAGGGAGCTTAAGGTGATTTTATTCACACAAACCACTTGTGATGATGTGTGAAGTCATGGTTCCCATAACCCAACAGATTCAAATGCTCAAGCTAACCTTTGGGAATTTACAAGTTTTGTCCTTACATGTTTCTTCTAGCTAAACATGGTGTCCACAGTTCAAATGACTGGACTGCAATGGGAACAACAAAAAGTAGGCATTATTATGATTTTACACACCGATAGATGAAGAGGCCTATCAATGGCCATGTGTGTTATACTCTGTGTTTGTTTCATGATGATTACAGTGAAGAATGACCTGATCTTTTTCATTACTCTGTAGTGACAAGTATGTACCCCCTGTCATCAGTGGGCAAGTTTCAAGGGGGAATCGGTGGTGCAAGTACTCATGTGAAGAAGGACATATATCTCTCCAATGTTCTTAAGAGATATCTGGCTCCATAGTCAGCCTACAGTTTTCCAGTGAAAATGACATTAATAACATTGCTTGGGAAGTGATTTGAAGATACTAATTTGTAGTATCTGATAAATACCAAAAATACAATAATGAATGAATGAATGAATGAAGAACTTGTATAGCGCAGCACATGCGAAATAAATCGCCTCTGGGCGCTTGTTGTTCCTTTCTCCTTTGAGATCAAAAGAGATGCGTCTTGATCTTTCGCCTGAAGACCAGGTAGTTCTCCTCCAGTCGAATGCTGGCTGGTAAGGCGTTCCATAGTCTGGGACCTTGGACAGCGAATCTCCTGTCTCCTTTGGACTTGTATCTGGCTTTCGGTATCTGAAGCCGATTTTGGTTATTGGATCGTAGAATACGATTGGGGTTGTAAATTTTTAATTTTTCGCATAGATAATGGGGAGCATTCCCATGGATACATCTATGCGTTAGACAGAGTGCTTTAAAGGTGATTCTGTCTTTGACTGGTAGCCAGTGAAGGGATCTCAACGAGGGTGAGATTGATTCCCAGGGTTTTTTCCCAGTCACAAGTCTGGCGGCCGTATTTTGAACGACTTGAAGACGAGTGATTTGGTACTTGGGAAGTCCGAGGTAAAGGGCATTTGCATAGTCCAATCTGGAGTTTACAATCGCTCCCACCACGACCGCTATGTCTTTCTTGGGAATAAAAGGCGTGAGTCTGCGTAGTAGGCGCAGCAGATAGTGAGATCCGCTGACTACTGCCCCTATTTGTGCGTTCATTGTCATGTCGGTGTCAAAAATGACCCCCAGACTTTTGACTTTGGCGCTAGGGGTGATGACTTTGCCCAAAATGGGCGGGGGGATCCAGGTTGTTATCGATTGATTGCTACGCTTGGCGTGAAACAGGAGAAGTTCTGTTTTCGCTCCGTTGAGTTTGAGATAACTCTTTGTCATCCAGTCCTCTATCAAAGAGAGGCATGTCTCTAGATTGAGGTGGTGATCCTTTTTATTGCAAATGCGGAAGTACAGTTGCGTGTCGTCTGCGTAAGAGTGATATAGCAGTTTTTGGCTGCTGATGATATCAAAAAGAGGACGCACATAGATGTTGAATAACATCGGCGACAGGGGAGATCCTTGAGGGACCCCGCACGATAATGTGCGTTGTTTAGAAGTGAAGGGTCCTAGCTTCACTATTTGCGATCGGTTTTCCAAAAAAGAGGAGAACCAAGATAGATCGCTTTCTGCGACTTTGGCTATTTTAGCCAGCCGAGTCAATAACAGCTTGTGATCAACTGTATCAAAGGCTGCGCTTAGGTCCAGCAGAACCAGAAGAGAAGATTCTCCTTCGTCTGCGGCCTCGAGAACGTCGTCCCATATCTTAAGCAATGCTGTTTCCGTCCCGTGTCCGGGACGGAATCCCGATTGCAATGGGTCGAGTAAGTTGTGGGTATCTAGATGCTGTTGCAGCTGCTGTACCACTGCCTTCTCCATTACCTTGGAGAGAACATTTAGGCCTGTTATGGGGCGCCAGTTAAGTGGATCCTTAGGATCCAGGGTGGCTTTCTTCAAGATGGGTTGAATGAAGCCCTCCTTCAGCTGGGAGGGCATTTTGCCCTCCCTGAAGGATTGGTTAATAAGCTGCGTGACAGGAGGTGCCAGGATGTCGGCGCATTCCTTCAGCAGTTTGGTGGGGATAATATCATTTGGCGCAGTGCTGTTGCGCAGAGTGCCGATGATATTTTTAGTGGTCTGAATGGAGATGGGTTCCAGCGTGAACTCACCAAACTGTGGTGAATTGCTGCCGGTGCTGTGTAAATGGCTACGGGGGGGGCTGGGAGGGCAATTATTCTGCTGAATGCTTTGCCGGATTGCCTCAATTTTGTTAATGAAGCAATCCGACAACTCATCGCAAAATTCTTGTGTATCCAAGTTGGGGGCTTCAAGACATTCTGGATTCATGGTCTGAGTGACCAGCTTGAAGAGTTCGCGGGGGCGATTTAGGGCACCGTTGATAGCCTCAGAAAAATAGTTTTTCTTGGCTTCGAAGATTTGCTTGTAGTATTTCCTGGTAATTGCCTTGTAAATCGCGAGGTTCTCATCTGAAGGGTTTCTTTTCCAGGCTGCCTCTGCCCTTCTACGCTCTTGCTTCAGTAACGCCAGCTGGTTGTTGAACCAGCCGGCGTTGTTTTTCCTGATCTGGGTCTTTCGTTTCGGCGCTATCAAGTCAGCTGACTGCAATAGTGCTGTGTTTATGGCCTCCAGTGTTTCATCCGCTGTTTGGTGCGGCTGAATTGTGTTTATTTTTCCCCCTAATGTGGCTTTGAAGAGTTCCGAATGGAGCTTCTTCTGACATCTGGTCCAGTGTGTTGTCACTGGATTTGATGTTTTTGTTAAGGGGGGGAATTCGGCAATAATGAATTTGATTGCATGGTGATCTGTCCATGGCAATGGTTCATTTTCCAAGATTTTTATTTCCAGATCTTGTCTGAAAATAAGATCGAGCGTATGACCTGAAGCATGTGTGGGCCCACATACTAGTTGCTGAAGCCCTAATCCTTCCAGGTGGTCGATGCAGGCGTCGGCAATGGGGTCTTGCGGGGAGTTGGCCCAAAGGTTGAAATCCCCGAGCAACAAAAGGTGTTTGCTATTCAGGGTATAAGTGGAGACAAAGTCCGTCAAAGATGGGAGCAGCTGCGACTTGGGGCCGGGTGGCCTATAGCAGAGTAGAATCTGGACAGTCTCCTGGCCGTTTACTTGCAGTTGAAGAGTAAGGGTTTCCATGAATGGAAGCGGGTTTTGGAGGCTTGGTTTTGTGATCGCAAGACGCGTCTTATGGATCACCGCCAGTCCTCCTCCTCTTTGCCCTATTCTGTTTTCCGTTATAATACGGTAGTTTTCTGGCACCAATTCTCCTAGAATGGTGTTACAGTCGGCTGTGAGCCAGCTCTCTGTAATGAAGAGGCAGTCTAAGTCGTGTAGTAGAATGAAATCATGGATTTCAAGTCGATGTTTTACTGCCGATCTTGTGTTGATCAGAGCACATGAAATGCGCTTAGGTTGGGGTAAACGGCTAAAATTTTTGACGGTCGATCGTCGATCGATCCTCAAAAGGTGCTCAATTCTTAGGGTCTTTTTGGTGATGGCTGGCAGTATTGCGGCGAAACGCCTCAAATCCCAAATGGTTTCTGCGGAGTACCGCCGCTCAGCCATGGTCGCCATTCACCGGGGGAAAAGACGTTCCTTTTGGTGGCGATGAAGAGAGGATTCAATTAATCCTCCCGGCTTGGTCCAGAGGAAGGCAAAAAACCCCTACCGATGCTATGCCAATTTGCCTTTGGTAGGGGAAAAAATTCCTTCCTGATCCCTGAAAGGCGATCGGGCAAGCCCCTGGATCAAGTGCTGTTTAAGTTGTGACAGGGGGGGTGGGGGGGGAAGCTGACACTGCTGACACGGCTGGGTGTACCAAGATGGCCGCCGACCAGGAGCAGGACATGGGACCCAGGCTGGTATGTAGCCAACTGGGTGGATTAGTGAGCCAGGGGGGGGGGGCTGGTTGTTGAGTCCAGGGGTGGATGAGTACCCACAGTGGTTGGGGTGAGCTCCTGGGGGCTACAATGGAAGATTTGGCCGAAAATGCGGCGCGCCGCTAGGCCGCGGATGAAGCCGCGGCCTTTCCTAAGCCGCGGCGGCCGCGAATCAGTGATGGCCGGCGCGGTTCAGGGGAGCAAACGGGAAATCGCGGGGAGGCTCCGAGGGGAAGGTTTTGCTGACAGGTGGGTAGTAATGTGGGGTAAGAAGAGGGAAGGAGACCCCAGCGTTCAGCCGATTCGGCGGCTTATCCTGACAAGGACGGCCGCCAATCGGTGCCAGGGAAGGTGATGGAAGGTAGGATCTACCTGGGGAGGATGCTTAGGGAGGTGGAGGGGGTGGTGGAGATGGCCCCTATATCAGGGGCTTACCTTGAGGCTCACTGTGGGAGAGAAGAGAACCAAGGGATCCAGGGGCGGCTCAGGGTCAGAGCAGATCTGACGGCTCAACAGCAGAGGCTGAGCAGGGGGAGGAAAACCCTGCCTGTCTGGCTCCAGGAGCCGTACGTCCTACTGTTAGTTTACTACTGGAGTCAGTTCTAGCCCTGGGGAGGAGTCACTCTTTCAGACTCAATCCTGGAGAGTCTGAAATACACCTTCACACTTATGTTAGGCACGACAGTAATTTTTGAGTGACACACTAATGCACCATCAATGTTGTGATTAGTTGTATTATTGTACTTATATTACATTTGGCCCATCTTCCAAGCAATAATGACACTTATCTTATTCTGTGAAACAAATATTATTAAGCAAAGGACATGGAGAAGAGTAAGGATGAATCATTCGTATTTTTGTAAAGATGATGTTATGGGATTGAACTTTATCCAGATGTGGTTGCACTTTACGAATCAATACACTGATGTAAGCCAAATGACATGGATAGGTTGTATTCTCCTGACTAAGGATAAAAACAGAAACGAATTTTGGAGCAAAAACATCTAGTTACAAAATGACTAGGAAGTCACAAAATATAATCCGTAAACAGAACACTTTTGCTGTTATTGCATGCCGTGGGTGTGCAGTCCAAAACCTGGCACCCTAACATGGGTTGTGTCTTTGCCCGTCATTTTATTACTGTGTATCCAAAGTAAAAATAAATTGACAGAGCGCTGATGGGTTAGAACCCCTGACAGTTTTTTATCTCTACATTTGTGGTGACCACTGTTAAGGAGACAGAAACTAAGAAAAAATCCAAAATCTGAGTTGTCCACAGAACAGGAATAGAGGGGAGATCTTCCAATAGGAACACTTGTTCTGGTGACAACTGTCTGACAGGGGATGTGACCTATCTTTAGCGATTTCCTCTCATTTCCTGGGTCTACAGGATAAGAAATGCAGGAAAACATCCAAAATAGATCAAAAATAGCAAAAACCTGACATTTGTTTTAACCATTCCATGTTCTAGCCAAAAAAGGGGAAAAGCTTTTTAGCTACAGAAATACTTTAAATTGAAATTCCACACTATATCTAACTAATCTTAAAAATGTTCCTCCTCCTCCTAACACTTACTAGCCTGCGCAAGAAAGATGTATATACTTGCCTATTTTCAGCTCGCTCCAGTCTGGTCACGTGATTTCCCTTGTGTCAGCCAGGAGTGGATGCAGGGGAAAGTAGGGAGCCCTCGACAATGGATGGGCCATAGAAGCCTATGGGTGATTTCAACGCTCCTAGGCATTACTTGCTGTTATTGAGTGTTCTCTCCTCTCCCCTGCAGCCACCACTGGCTGAATACAGAAGATTACGTGACTGGACCAGAGCAGCATAAAAATAGGTAAATATACACATCTTTCTTGCATGGGTTAGTAAGCATAGGTGTTAGGATGGGGAGGGAGTATTTTAAGATGAATTAGTTATAGCCTGGAATTCCACTTTAAAGGCTTTTGTACACGCATACTAACCTGCGGATTTTTAATGTCTCCCAACCGCAAGTCCTAACAAGCCCCTAAGCCTCGCAAAACACCACTAGCCGCTGTACTTACAATCTGAAGTTTATATACTAATGTCCCCCGCTGAGCTGTTGTGTTCTGACAGGGGACCCCCCCACCTGCCAGCCAGAACACTCTGGTCAGCGCTCTTAGCCATTGGCTGAGAGCACTGGTCGTGAGATGCTGGTTTTCCAGCATGCACAGCTGACAGAATCCAGCTTCTGTCGGACTAGCTGTCATACACACAGGCTGAATGTTGGCCAGTTTTTATTGAACCCGGCAGATATCACCCAACATTTGGCCTGTGTGTACCAGGCTTAAGAATCAGCAAGTTGAGGACTTTTGGTCTCTAAATCTGGGTTCTGCTTCCCTATGGGTGGTATGGGATGCTCTTAAAGGCTTTGTTCGGGGGTTTATTAATTCAAAAAATTAGTGCCATTAAAACTTCTTCCTGCAGAGAGTTGAAACTTGCAAAGGCTGACGCCTCCACGACCACAGCGGAAGCCATGTATATCCAGGACCCTTCCCTGGATGGCCAACAGAAGTGGCTTTCATCTCAAAGAAGGCTGAATGATCTGTTGGAACATAGAGGAATAAACTCTTATTTAAGAAGAGGGAGAGGCGAATGGTAGAATGCTGGCTCAGATAGTTTGGTCTCAATCTAAACCCACTCACGTTTTGGCCTTAATGAATGGTGAGGGGGAGATTATTGATCATACTTGCTCTATTGTATCCAATTTCCAGTCTTATTACCAGGATTTATATACCTCTAGGGCCGACTATACTTTAGCTGAGCTATCTGCCTATCTGGACACTGATAATCTCCCAGTTCTCTCAATGAAAGAGAGGGAGACCCATATGCTCCACTTAAACTACAAGAACTATAAAGTGCGTAGCTAGTTTTCCGAACTCCAAAGCTCCAGGGATTGATGGTTTTCCTATTGAGATCTATAAAAACAATAATGACGGGCTGCTTCCAGCACTTCTTAATACACTAAACAAGGCCTTTTA
Organism: Rana kukunoris; assembly: GCA_029574335.1. Classification (NCBI taxonomy): domain Eukaryota; kingdom Metazoa; phylum Chordata; class Amphibia; order Anura; family Ranidae; genus Rana; species Rana kukunoris. The sequence continues at coordinate 381,537,141 of CM056049.1, forward strand.
CATGGATTGGCTTCCAGACTTTATGGGTCAGTCTGTTATAGTAGTTATACCTAAAAAGGATAAAAATCCGCTACATCCTGAATCCTACAGACCAATCTCGTTAATGTCTACAGATGTTAAAATTCTTACTAAAATACTTGCCAGTAGACTAAATAAGGTTATTAAACATATTATTCATTCGGACCAGGTAGGATTTATGTTTAATATGTCAACAGTGGTTAATATTAGACATGCATAATTAAAGCAGAGGTTCACCCAAAAAAACAAGTATATAACATTACATTCTGTATACCTCAAACATGTACAGTATGCTGTTTGTTTGTTTTTTGGGGGTGTACATTACGGTATTATCGCTATTTTTCACCCGGCTTCCGCGTACTAGCTCCCACAGGAGTAGGCGTTCCTATACAGTGGCGCAATGTCATCTGGGACTTTGCCCAGATGATTGACGTGCCTGAGAAAAACTTCCCCCCGCGGATAAGACGCGTCACGAGTTTCCATAATTAGCCGAACTGCGAGTCAGCCCTATACGGCGCTATACAGCCATGACTAAACACTGAACCAGTGTGAAACGCGTCGGCTGTCCCTTTTCTGGCTGTATTCTGTGATGCATGTCCTTTGATTTTACAAATAAAAACAACTTTTTGAAGTTCCTTTGGAGTGCGGCTGTCCATCCCTTCTGAAAATTCTACATTTGCCTAGTGAATTGCCAGCACCTTGGTTTCTTGGGAGGTTCCTAATTGTTCACAAGACCCACCTGGAGCAGTGACTCCTTTCCTTTCCCATGGTGCTATACGGCGCCTGCGCACCGACTAGGACCCGTGTAGAGCTGACTGCACAGGCGCAGTATAAAGCCGACTCGCAGTTTGGCTAGTTACGGAAACTCGTGACGCGCCTTATCTGCCGGGGGTTTCTTTGAGCACTTTATATCCCACATTGTAAGGAGTGGATTTCTGAGAATGGCTCGTTTTGGTCATCATCTAATGTCTTGTACACACGGTCGGACTTTTGACCGTGCAAAAGTCTGTCGTGAGTCCTCTATCTTAGGTCCGTCGGACTTCCGACAAAAAAAGTCCGATGGAGGCTACACACGGCCGGACTTTCCGATAAAAAAAGCCTGTCTGACTTTTTTTCCTCGGAAAGTCCGACCGTGTGTACGAGGCATAAAAGAGCATAAAAGAGCTTTTTTCACAAGAACCTGCAGCCATAGCTTAGGTTTGTCCCAATCTAATATTATTTAGGTCCACATATGAAGGTGAGCTACTAAATTACCAGTGAAGGAATCATGCGTGTTTTAACATAGAATTGTTACTGCACAGATTTGCAAGCATACGTAAAGGAGAATTGCACTTTAGGGGATTGCTTTATATGCATATATGGAAGTAGCAAGAGAACTACTGAGGATTAACACAGTGGAGTTCATTTCTGGACTGTTCATTCAGAGACTGTTGTATATCACACATGTTATGTATTTTATTTAAGGGGGGTCACATCACTAAATAGTTTTTTTTTTTTTTATATATTGATTGGTTGTTTATATCAACACATTGGTCATTTGGAAACAGAGTAGAAAACATAGATTGGGACACTCTTTTGGAGAGGTTGTCACCATTTAAATAGTTTTTTCACTATTATTTTTTTTTGCATTATATATAGATATATATATTACATATATATAGATATATGTATTACATATATATATATAGATATATCTATATATTTGTTATTACACTTTTGGTAGTGCCGCATTTCTCCTGTTGCATTTGTATAGGTACAGGGACACATATCAATGTTGGCAGCTGCCCACATGTAAGTAATTTAATTGTATTTAGGTGATTGCGTGGTTAGCCTAAAGAGAAACTCTCGTGTTTTTAGGGTGTTTTTGTGCAGGCAAAGCGCACAGGTGCACCCTCCAGCCCTGATGTTGGCAGCCTGTTAAACTCTATTAGTGGTACTAAAGTACAGGCAGTATGCACCCCAAAGTGAATGCCCACAACGCAGGCAGTCTGCATTCTGGCCATTTGTCCATGAGTGCATACTACTCCAGCCCCATCCAGCAGCTGCAGCTTTTAGAGCCAATACTTACATGCTGTAGCGCTCAGGGATACATAAAAATCTGACCAGGTAATAACATATAAACCATCAAATAAATATCAGATCGGGAGTGGTCCATCAATGCTGTCCTCTTAAGATCAGGGAATCTTAAAAATATGAATGAACAAACAATGGGCATAAAGGCCTAGTGCTTTACCATTATAATTTATTGAAGAAAAACAAGAGATTGCATACTCACAAAAGCCAAGGAATGAAAGTACAGTACAAAACCCATAAACCAAAAAGTGATCCAAAAGACATAAATCACAGAATCAGACTACTGCTAGCGCATTTCAAGGGGCATGCCTTCTTCTTCAGAGCAAAAAAGTGCTGCAGCTTTCAGCCTCTCATAGTGTTTAACAAGTGGCTGGTAGTGGGACTGGATGGCGCACCTGTGCTTTTCATCTGCATGGGAGTCTCATGCACCAAGATAAAACACCCAGTGTGCATAAGGCTTAAGTCTTTAAATTTAGAGAAAATTAAATATATCCAAAAATTAAAGGGTATGTAAAACCAATGACAAAAAATCTCATATAAGCTTTACAGTATATCCAGACCAAAACCAAAAATGTAATACCAGTGCTTAAATAGTGTGGGTGCTTTTTTTCCCAGTTTTTTTCCCCTTATTTTCAGCGCGTGATACAAGCCCAACACACTTTGGGGTTGAGTTACTAAAAGCAAATAGCCTGTCCACATTGCAAAGTTGCTCCAGAGCTTAGTAAATGAGGTAAATCTTTAGTTTGCAAAGAATACCCAATCACAACTAAGAAAAATTTAGGAAACGGCTTTTTTGCTTGTACATGATTGGATGATGGAAGTTAGCAGAGCTTCTGCTCATTTACTAAGCTCTGGAGTAACTGCACTTTGCAAATGCACAGCCTATTTGCCTTTAGTAAAGCAACCTCTTTCTGTCTTAGGACGACAGCAACACTGTACGATGAAGAAGCAGCCTTGTCACTCTAGGAAGGCAAGTATGTTTGGACTACAAAACACAAAAGAAGATAGCATAAAAGCCGCCCTAGTGTAACTCGGCTTTAATATGGTAAAGTTAAAAACACTACAATGGTCAAACTCACCTTGTCTGAAGATAGATACAGCATAAGGATTCCACTGTGGCCACACTCTAGATCCCATGACAACATGTTTCGGAGGCATGGCCTCCTTCCTCAGGATGGTCAAATGGCCGACTTCTGTCTGGCAGACCAACATACACACGGGCCGATGGTAGACAGTTTATTTTTTAACTGCCCGACATTTGGCCCGTGTGTACCCTGACACTTTGTGGGAACTGACTAACTGCCACATCACCAGTGACATTAATACAGTGGTCAGTGCTAATAACATGCACTATCGCTGTACTAATGACACTGGCTGGGAAAGGGTTAACATCTAAGGGCTGGCAAGGGGTTAAATGTGTGCCTAACAATGTGCAATGTGTGCTCAGTAAAGAGCTATGTATTAATTGTCAACACAGGCCTCTGGGCTGTGATTTGACACAGCTTATTAGCAGGTCCCGGCCATGAATCATTGGCTGGGATCTGCTGACAGTCTCCTGCTGTGTCAAATCACAGGGGGAGTAGATGGGTGGGAGCATGAGCCCGAAACTCTGAAACAAGCACTGACGTATACCTATAACTGCCACCCCGTCACAGTATATGTACTGTGACGAGTCGGCAAGTGGTTAATTACCAATGGTATCTGTAATATGCAGCATGAGGGGATTAATGTATTGCCATTGGTTGCTGATGCATTAGTGACCAGTGGCAGTTAATTAACCCCTTTGTGCTGAATTAGTGGCACCAGTGTTAACACTGACACTGGTGCCACTAATGCAGCACAAAGGTGTTAATTAACTGCCACGGGTCACTAATGCATTTGTGACCAGTGCCCCCCTCATGGTACAAACACCATTGGTAATTAACCTCCCCTCAGCCCCCCCACCATTAAAATCCATATGCAGATGGCAATCTGCTTACTTGTGGGAAGAGCTTGGATCCTCCTTGGCTCAGCGGCTCCTCTAGGTCACAGCTCTAGCAGCAGCAGCACGCTATGCTCCTCTCCTTTAGGCCCTCTCCAATCGTGCCTCCGGCCAGCCTTTTGGTGACATCACACTGGGTTAGGACTACTGAGCACCTGTCAGGTGGGGTATGTCCACTGACAGGGAAATGAAGGTCTGGGCTATGCTAATGTTGTGCTGGGTACAGGAGCTCACTTGTCACATCTGATTGTTACGGCTATTGCCGGCCAGCAGCCAGCCTGCCTGGTGTGTTAGTCACACACACACAGGCTTTAGAAGCACTTTACCTGTGTTGCGCCCCCTTCCTTCAGTAAATGGTGCCGCCCAGGGCGTCTTCCCCTTCTGCCCTCCCTTGTACCGGCCCTGGGGTGACAACACTCAGATCCTCTCTCTCAGTTGTTTTTCTGTATTGTCACCCAGTCACGTTTTATCCCAATGGAGGCCACAAAAGTGGCAAAGCATATACTCATTGTACAGGTATGGGCCACTGATGTGGAAATGCCATGCAGCCATTGCTAGAGTATCAGCGTGTAGATAGAAATTGGCTGCAAAGAGTCTGTCTGAGATTAGCAGCATTAAGATGAAACATAAAGTTGAAAACAAATATTTTATTACAAAAATATTTAATAAATCTAGCACTTTAGATAACTAAATGTTATTCAGGGTTTACATGTACTTTAGAAGCGATAGACCCCAGATATCTCCATAAAGAGGACTTGTCATGATTACTGCTATCACAAGACTCAACATAATAATATCATATTTTATACTTTACCGAAAATGTTGGTTTTGTGTGCACTGAAATTTATTAAAGTGTATTTTTTCCTAAAAGTTTGCGAGTCAAAAATGTGCAATATCGTGCAACATAATAAATTGCAACAACATCCATTTTATTCTCAAGGGTCTCTGCTTTCAAAAATATATAATGTTCGGGGGTTCTAAGTAACTTTCTAGCAAACAAATGCACATTTTTACATGTGTGACAGAAATGGCAAAATGTCAGGGCCACGAAAGAATAAAATAGAGAAGTGGCCCCATGGGATGGTCACCCCTAACACCCATTCGTTTAATAAATACATTTTACTCTTAATAGAGGGCTATGATAATTGTTAAGTACATGTCTCCCTATGGCTGCTTTGCTGGTTCTTTCTGTTTTGTGTTTCGGATGACAAGCTGCCTGCTGTTACTAAGAAGATTTATCTCAAAAGCACTGCAAAGCACTGGATTGGTAACAAATCCTTTGCCGGGAAACATCTGATTCTAGCCAATGAGTGTAACCTTTTACTTATATCCCCTCTCCTGTCACTGGGAGGAGTCAGCATTTACCTCAGGTCTGTCAGCTGGACTCACTTCTGGATTCTCCTCAGCCTTCCTTCTTGATCTTTTGACTTGCTCTCCCACCCTCCCTCCCCTTTAATTACCCACGTCACGGTCCCTCTTTATGTGGGTAATGTCGCCCACTTTGTGGGTGGACAGTGGTTGGTACGTTGTTACTTGTTTTATATAAGATATTACTGCTTGAGTCTTAGTGACTAAGCAAGTTGGTCTGTCATTGGTTACCAACAATTCTGTTTGATATTGAAGGTCTATCTTTTTGGGTAATGTCGCCCACTTTGTGGGTGGACAGTGGTTGGTAAACTGGTATCTGGTTGGTTTAAGATATTGCTGCTTGAGTCTTAGGGACTAAGCATGTTGGTCTGTTAATGGTTAACCCCTTATGGATCGCCGCATGTACATTTACGTCGGCAGAATGGCACCGACAGGCACATCAACGTATACATACGTTGGTGCCTTGAGGGGGTTCGGGGGTGCGAACCCCCCGTACATGTGGCGGTCCGATTACCTGGCCGAGCGATTCGGGACGATTCGGGACGAGGGGGCGGCGGTTCGTTTTTGTCCGCCCGCTCTCAGCCAATCCGCACGCTCCCCTACAGTGTCACTTCCTCCTCCTGTGTAAACACAGGAAGGAGGAAGTGATGTGATCTCTCCTCTGCGTTTTTTTTCAACCACCGCTGAGGAGAGATCACATCGCACAGTAAGTCTGCACAACACTACACTGACACACTTTACACATAGGCACATTTAACCCCCGCGATCGCCCCCCCCCCACCCCCTCCCCCCTGTCACAGTGTCACTGAATGCAGTTATTATATGTATGATCACTGCAGTTAGTGTCAGTGTGACAGCCAGTTAGTGTCAGGTCCAGGGTAGCCCCCGTACCCCCCCTAATAAAGTTTTAACCCCTTGATCACCGCCCTAGTTAACCCTTTCACTCCCTATTGCCAGCTAAGCGATCATTTTTCTGATTGCTGTATTAGTGTCGCTGTTCCCACTAGGTAGCTATTTTTTTTTTTTACGTTGCACGACCGCGCAATTGTCAGTTAAAGCGACGCAGTGCCGAATCGCAAAAAGGGGCCTGGTCATTTACCTGCATTTTGGTCCGGGTCTTAAGTGGTTAACAGCGATTCTGTTTGGTATTAAAGGTTAAAGTTAATTTCATAATTAAAATTGTTTTAAACCCAATAAAGGGGCCGCGGCCTAAACTTCTCCACAATCCTTGTTGTGTTTTTTATTTTATATTTTAGATATGTTCTTATGGTATGATGGGTGTTGATGGGGTGTACAATCCCATTGGCCTGGGTATAAAGCAGTTAAACAAGAGAGTAACTATGATAAAAAAAACACACACACACACATTATATGTATATGTATATATATTGTGTTTGTCACAGAAACACAAAAAAAAAAAACTGAAAATAGCTGTCCGTCCCCAAAAAGACTCTCCCAAACAAAATTCCAGCCAAAGAAGTGCAGCATATAACCAATCAGCAGATGGCTAAAATAATGATCAGCCATAAACAATCTTGCAATACACAAAGGGCCAGATTCACAGAGCGATTACGCCTGTCTAACTGGTGTTAGACTGGAGTAATTTCAAATTACGCGCGTTTTTTAGCTAGTCGGAAAGCGCAAACCATGAAATTATGGCTGCGGGCTTCAATTCGACTGGATTACGTGTGCGTACACCCTCGGATCTATGCTGCAATAAAATTGCGGCCACTGGGTGGACTTCCCGTCCTTTTCCGCGTCGGGGTATGCTAATGAACTTTTGCCGGCGATCCCAGAAATTACGATCTTCAATCGCAATCTCTTACGGCACCTTTAGTCATCTTTTTTTTACGTAACACTATACCAGCTTTTTGCTGCTCTAATATTAGACAGCCCATGTTAAGTATGGCCGTCGTTCCCGCGTCGAATTTCTACGTTTTCCGACGTCTTTTATTATTTTTTACGTAAGTCGTCTGGGAATAGGAATGTTCGTAAACGACGCTACTCAAACAACGAATGACGTAACAACGTGATTTCGAGCAATGCATGGCGGGAAATTTCTGAACGGAGCATGCGCAGTTCGATCGCCGAGGGGACGCGCCTAATTTAAATGCTTCGCGCCCCCTAATCGCGTATTTCGATTACGCGGCGAGAAATAGACTACGCCGCCGTAGCGTACGGGCAAAAATCTACCAGAATTCCATTTAGAGCCTGGTAAAATACGGCAGCGTATAGTATTTCGATTACGCAGCGCAATATTAAGTGTATCTGAATCTGGCCCAAAGTTTATAGATATAGATTGAGATTAAAGTGGTATTAAACCCAAAAACCAAACCGTGGCTGCATTCATTTTCTTTTTTAGACTTTTTTTCTTTTATTCTCAACTGTAGATCCTGCTAGTTAGTCTTTAATTTTTTTAACTTTAACAGACCAGCAAATATAGCAGTAAGAGAGACACAAGCCAGCTACCTGTGTCACATTTCTATGCATGTTGTACTTGCATTTTAGGTGGGCTGATATTAAACTCATTTTTTTGTGAAAGCACATCAAAGATACAGCATATAGGATTTTGATGCACTTTCATAAAAACACACATTCTAATAGAACTGGTGTGAACAGGGCCTTATTCATTTATGTAAAACCTTTTTTTTTTTGCTGTAACCCCCTATAAATTGTTAGCTAGAGATTGCCTTTGAAGTGGAACTAAACCCCCCTAACCTTTACAGCCAAGGAAGCTGCCATCTTAGCTTCTGTTAGATCTGCAGTTGCTATGGTGCTGAACATGTGATCAGTTATGACACCAGCCATTTGATGGTTTGACAGTTCAGTTGAAAACTAACATACGCAAACTAGTAACTGTAAGGTCTCATTTACACTTGCTTTGGCTTCATGCCCTATGTAGCTTTATTGGTGCATCAAAGCGTCTTTAAAGCCTCCATAGAAGTCTATGGCAAAGCTTGAAGCCCCACCGAAGCCCTATGAAGCCTCATCTAAGCCTTATCGAAGCTCCACCAAAGGCTCATCGAAGCTCCCCCAAAGCCTCATTGAAGCCCCACCAGAGCCCCACCGAAGCACCAAGCAAAAGTAAGGTGTAAACAGGACTGTAAGCTAACCATTTTATTTAGTGACCGGAGCTTTGACTGGCGTTCAGAGAATTTTAACAAAGTGTGGCGGAAGCCATGTTTTGAAGCAAGTATAAAATGAGGAGAGAGAAGCGCCAAGCCAATCCTTTAAACAGCTTAGGAATTTATTCAGTATATAAGTATAAAACAACACTAAAAACTTGCATTAAAAATGTTGGAGCACTTGCAGAGAGCTATAGAGCGGGTGGGAACTTCCACATGCAGTGTCACAGGAGCACAAGAGGGTTGCTGGAAAGTCTCTAGTGAGGGATCCACGAGCACCGCGTGTTAGCCGCACACAGCCGACATCTCCACAAGGCTTATCGAGGCTCCAGCTGCGGCTAACATGGAAATTGATGAGTATAGTTCAGACTTATGCCTTGTACACACGATCGGAATTTCCGATTGAAGTCTGAATTTCCGATGGAAAAAGTCAGACGGAATTTTTTCATCGGATATTCCTAAGGACTTAGAAAGAGAACATGTTTTCTTTTTTTCCTAATGAAATTTTGTTGAAATTCCGTTCATAGTTACATAGTTAGTCAGGTTGAAAAAAGACCATCCAGTTCAACCATAAGAAATAAAATAAAAATATTATCATACAATGACATACACCCAATTCTATACCCACAGTTGATCCAGAGGAAGGCAAAAAATGTGCTACAGCAGGGGAAAAAATTCCTTCCTGATCTCCCCCATGAGGCAATCGGATATTCCCCGGATCAACTTTATCTGTTTCTCTCCTTTGTCTGTATGGAACTGCGACGGAGAAAAAAACATACATGCTCGGAATCAAGTTGACGCATGCTCGGAAGCATTGAACTTAATTTTTCTCGGCTCGTCGTAGTGTTGTACGTCACCGCGTTTTGGACGGTCGGAATTTGGTGTGACAGTGTGTATGCAAGACAGCTTGAACGGAATTCCGTCAGAAAAATCCACTAGAGTTTATCCTGATGAAAATTCTGATCGTGTGTACGATAAAGTGACCAGATTTTTAAAATGAAATCTGGGGACATATTTTTTCTTTCCGCCCGCCTCACAGCCTGTCAAGTCTCACTCTCCGGGCCCCGTCTACTACTGGGTGGGGAGCCGAGGAAGATCACTTTGCAATGAAGGCAAGGAGATAAGCAGGTGGTTGGCCAGGAGAAGAACATGCAAATGAAGCTAAATGGGCATGCGCCCGAAACTGAAGAAACTGAAGAAATATTCCCTCCGCTCCGACCAGCACATGATCATCAGAAAGGGGCACAGATAATGTTAAAAATACAACCCCCCTATGCTAGTAGGCACGGCGGAGCACGGCAGAGCAGGGGGGGGGGTGTAATTCAAATTTTTTTATTTGAATTCTGCACTGATTGTCTTTGAAATTGCCCCTGCCCCCTATTAAATCCAATCTGGGGACAAAACCAGGGACAGACTTGGTACGGGGACAGTGTCCTCAATCAGGGGGCTGTCCCCTGAAACTGGGGATGTCTGGTCACCCTAGTGTACGAGGCATTAGGCCCCTTTAACAAGGATGTTCAGTCCAGATCTGTCTGTCAGTTTTTCAGATGGATCCAGACTGAGCCATAATGTATGTCTATGGGTGGGCAGAAGTAAACAGATCATCATCCGTCTTCATCAGTCTAGATCCGTTTTTTTAAAGGAACAAGGATGTATCCTTTTCCATTTAGACAGATCTGCATGGATGTAAACAAATTACACCCTTTTACATCTATTCTGTTTATGCCTGTTTTTAGGCAAGACATTTTTTTTTGTTTATACCTTTGACACCTCTAATTAGTCTCTGCAACAACTAAGGCCACTTTCACACGGGTCGGATCAGTAATGATCCACCGCCGTATGCTCCGTATGCTCAGCGGGGATCGCTCCGTTGATCCCCGCAGAGTCGGCGGATGACAGGGACCGCCCACACTGTGCAGGGACCGCCCTGTCTTTTCTCCGCTCTCCCCTATGGAGGGAACGGATGAACACGGACCGTATGTCCGTGTTCATCCGATCCGATCCGCAGACGGAAGGAAAAATAGGGTTTTCTGCAGAATCGGATCATTGCGGAGGCGGACGAGATTGGGTGTCAGCGGATGTTCGTCCGCTGACAAAGGCAATCTCATAGGGACCAATGTATGTCCCTTTTTCATCCGCAAACGATGGATAAAAAAGCAGACATACGGTCCGCACGTGTGAAAGGGGCCTAAAGCCTTGTAAGAAATACTAGTTTTTTAAAACACTGACAGTTTAGGTTGGAACCGCTGTACTAACAATATTAGTACAGCGATCTCGCCTGCTGTGCTTTTGTGTTTTGACAGGGGGCGGCGCCCCCGCCAGAACACTTTGCTCAGTATTATTAAAGTATTATTTTTTGGTGCTAAGTAATTTGTATGGTGTTTGTTAATAATAGGCAGAAAAGCAGTAAACGAGATCCTCTGCAGCCAGCAACAATAGATCCCACCCCAGCAACAATAGATCTCTCCAGCAATATAAAATCCCCCAGCAACAATAGATCCACAAGCAATAATAGATACCCCCAGCAACACTAGACCCACCCCAGCAACAATAGACACCCCAGCAACACTAGACTCATCCCAGCAACAATAGATCCCCTAGCAATAATAGACTCCCCAGCAACACTAGATCCACCCTAACAACAATAGATCCCCCAGCAACAATAGACCCAAACCAAGCAACAATAAATCCCCCAGCAACAATAGACCCCCCCAGAAATAATAGATACCTTCAGCAACACTAGACCCACCTCAGAAACAATAGATCCCCCACACAGCATTATACCTATCTGCCCCAGCAACAATAGACTGCCTATTACAAAATACCACCCCAACGACAATAGATCCACCCCTGCAACAATAAACCCCCAGAAACAAGAACAAGTTTCCCAGCAGCCAGCATCAATAGACCCTCCAGCAGCCAGCAACCATAGACCTCTCCTTCAACAATTCCCCTCCCAGCAACAATAGACCCCCACACAAAAATAGATTCCTGCCAGCATACCTCAGTACCTATTGCCATTACATACATTCAGGGCTAGAGGTGCTCGTTCACGCTGAAAAAAAGCCCTGTCCATACTAATCCACAAAGCATTACCCAAAACTAGCCATAACTACATAAACAAAATTATGTTTCTGCAAAAATCTGTAGTTTGTTTAATAAGATAGTAAATACCTGTAATAATAAAATAAATCAAGACTAAATTCAGTATCTGAGCTAGATGAAAACTCTTTCAGCTAATTTTGGTAGTATTTACTATCGCATAAACCTGTCTATAGCCTAATGCCTCATACCTCCATTGTAGACACAAGTCAGCTTGTCTCTCAGTGTACAATCCAAAACAAATCTGTCGTGATCTTCATTCTGGAAAGAAAAAAAAATCCCAAAATGTAAAAACCAGTAGGGTACCAAATACTTTACATTAATGCACACACGCCATATACGTCTCGATCATTCAGAGGCCCTATACTTTGTTCGCTTTTTTGTCTGTGACAGTGGCATACCGTTAAATGTCCTTAAATAATCTCTGCTCTTTCATGCAAATATATAGACTATTGTTTGTCTGACAGGCGCTTAATTCTTCATGATTGATATCAGGAGCCTCCAAGCCCACTAAGCCGTATCTTCAATACCTTCATTACCTTAGAGATACAGCGGCGCGTCCATATATGCCATAGTAGGGCTTGCTCTTGCAATCATATGCATGCTATTTCTGGTTCTAGACACCCGCACCCCCATAGACTCAAACAGAAAAATAAATGCACACAGTGTAATCTGCTATTCTGTGCATCCTTCTCCCATGCTATGGCCCTGCAGCATCCACTGTTATTCTTCAATCGTTTAAAGGCCCCTTCCTCATCTCTCGATTTCTTTGTTTATTAGTGCAATAGATTGGTTCAATGTAAGCGTCACTAAGCCCGCTGCATGCTAAATCCCGATATCCCCCATTCTTTTCCCCCAATTTATTTATTTTCCTGTTTGAAGCATTCCGCTCATTGTCTACTCAACCAGAGTGTGACATCATTATCCTATGTTAATAACGCTTTTCTGCCGGAAACAGGCTGCTTCCTAATATGGATCATCCAAAAAATCAAGGATGGTAAATAAAGAACCCCACCCATTGCTTTTTTTTTTTTTTAATGATCTGATTGTTTGTAATCGCGGCCTGTAAAGTAGGATCAAATACCTGCTTTGCACTCACCTGCTAGGATGCAGAAATCAGGAAGGATGCTCATATCTCTTGTATTCTCAGCTGCCTCCATGAACCCTTCCTCTGAATCTCTCCCTCCAGCCGTCTCACCTCCCCCTCCCTGTATGCCTCAATCCCTCCTCTCTTCTCCCTGAACACATTCCTCCTCCTCTCATCCAGTGTAACTATAGCATCTCTATACTGTACTGTTTCATCATCAGTATCCCTGCAACCTCCCGTCTCTTCCATCATCATCGTGTGCATCTTTCATTTCAGTTTAAATTTGTTATCATGTCATCCTTCTTTTTTTTTAAACCAGGCATCACCCTTATAGTTGTATAATCATTATATGTACACGCTATAAACACGGTTCACAAAGCTAACACATCAGAAACAATTATCCTTATTTTCCAAAAATGACAGATATTTTCAGCTGAAAGCGAGTAGACTTAAAAATAACAGTCACGTGGCTGAAAACAAATATAGTCAGGGTTGTAAAGGTTCATTTTTGATTTTCTAAACAGGTTTCTTTAAGCTAGACTAGAGCATTGTTGGTTCACTTACCCTTTTCTTCGATTTCCCTTCTAATTTTTTTTTCCTTTGTCTGAATTTCTCACTTCCTGTTTCTCCTCAGTAAGCTTGACCCCATCATCCAAGCTGTTCTGGCTGGGGGTTAGTCAGCCAGAACAGCTTACTGAGGAGGCATGGGCATCCGCTCCATAGGGCAACGGGGGTCGGTTGCCCCCCCCCCCGGAATTTAAGAACTGCAGGGGGTGTCAGGCCGGCACCCCCGCGAATGAATATCAGCGCGGGGGTGATTAGCGCGAGCGTCTTTGGGGCAGGCAGAAGGAGCCGCTCCACCAGATAGCGGGGTCCTGACTCCTGCACCAATCCAGAGACGACATGAGGAGACTTGCAGAAGCGGAGGCGGGGTCTGTATGTGCGGGAATTTCAGGCATGGCGAGCAGAGCAGATGAGGATGCTGTACAAGTCGGGCAGCGGGAGGCAGAGTTTCTGGGATGGCCGGGGGAGATCATCTGAAGGAGAGAAAGATGCTGAAAGAAGTGGTCGGGGAGATGTCAGTGCGAAAACATATGGCACCAGGTGAGGCTGACAAGACTGCACTCTGCACAGCACAGAGAGGTGACAGGCATGCTCTGTATCCTGTTACATGCAGTCTAACATTGCTTGATAATAGATGTCTCTGGGTATAACAAGTGAGCTACTGGTTGCTGGAGACATGGTGGTGCCCTGGTGTTGCTGGTGACATGGTGGTGCCCTGGTGTTGCTGGTGACATGGTGGTGATCTGGTGTTGCTGGTGACATGGTGGTAATCTGGTGTTGCTGGTAACATGGTGGTGATCTGGTGTTGCTGGTGACATGGTGGTGCCCTGGTGTTGCTGGTGACATGGTGGTGATCTGGTGTTGCTGGTGACATGGTGGTGCCCTGGTGTTGCTGGTGACATGGTGGTGCCCTGGTGTTGCTGGTGACATGGTGGTGCCCTGGTGTTGCTGGTGACATGGTGGTGCCCTGGTGTTGCTGGTGACATGGTGGTGCCCTGGTGTTGCTGGTTATATGGTGGTGCCCTGGTGTTGCTGGTGACATGGTGGTGATCTGGTGTTGCTGGTGATATGGTGGTGCCCTAGTGTTGCTGGTGACATGGTGGTGCCCTGGTGTTGCTGGTGATATGGTGGTGCCCTGGTGTTGCTGGTGACATGGTGGTGCCCTGGTGTTGCTGGTGACAAGGTGATGCCCTGGTGTTGCTGGTGACAAGGTGATGCCCTGGTGTTGCTGGTGATATGGTGGTGCCCTGGTGTTGCTGGTGACATGGTGGTGATTTGGTGTTGCTGGTGACATGATGGTGCCCTGGTGTTGCTGGTGACATGATGGTGCCCTGGTGTTGCTGGTGACATGATGGTGCCCTGGTGTTGCTGGTGACATGATGGTGCCCTGGTGTTGCTGGTGACATGGTGGTGCCCTGGTGTTGCTGGTGATATGGTGGTGCCCTGGTGTTGCTGGTGACATGATGGTGCCCTGGTGTTGCTGGTGACATGGTGGTGCCCTGGTGTTGCTGGTGACATGGTGGTGCCCTAGTGTTGCTGGTGACATGGTGGTGCCCTGGTGTTGCTGGTGATATGGTGGTGCCCTGGTGTTGCTGGTGACATGGTGGTGCCCTGGTGTTGCTGGTGACATGGTGGTGCCCTGGTGTTGATGGCGATGTGTGTATGTACATTACTCTTGCCTTTAATCCTGTATTTTTTTATGCCTGTTCACAATGTCAGTAAGGACTGACACGCCTCTGGAAAGCAATCCATGCTCGGATGTCTTTTAAGAGTAATTTGACATGCAGTGAACAGACAAAAATGCCTGTTTTAACGCCTCAAATGCAGTATCACAGTGCTGCAACTGTGTGCAATGCACATGGTTGCAGGTTGGTTGACCCAATTCACACTTCATGCCTTGTGCCCTGCCCACAGTCTCTTGACCATGCCTTGTGCCCTGCCCACAGTCTCTTGACCATGCCTTGTGTCCTGCCCGCAGTCTCTGACCATCCCTTGTGCCCTGCCCACAGTCTCTTGACCATGCCTTGTGCCCTGCCTGCAGTCTCTGACCATCCCTTGTGCCCTTCATTATCTTTGGTAATATGAAAAATAACTCCAGCAGTTCCCGCGCTGCTGTGTCTCTCCCTCTGGCTGCATGATTAGGGTAGGAAGGGGGGGGGGGGGGCTGTCACAGTCTATAACATGCAGGGGGTGCAGGGTGCTGTGTGACGGTGTTCAGAGGTGCAGGGTGCTGTGTGAAGGGATCCAGAGGTGCAGGGTGCTGTGTGAAGGGATCCAGAGGTGCAGGGTGCTGTGTGAAGGGATCCAGAGGTGCAGGGTGCTGTGTGAAGGGATCCAGAGGTGCAGGGTGCTGTGTGAAGGGATCCAGAGGTGCAGGGTGCTGTGTGAAGGGATCCAGAGGTGCAGGGTGCTGTGTGAAGGGATGCAGAGGTGCAGGGTGCTGTGTGAAGGGATCCAAAGGTGCAGGATGCTTTGTGAAGGGGTGCAGCGTGCTGTGTGAATGGATCCAGAGGTGCAGGGTGCTGTGTAATGTAAAGGGGTCCAGTGATGCAGGGTGCTGTGTAATGTAAAGGGGTCCAGAGCTGTGGGGTGCTGTGTAATATACCCCTTTGGTCCAGAGGTGCAGTTGTGGAGAGGGGGTACACAGTAGTGACTAAGAGATATTGAAAGATGTAGGGGGCACAACTGTGTATTGCTGATGCGCCCCCCCCCCCTGAAAAAATTTCAGCGGATGCTCATGTGAGGAGGATCAGGAAGTGAGAAATTCAGACGAAGAAAACAAAGAAAAAAATCATTAATGCCCTGTACACACGATCGGATTTTCCGATGGGATAAAATCCGATGGAATTTTCCGTTGGAATTCTGTTTAAGCTGTCTTGCATACACACTGACAGACCAGATTCCGACCGTCCAAAACGCGGTGACGTAAAACACTACGACGAGCCAAGAAACTTAAGTTCAATGCTTCCGAGCATGCGTCGACTTGATTCTGAGCATGTGTGTTTTTTTCTCCATCGGAGTTCCACACAGACAATCAAAATTTCTATTGAACAAAAAAAAAACATGTTCTATTTCTAAACTTTTAAAGTTAAACATGTTCTATTTCTAAACTCCGATGGAAAAAAGTCCGATAGGGCCCACACACGGTTGGAATATCCGATGAAACAATTCCATCTGACTTTTTTCATCAGAAATTCCGATCGTGTGTACGAGGCATTAGAAGGGAAATGGAAGGAAAAGGTAAGTGAACCAACAATGCACTAGCTTAAAGGAACCTATTTAGAAAATAAAAATTAACCTTTACAACCCCTTTTAAAGTTAAAGCCTTGGCTAGAAAAGATAGATAAAAATAAATATCTCATTCAATTATTTTTCTTTGAGTTCTGCTTTAACGATTATGCCGCGTATAGACGACCAGGCCCGGACTGGCCATAGGGCATACCGGGCAAATGCCCGGTGGGCCCCGGCGGCCCACGGGTCGGTTGCGGCCCGCGAACGGCCCTCGGCGGCCCGTGGGTCGCATGTCATGTCTACCCAGGGGTGTACACCACCAAACACAGCGCCAGATAGAGAGAGATGAGCTGGGCGTATCAAAGCCAGCTATGACACTTCTTCCCTCCCCTTGCTCCCCGCACGACTCTCCCCGACAGACACTGTTCTGCTGTCACCACTGTGCCATGCCATCAAATGCAGTCACTGTGCCATGCCATCAAACACAGCCACTGTGCCATCAATTGTCACCACTGTGCCATGCCATCAAATGCAGCCACTGTGCCATCAATTGTCAAAACTGTGCCATGCCATCAAACGCAGCCACTGTGCAATCAATTGTCACCACTGTGCCATGCCATCAAACGCAGCCACTGTGCCATGCCATCAAACGCAGCCACTGTGCCATGAATTGTCACCACTGTGCCATGCCATCAAATGCAGTCACTGTGCCATGCCATCAAACGCAGCCACTGTGCCATCAATTGTCACCACTGTGCCATGCAATCAAACACAGCCACTGTGCCATCAATTTTCACCACTGTGCCATCAATTGTCACCACTGTGCCATGCCATCAAACACAGCCACTGTGCCATCAATTGTCACCACTGTGCCATGTCATCAAATGCAGTCACTGTGCCATTAATTGTCACCACTGTTCCATGCCATCAAACGCAGCCACTATGTCATGCCATCAAATGCAGCCACTGTGCCCTATAATTGTCGCCACTGTGCCCATTGTCGCCACTGTGCCCATTGTCGCCACTGTGCCCATTGATGCCACTGTGCCCACATTGTCGCCACTGTGCCTATTGTCACGGCTGAGCCAGAGGGGGCAGTGCTCCGGTGCCCTCTATAGACACACCGCCACTGATTATCTATCTATCTTTAGTTATCTTTCTTTCTATCTTTTATCTCTATCTTCTTTCTATCTTTATCTGTCTTCTTTTCTTTCTATCTATCTATCTATATCTATCTATCTTCCTTCCTTCTCTTCTTTCTTTCTTTCTCTTTCTTTCTCTATCTTCCTTCCTTTCCTTCTTTCTTTATCTATATATCTATCTATCTATCTATCTTCCCTTCTTTCTTTCTATCTTTATCTTTCTTTCTTTATCCATTTTCCTTCCTTTCCTTATTTCTTTCTATCTTTATCTATCATTCTTTCTTTATCTGTCTTCCTTCCTTTCTGAATGAATGAATGAAAACGTATATAGTGCGGCACATGCGAACTATCTATCTATCTTCCTTCCTTCCCTTCCTTCTTTCTATATTTATCTATCATTCTTTCTTTATATATCTTCCTTTCTATCTATCTTCCTTCCTTCCCTTCTTTCTATATTTATCTATCTTTATTTCTTTATCTATCTTTTTTCCATCCCTTCTTTCTTTCTATCTTTAGCTATCTTTCTTTCTTTATCTATCTTCCTTCCTTCCTATATATCTTCCTTCATTCGCTTCTTTCTTTCTATCTTTATCTATCTTTCTTTTTATCTATCTATCTATCTATCTATCTATCTATCTATCTATCTATCTATCTTTATCTTCCTTCCCTTCTTTCTTTCTATATTTATCTATCTCTTTTTCTTTATCTATCTTCCTTCCTTTCTATCTATCTATATCTATCTCTCTTCCTTCATTCCCTTATTTCTTTCTATCTTTATCTATCTTTCTTTCTTTATCTACCTTCCTTCTTTTCTATCTATCTATATCTACTATCTATCTTCAATCCTTCCCTTCTTTCTTCCTTTCTTTCTTGCTTCCGAGCATGCGTCGACTTGATTCTGAGCATGCGTGTTTTTTTCTCCATTGGAGTTCCACACAGACAATCGAAATTTCTATTGACCAAAAAAAACATGTTCTATTTCTAAACTCCGATGGAAAAAAGTCCGATAGGGCCCACACACGGTTGGAATATCCGATGAAAAAAGTCCGTCTGACTTTTTTCATCAGAAATTCCGATCGTGTGTACGAGGCATTAGAAGGGAAATGGAAGGAAAAGGTAAGTGAACCAACAATGCACTAGCTTAAAGGAACCTATTTAAAAAATAAAAATTAACCTTTACAACCCCTTTTAAAGTTAAAGCCTTGGCTAGAAAAGATAGATAAAAATAAATATCTCATTCAATTATTTTTCTTTAAATTCTGCTTTAACGATTATGCCTCGTATAGACGACCAGGCCATAGGGCATATCGGGCAAATGCCCGGTGGGCCCCGGCGGCCCGCGGGTCGGTTGCGGCCCGCGAACGGCCCTCGGCGGCCCGTGGGTCGCATGTCATGTCTCCCCAGGGGTGTACACCACCAACACAGCACCAGATAGAGAGAGATGAGCTGGGCGTATCAAAGCCAGCTATGACACTTCTTCCCTCCCCTTGCTCCCCGCTCGACTCTACCCGACAGACACTGTTCTGCTGTCACCACTGTGCCATGCCATCAAATGCAGTCACTGTGCCATGCCATCAAACACAGCCACTGTGCCATCAATTGTCACCACTGTGCCATGCCATCAAATGCAGCCACTGTGCCATCAATTGTCAAAACTGTGCCATGCCATCAAACGCAGCCACTGTGCAATCAATTGTCACCACTGTGCCATGCCATCAAACGCAGCCACTGTGCCATGCCATCAAACGCAGCCACTGTGCCATGAATTGTCACCACTGTGCCATGCCATCAAATGCAGTCACCGTGCCATGCCATCAAACGCAGCCACTGTGCCATCAATTGTCACCACTGTGCCATGCCATCAAACACAGCCACTGTGCCATCAATTGTCACCACTGTGCCATCGGTTGTCACCACTGTGCCATGTCATCAAATGCAGTCACTGTGCCATCAATTGTCACCACTGTTCCATGCCATCAAACGCAGCCACTGTGCCATGTCATCAATTGTCACCACTGTGCCATGCCATCAAACACAGCCACTGTGCTATCAATTGTCACCACTGTGCCATGTCATCAAATGCAGTCACTGTGCCATCAATTGTCACCACTGTTCCATGCCATCAAACGCAGCCACTGTGCCATGCCATCAAACGCAGCCACTGTGCCCTTTAATTGTCGCCACTGTGCCCATTGTCGCCACTGTGCCCATTGATGCCACTGTGCCCACATTGTCGCCTATGTGCCCATTGTCACGGCTGAGCCAGAGGGGGCAGTGCTCCGGTGCCCTCTATAGACGTACGGCCACTGTTTATCTATCTATCTTTAGTTATCTTTCTTTCTTTATCTATCTATCTATCTATCTATCTATCTATCTATCTATCTTCTTTCTATCTTTATCTGTCTTTCTTCCTTTCTATCTATCTATCTATCTATTTATCTATCTATATCTATCTATCTTCCTTCCTTCTCTTCTTTCTTTCTTTCTTTATCTTTCGTTCTCTATCTTCCTTCCTTCCCTTCTTTCTCTATCTATCTATCTATCTATCTACCTATCTATCTATCCATCTATCTTCCCTTTTTTCTTTCTTTCTTTCTATCTTTATCTTTCTTTCTTTATCCATTTTCCTTCCTTTGCTTATTTCTTTCTATCTTTATCTATCATTCTTTCTTTATCTGTCTTCCTTCCTTTCTGAATGAATGAAAACTTATATAGCGCGACACATGCGAACTATCTATCTATCTATATCTATCTTCCTTCTTTCCCTTCTTTCTTTCTATATTTATCTATCATTCTTTCTTTATATATCTTCCTTTCTATCTATCTTCCTTCCTTCCCTTCTTTTTATATTTATCTATCTGTATTTCTTTATCTATCTTTTTTCCTTCCCTTCTTTCTTTCTATCTTTAGCTATCTTTCTTTCTTTATCTATCTTCCTTCCTTTCTATATATCTTCCTTCATTCGTTTCTTTCTTTCTATCTTTCTTTTGTATCTATCTATCTATCTATCTATCTATCTACCTTCCCTTCTTTCTTTCTATATTTATCTATCTCTTTTTCTTTATCTATCTTCCTTCCTTTCTATCTATCTATATCTATCTCTCTTCCTTCATTCCCCTATTTCTTTCTTTATCTATCTTTCTTTATCTATCTTTCTTTCTTTATCTATCTTTCTTTCTTTATCTATCTTCCTTCTTTTCTATCTATCTATATCTACCATCTATCTTCATTCCTTCCCTTCTTTCTTTCTTTCTTTCTTTCTTTCTTTCTTTCCTTCTTTCTTTCTCTCTTTATCTATCTTCATTCCTTTCTATCTATATCTATCTATCTTCTTTCCTTCCCTTCTTTCTTTCTATCTTTATCTATCTCTTTTTCTTTATCTATCTTCCTTCCTTTCTATTTATCTATATCTACTATCTTTCTTCCTTCCCTTCTTTCTTTCTTTCTTTCTTTCTTTCTTTCTTTCTTTCTTTAGTTCTATCTTTATCTATTTTTTTTCTTTATCTATCTTCCTTCCTTTGTTTCTATCTTTATCCATTGTTTTTCTTTATCTATCTTCCTTCCTATCTATCTATCTATCCACCTTCCTTTCTTTCTATCTTTATCTTTTTATCTATATCTATCTTTGTTTGTATCTTTCTTTCTTTCTCTCTCTGTCTACCTTTATCTCACCCACATCCCATCATTAACCCCTCCGCCCCACCCCCCCCCCCCGGGCTGCTCAGTCTAAAATGCCCAGGCCTATTTTTTGTCCCAGTCCAGGCCTGTAGACGAACGTTTTTCATGATGAGAAAAATGCTATTTTTTTAATTGGACATTAACCACTTGAGGCCCCGCTTATCGTCAATTGACGGCAGCTTAGTGGATCTGAATATCCAAGCTGCCGTCAATTGACGGCATTGTGTTCTCCGGCCACTGGGGGGCGTGCGCGCGCACCCGACCCGTCCCCGAGATGCCGATGCGCGTGCCTGGCGGTCGCGATGTCCGCCAGGTACCCGCTGATCGGCAGTTTTAGAGCAGGGACGTGAAGCTCTGTGTGTAAACACAGAGCTCCACGTCCTGTCAGTGAGAGGAGACAGATGCTGTTTCTCTTGTACATAGGGAGACAGCATCGGTCACCTCCCCCAGTCATCCCCCTCCCCCCACACAGTTAGAACACACCCAGGACTCACATTTAACCCCTTCCTCACCCCTAGTGTTAACCCCTTCACTGCCAGTCACATTTATACAGTAATTAGTGCGTTTTTATAGCACTGATCGCTGTATAAATGTGAATGGTCCCAAAAATGTGTCAAAAGTGTCCGATGTGTCCGTCGCAATATCGCAGTCCTGACAAAATTCGCAGATCGCCGTATTACTAGTAAAAAAAAAAAATTGTCAGAATTCTATCCCTTTTTCCTAGCCACTATAACCTTTGCGCAAACCAATTACTATGCGCTTATTGCGATTGTTTTTTTTATCAAAAATATGTAGAATACATATCGGCCTAAACTGAGAAAAAAATATATATTTTTTTTTTAAATTGGATTTTTATTATAGCAAAAAGTAAAAAATATTGTGCGTTTTTTTTCAAAATTGTCGCACTTTTTTGTTTATAGCGCAAAAAAAATAAAACGCACTTTATTTGAGGTGATCAAATAGCACCAAAAGAAAGCTTTATTTGTGGGGAAAAAAAGGACGTCAATTTTGTTTGTAAGACACGTCGCACGACCGCGCAATTTTAATTTAAAGCGACGCAGTGCTGAAAGCTGAAATTTCGCCTGGGCAGGAAGGGGGTATATGTGGCCACTAAGCAAGTGGTTAAAAACGATTGTGTGTGTCTCGATGTGAAAAATGGGCGTGAAAAATAGGCATTAAAAATGTATAACATGCACATCGTGAAAAACAGTTGTGTGTAGGCTTTGACGACGGGGAAAAAACGTGCATGCTCAAAAGCAAGTTATGAGATAGGAGCATTCGTTCTGGTAAAACTAGCGTTTCTAATGGAAATAGCACATTCATCACGCTGTAACAGACTAAAAAGCGTGAAACATCTCTCACCAGATATTTACTAACACGAAAGCAGCAAAAGCAGCCCAAAGGGTGGTGCAATCTGAATGGAACTTCCCCTTTATAGTGCCGTTGTACGTGTTGTACATCACCGCGCTTAAGACAGCAATGGTATTTATATATACACATACATAGAAACATCCATATGATGCATGGTTAATGTCGTTACTGACCAAGCTACACCAAATGGAAAATAAAATCACATAGGAATATGATGCCGCCTCCAGAAATGCCCAGATGGATGGAAAGAACTGCCACAATCAGGTCCACAAAGACCCTGGGGGCACCAAAACCAGGCTAGGGAGACCTCAAATGGACCTCAGGCTGCATATAAAAATTATATATGTTGATATTGGACCAACAGGAAAATAATAGGAGTTTTGTATATTGGATCCAATCCAATCCAATTAAACAAGCCATATTGACTGGGGACCCAGCAAAAAGTGAAACAGGACCTGGAACTGACTTTCCCTCCCCTCCACCTGGCGGCACCGACAATGCTCTCCCGGGTCCACTGATACTTGCACAGAGCCTGAAAAAGCGTGGTGGAAGCGAATGCGGGAGGGTTTGCCATTACTGGGGTGTGTGGAAGCTATTCAGCAGTTGCATAACCACCAGAACACTTTAGTCAGGTTGCAGACTTGCATACATGCGGACACGTCAGTGACAGTAAAATGGTTAAGGGGCAAACTGTTATACAACCCCTAATGAATTGTCCTAAAGCTGACTATATATGGAGCAATTTTCAGTGGGTGGCCATGTCACACGACATCCCTCTGAAAAACCCAACTAAAAAATCAAAGGAATCTGATGGAAAACTGTTGACCAAACAGAAGCTTCATCCAATTAGATTCAGGCCATGTTCAGGTGTTTTGAGTACAACAGCCCCAGTGGTAGATTTATCCATTCTTGCTGAGTAGCTTGGATGGAGGAATCTGTTGGATATTTTTCCATTCAGCCTGAACAGAAAAAAAATCTATAGGTTTATGGACAGCTTAACCTTCATATGGGGATCTCAAAATTAAAGTTAAATCCCAAACTGTGATGGGGATAGTTGATGTAAGAGGGCACTCTGATGGGGACATTTGATGTATGAGAGTGCTCTGCTGGTGACACTTGATATACAAGGGTGCTATTATAGGGACATTTTATATGAAACACTTGATGGAAGAGGGTTCTTTGATGGGGGGCATTAAATGTACAGTAAGGGGCAACTCTAATGGGGACACTCAGGGCCGTCTTAATATCATCATGGGCCCCTGGGAAAACTAATACTCTGGGGCCCCTTCAATATAGACAGTGCAGGTAAACAGACATAAGTAAGTAGGAGGCAGACAAGTGGAGCTTCCCCTTTTGGGTGGAGCTACGCATTAACTACATGAACAATCATTCTGTACAGCAAAGAAACATTGGGAAAATACTAAATACATACAGTGAGGCCGCGTACACACGTCCGAGAACCTCGTCGGGCTAAACCAATCGTTCCGCCCGACGGGGTTCTCGGCCGGCCGTCGAGTTCGTCGACCAGGCTGTCGAAAAAGGCCATTAGTCCCGATGGCCCGTCGAGGAAATAGAGAACCTGCTCTCTATTTTGGCTCGACACCTCGCTCGTCAGTTTGCTCGGCGAAAACGTACACATGATCGAGCTTCTCGGCAGAATATGGATCCCAGCTAGCTTCTCGCTGGATTCTGCCGAGAAGCTCAGTCGTGTGTACGGGGCCTCAAACAGTGGTCCCCAACCTTTTTGGCAGCGGGGACCGGCTGTATGGAAGAAAATTGTGCCAAGGCCCGGCAAGGGGGGAAATTACGCACATGCGGGGGGTAAGCGATTTTTCACGGGCAATTTATGAGGGCAATAGCTGGTGTTCTGCTGTTGGTGCATCAATCATCACGGCACCACATTATTTCTTTTATTACATTGTAATTAGTGTTGCTCACGAATATTCGTATTGCGAATATTCGGCTCGAATATGGCATATTCGAGTATTCGCGATATATTCCGAATTTTGCGGTGAATATTCGCTATTTCGAATATTCGTATTTTTTCAATTTTTTTTTAGAACAGATCACATCCTAGAGATCCCCATCGACGTCTAAAAGCATTGCTGGTATGATTAGAGACCTTGGGCCGAGTAGCTGCAGCGATCATTTTATATTGCCGAAAAATCGCAATGTGATTATTCGGCAATAGCGATATCGCGCGATTATTTTCGAGAAATTCGCAATATTGTTTTTAGCTAAAATAACACATATATTCGATTTCAGAGTGTTACTGTCGAAATTCCCCAATCAATTTCTCATTCGCATTTTTGCAAAATTACGATAAAATATCAAGAATATTCTGAGCCAATCAGAGTGCTCCTTCCGCATTTGCCGAATATTCGCAATTATTTTGTATTGTAATATATCACGAATATTCTGAGCCAATCAGAGTGCTCCATTCCGCATTTCTCGAAATTTCGCAATTATTTTGTATTATAAAATATCACGAATATTCTGAGCCAATCAGAGTGCTCCATTCCGCATTTCTCGAAATTTCGCAATTATTTTGTATTATAAAATATCACGAATATTCTGAGCCAATCAGAGTGCTCCTTCCGCATTTGCCGAATATTCGCAATTATTTTGTATTGTAATATATCACGAATATTCTGAGCCAATCAGAGTGCTCCTTCCGCATTTGCCGAATATTCGCAACTATTTTGTATTGTAATATATCACGAATATTCTGAGCCAATCAGAGTGCTCCATTCCGCATTTCTCGAAATTTCGCAATTATTTTGTATTATAAAATATCAAGAATATTCTGAGCCAATCAGAGTGCTCCTTCCGCATTTCTCGAAATTTCATTCGCATTCGCAATTCGCATTCGCATTCGCAATAGCGAAATTTCGCAATCATTTAATTTCCAAAAAATATCGCGAATATTCGCATTTAACGAATATATCTCGAATATTCGACTATATATTCGAGATATATCGCGAAATCGAATATGGCATATTCTGCTCAACACTAATTGTAATATAAACTAAATAGTTCAACTCACCATAATGCAGAATCAGTGGGAGCCATGAGTGTGTCACTTGCCATGTCGCCTGCTACCAGATAAAGCTTGTCACTTTACACGTCGCCTGCCACCAGATGAGGAATGTCGTCTGCCACGTCACCTGCCTGTGCCACCAGATGAGGAATGCCACATCAGGCAGACAAGTGGAGCTTCCCCTTTTGGGTGGAGCTACGCATTAACTACATGAACAATCATTCTGTACAGCAAAGAAACATTGGGAAAATACTAAATACATACAGTGAGGCCGCGTACACACGTCCGAGAACCTCGTCAGGCTAAACCCATCGTTCCACCCGACGAGGTTCTCGGCCGGCCGTCGAGTTCGTCGACCAGGCTGTCGAAAAAGGCCATTAGTCCCGATGGCCCGTCGAGGAAATAGAGAACCTGCTCTCTATTTTGGCTCGACACCTCGCTCGTCAGTTTGCTCGGCGAAAACGTACACATGATCGAGCTTCTCGGCAGAACATTATTTCTTTTATTACATTGTAATATAAACTAAATAGTTCAACTCACCATAATGCAGAATCAGTGGGAGCCATGAGCGTGTCACTTGCCATGTCGCCTGCTACCAGATAAAGCTTGTCACTTTACACGTCGCCTGCCACCAGATGAGGAATGTCATCTGCCACGTCACCTGCCAGTACCACCAGATGAGGAATGTCACATCACCTGCCTGTGCCACTAGATGAGGAATGCCACTTGCCACGTCACCTGCCAGTGCCACCAGATGAGGAATGCCACATCACCCGCCAGTGCCACCAGATGAGGAATGCCACGTCACCTGCCTGTGCCACTAGATGAGGAATGCCACTTGCCACATCACCTTTCAAGGCCACCAGATGAGGAATGCCATTTGCCATGTCACCTGCCTTTGCCACCAGATGAGGAATGCCACTTGCCACATCACCTGCCAGTGCCACTAGATGTGGAAGGTCACTGCATTGGTAGCACTGGTTCAGTAGTCGTTGATTGAGGGCAGGAGAGTGGAGTAAAAGGGCAGGCGGTGAGAGATGTAATGGCGATTGGATGGCGCCAGTGCAGGGAGAGCGGTATTCGTGTGTGCTGTGGCGGTAACCTAGCAACCAGCCACGCTCAAGGCGTCTGACGTGGATGTGCAGGGAAGCCGTTTAGCGGGCCGCGTGCGCACATCGTAACAAGGGGATCATTGCCGACGTCGTCATGGAGACGTGACTTGGCGATTCCCACCCCTAGATCGGAAAGCGACCAATCAAGGTAGGTGGGGGAGAGTGAGCAGATGTGAGTGTAGAACCAGCAAGTGGGCAAAGAGTGAGAGCGCGCTTCTCTCATCCGCCCGCCCGCCTGTCTGTCTGATTCACCTGCCCGCCTTACAATTGATTGATTTAATGGATTTATAGTGTGCCAAATACTGACCCGTCAAAGACATAACAAAAATAGGTAAATCAAATCAGGGAGAGAGAGAGAAAAAGAGAAGAGCAAGAAAAACCAAGAGACAGATCAACAGGGCACAACAGGGAGAACTAACATAACTCAACCTGCTTTTTCTCGAAAAGCCAGGTTTTTAATCTTTTACGAAAGGCCATAATAGAAGGGAGGGACCGAATGGAAGCAGGGAGACTATTCCATAGAGTCGTAGCTCTCACAGAAAAGCATCTGCCCCCAAAGGTAAGCAAACGGGCAGATGGACAAATGACAA
Source organism: Rana kukunoris (assembly GCA_029574335.1). Classification (NCBI taxonomy): domain Eukaryota; kingdom Metazoa; phylum Chordata; class Amphibia; order Anura; family Ranidae; genus Rana; species Rana kukunoris. The sequence continues at coordinate 381,564,623 of CM056049.1, forward strand.
GACCGGCTGTTAGTGATCTGAGTGCTCGTGCAGGGGCGTATCGCGTTATCAAGAAATTCAGATATTGCGGGCCCATCCCATGATAAGCACGATAGGCGAGACAAAAAGCCTTAAACTCAACGCGATCTACCACAGTGAGCCAATGCAGTGAACGTAGGGTAGGGGTAATGTGCTCCCGCCTGTTTAGGCCGGAGATTAGTCTGGCAGCCTGGTTCTGGACGAGTTGGATTTTCTTCAGCCACTTTAGAGGCATACCCAGATACACAATGTTGTTAAAGTCAATCTGGGAGTTGATGAGAGATTGAACCAGGACTTTCCGGTGGTTCTGAGAAAAGCATTAAGACTAAGGGAATTATGATCCATCCACTGTTTGATGTCTAATAGGCAGGAAGCGAGCTGCAGACCAGGTGCAGGGTCAGATAGGCTGTCGACCACCAACTGTACGTCGTCTGCATACAGCCGATGAAACACTGCATGAGTGTCCAGCAGACTCGCAAGCGGCCGAAGATACATATTAAACAGCCATGGCGACAGGGCCGAGCCCTGAGGCACCCCACAGCTCAGGGTGCTGATGGCAGATAGAAAAGGTCACCATGGAAGTAGGAGGCCTTCACTTTTGCCATAGATATCAGAAGATGTTCCCGGGTAACGTTACTAAAAGACGCCAGAGAATGAGGCGCTAAAGAATTTGGTTTAAGGGGGCATAGCCAAGGATTGATTGATTTATGTGAGTCAGTCCCTGAGAGTAACAGGGGATCGGTCGAGGGTTGGAGATATTCATGTCATGCTGCCCGCCGCGGCCCGGCTGCAGAGGCACTACGGCCCGGTAGTGGGCCGCGGCCCGGGGGTTGACGACCCCTGCAGTAAAGTAACAAAGCTGTCCTGTGCATATAATATATCTGCTAGATTGATGCCTCCCCAGCACTCTGACCCCTCTACACCCTAGATATCCCCTCAGTACTCTGATGCCTCTACACCCCAGATGTCCCTCCAGCACTCTCACCCCTCTACAGACCGAACCCCTACCATAAACATAAATAATAAAAATGAAAAGAAACAGGTGCGCTAATCTAGATTTAGATTAGCGCGCTTGTTTCTTTTAATTCTAAAGAAATGCTTAACCTCCCTGGCGGTATGATTCTGTCTGGAATTACGTACCAAAAGCGGTACAATTATTTTGCATGGAAATTCTGCGTTTTATACTGTAGGCCTGCAATTTTTAGGAATAACTCGCTTAAATATGTCCAAACCAGAGTCTAGTAGACATCCCGGGTATGATAAAGTTTGAAACACAAAATCATAAAATTTATAATATAATAAATAACTATAAATAATTATAACAAATAATAATGTAATTATAATAAAAATTATTCACTAATGTAATCAAATCAAAATCACTGAAATTTGCTCAGTTGCAGAATTGTCGCTGTCATTACTTTTATTTTTTTATGACGAATTTTCCCACAAATCGCTAACGCTCAATTCTGCAAGTGATTATAATTTATTATCGCTGTTTTCTAGCTAATCTAAAATCTCTTTTGACATAAAGGGACACTTTTGGTTGCTATGGACAATATACAGTTTGCAGGGAGAAAAAAAATGTTTTTATTATGTAAAAGAACATGCAGGGCACTGGGCAGACCACTAGGGACAGGGGGGTGTGTATTTTTTACATACAGTACTGTAATCTATAAGATTACAGTATTCTGTATGTAATGTGTTTGTTTACATTTTTGAATTTGCCGCCGGTCTCCGCCCCCGTGCGCCGTTACGTCGCAGGAAACGGAGATCGGCGGCGCGCGGGCACTGTGTGAGTCGAATGGAGGACGCCACTCGCTCACACAGCGGGGATGCATCGCTGGATCCAGGGACAAGGTAAGTACAGTACCCCGCCTGGATCCAAGGTAAGCCAGCGCGCGCTGCAGGCTCTGCATATTGACCCCGAGCGCGACTCGTGGATATCGCTATTTACATGAAAAATCCAACCCGAGTCGCGCTCGGGTTTACCGGCAGGGGGGTTAAATAATGCATTACAATTAAACTAAACTCATTTGAATTTAGACAAATAAAATGTACTGGAGATTTTAGTTGACTAAAATACAACTAAAACTAAAATGGCATTTTAGTCAAAAGACTATAAATAAGAGGGAGCTCTGATGGGAACACCTGATGTAAAGGGGCACTCTGGTGGGGACACCTAATATAAAGGGGCACTCTGGTGGGGACACCTGATGTAAGAGGACACTCTGGTGGAGACACCTGATGTAAAGGGGCTCTCTAGTGGGGAAACCTGATGTAAAAGGGCATTCTGATTGGGACACCTGATGTAAGAGGACACTCTGGTTGGGACACCTGATGTAAAGGGGCTCTCTGGTGGGGAAACCTGATGTAAAAGGGCATTCTGATTGGGACACCTGATGTAAGAGGACACTCTGGTGGGGACACCTGATGTAAAGGGGCACTCTGATTGGTACACTTGATGCAAGAGGACACTCTGGTGGGGACACTTGATATAAAGGGGCGCTCTGATGAGGACACCAGATGTAAGAGGACACTCTGGTGGGGACACCCGATGTTAAGGGGCACTCTGGTGGGGACACCTGATGTAAAGGGGCATTCTGATTGGGACACATGATGTAAGAGGACACTCTGGTGGATACACCTGATGTAAAGGTGCACTCTGGTGGGGACACCAGATGTAAAGGGGAACTCTGGTGGGGACACCTGATGTAAAGTGACACTCTAGTGGGGACACCTGATGTAAAGGGGCATTCTGATTGGGACACCTGATGTAAGAGGACACTCTGGTGGAGACACCTGATGTAAAGGGGCACTCTGGTGGGGACACCTGATGTAAAGGGGCATTCTGATTGGGACACCTGATGTAAGAGGACACTCTGGTGGATACACCTGATGTAAAGGTGCACTCTGGTGGGGACACCAGATGTAAAGGGGAACTCTGGTGGGGACACCTGATGTAAAGTGACACTCTAGTGGGGACACCTGATGTAAAGTGACACTCTAGTGGGGACACCTGATGTAAAGGGGCATTCTGAATGGGACACCTGATGTAAGAGGACACTCTGGTGGAGACACCTGATGTAAAGGGGCACTCTGGTGGGGACACCTGATGTAAGAGGACACTCTGGTGGAGACACCTGATGTAAAGGGGCACTCTGATTGGCACACCTGATGTAAAGGAGCACTCTGTTAGGGACACCTGATGTAATGGGGCACTCTGGTGGAGACACCTGATGTAAGAGGACACTCTGGTGGAGACACCTGATGTAAAGGGGCACTCTGGTGGGGACACCTGATGTAAAGGGGCAATCTGGTGAGGACACCTGATGTAAAGGGGCACTCTGGTGGGGACACCTGATGTAAAGGGGCACTCTGGTGGGGACACCTGATGTAAAGGAGCACTCTAATTGGGACACCTGATGTAAAGGGGCACACTGGTGGGGACACCTGATGTAAAGGGGCACCCTGCTGGGGGCACCTGATGTAAAAGGGCACTTTGAAAAGGACACCTGATATAAGAGGGTGATCTAAGGCCTATTATCATACTAGCATACATACTAGCAGCTTGAAAAATATCAGCTTATTTTTTTACTGAGCTAAAACACAGCCCAATAATTGTAATGTGCCTATGCACACAGGTGTGTAAACAAGTGCTGTTTATTTTTCAGTTAAAATAAATAAATAAAAAAATCTGCATTTTTGGTCAGTAATTTACAGGTCATGTGTGCAAAAGCTTGCGCATGCGATTGTTTCCACGCAAATATCCATTAGCACATTGTGCATGTGAACATAAGTTTGCATGCAAACGCATATGTACAAATACATAAAAAAAAAAAAACGGCTGAAAAAAATGGATGCTCAAACAGTATTATCGTGCCTAATGGAGACATCAAGATGCTGCATCTGTCCCCCCGATGCCTCTACACTGAAAACTAAGCAATCGAACACCATGGACCGCTTGGTTTTCAGAGCTCTGTGAACAAAGAGCTGTAGACTGTATAGCCGTGTACACACGACCGTTTTTCATGACGTGAAAAATGACATTTTATAAAATGGTCATTAAAAACGATCGTGTGTAGGCTCCAGAGCATTTTTCATGACGTGAAAAATGGGCATTAAAAATTTAGAACATGCTTGTGAAAAACGGTCGTGTGTAGGCTTTAACAACGTGGAAAAAAACATGCATGCTCAGAAGCAAGTTATGAGTCGTTCTGGTAAAACTAGCGTTCGTAATGGAGATAGCACATTCGTCACGCTGTAACAGACTGAAAAGCACGAAGACTGAAAAGCGCGAATCGTCTCTCACCAAACTTTTACTAACACGAAATCAGCAAAACCAGCCCTCTTTACTTATTGGAGCGCTGACAGTCCAGGCACCTGGCGCATCCAGACTTTATTGTCGGGATGACGTGGTGCCTGGACTGATATCCGTGACGTCAGCAGAGACGGACTTTGATGAAAACAGGTCACAGGAGTGCAAAACAAATTGCACTCCTGTCAGGCGGCGTACACACGACCGAGGTTCTCGCTAGAAACCAGCGAGAACCTCGCTGGGAGCTGCATTCCAGCGAGAACCTCGGCCGTGTGTACGCTCCTGGCTCGCACCGCCCGTCAAGCGAATAGAGAGCAGGCTCTCTATTTGCTTGACGGCCCGCCTGGATGAATGGCTGGTTGCCATTCACGACGGGCGGGTCGCCGATTTCGACGGCCGGCCGAGAGCCTCGACGGGCGGAACGATGTGTTCCGCCCGTCGAGGTTCTCGTACGTGTGTACGCCGCCTGACCCATAGAAGAAGCCTAACCGAATAAACACATGCTGGACTTCTCCTTTAATTTAATATTCCTGCTACATAATCTCAAATACAGGAACAGCTATGGCAGTATCTACCTATAAATTGAGAAACATGAACCTATAGGCTACTTTATGTTTTTAGGCAGTCCATGGTTGCTGTACTACTTGACAAATTAAAAAGAGAATAGTTTGAGCTCCTGCCATATCCCCACCTTTCTTGATCTCTGTTTATCACCTTTCTCCTCCCATCGGTGGCTACTGTTTGTGGATAAACAAAAAGCTCAGGACAGAAAAGAGGAAGATCTGTGTCGCAGAGACGGAGAACAAGTCACACAGAGCCCAGCAAAGGCTAAGAACTCAGACGTGTATAAAGAGCTCCGAGGCAATGTACAACAAGTAATCAGGCCCAACGATTTTAAAGCAGGACAGGGAAATACAGGCCTGAAAACTGATCCAACGTTGTATAGGAAGAAACAGTAACCAGGACACCCAGGTAAGCATGGATTCTATTACATGCTAGTACAATGCTGTAACCATCCATTTTGACAATGCACTGTTTACTTGACAATACAAATCACTGGAATTATAATTTTCCCATGGTCAGTGATAAAATACACTTTGTGTGTTACGATTTTATATTTCCTTACCATCACATAAAAACTAACCTTCTGCTTTCCATATAAAATATTTATGTAGTAAGAGATTTAGTATAAGGACACTGAATTGAATCGTTTTTTTAGGCAGTTTGTGTATTTCTCTAAATTGATCGCTTCTGTATAGCAAAACTGACAGATTCAGATATTAGAATGTACGTTTAACAAGGCATTGGTCTGTAATTTGCTTAAGCGCGTCATACACTATTATGCCACGTACACACGATCATTTTTCGGGTTGCAAAAAACGATGTTTTTAAAAATGTCATTTGAAACGATCATGTGTGGGCTTCAGAGCATTTCAGAGCATTTTTTGGATTCTGAAAAACTGATCAATTTTTTTTTTTCGAACATGCTCTATTTTTTCACAACGTTTTAAACAATGTCGTTTTCGGGTTGTAAAAAAAGAAGCAAGTTATGAGACGGGAGCGCTCGTTTTGGTAACACTACCATTCGTAATGGAGTAAGGACATTTGTCACGCTGTAACAGACAGAAAAGTGCAAATTGTCTTTTACTAACACAAAATCAGCTAAAGCAGCCCAAAGTGCCGTCGTACGTGTTGTACGTCACCGCGCTTTGCTAGAGCATTTTTTTTTTCACGATCGTGTGTAGGCAACGCCAGTTTAATGATGAAGTTGAAAAAAAAATATGTTTTTTCTAGAGCCTGAAAAGCGTTGTTTTCTAAAACCCAAAAAATTAACGTGTGTACGCGGCATTAGATTTCTTTGCAGCAGTCTAAATGAAAACAAAAAAATCAAACAGCTTTTTCCATCCACACTATACAGTCCGGATGGATGAATCGACCACCCGTCCCACTCCTAAACAGGGGCGGACTGACCATTGAGGAACTCGGGCACTGCCCGAGGGCCCCATGTCACTAGGGGGCCCCATCAGGGTTGCCAAGCTCATTAAAAACAGGGGCAGTATGTAAAAATCTGTGTTTTTTTTACATCTGTCCCTGATATGTCCAAAACCTACATGCTTTTGATGAAAATCCTGAGATTTTAGCTGCCCCGCCTCTGTACTGCCACCTGGCTTGGTGGCCATCTGTAAGCCCGGGGGCCCCATAATCTTCTATTGCCCGGGGGCCCCATGAATTGTCAGTCCGCCCCTGCTCCTAAACTATTGTATTCTGCCATTCACCAGTGGCAGCTGTCAAAATACCCAAACAGCAGTTGCAGTCTGACCGACAATTTTTTACCCAGCTCCTTTGTTTTTTTAATCGAAGAATATCAGGCAGGAGGTGCAGACATGGCTTCCCACTAAGAAAAATTCAAACTGTATAGTATGGCCAGCTTTAGGTCTCATAGATGAAGAGGGTAATTCCCTTTGTCTCATACATATAGGGCCAGATTCAGGTAGAGTTAGGCTGGAGTATCTGTGATACTCCAGCCTAACTGTCACTTTAAGCCGGCGTTTCTGTTTTCTGTAACCAGAAAACAAGAAACGCCGGGTTGGTGTTCCGATGCGATCGGCGCAATTGAATTTCGCCATCGCATCGCAACTTTAATTTAAAAATGGCGCCGGGGGCGTTCCCGCTGATTTACGATGAAAAAATATGTTAATCAGCGGGAATCGGCAATTCACGATCGTATTCGGGCGCGACGCAGTGACTTTCCGACGTTTCCGTAAGCGATACGCGCCGTAAAGATAAAGCAGCCCCCTAGTGGAGTATCCTATGTTAAGTATAGGCGTCGTCATCGCGTCGGAAAAAAAAAAAATCGCGTCGCTTGCGTAAAACTTTCATGAATGGGGATGTGACGTCATTGACGTTCACTGACAGAATTTGGAGCATGCGCACTGGGATGCATTGACACTCGACGCATGCGCAGTACGTTCGCCGCGGGATCGCGCTTAGTTTTAATAATACACGCCCCGTACCCGCCCAATTTGAATTCCGCCGGTTCATTTGCGATGCGCTGCCGCAACTTTAGGAGCAAGTGCTTCATGAATAACAGCACTTGCTCCTAAAATTTCGGCAGCGTAACGTAAATGAGAAGCGTTACTCCAGAGCAAAGATGCTCCCATCTACCTGAATCTGGCCCATAGAGTAAAAGTTTACTTAAAGCTTTTATTAGATATTATTTACCTTTTTTTTATTATTTATTATTCATCATTTATCCTTTTTTATTATTTTTATTTTCTACAGCATTTGTTGTCAATTACTATAGCATTACTTTACTAATATGGCTTTGACATAAACACATTCATGGCTTTCTGATTGTTGGTGGGAACACTTGATTTAATTAGCATGACACCATTTATCATTTATTTTCCAAAAAAGTTAACCTGGAGGGACCCCGTGATGACCCGTTCAGTAAATATCCGCTTTCTTAGTGAGGATCGCTCCATTGAAACTAACTTTAAAATACACAGTTGGTAGCCACCAGTAGCAGCCTGTGTATTGAGGGCTCACGGGCTGCGTTCCCCTATCCATGCATTGCCGCTTCCCTCCTATGCATGCACCCCCAGCCCCTTTTAGGATGCCAGGCGCATGAATTCCCATAGCGGTGGGGGGGGGGGGGGTTTGAAGCGAAAAATAAAGGGTGGGCTTGGGGCGCAGACAATGCAGTGAAACCGAAGCCACTGCCTGCACCCGAGGAGAGGACACAACAGCCGGGTGGGGGGAGTTGTCAGCTGCCACTGCACTGAACACAGATCTATCAGCAATACATACCAGGGGATCCTTAGGATTGGCCCACCAGCAGTTGAGTAAACCAGGGTCCAGTAGCAGATATAGAAGGTAGGGATCAAGCAGAAGTGTAGTCAGTTTCAAGTCAAAGGTCGGTAATGAATGAGAGAGCACAAACAGGACGTGCAAAAGTATGGTTAAAATAGGAAGTTCATGGGAGTAGCAAAGGGATTAAGGTTCAAGAGAAACAAGGTTAATGGCAAGATTGTTCAAGGAATTGTTCCGGCTACTTTCCTACATCCCAGGTGGCTCAGCAAGACAAGACACTGCCAGACACAGCAGAGGTTGCAGGTTCAGACCCAGGACCTGACAATACCCGAACAGTAGTTGCAGCTGACTGGCTGCAGTCACGGTTCAGCTGACAATTTTCCACCCATCTCTTTTGATTGAACAATATCGGGCTGAGTGGTGTCAGTAGGGTCACCCACATCTCAATATCAGCTGGCCTGGCTCATGGGGAACTAGACAAAACGTGCATGTATGGTCAGCTTAAATGAGTTGGTGCAAAGCTAAAAATTAAGAAAGATTAAATGAATGAAAAGAATAGATAGAATTGGGAGAAAAATCGATTAGAAACAGGAAATAGAAGAAAGTTGTGCTCCATGTAAATCAGGGGTGCCCAACCTTTTGACGAGCGAGGGCCATTTAAGCGACTTGGTAACTGGTCGCGGGCCACAATGAGTGGAGCAGACACGGATGACATGCATACTGCAGAGCGGACACGGACGCAGCCCACTCTACTCTATGGGCACTCCGATCTGACCTGCCCAAACGGAAGGGGACGGATGCCTTTCTATTTTTTTTAGCGGATCGAATTGGAGGTAGGCGTGTGTAAATGGACACAAGTTTGTTTTCATCCCCTGCTCCATAGAGGTGAATGGAGGGTTCAATTGGGTCGGCCTGATCCTGTGAAAGGGGCCTAAGGCTGCTTTCACACTGATGCAATGCAATTTACCCACACTGAGGGTGCAGTGCAGTGCACCTGTGGCTTTCCTAGCGGTTAGCTGCACTTTTCTATAGATTTCTGTTATATCCTGCAAGTGTGAACTGACCTATAATAACCGAAAATAAGTCAGGCAGAGCACATTTGGTATCACTCCAACAGGAGCCGGTACTATACAGGAAGCATTGGTTTATGCGTCTCTGCTCCGCAGCCCCTTGCTTCCTCTACTCGTTTCATTCACAACACTAATGCTCTGAGATAAAGGGTTGGGCACCCAATATCTTGGCTTGCCAACCCACCATCACAGAGCAGGAGGCCACGGGCCACATCTGAGGGCTCCGCGGGCCACATGTGGCCCCCGAGCCACTGGTTGGGCACACCCGATGTAAATGATTATGAAGCGGGAGATAGTAAAATAATTGCTGATATACCGTATATACTCGAGTATAAGCCGAGTTTTTAAGCACATTTTTTTGTGCTGAAAATGCCACCTCGGCTTATACTCGAGTCACCTTTTTGCGCCTTATCTCCCGCACTTTGGGGACCCGGTACCGGCCGGCGGTAGGTCCCCTGGACCCCAAACTTGGCACACATGTAGCCCCTCTTCCTCTACAAGTGTGCAAAGTTTGTTGTTGACCAATTTTTCAAAGCCGGGCACCCCTTCCATAGACTCCCATGTTAAACAGTAATTTCTCCAGTGATTTTGGGGACCTGGTGCCGGTCGTAGGTCTCCTAGACCCGGAACTTGGCACACATGTAGCCCCATTTCTCCTCTACAAGTATGCAAAGTTTGTGGTCTGGGGGACCTAGGACCGGGGAGGTCAGTCTAGTCATGGACACAGTGAGGCATGAACATGGACACAGTGAGGCAAAGTGAGGCATGCAGATGGACACCCTAGGCTTATACTCGGAGTCATTGACCCCCCCTGGAAAAATCGAGAAGGGCCGGATCCCGAGCCGGATGTCACACAGGCACAGCTTTTAACCCCTGCAAGCGTTTGAAGAAATGGTTAAATGCGATTGTGTATCGCCGCTGCTGGCTAACTCAATATTGAACCATACGGACTAAGATAAGTTCATGTGCGTGTAAAACAGGTGTTCCAAAACTTTTGACAATATAGTGTATTAGCTACAGGTGGAACAATTTGGGCTGAGTTATGGACACTCCCAAAGTAAGTTCTGTTTTTCATAATCCCTGATTTTGTTCCTGTCTACCTGGGAGTGTTGGGCGTTCCAGACCAACTTTGCAAGTTTCAGCTCTTTGTGTTGCAATGTTAATTATAGCCCCCTTAACCCTCTTGTATTTTATAGTATTGTATTTGTACCGTCTCTCTTTTATATTTTAAGGTGCTGCGTAAACTGTTGACGGTATATAAAACCTGTATATTAATAATAATATTATAAAATTTGATTTACAAAAATCCAACAAAGGGACAGTTACTACAAATACTTTATTCCAACTGCATAGTCTCTGAGGCCCCGTACACATGAGCAAATGAATCTGCTCAAATTGGTCGGACAGACCGATTTGATCAGATTGGTCTGCTGGCTGTTTTGGTTTGATCGCTGTACACACAATCAAACCAAAATCCCCGCCGGCAGACAGCGCGGTGACGTGGCGGTGACGTTGACGCCGCCACGTCGCCGCACCAGGAAGTAAAACACTTCCGCGCATGCGTCTAAACCATTCGACGCATGTGCGAGCAGATATTGTGGCCAAATCGGTCAGCTCGCCCATACACACGATCTAATCTGTCTGCTGAGACGGTCTGTCAGCAGATAGATTTGATCATGTGTACGCGGCCTGAGAGATAAAGATATAAGAATCTGCTAACTTAAAGGGGTTGTGAAGGTTCGTTTTTTATTTTCTAAATAGGTTCCTTTAAGCTAGTGCATTGTTCATTTACTTACAGTACCTTTACCTTCTAAATATTTTTTTCCTTTGTTTTCTTTGTCTGGGGTCAAGCTTACTGGAGGAGAAAAAGGAAGTGAGAGATTCAGACAAATAAAAAAAAACATTTAGAAGGGAAATTGAAGGAAATGGTAAGTGAACCAACAATGCACTAGCTTAAAGGAACCTATTTAGAAAATAAAAAACTAACCTTTACTACCCCTTCAAGTCTCCATTAGCTATAAAAAAAATAAGAATATCAGTTTTGAGCAATTTGACATTTAATTATTGATATTGGTTACCAAAAAGTTCATACAGTACATCCAATCTAGATACTGTAGCAGTGGTTTTAAATACTGTTTTCTGTACCTGCTTACAACTATTTACTGTACATTTACAGGCAATCGGTCATGGCTATGACTGCTGAAGCATATCAAGAAGTGGAAATAGCCACTTGCCTCCTGAGTGGGACCTCATCGCTCGCCTCACGAATAAGTCGTGTAGCCTCAGCTGTATTCCTTTGTGTTCGATTTGGAATCTTAATGGTTGGATATCGGACAATATGGCAGGATGAAGAGAAGAATTTCCATTGCAACACCTCAAAGCTTCTCTGTACGCCAAGCTGCTTTGATGAGTTCTCCCCATTCTCCTCATTCAACCTTTTCGCTTTACAACTGGTGTGCTTGCTTACTCAGTCTATGTGTGTGGTCTGTTTTACTCGCTCAGCCTACCAGGGAAAGGAAGGGTGGCTGCATGCTCAACTACGGAGAAGGACTGTTCAAATGAAATTACACATAATCGCACTTATGAGCAGGATACTTATTGAAGGCCTTTTCATTTTTACCTTTTATAAAGTAACAGAAGGATTTGTGCAGAAGAGGACAACTCCGTGTCATACTACACTGTGCGAACCATTTGTTATTTGCACAGATATAAATGCAGCTGTTAAGAATATCTTTAACTTGTGCCACTGTGCAGCTTCTACAGCTGGCGCCATGATTTGCTTCTGGGAGTTACTAAGCTGCCTACTGTCCATCCAGAACGTAAGGAGGCCCTCAGGCAGCCAGACACAAACCAACAAGCAACGCTACTAGCAATGTTAAGCTGCATTTTAGGATGCCTATTGCAAGCAAAACCGCTATTAACGTAGTGTGCATTTCTTGAAATGTAATTTCAAATCTTTTTGCTAGCAACATACTATCCGTTTGTTCACTGCATCTCAGGAACAGCTGTGACAACAAATTAGAGACCAAAGTCCAAACTTACTTCCCTTTTTACAACACAATAATCCAAAGAAGTAATTGTTAGATATCTGTATTGCAATTTATACAATTTCCTTTTGTACTGGTTTACTGTGTTAAAGCTAATTATTTAAGGAAGTTGTATCAAATTGTATAAAGTATCACCAAAAGTTTTGGGTGGAACTCCGCTTTAATTTGATTTGTTCACTTGCATTTTGTAAATTGATAAAAGTAGACAAATAAAATATATAATTGCAACACATTCCTACTTTACAGCATTTCTTCACATCCACCTAAAATTTTTGCACGATAATGTATATACAGTACACACACACACACACACACAAATATACAGTATATTTATTATACACTAGTCACTACAAACTGACACCAGATACAGAGGTGTAATATTTTGATAGTATACTAAAGGATGTGTACGACAAAGCTTAAACTGTTTACAGTACACAAGAAAAGCATGCCTTTTAACATACTTCAACTTTAAGCTATAAACCATATGCAAGGCAGTACTTTGAAGGTCATTTCTTATTATGCTGCAGGTAACCTTATACAACCTGTATCAATGCAGATACAATGAGATTAAAAGGATACATATCTGCAATGCACAATGTACACGAGTGCCAGGAATAATATACCACCTCGATTATAACCAGCTGACACTTGGAAATGGTTCAGATACATACTGCTGATGTATTTATTCACATAACAAGTCAGGAATCACTTCACAGGGCTCCTTGGGTCAAAGTACAGCAACAAAGAATCTGAAATTGTATAATTAGTACATTATATTGTACTTTAAAGTTCAGCTTCAAATTTATGCATGAGCTAGAAGTGAAGGGAGATCCCTCTAACCGAGACACAAACTGATAAAGCGGTATTAAACCCAAAACAAAAAGTATGTTATTTTGCAGCTTAACAACTCCTATATGTGGTGGCCAAGTCTCCATCCACACCACTGCGTTTTTTCATGCTTCTTGCAGAAACGCAGGAATTTTTTTTTAACATGGGTTCCCATGGAACACGTTTACATCAATGCATTTTTTGTAAAAGGTCAGAAACTTTTTTAACATCTTCCTGACCGCCACATGCCGATATATGTCGGCAGAATGGCATGGGCAGGCAAATGGGCGTACCTGTACGTCCCTTGGAATTAGCCGCCGACAGCGCATGCCCTGGGAGTGTTCTTGCGGGTTCCGGGAACTCGATGTTTGCCCGCATCCCGCGATTCCAGTGTGAAGAGGAAGAACGGGGAGATGCCTATGAAAACAAGGAATTTACTTGTTCTACCTAGTGACTAGTGATGTCGCGAACATAAAATTTTCCGTTCGCGAACGGCGAATTTCCGCAAATGTTTGCGAACGGACGAACCGCCATAAACTTCAATGGGCAGGCGAATTTTAAAACCCACAGGGACTCTTTCTGGCCACAATAGTGATGGAAAAGTTGTTTCAAGGGAACTAACACCTGGACTGTGGCATGCCGGAGGGGAATCCATGGCAAAACTCCCATGGCAAATTTACATAGTTGACGCAGAGTTCGTTTTTAATCCATAAAGGGCATAAATCACCTAACATTCCTAAATTGTTTGCAATAACGTGCTTTAAAACATCAGGTATGATGTTGTATCTATCAGGTAGTGTAAGGGTTAGGGTTACAGATAGGGTTAGGGTTACAGATAGGGTTAGGGTTACAGTAACCCTAACCCTATCTGTAACCCTAACCCTAAGGCCCCTTTCACATGGGGCAGTGGAGGTGCGATGGCGGTATAGCAGCGCGATTTTTAGCGCCGCTATACCGTCGTATTTACCGCAATATTTAGCCGCTAGCGGTGCGGTTTTAACCCCCGCTAGCGGCTGAAAAAAAGTTAATACTGCCCGCAATGCACCTCTGTAGAGGTGCTTTGCGGGCGATATTACCGCGGTTTCCCATTGATCTCAATGGGAAGGAGCGGTATAGGAGCGGTAAACACCCCGCTCCTATACCACTCCAAAGATACGGCTAGCAGGACTTTTGGAGCGGTCCTGCTAGCGCACCACTTCAGTGTGAAAGCCTTCGGGCTTTCACATTAAAGCCTGCAGGGCACAATTTTTTCAGGCGGTATAGCAGCGCTATTTTTAGCGCTGAACCACCTGAAAAACGTGTCAGTGTGAAAGGGGTCTTACCCTAACCCTGTCTGTAACCCTATATGTAACCCTAACCCTGTCTGTAACTTACACACTCATGACATAAATTGTATTCCTCTATGCATCAATCTTGGTGTAGTGATGACTGTGCTCATGCGCATGTTTGGGAGATTGCAGGCGATGGGGGTTTTTCAAAGCCTATGGTTGTGCTGAGGTAGTTCAGTGACAGTTAAGTGATCCAGAAAACAATGATTCTGCAGTGTGGGCCCATTGTTGGCCTAATAGGCTTTAATGATCACCTTAGATCAGGGGTGTCCAAACGTTCTAAACAAAGGGACAGAATTCTGTCCTCCAGACTTTAAGGGGGCCAGACTGTGGCCCTCAGTAGTACAAAATCCCCCATCATTGGTGTCATTGGGAGGAATTCTGCCCCATCACTGGGAGGAATTCTGCCCCATCACTGGGAGGAATTCTGCCCCATCACTGGGAGGAATTCTGCCCCATCACTGGAAGAGAATTCTGCCCCATCACTGGAAGAGAATTCTGCCCCATCACTGGAAGAGAATTCTGCCCCATCACTGGTGCCAATGAATTAAAAAGCAACCCAAGGGCCGGATAAAATCAAGAAAAGGGCCACATCTAGCCCCCGGGTCGCAGTTTGGAGACCACTGCCTTAGATGATCACAAAGAAAATGTATGTTTTTTCTATGCAAAATTATCTAGCTGATCGCTTTTGGTCTGTTCACAATGAAGCAACGACCATATCATCAGGGGTGTGCCAACATTGCCAACACACTCATAGAGGTGGTCGCTTCATTGTGATACGCAAGCCCCTTCACCACAACAAGGTAACGATCACGAAGGGGAATTGACACATGTATGTGCTTTTTTTGTTTTTGCAGCCACAGTGCTGCACCAGAGGCCAGAAAAAATAGGCATGTACACATGCCTGAAAAACTAGGTATTGTTGCAGCCGCTGCCAGGGCCGTCTTTAAGGCAGGGCAAAAGGGGCAGCTGCCCTGGGTCCTGTCATTGTTGTGGGGCCCAAAGCAGCTGCCACATACTTGCCAACTATCCCAGTTTAAATTCCCTTGTCCCTTGAAGTTTTAGTCATGTGCTGTGTCCTGATATCTCAGTGTGACGTGCTGCTACTAATGCTGTTTAGCTCTGCCCTATTGTTGTGTACAGATGATTCACTTGCACAACCTGGGCCAGATACACAAACAATTACGGTGGCGTATCTCCAGATGCGCCCCTGTAATTTCAAATTTGAGCCGGTGTATCATTGTTTTGTATCCACAAAACAAGATACGTCGTTTTTTTGCGTAGATAAAGTTTCCTATTTATGCTGGACGCTAGGGGTGCTTCCACGTCGAATATGCAAATGAGCTAGATACGCCGATCCGCGAACGTACGTACGCCCGGCGCAGTGTGCGTAAGCGTATGTCCGGCGTAAAGTTACCCCTACTGTATGGAGGTGTACGTAATGTTAAGTATGGACGTCGTTTGTGTAAACCGTTCGCGAATAGGGATTTGCGTAAATTACGTTCATGTTGTTTTCATTGAACAAATGTAGGGATCTTGACCCACCCAGACAACCCATTTAGGCCACATAACACTAGATTTTTAAAAGCCTCAGACACATCATTGGGATTGGCATAGTCCAGAGGGGCGGCAGCCCCGGAATCGGCATAGTCCAGAGGGGCGGAAGCCCCAGAATCGGCATAGTCCAGAGGGGCGGAAGCCCCAGAATCGGCATAGTCCAGAGGGGTGGCAGCCCCGGAATCGGCATAGTCCAGAGGGGCGGCAGCCCCGGAATCGGCACAGTCCAGAGGGGCGGCAGCCCCGGAATCGGCACAGTCCAGAGGGGCGGCGGCAGCCCAGGAACCCGCTGTGGCAAGCTTGGCAACAGATTGCAGATCACCTGCAGCAGGCTTTGCAACAGACGGCAGCATGGAAAAAGCATGGATCGCATCGTCAAGCAGCAACATGGAGGAGGACTGGATCGCATCAGCAGGCGGCAGCATGGAGGAGGACTGGATCGCATCAGCAGGCGGCAGCATGGAGGACTGGATCGCATCAGCAGGCGGCAGCATGGAGGACTGGATCGCATCAGCAGGCGGCAGCATGGAGGAGGACTGGATCGCGTCAGCAGGCGGCAGCATGGAGGAGGACTGGATCGTATCAGCAGGCGGCAGCATGGAGGAGGACTGGATCGCATCAGCAGGCGGCAGCATGGAGGATGACTGGATCGCATCAGCAGGCGGCAACATGGAGGAGGACTGGATCGCATCAGCGGTCTGCATGGAAGAGGACTGGATCGCATCAGCGGTCTGCATGGAAGAGGACTGGATCGCATCAGCGGTCTGCATGGAGGAGGACTGGATCGCATCAGCGGTCTGCATGGAGGAGGACTGGATCGCATCAGCGGTCTGCATGGAGGAGGACTGGATCGCATCAGCGGTCTGCATGGAGGAGGACTGGATCGCATCAGACACCGGATCGGTGGGAACAGAATCAACAGGCAACATGGATAGTGGCACAGATATAAGCGCAGGGGATGAACTTTGTTTCTTTTTCTTAGGCTTAGATATTGGATTACTGCATGTGGTTGCCTTGTGCTGACCAGACTGTACTGCTGATGGTGGGAAGGTAGTAACAGTACTAGGGGGGATAGAGGGAAGAGTATCAGAAATACAGGAAGAGGCCTGGGATGTTGCCATGGGTAGTGGCACGGCAGGGGGAGCTTTCAATTGATTGCATACAGGGGAAGTGTGCCCTCTGGTGGCAGGGTACTTATGTGACTCACCTAGCACTGGGGATATGATCTCTGACCATGCTTGTAGCAGAGGTTGAACTAAAGTCAGTCTGTCTCTCCCTTGCTCACAATGCTCAATTAAACAGTGCACAGAAGCAATACATTCCAACACCACCTGTTGTGAATAGGCTGCATACTGCTGGAGAAACGAACCTGCACAATTTTTCAGCAACCATCTCAAAAATCCAGCCTGGTACAAAGTAAATGGAGGAGTGAAAACATCATGGCCCTGAGAGGTAACCTAAAATAGTAACTCAGAACAGACCTGAATAAAAGGTTGTACTTGACCAAATGAAAATCTCCCCTCCACGGCTAAGGCATGTGCAGTCAGAATGCTTCCAAGCAGCTCCTCCTCAGTTAGATCCTGCCACAGTAAATAACACAAATCCTTATCCCCTAATGCAAGTTGGACACGGCAAATAACCTGCACTCTCAACATTGTGAAAGGAAAAGCAAAAATCCAAATCAACTGGCTCTCAGTCCCCAGGTGTAGCAGATCTGGTCGTTAGTGGGCGTCAAGATTATGTCAGGATCAGCGGCTAAGGTGACCAGACATGTAGCTACACAAGGGAACTGAGACCAAACAAAGGATATATATATTAAGTGATATTTATTTACAGTGAGAATACACCAACAAACACACAGCAACCAATGAAAACATAAACCACTCCAGCAAACAAGAATAACTAATAAACCTAATAGCTAACTATATACAATATCTACAACAAGGGAAAAGGCAACAGGGATGCAAGGAAAAGGACACGGCTGGGGACAAGAGCATAGAACAAGGCAAGAAGGATCAGGACAAGGACAGGTTGGCAGGCACAAGCTGGTAGCAGACAGGAAGGGACCAGAATCTTGACGCACTGGGGGAAGGGAGGAGCAGCCTTAAATATCCAGGCAGCTGGAGCCAGGTGCGGCCGATCAGAACCTGACAGCTTCTGGAAGACACCTGCTGGTGGACACTGGAACTGCAGCAAACAGCGCAGAGCAGGATAGTGCCACCAGCAGGTGAACTTATTCCTAACAGGCGGCCAGTGGCTGTGCATAGTGTCACCAGCCCGGGGGGAGATTTCCACCCTGCCCCCCCTGCCAGCCCTCCCCTGACTGATGCATCCTTTTTCGACTTCCAGTAACATTTCAGGCACTTTCTGCTTATACCGGGGGTCTAGTAGTGTGGCCACCCAGTACAGGTCGTTCTCCTTCAGCCTTTTTATACGAGGGTCCCTCAACAGGCACGACAGCATGAAAGACCCCATTTGCACAAGGTTGGATGCCAAGCTACTTATGTCCCATTCCTCGTCCTCCTCACTGATCTCACCGAAGGTCTGTTCTTGCCCCCAGCCACGTACAATACCACGGATACCAGATAGGTGACAACGAGCACCCTGGGATGCTTGCTGTGGTTGGTCTTCCTCCTCCTCCTCCTCCTCAAAGCCACATTCCTCCTCTGACTCCTCTTCCTCAGTCTCCTCTTCCAGTGTTGCCGCAGGTCCAGCAAGCGATGCTGATAAGGCTGTTTCTGGTGGTGATGGTGACCACAACTCTTCCTCTTCATGCTCCTCTACGACCTGATCCAGTACTCTTCGCAGGGCATGCTCCAGGAAGAAAACAAATGGGATGATGTCGCTGATGGTGCCTTCAGTGTGACTGACTAGGTTTGTCACCTCCTCAAAAGGACGCATGAGCCTACAGGCATTGCGCATGAGCGTCCAGTAACATGGCAAAATTCCCAGCTGCGCAGAGGCTGTCCTAGCACCCCCGTCATACAAATACACGTTGACGGCTTTTTCTTGTTGGAGCAGGCGGTTGAACATTAGGAGTGTTGAATTCCAACGTGTCGGGATGTCGCAAATCAAGTGCCTCACTGGCATGTTGTTTCGCCGCTGGATATCTGAAAAGTGCACCATGGCCGTGTAGGAACGCCTGAAATGGCCACACACCTTCCTGGCCTGCTTGAGGATGTCCTGTAAGTCTGGGTACTTATGCACAAAGCATTGTACAATCAGATTCAACACATGTGCCATGCACGGCACATGCATCAACTTGCTCAAATTTAGTGCCGCCAACAAATTTCTTCCGTTGTCACACACCACTTTGCCAATCTCCAGTTGGTGCAGAGTCATTCACTGATCCACCTGTGCATTCAGGGCGGACAGGAGTGCTGGTCCGGTGTCACTCTCTGCTTTCAGGCAAGTCAACCCCAAGATGGCTTGACACTGTAGTATCCGGCATGTGGAAAAGCCAATGGGGAGCTGGGGGTGTGCAGGTGATGTGGAACAAGACGCAGCAGCAGAAGAGGACTCAGCCGAGGAGGTTATCGAAAAGGATGGAGTAGGAGAAGTAGAGGAGGTGGCAGCAGGACTGCCTGCAAGTCGTGGCAGTGTCACCAACTCCTCTGCAGGGCTACGCAGTACATGCTTGGCAGCCGTCAGCAGGTTTACCCAATGAGCAGTGTAGGTGATATACCTGCCCTGACCATGCTTTGCAGAACAGGTATCAGTGGTCAGATGGACCCTTGCCCCAACACTGTGTGCCAGACATTTGTGTTTTTTTTTACATGTAATTAACTGTGCCACCAGATATATGAGTGGTGACACTGGACAAGTGGGCACAGTATACGCTGTGATCCTGACACACACGCACTGGCAGGCAGATTACAGAGAAAAAACAAACAAAACAAAAAAAGCAGACTGATGTACTAGCCCTATACAGGCTGTCACCTGTCAGTAAATTAGGAAGAGCGGATCTAGTCTAGCTAAACTCAATACAGTATATAAATATATATATACAAAACCTGGGATGCATATATATCTTCTACACACTGTAACTCTAACTGACTTGCCTGCCTGCTCTATCTAACTCCAAAAAATTACACTCTCTCTCTCTCTGTAAACCACTGCAACACACATTAGATTACAGAGAGAAAATAAAAAGCAGACTGATATACTAGCCCTAAAAAGGGATTTTTTGGGTGCTGTCAGGACGCTGTCCTTACAGCAGAGATCAGATGAGTCTTTCAGGACTGGAGTGGACACTGAATACACTGGCCTAGCTAGCAATTTCCCTATTATTATTTTTTTTTTATGGTTGAACTGGATGGACTTGTGTCTTTTTTCAACCTGGCTAACTATGTAACTATGTAGCAGCTACACTGTCCCTCGTCTCGCTAAGACTGCAGCTTCTGAATGAATCTAAAATGGATGCTGTACAGGAGGTGGGAGGGTCTGGGAGGGAGGTTATGCTGCTGATTGGCTGGAATGTGGCTGCTGACTGTGAGGTACAGGGTCAAAGTTTGCTCAATGATGACGAATAGGGGGCGGATCGAACATTGCATATGTTCGCCCTCGGCAGCGAATGCTAACAAGCGATGTTCGCCGGGAACTATTCGCCGGCGAACAGTTCTGTACATCTCTACTAGTGACATGTCAGGGAACTACTACAACCAAAATAAAGCTTTATTTGTGGGGACATAAAAGGCCAATTTTGTTTGGGTACAGCGTCGCATGACTGCGCAATTGTCAGCTAAAGCGGTGCAGTGCCGTATCACACAAAATGGCCCGTCATTGGGCAGCCAAATCTTCCAGGGCTGAAGTGGTTAAGCACAAAACTATGCTTTTTGGTTCAATAGACTTGAGAAGCTGCAGAAAAGCATGTAGTACGTTTTTAACTGCGATTTGTGTTTTTAAATCTGCCCAACAACAAATTTTCCAAAAAAAAGCATGCAAAATGCAAAAAATACCGGTGGCGGTATTTCTAAGAGCCTTTCAGGACAACCTCGGAGAGCGCAGCTCCGCCCATTTCTTAGATAACACACATGATCCTTTAAGATCCCTCCTCTTCCACCATGGCCTCAGTTATTGTGGTCTCCGCCCACTGGAAAATAAAGCACAGAACAACCACAAAAAACCATGATAGACATTTTAAAACAACTTTTTATTGCAATACCTAGGGAGGGAAAATAGCGGTTGTCCTGAAAGGCTCTTAAAAATACCGTCACCGGTAAGTCTAACTAGGCCTTTCTCCAATCGCCTTTCAGGACAACCTCGGAGAGGATAACCGAGTAACTTACCCTAGGGTGGGACCACTGCTTGCAGTACCTTCCTGCCGAAGGCCTGATCCGCAGCGGACAGTAAGTCTAGCCTGTAGTGCCGTAGAAAAGTCGAATAGCTGGACCATGTAGCTGCCTTGCAGATCTGGTCAGGCGTGGCACTGGCTCTTTCGGCCCAGGAAACTGCCGTAGATCTTGTTGAATGGGCCGTAACTCCCGAAGCGAGGCACCTCTCCTCTGGCTTGGTAACCCTCGGCAATGGCTTGTTTAAGCCATCTAGCCAACGTACTTTTGGAGGCCTTCTCCCCTTTCCGTGACCCTGAGAATATTACGAACAAGGCGTTTGATTTCCTGAAATCCTTGGTGACAGAGAGGTATTGAAGCACACATCTTCTCACGTCAAGAGTATGAAAATTTTCTTCCCCTGCATTAGAGGGAGTTGAGGAGAAAGTAGGAAGGACTATTTCCTGAGACCTGTGAAAGGTTGATGAGACCTTAGGAAGAAAGGCTGGATCAGTTTGGAGAACTATTCTGTCCGGCAAAATTTTTAAGAAAGGCTCTGTAACTGCCAAGGCTTGGATTTCGCTGACCCTTCTTGCGGTCGTTATGGCCACCAAAAAAATTGTTTTTAGGACTAAATTCTTCAAAGAAATATCCCTTATGGGTTCAAACGGAGCCCCCGTGAGACCCTGTAGCACAATTGATAAATCCCAGTTGGGAAAGGCTCTAAAGGCTATTGGTCTACTTCGACCTAGTGCCTTGAAAAATCTTGAAATTAAATGTTCTTTAGATAAAGTCCTTTCTAAATAAACCGAAAGGGCTGCCACTTGCGTCTTTAGGGTGCTAATTGCTAACCCTTTCTCCATTCCTGCATGAAGAAACTCTACAATGGAAATTACGCTGTTAATCTGGAAATTTTTGGAGGTACACCAGGAGTTGAATTTTCGCCAAACCTTGAGATAAATTGCTCTGGTCACCGCCTTCCTGCTGTCTAGCAAAGTTCTTATCACTTTACTAGAGAGTCCCTTAGCCCTTAAGAGGTCCTCTTCAGAAACCAGGCCGTCAACTGTAAACGTTCTACCTCCGGGTGGTTCGCAGGACCCTGAGACAGTAAGTCCTTCCTGAGTGTAAGTTTCCACGGTGGTTTCGTGGCTAAATTCTAAGAGATGCAAACCACGGTCTTTTTGGCCAGTATGGAGTGATTAAGATCAGACTGGATTTCTCTTCCTTGAACTTTCTTAGGACTAGAGGTATCAGAGTGAAGGGGGGGAAGGCGTAGCACAGCTGGTAGTGCCACTGTTGAGCCAGCGTGTCTATGGCTACTGCCTGGTCCTCTCTGTGGAGAGAGAAGAACCTTCGCACTTTCGTATTCTGCTGGTTGGCGAACAGGTCTATCTGTGGCTGGCCCCATTCCTGAGTGATTGCCCTGAAGACCTCTGGGTTTAAGCTCCATTCTGCCTCTAGTATGCTTCTCCTGCTTAGCAGGTCTGCTAACAGGTTTTGAGACCCTTTTAGGTGCACCGCTGACAGGGATGCTACATTCCGCTCTGCCCAAGAGAGGAGATGGTTGGCCAACTGCATAAGGCCTCTGCTTCTGGTCCCCCCCTGCTTGAGGACATACGCCACTGCTGTGGTGTTGTCCGACAGGACCTGCACATGTTGACCCTTCACAAACTGATGAAAAGCTTGAAGCCCCAGGAATATAGCTTTCAACTCCCTCCAGTTTGAGGACCTTCTGGATTCTGCCTTGGACCAGGTGCCCTGAGCAGTCTGCCCCTCTAGATGGGCTCCCCAACCCCAGGAACTTGCGTCTGTTGTTAGACGCTTCCCTACTGGGAATACCCAGGGAAGACCTTTGTTCAAATTTACCGGGCTTCTCCACCACCAGAGTGTTCGTTTTACGTTTGATGTTAATCTGAAACGTTTCTCTAGTGACTCTTGGTGTGACCAAGACTGAAGGATATTCATTTGAAGAGGACGAGAGTGTAACCTCGCCCATGGGACTGCCGGGATTGAGGCTGTGAGCAGTCCCAAGACTGCCATTGCTGTCCTGACTGACACCCCTTGGTTTGTCTGTACCTGAGCTACCGCAACCAGTACCTTCTCTATCTTTTCCTGAGGTAAAAAGACTTTCTGAAGGATCGAATCTATGGTGTACCCCAGAAACCTTGTCTCTTGAGAAGGTATCAGATTTGATTTCTCGCGGTTGAGTAACCAGCCGAGACTTCCGAGATGAACCTGCGACACCTGCAGGTTTGTCGCAAGCTGATCCCGGGAGTCCGCGAAAAACAGTAGGTCGTCCAAGTACGGGATGACCGAAATCCCTTTGAGCTTCAGTGGTTCCAAGGCCTCCGCCATGACCATCGTAAAGATCCTGGGTGAGGAGGACAGCCCGAAAGGGAGGGCCCTGAACTGAAGATGCCATATCCTGGACCCTAGATTTACTGCCAGTCTGAGGAACTGCTGAGATGCTTGGGCAATCGGGACGTGTAAGTAGGCATCCCTTAAGTCCAGAGATGCCATGAAGCAACCGGGTGTCAGTAGCTTTGTTATTGAGTAAATCGTATCTATACGGAAACGTTTGTACTTGATCGATTTGTTTAACACTTTTAGGTTCAAGATCAGGCGGAATTTGCCTGAGGGTTTTTTGACCAAAAAAATGTGGGAATAGAAACCCTGACCCTCTTGATGTTTTGGGACCTGAACGATCACCCCCTGACTCATCAGATCCTGTAACAGGTTCGTCATTGCAGTAGCTTTTTCTTTGTCCCGAGGAAGGGCTGTGACATAGAACCTCTTTGGGGGACACTCTGAAAATTCCAGACTGTACCCCTCCGTAATGATCTTTTCTACAAAGGGGCTCACGGTCATCTGTTTCCACTGTGGGAGAAAGGCAGCCAGTCTTCCTCCCACCGGAAGCAGATCGTCACTTGCTTTTGGTAGTTGGTTCTGAGGGGCTTTTAAATAAGATACCTCCTCTACCTCTACCTCTTTGGGACCCCAATCTCTTTTTATTTTCTTCCTTACTCTTATGGGATTGTTGAAAAGGACGAAAATTCTTTTTGGGGTTCTGACCCTTTTTAGGGGGGAAAGCTTTCTTCTTATCCGCCGTTCTGTCAAGAACCTTTTCCAGGTCCTGACCGAACAAAAGGTCCCCTGAGAAGGGCAGACCACAAAGCTTGACCTTAGAGGGAGTATCGCCCGACCAGGTCTTTAACCAAACTGCTCGCCTGACTGAGTTCACCAGGGCTGCTGACCTTGCAGCCATTTTAATGGACTCAGCAGAAGCATCTGCCATTTATTTGATGGCTTTCAAGATGAAGGGGAAGGAATCTAACAGATCCTTTCTTGAGGTGCCTGCCTCAACATGATTCCTTAATTTCTCAACCCAGCACTCTAGATTGCGGGCGACTATTGTGGCGGCCATGGCTGGTTTCAAACTGGTTGCAGTGGAATCCCAGGCCTTCTTTAGGAGGGAATCCGCCCTCTTGTCCATCGGGTCTTTTAGGACCCCCATATCCTCAAAAGCCAAGTCTGTATGACGAGACACCTGCGAGAAAGCTCCGTCTACTTTAGGCTTTTTGTTCCACACCTCTGCTTCATTGTTTTCAAATGGAAACCTTCTTTTAAGGGTCTTTGAAAAAAAGGGGGCCCTTTCTGGGTCTTTCCATTCCTTTTTGATGGTGTCCGAAAGGACCCTGTGGACTGGGAAAACCCGGCTTTAAGATTCATCCAATCCCTGATACATTTTATCGTGTATGGATAATTGAATCTTATCTTCCTGGATACCCAGGGTAACATAAATTGCCTTAAGTAAGTCCTCCACTTCGTCTAAGGACAATTTAAACTTAGAGATTTTGCTACTATCTTCTTCCTCCTGTTCCTCCTCATCTGAATCCCTGAGGGAGGGGAGAGTACTAGTCCCTTCATCTGCCGAATCCCCATCTGTTTGTCCAGAAACTGGGATTTTCGGACTAGGTGGTGGCTGCTGGAGCTCCCCCAAACTTGCGGAGCCTTGTGTGATCAGATCCTTCACTGAGCCTAAAGAACTTGCCAGCTCTTGAACTGAGGAAAAAAGGTCCTTATACTGTTGTGAAGTTTCCTCTTCCACCAGATTTTTAATGCAGGATCTGCACATTGGCTTTTGCCAAGAATCCCTTAAAGGATTTTTGCAAGATGGGCATTTCCTCGGTGCATCTAAGTGCCTAGCTTTGGCCGTGGATTTTTCCTGTAACGAGATGAAAAAAAGTTACCATCTCCACTTTATTTATTTTTTAAACACCCAGTGCTGCCACCACCAGCAATAAACAAAAGGCCTGGAACTAAGTGCCACCACCCCTAACGGTTAAACAGACCAAGAGCGTTAACCTGGACTGGTAACCACAGGCTCCCTGCGGGAGGACCATCAATAAACAAACTTACGCCCATACATAGTAAGAATAAAAGGCACCGCTGTACCCCTCTTACCTGGGCCTGACCGGTGCTTGCAGCGCCTGTTTCCGCCGGTGTTGTCTGTCTCTCTTCCATTGTAGAGCGCAGTCACACAAGTAGCTGGAGAAACGACTCCATTTTAAATTTTCCCGGCCACCCGCGTCATCAACGGGGGCCGGAAACAGAAGTACCGGTCACCTGACCCGCCCCACAGACGCTGCGTTCCAGGCGCTGGGGACCAACAGCGCCACGCCCCCCCTGGAAAAAACGGCGTCACTGTGCATGACGCACTCGCCAGCCGGGATCCGGAACTGATAATGCGGAACACCGCCGACCCGCGCCGGTTACCGCTTGGTCACCAGACCCTACCGCAGTTCCTGGGCACAAAGACTCCGTCTCCTGGGAAGCCGAACGTTCCACTGAACCGGAGCGTCTGGGGACTCCTGAATGCCCCCTCCCCGTGGAGGGGGGCCGGGATGGTCGCCGCTATAAACCACATACAAGTAAGGTAAGCCTCAAAACCTCCCGCCTGGAGAGAGACAGCTCCCTGGTTCCCTGTGATGCTTCCACCATGGCGGAGGAAACACAATAACTGAGGCCATGGTGGAAGAGGAGGGATCTTAAAGGATCATGTGTGTTTCCTAAGAAATGGGCAGAGCTGCGCTCTCCGAGGTTGTCCTGAAAGGCGATTGGAGAAAAAACAACAACACGGAAAGCACAGCAAAAAGCACTACAGAAATGCTCAAAAGCAAACTACATAGGTGTGAATGGGGCCTAAGAAATTTTCTTTTATATCTGGTGATTTAACCAAATGGTCTATTATTTTTCAACTACTTTTCACAGACACACAGATCCTGGTTCTTTCAGGGGAGAGGAGACTGATCGTGTGTTAATATAATGTATGATCACCGATCTCTCTCTTTTCCCCTAGTACAAGCAATGTCCAAAGCCCGGCCCGGGGGCCAAATGCGGCCCCCCTGTTAATTTAATATGGCCCCCCTGGAGATTTGGATATATATGGGGTAGGGTGGGGTTTTGCCACAAAATATATATACTGTATTTATTGGCGCTGCCTTGGAGGGGACAGGACGAGTGCCGTCAGATTACATACAGAGAATCTCTTGTTTACTCGTCAGCGTCTCTATTGGAAGTCCAGTCTCCTGGGATGCCATTGGACGACTGTTCTGTCTATCATAGGAGGCGGGACTTTGTATTAAAGAGGCCGCAGAGTAAACAAGAGATTCTCCTGTTTGTAATCTGTCGGCACTCGTCTCGCCCCCCTCCCTCTCCCCTCTGAAGCTGCAGATGGTCATCGCTCAGGCTGCACTGATGGCAATGGTAAGGCTGCATTCATGGCACATGTGAGGCTGCATTTATGGCACATGTGAGGCTGCATTGGTTGCAGTGGTAAGGCTGCATTCATGGCACATGTAAGGCTGCATTCATGGCACATGTGGGGCTGCATTCATGGCACATGTGGGGCTGCATTCATGGAAGTGGGTACCTGTCAAAACTAGTGCAGGTCGCTCTCACTTAGTCTGCTCACCCCAGGGATAGTGAGAGCAGGACGCTCTCAAACGAGTCGGCTCTACCTAGGGATAGATCAGTCAGGTAGGGTTCGTAGCTGCACTTGCTACCACATAGGAACGCGGACCATATCCTGCGCTGCTGTCCGCTCTCCTGGAGACTCACCACTGGCTTCCCCTGGCTCATTCCTCTGGCTTCCTCCTTACCTAACAGGTAACCCCCTGCTAGCCATCCCCCTAGGACCGTTAGCGGCCGTCCTTATCAGGACAAGCCGCCGAAATGGCCTAACCTCGGCAGCTCACCCCATCGCCTTCACCTCCGCTTCTTTTCCCTCACATTCGCCATCCCCATGCGAGGCACCCCCCCACCACCTCCTCGGCGCAGCTACCGCTAATCGCGGCGGCCGCGGTCGAGGAAACACCGCGGCTTCACCCGCGGCCTAGCGAAGCGCCGATCTCCCTCGCCGGGCAATCACTGCCAAACGGCCCAAAACCCCACCCTACCCCAGAAGGACACCATCCTTTCCACTGGTCACCAATTCCAGCCTTCCTTGGCATCACAGATCAACCCAGCTGACAGCCCCCAGACTGGGTCCTGCTCCTTGTTCGGCGGCCATCTTGGTACACCCATCAACGAGGGTACCTATCATCCCCACTCCCCCCCCTTCACTATCCAAACAGTACTTGATCCAGGGTTCGTCCGATCGCCTCTCTAGGGGTCAGGAAGTAATTTTTTTCCCTGCTGCAGCATATTGGCACTGCATGCCCAGGTTTTTTTTTGCCTTCCTCTGGACCAAGCTGGAGAGAAGATTTAGCTAATCTTCCCTCCATCACCCTTGAAACCCCCCCCCCCCCTTCCCGGTGTTTGGCGACCATGACAAATCTGCAATATTCTGCAGAACCCATTTGGGGTCTGAGGCGATTCGCAGCAACACTGCCAGCCATCACCAAAAAAGCCCTAAGAATTGAGCAACTATTGAGAGTCGATCAACGATCGACTGTCAAAAATCTCAGCCATTTACCCCAGCCTAAGCACATATCATGTGCTTTGATCAACACACGATCGGCAGTAAAACACTGTCTAGAAATCTATGATTTCATTCTACAATACGATCTAGACTGCCTCTTCATTACAGAGAGCTGGCTCACAGCCGACTGTAACACCATTCTAGGAGAACTGGTGCCAGAAAACTACCGTATCATAACAGAAAACAGAATAGGGCAAAGAGGAGGAGGCCTGGCGGTGATCCACAAGACTCACCTTGCGATCACTTAACCAGTACTACAAAACCCTCTTCCATTCATGGAAACCCTTACTCTGCAACTGCAAACTAATTCAAAGGAGACCGTCCACATTCTTCTCTGCTATAGGCCACCCGGCCGAAAATCGCAGCTGCTACCATCATTGACAGAGTTCTTCTCCACTCACACCCTCAACAGCAAACACCTTTTGCTGCTCGGGGATTTCAACCTCTGGGCAAACTCCTCACAAGACCCCATTGCCGACGCCTGTATTGACCACCTGGAAGGTTTAGGGCTACAGCAACTAGTATGTGGGTCCACACATGCTTCAGGTCACACACTCGATCTTATTTTCAGACAAGATCTGGAAATAAAAATGTTGGAAAATGAAACGTTGCCATGGACTAATCACCATGCAATTAAATTCATTATTTCCAAAATCCCCCCCCCCCCGCAACAAAAACATCTAGACCAGTGACAACACACTGGACTAGATGCCAGAAGAAGCTCCACTCGGAACTCTTCAAAACCACATTAAGGAAAAAAATAAAAACAATTCAGCCGCATCAAACGGTCGTAGAAACACTGGATGCCATAAATTCAGCCCTACTACAGTCAGCTGACTTAGTAGCACCGAAACGTAAAACCCGCATCCGGAAAAACAACTGCAGCTGGTTTAACAACCAGCTGTCTTTACTGAAGCAAGAGCGCAGAAGAGCGGAAGCTGCCTGGAAAAGAAGCTCTTCAGAGGTAAACCTCTCCATCTACAAGGCAATAACAAGAAAATACCATAAAGAAATCTTCCTAGCGAAGAAAAATTATCAACAGCGCCCTAAACCTCCCACGCGAACTCTTCAAGATGGTCACTCAGACCATGAATCCAGCATGTCTTGAAGCCCCCAATTCGGACACACAAGAATTTTGCAATGAATTATCGGATTACTTCGTTAATAAAATCGAGGGAATCCGTGAAAGCATTCAGCAAAACAATTCCCCCCTCAGCCCCCCCGCAATCTTTCACACAATACCCACAGTAATTCACCACAATCAGGTACGTTTACTCTGGAGCCCATCACCATCTACGCCACAAAAAATATCATTGGTACTTTGCGTAAGGCACAGCGCCAAATGATATCATCCCCACTAAACTGCTGAAGGAATGCACCGACATCCTGGCGCCTCCCATCACGCAGCTTATTAACCAGTTTTTTAAGGAAGGCATAGTGCCCTCACAGTTGAAAGAGGGCATAATCCAACCCATCCTGAAGAAACCCACCCTAGACCCCAATGACCCACTCCATCGCCGTCCCATAACAGGCCTAAATGTACTCTCAAAGGTAATGGAAAAAGTAGTGGTACAACAGCTGCAACAGCATCTAGATACCCACAAGCTACTTGATCCATTTTAATCGGGTTTCCGTCCCGGACACGGGACGGAAACCGCATTGCTCAAAATATGGGACGACGCTCTCGAGGCCACAGACGAAGGAGAATCTTGTCTTCTGGTTCTGTTGGACCTAAGCGCAGCTTTCGACACTGTAGACCACAAACTATTATTGACACGGCTATCTGAAGTAGCCAGAGTCGCAGAAGGTCGATTTATCTTGGTTCTCCTCTTTTTTGGAAAACCGATCGCAAACAGTGAAGTTAGGACCTTTCACTTCTGAGAAATGCACAGTATCATGCGGAGTCCCTCAAGGATCGCCTCTGTCACCGGTGCTGTTTAACATTTATCTTCATCCTCTTTTTGAGATTATCAGCAGCCAAAAACTGCTTTACCACTCATATGCAGACGACACGCAACTGTATTTCGCATTGGCAACAAAAAGGATCACCACCTCAATCTAGAGATATGCCTCTCTTTGATAGAGGACTGGATGACAAAGAGTTATCTTAAACTCAACGGAGCGAAAACAGAACTTCTCCTGTTTCACGCCAAGCGTAGGAATCAACCTGCAACAACATGGACACCCCCGCCCATTCTGGGCAAAATCATCTCCCCTAGCGCCAAAGTCAAAAGTCTAGGGGTCATTTTTGACTCCTATATGACAATGGACGCACAAATAGGGTCAGTAGTCAGCGGATCCCACCATCTGCTGCGCCTACTACGCAGACTTACTCCTTTCATCCCCAAAGAAGATTTAGCGGTCGTGGTGGGACTATACAAATGCCCTTTACCTCGGACTCCCCAAGTACCAAATCGCTCGTCTGCAAGTCGTTCAGAACACGGCCGCCAGACTTGTGACAGGGAAAAGACCCTGGGAATCAATCTCACCTTCACTGAGAGCCCTTCACTGGCTGCCAGTAAAAGACAGAATTGCTTTTAAAGTGCTCTGTCTAGAGCAGGGGTGGGCAACCTCGGCCCTCCAGCTGTGGTGAAACTACAAGTCCCATGAGACATTGCAGGACCCTGACAATCACAGACATGACTTCTAAAAGCAAAGGCATGATGGGATTTGTAGTTTCATCACAGCTGGAGGGCCGAAGTTGCTCCCCATTATTTATGCGAAAAAATAAAAGCTCATAATTCCAATTGCGTTCTGCGATCCACCAATCTAAGCCTGCTCCAGATTCCTAAAGCCAACTACAAGTCCAAAGGAGAAAGAAGATTCGCGATCCAAGGTCCCAGACTATGGAACGCTTTACCAACCAGCATTCGGTTGGAGGAGAATCACTTTTCACTGTTCAGAAGAAAGATCAAGACTCATCTCTTTTGATATCAAAGGAGACAGGAACAACAAGCGCCCAGAGGCGATTTAGTTCGCATGTGCCACGCTATATAAGTTTTCATTCATTCATTCATAAAGCGGAGGTTCCGCCAATTTATTTTCTTAAAAGCCAGCAGCTACAAATACGGCAGCTGCTGACTTTTAAAAAATGGGCACTTACCTGTCCAGTGCGCCCGCGATGTCAGCAGCCGAGACTGAGCAATAGCTTGGTCCACGGCTGCTTCCGCCGCCATCCTCGGTGAGGGAATCAGGAAGTGAAGCCTTTACTGCCCGATTCCCTACTGCACGAGGATCGCGGCGCACCGTCACTGGTCACCGCTTTCTTATTGGAACAGTGTTTCCCAGAAGACAGCGAGGGGGGGGGGGGTGACGTGACAGGCTGGATTCCCCGCAGGGATTAGAACCCAGAAGTGGTGCAAACAGAATGGCGATCTGCCAATGTAAACAAAGCAGATCGCCATTCTGTTAGTAGGAACACAGATCTCTGCCTTCCCACAGTACAAGCACCTCCCCCACAGTACATGTTGGCCTTAACTTATAAAGAAATTTGATTATTTTTTTAAATGTATCGGATGTTTTATAGCAGAAAGTACAAAAAATATATAAATATATATATATTTTATATTTATATATATTTTTTAACCACTTCCCGACGGCCGTACGATTATGTACGGCCGCAGGGTGGCTCTGAATCTCTGGGACGCCGTCTTTTGACGTCCGCCCCTTTCCTTGTTCACCGCACGGGCTCCTGAGCGCACAGCGGGGAACTTCTGTGCTGGCCGTGTCCCTTGGACACAGCCAATCACAGATCGCGGTAAATAGCCAATCACAGCGGCTATTTACAGCGTGATCTGTGCGGCCAATGAGAGATGATCTCAAATGTAAACATATGAGATAATCTCTCATTGCCGGCTCACACAGAGACAGTGTCCTGTCTCTGGAGAGGAGACCGATCTGTGTCCCTTGTACATAGGGACACAGATCGGTCACCTTCCCCAGTCACCCCCCTCCACCTACAGTTAGAACACTATGCAGGGAACACATTTAACCCCTTTCTCACCCCCTAGTGTTAACCCCTTCAATACCAGTCACATTTATACAGTAATTAGTGCATATTTATAGCACTGATCGCAGTATAAATGTGAATGGCACTAAGAATGTGTCCGATGTGTCCGCCATAATGTCGCAGCCCTAATAAAAAAATCGCAGATCGCCGCCATTACTAGTAAAAAAAATAATAATTCTGTCCCCTATTTTGTAGGCACTATAACTTTTGCGCAAACCAGTCGCTTATTGCGATTTTTTTTTTTTTTTACCAAAAATATGTAGAAGAACACGTATTGGCCTAGACTAAAAAAAACGTTTTTTTTTTTTTTTTTAAATTGGGCTATTTATTATAGCAACAAGTAAAAAATATTGTATTTTTTTTCAAAATTGTCGCTCTTTTTTGTTTATAGCGCAAAAAATAAAAACCGCAGAGGTGATCAAATACCACCAAAAGAAAGCTCTACTTGTGGGGAGAAAAAGGACGTAAATTTTGTTTGGGAGCCACGTCGCACAACTGCGCAATTGTCAGTTAAAGCGACGCAGTACTGGAAGCTGAAAATTCACCTGGTCAGGAAGGGGGTATGTGTGGTTAATTGACTGCATTTGTTTGTTTGTTTATAGCGAAAAAAATTAAAACACATAGTTGATCAAATACCACCAAAAGAAAGTTCTATTTGTGGGAGGGGGAACATACATTTTATTTGGGTACAGTGAAGCACAACCGCGCAATTGTCAGTTTAGGTAACGCAGTGCTGTATCGCAAAAAATGGGATGGTCATGAAGGTGGGGGGGGTAACCCTTTTTAGAGCTGAAGTGGTTTATAATGCTGTTACCATTTTACAGGCGCCTAGGTTCTGTTCACCTTTTTTAACGCAAATTTATGCCAACCCTTGGAAAACAATGCACTCCCTCTAGTGCAGTGGTTCTCAACCTGTGGTCAAATGATGATTTACCAGGGGTCACCAAATCCTGGGCTGTTCCTGAAGCCTGCACCCCTCTCCCAGGCTTTTTTCCGTCTGCCCAGCTGGGCTGTTCCTGGGGCCCACGGCTGCCCACTCAGACTAGAGGTCCACTGACTGGTGAGGATTGTGAGGTGGGAGGGGCTGGAGGAGACCCCATCTCCTGATTTCTGCATAGGTGTCACTGCTACGAGAAACCACAAAGTCGGAGACAGTGGGTAACACTACCTGTGATTATAGTTGCCATTAAAAGTCCCCACTACAGTTCTCGGATCAGCAGATGACCATGATCAAGAGCACCTAAGGGTGATCAGAACAACTCCCAAGCATTGCCACTCATCCCACCAAGGAGTAAGAGAAGGAATAAGAGGGGAGGAAGAAAAAAAAAGGAGAAAGAGTAAAAGAAAAAAAAGATGGCTAGAGAGAGTTGGGGGAAAGACAAGAAATTTGGATAGCGAGAGATAAAGGGGAAAGAAAGGAGAACAAAGAGATAGAGTGCTACATCCTAAAATGTACCATATGAGGTTTTAATAGTGTACGAGTGGAGGGGCTCAGGACCGCTAAATTTCCATGGGTTAGGGGTGCAAATTACTTGTCTTGCCTTGGGTGCTGACAACCCAGGCTACAAAAATAATTTTACTATTAGGGGTCCCCACAACTTGAGAAATTTTATCAAGGGGTCACGGCCCTAAAAGGTTGAGAACCACTGCTCTAGTGGTAATTTAAAAAAAAAACATGAATGAGCAAGTAATGTGAGTCAAAAAAAATTAAAAATACTTTACTGCACTGTTTTAAAGTTTGCACAGATAATACCATTTTGTTGTAGTCTTGATTCATTCTTAACCCTTTAATGATCAAGGTAATGAAAATCTTTACGACCTGAATTAATTTTACAATTTTGGAAAGCAGTGGTTTATGAACTTTTAAATGCTTTGCATACCAAATTAATTTCACAACTTTATTTATTTTTAAGCACACCTATTTTAAAATCAAATTTTAAGCCTTGATTTGGTAATTTGTTTTGTAAAAAAAAAAGTTACCATGTATAGCTTTTAGGGCCGGTTCACACTGGTGCGACGCAGAAAACCCTGTGAATCCAGTTCAGGTTCCTGCATCGCACCTGGATCGCTGGCAGTTCACACTGTCCTATTCGAAACGCTGCAGGTGTCAATACAAAGTTAATGACACCCCAGATCGGTTCACAGTGCAAACTGAATTTGGACAGGAATTCTGCTGTGCACACACAAAGGCGTCCTGCATGAGTTTGGTCAGAATAGGATTTGAATTCAGCCATCGCATGTGATCTGCACAGCAATGCGGTGCAAATCACCTGCAATGTATAGCATTGCACCAGTGTGAACCGGCTCTTAAGCTTTCATTTGGAAATTTGTTAAAAAAAAACATATACAGTATTGGCTTTTAAGAGATCATCTGTATCTTCCATCGGTAACAAGGGTTATCAGCTTCTTCAATACACCATATGCTGACCGGGCCATAGCCAAAAGACTGATGTTCTTCCAAAACTCGCTCTCCCCAGTCTTAAGAAGTCAACTCCACGCATGTTTGTGGTTTTCCTTCCAATGGCCCTACTTCGAATTTCTCCTTTCCTGAAGCTTTTGAATAGGCAAGACATTTCTTAGCTTCTCCAGGGCCTTCTGAATGTTCACTGGAAGAAGGCTCCAAGGTGCTGAATTAAACGATCCAGAAACAGGACTTGATCACGGAGATGCTGGCGTAAAGTCCTAATTTAAGGATTTACATAATTTTTCTGCCCTGTGAATCCCTTAAAGTGGACGAAAACCCCAAAAAATGTAGAGTATAAGATTTCCTATCATCTGTGCCCAGTCTGGCCACACAGAGTTAACCACTTGACCACTGGGCACTTAAACACCCTTCCTAACCAGACCAATTTTCAGCTTTCGGTGCTCTCACAGTTTGAATGACAATTACTCAGTCATACAACATTCTACCCATTTGAAATTTTTGTCCTTTTTTTCACACAAATAGAGCTTTCTTTTGGTGGTATTTGATCACCTCTGGGTTTTTTATTTTTTGCGCTATAAAAGAAAAACGACTGAAAATTCTGTAAAAAAAAAAAAAAAAATCTTGTTTCTGTCATATTAGCGGGTTATTTCTCACACACAGCATATGCATACCACAAATTACACCCCAAAACACATTCTGCTATTCCTCCCGAGTATGGCGATACCCCATGTGTGGGACTTTTACACAGCGTGGCCAGATACAGAGGCCAATATGCAGGGAACGCCATCAGGCGTTTTGGAACACCCAGACCAATTCTGACATTTCTCTCCTACATGGAAAAATCATCATTTATTTACTAGAAAATTACATAGAACCCCAAAACATTATATATGCTTTTTTAGCAAAGACCCTAGAGAATACAATGGCGGCCGTTACAACTTTTTATCTCGCACGGTATTTTCGCAGAAATGTATTGAACGCGTGTTTTTAAAAAAACTGTTTTGTGCTTAAAACAAAACAGTAAAGTTAGCCCAATTTTTTTTCATAATGTGAAAGATGAAGTTACGCCGAGTAAATAGATACCCAACATGTCACCCTTCAAAATTGCGCACGCTCATGGAATGGCGCCAAACTTTGCTACCTAAAAATCCCCATAGGCGGTATTGCAGAGTATTGGGGTATTGCAAAGTATCATGCAGGGTATTGGGGTATTGCCGAGTATTGGGGTATTGCCGAGTACTGGGGTATTGCCGAGTATTGGGGTATTGCCGAGTATTGGGGTATTGCCGAGTATTGGGGTATTGCCGAGTACTGGGGTATTGCCGAGTACTGGGGTACTGGGGTATTGCCGAGTACTGGGGTATCGTTGAGTACTGGAGTATTGGGGTATTGCCGAGTATTGGGGTATTGCCGAGTACTGGGGTATTGCCGAGTACTGGGGTATCGTTGAGTACTGGAGTATTGCCGAGTATTGGGGTATTGCCGAGTATTGGGGTATTGCCGAGTACTGGAGTATTGGGGTATTGCCGAGTATTGGGGTATTGCCGAGTACTGGGGTATTGCCGAGTATTGGGGTATTGCCGAGTATTGGGGTATTGCCGAGTACTGGGGTATCGTTGAGTACTGGAGTATTGGGGTATTGCCGAGTATTGGGGTATTGCCGAGTATTGGGGTATTGCCGAGTACTGGGGTATTGCCGAGTATTGGGGTATTGCCGAGTATTGGGGTATTGCCGAGTACTGGGGTATTGCCGAGTATTGGGGTATTGCCGAGTACTGGGGTATTGTTGAGTACTGGGGTATTGTTGGGTACTGGGGTATTGTTGGGTACTGGGGTATTGTTGGGTACTGGGGGATTGCTGAGTATTGTTGGGTACTGGGGATTGCAGGGTACTGGGGGGATGGCAGAGCTGGGATGTTTTGAGGGATGGCTGGATCTGTGACTGCATTTGTCACAGATCCAGCCACAGCTTAGCTGCTGACACCCCGCTCCCCCCCCTCTCCTCGCACACTGTACAGAGCGGAGAGGGAGGAACCGGCGTCATCAAATGACGCCGGTTTGTTTACAAGTGATCGCGCCGTCATTTGACGGCGAGATCACGTGGTAAACGGCCGCGATCAGCGGCAATTTACCGTGATCCGTGATGCGCCGGGTCTTCTAGACCCGGCGAGCACGGACACTTTCGTGAGCGCGTCCCAGGGGACGCGCAATCGCGGAAGTCAAGGACGACGTCCCAGGGACGTCGTCCCGAGATAACCCCGCCGCGCCGTAGCAGTAAAATGCTTATGGCGCGGTGGGAAAGTGGTTAATCCAGCGCTGAGTAATCCTCTTGTAATGTTCAGTGCAAATTAACAGAATTCCAGTTAAAGCGGGGGTTCACCCAAAAAGAAAGTTTTTTCCATTAGCTCCCGGCCTCCAGCATACTGCTAACATGTGCAGTATGCTGTTTTTTTTTATTTCCCCCGTGCTTATCTTTTTATGACGTTTTGCTATCCGGCTCCGAGCAGGGGATTACTTCCGCGTATAGGCGTTGCTAATTGAAGAGGCGTTGATTGACGGGCTGCTAAATCGCGTCACGCCTTCCGAAAACACGCGAAGTGACGCTCGGGTGTTTACTGCGCCTGCGCAGTCAGCTCTACACGGCAGGCGCATGCGCCGTAAAAACCCGAGCGTCACTTCGGGTATTTCCGGAAGGCGTGACGCGCTTTAGCAGCCGTCAATCAACGCCTCTTCAATTAGCAACGCCTACTCCCCGCACGATTGCCCGCTCCTCGTATACAGATAAGTACCGGAAAGAAAAAAAACAGCATATTGCAGATGTTAGCAGTATGCTGGACATAATGTCAGAAAATGGATTTTAGGGTGAACCTCTGCTTTAAAAACTTGCCAAATTATAAAGTCTGTTTCTCCTTTGAGTGACAGGTTATTTACATATCTAGCTTGGACATGTTTATCATATGTTATGTTTATCATAACATGAGGTGATCCAAAGTTCATTGTATATTACCAGCATGTGTTATGTGGGGGAGGGGTGAATTTCTCACTTTTTATACAGTGCAGAAAATAAGTATTTGAACACCCTGCTATTTTGCAAGTTCTCCCACTTGGAAATCATGGAGGGGTCTGAAATTGTCATCGTAGGTGCATGTCCACTGTGAGAGACATAATCAAAAAGAAAAATCCAGAAATCACAATGTATGATTTTTTTTAACTATTTATTTGTATGATACAGCTGCAAAGAAGTATTTGAACACCTGTCTATCAGCTAGAATTCTGACCCTCAAAGACCTGTTAGTCTGCCTTTAAAATGTCCACCTCCACTAGCTGCATAAAGACACCTGTCCACCCCATACAATCAGTAAGAATCCAACTACTAACATGGCCAAGACCAAAGAGCTGTCCAAAGACACTAGAGACAAAATTGTACACCTCCACAAGGCTGGAAAGGGCTACGGGGAAATTGCCAAGCAGCTTGGTGAAAAAAGGTCCACTGTTGGAGCAATCATTAGAAAATGGAAGAAGCTAAACATGACTGTCAATCTCCCTTGGACTGGGGCTCCATGCAAAATCTCACCTCGTGGGGTCTCAATGATCCTAAGAAAGGTGAGAAATCAGCCCAGGACTACACGGAAGGAGCTGGTAAATGACCTGAAAAGAGCTGGGACCACCGTTTCCAAGGTTACTGTTGGTAATACACTAAGACGTCATGGTTTGAAATCATGCATGGCACGGAAGGTTCCCCTGCTTAAACCAGCACATGCCAGGGCCCGTCTTAAGTTAGCCAATGACCATTTGGATGATCCAGAGGAGTCATGGGAGAAAGTCATGTGGTCAGATGAGACCAAAATAGAACTTTTTGGTCATAATTCCACTAACCGTGTTTGGAGGAAGAAGAATGATGAGTACCATCCCAAGAACACCATCCCTACTGTGAAGCATGGGGGTGGTAGCATCATGCTTTGGGGGTGTTTTTCTGCACATGGGACAGGGCGACTGCACTGTATTAAAGAGAGGATGACCGGGGCCATGTATTGTGAGATTTTGGGCAACAACCTCCTTCCCTCAATTAGAGCTTTGAAGATGGGTCGAGGCTGGGTCTTCCAACATGACAATGACCCGAAGCACACAGCCAGGATAACCAAGGAGTGGCTCTGTAAGAAGCATATCAAGGTTCTGGCGTGGCCTAGCCAGTCTCCAGACCTAAACCCAATAGAGAATTTTTGAAGGGAGCTCAAACTCCGTGTTTCTCAGCGACAGCCCAGAAACCTGACTGATCTAGAGAAGATCTGTGTGGAGGAGTGGGCCAAAATCCCTCCTCCAGTGTGTGCAAACCTGGTGAAAAACTACAAGAAACGTTTGACCTCTGTAATTGCAAACAAAGGCTACTGTACCAAATATTAACATTGATTTTCTCAGGTGTTCAAAATACTTATTTGCAGCTGTATCATACAAATGCTTAAAAAAAAAATCACACATTGTGATTTCTGGAATTTTTTTTTTTTTTGATTATGTCTCACAGTGGACATGCACCTACGATGACAATTTCAGACCCCTCCATGATTTCCAAGTGGGAGAACTTGCAAAATAGCAGGGTGTTCAAATACTTATTTTCCGCACTGTACCTCATGTTATGATAAACATAACATATGATAAACATAACATATGATAAACATGTCCAAGCTAGATATGTAAATAACCTGTCACTCAAAGCCAGAGAGAAAACTGACTTTATTTAGGCAGGTTTTTATCTGGAAGGCTGTTCATTTTACCGATGATTGAAGGATTACTCAGATCTGGATTAACTCTGTGGCAAAACTGGGCACAGATCATAGGAAATCTCATACTCTACATTGTGACAATAAAAGTTTTTTTTGGGGTTTACATCCACTTTAAAATAAGCCAAAAGTACATTGAGACTAATTTGTCAATATAAAGGTTTAAAGAGCAACTCCAGGCTCCCTTAGAAAAGAGTCAGCAGCTACAAATACTGTAGCTGCTGACTTATGAGGACACTTGCCTGTCCACGAACCCAGCCCATGAACCCAGCCCATTTTTCAATCAGCTCTCAGGATCAGCAGCCGCCATTGAGGGAAACCGGCAGTAAAGCCTTGCACATGCACAGGGGGGGTGCCAAATGTGTCAGCGGGCAGGAAGATGGAGGCAAATAGCTTCACATTTTAGGTGGAGTGCCGCTTTAACCCAGGAATTACACACATTTATATTGTAGGAGACATCTTTTATTGGACCACTTAGTAACAGCATTAATATAGCACTTGTCCTCTGGAGTTTTGGCCCATGAAAAACACCACAAAAGCCCTTATAAGGACATCCATAAAACACTCAAAAGTACTTTGTGATTTACATATTTGTTTTCTACACAATCTAATGGAGTACAATATTCCTAGCAGATTTTAGTCCAAGGTTGGTGAGGTTCACCCCAAACTGATTTTTGGATTCAGTTTGAATTTTACCAATACTGTATATGGTCTTTTGTCTCGCCATTTGAAAC
The DNA here is from genome assembly GCA_029574335.1 of Rana kukunoris. Classification (NCBI taxonomy): domain Eukaryota; kingdom Metazoa; phylum Chordata; class Amphibia; order Anura; family Ranidae; genus Rana; species Rana kukunoris. Next base: position 381,604,794 of record CM056049.1, read on the forward strand.
TTGAAGCTTAGCAATATCAGCGTTATATTTAAAAGAGGAAGGATCTTGAGGGGGTACAGAAGTTTGGGAAAGCTAATCACTTTTATAAGATGGCATCTGCCAAGGAGAGATGGTAGAGTTTGCCACAAGCTCAGCCCTTGTGTCACCTTAGAGATAAGGGGTGGCACATGTAGACCTGGACCAGCTATTCTTTAGCTCACATGAGTGCAGAACAAACTGCACTCCTGTGATCCATAGAAGTAGAGACAAATAAGCTTTGGCCCTACTTCTTAAAAGAACTTCATTTTTCATAACATGTTACACCTATATTCAGGGTGCAGCATGCTAGATGTAGCAGCCTCTTTGTGACAGCAGATTTTTAACCCAAAAAAAATAATCATAATTGAATGTACAAAAGGTGAACTTAACCTTTGAAGTGCAGATTACTTTAATCATGTTCCTTCCATATGTGTAAACATGTGTAGCTTAGTGGTCGAATGTCCTAAATTGGATATAGCACCTCATCCCTTAAATTGACTGACATAATCGCCCAGGTACTTTAAATGGAAATTAAAAGTAAATTAAACAGATTTATAATAAACTACACTTAAAGTTAGAGGGTGGTGGGATTATCACGTGCCACAAAGAAACCAAGTTCTTAATACAATTAACATTTTTTTGTAATTTAGTAAAATGTATTATTGTATTAAGAACTTGGTTTCTTTGTGGCACCGTGATAATCCCACCACCCTCTACCTTTCTTTTTAAGTGTAGTTTATTATAAATCAGTTTAATTTACTTCTTCCATTTAAAGTACCTAGGCGATTATGTCAGTCACCTTTTTTCTTTGCTCTTAAACTGGACCGCACAGAAGCCAATCTTTGTTGCATTGGCAGTTCACCCTATGGCTGGCCAGATAAGGACACTGTACAGACACAGCATTCCTGTATTGGTAGTTTGTTTAGCCACCACATTCCCCCTCCCTCCAAGCAATCACAGCCTGCCTATAGCACACACCATCTCCCAATCACAGCCTGCTTCATGCACACCATACAGCTTGTCCCAGGCTGAACAAACTATGCAATACTGTCCTGTAACCCTGCTCACCGCCATGACATGAAAGTGATGCATGACCACATCACAGAACTTTAGCCTTGTAGAAATAGTTAATTTCTGAAACCAAGCTAAAGCAGTCATGTTGCCTGCATAGTTCTAGAAATGTACATTAGAAAGTGCCCAACATATGTTCATAATTTTTACTTACAATTTAAAAATCAGACTGGCTGTCAGTCTGATAAACATGTAAAAATCTTTGGACTGAATTTTTAAATGAGAATATATGACCCAAACTGACAACAGTAGGGAAATAGTGTGCCTTCATTTAAAAGAACCCCGTTGCTATACACAAGTACTCAAAACATGGCATGGCAAGCATCACTGCAAGTAGGGATGTGGACAACAGAAAGAGTAACCAGTGAGCTGCAGGTGAACCAGTTCAGCACTGCTGACGTGTCAATTCCCATGTGGGCTTCACAAGATGATTTCTAAGATCTGAGCTAAGAGGAGCATTACATTTTTTGTAGATATGCTTTCATTTGGGAGAAAAAATATATATCAAAGCAACAGGATTTTTTTTTACCAAAACTATACATACAAAAAAAACTAAACAGTATAGTATTACACAAGACACCGCAGAGACTGGAAACATCCTTTTATTTACACATTTAGAATGTTACTTCAGAGGAATGAAACGAGAGGAGTGGGTGGCACCAATACCAGGTCTGCCATGCTTTACAGGCTTGTATGTGATGGAGAATTCACCCAAGTAGTGACCAATCATCTCAGGCTGCAGAAACAAAAAAGTTAATGTGTTAAGCAAAAACACTGTACAGAAAAAAAAAAAAAAAACACTAATCTACAATAAATTCTCATATCCCAAGGTCCCTGTACGAAATTAGCACAACACCCGTAAAAGCACATATGAAAGTGTGGTATAGATTGCATCTAGGTAGAAAAGTCATGATTAGGTCATGCCAACAGCAACTTCATATGAACTAGCTAGGATTTGCCGACATACACCTAAGAAGTGTACTCCTGGGAAACATTGTTTAATTACACAACCATGCGCAGTTATGAACTGTGACCAGTACTCTTTAGCAATTTGTATAATTTTTGTATTATAATTTGGCCTTTTCACTGGGCAGCTTAAAGTTGGATCTGTAATATTAGATGTCCAGCACATCCCCCCTTACATTAGATGTCAAGAGCCACCCCACCATCAGAAGATGAGTCCCCCTCTCTCAATCACAGTGTACCCCCTTTCACTTATGCTGCTGGGAAGATGATGCATTGCATAAAAGCAAAAAGTTAGGGTTTGGAGGAGGACTGAAGGTGTGAGGGCCACATCAAATAGCCTGGAGGGCCGTATTAGGCCCACAGACCTTGTGTTTGACACCTATGCTCTAGACACTGGATAAAACACTGTCCAAGCCTCAAATCTTACCCAATGCTAAGGCAGTCCCCTATTTCAGTCCAACTGGCCTTACCATCCAAAGTGAAATTTAACCCCCTCAACGCTGGCACCTCCCAGCCCTTTAAGGGGTTTCTGATGCTGGGAGACAGGGCTTATGATCATGCGACTACCGCAATTGGCAGTCACATGATCGGAAAGCTCCCAATCGCAGCCATCAGACACTTTCTGTTAAGTTTAGTGCCTGCAGGTTAGATTCAAAGCTAGCCTTGCAATTACCCAGTGCAAGTCCCAGGACATTCTCTGAAGGGGGAGAGGGAGATTGTGACCTCATCAGCCTGCCCCTTCCGACTCAACTAATCACCGGAAGCTTTGCATTCATTGATGGAAAACAAAATTGCCCATGAACGGCTGAATACCTCCATAGTGCAACTGGTTTTATTCTATAAAATCGAATGTTAAAAGCATGGGCCAAGTGGCCACTTACATTAAAAAAGTGTCCATCACAGCACTGGTCTGCAAGCCTGTCAGTAAATCACGAAATACCTCCATGTCGGCGTGTTCCACTGTCAACTGGTTTACCTGCTCCAGGAAGCTGGATGATAGGGCATACAAAACAACGTGACCAGGCCTACGTCTTCAGGGGGGGGGTGGGGGGCGCCAGGATGGGCACTTTTTAATGTAAGTGGCCACTTAGTCCATGCTTTTAACATTTGATTTTATAGGATAAAACCGGTTACACTATGGAGGTATTTTTGTTTCATATCCCATCCTTGAACTTCTGGAGAGTAAGGTGTTTATCCATATCTGTGACGCTTGATATGCATGCAGGCATCCTGCTTAAGCGAATTTGACCATCTTTTTCAGGAAAGTGGTCCATCTTTTCTGGTAAGCGCATTATCATTAATGAGCATGTGTGGGGTGTCGATCGTAAAATATGGTGAAGGAGCACGCAGAGGCACCTACTGAATAAGACTTCCTTTGTCACATTTGAGATTTTTGTAGTGGCACCCAATCCAATTGGTTTTGTGACAATTTATTTTCATACAGCCGTCACCCACGGCCACAATTATTAATTTTTTGGAATTTCCTTTGGAGTTATGTTTTTTTTGTTTGCATAAGAAATTGTGCATTTGTGAAATATTTATCTGTCATTTTTAGGAACCAATTCACTTGCTTATTTTGTATTCATTATATTCACCCACCAATTGTACCAACACGATCACATAATAGAGATTGTTATTTCACTTAGCGCCCCCTATGACCCAAACATTCTATAATACCCCGTTGCCCATTCCTGATCTAGACTAAACAAGTCCAAGGGGAAGTCAGAGGTTGGGGTCAGAGGTTTAGTGTTCACTGAGCGTATAACTACACCTTGCTCTTTTTAAGTAGAGTCAACCAAGCTTCTTGCACTTTATTCTGAAATGATTATATTTTTAGAAAAGTGGTGCCTTTATGCATGCAAATACAAAGACTTTTTTGCTGAAACTATGCTTGCAGTGCACCATTAACTTAACATTTATATAACAGTATTTATAGGATAGATAGATATAAATGTTAATGGTGCACTGCAACCTGCAAACCTAAGAAATTACCCCCAAGGGTAATATAACTAAGGCATCAGGGTAATTATACAGGGGGTACCTGGTACTGTAAAACTAAGGGGTATCAGGGTACATTATTATACAGGGGTAATATAACTGAGGGGGGGGGGATTTTACCTGTATAATGTACCTTGATAGCCCTTAGTTATACAATATAACCGAGGGGCCCGTGCTGTGCGTCGCAAGATGTCACATAACATGATGTCACGCTGGTCCGGCCCCCGGGTCCAATATATGAACCCATTGCGGCCGTCGAGTCAAAAAGTTTGTCCACCCCTGGCCTAGATAGTCACTAGAGGACACTAAATTGTTCTACGTACTGAAATGAATAAGCTGCCAGTCTCCCATGATAGAGCAGAAGCTACTACCTCTGAAGCAAGTGAGATGGAAGCATACCCAAACGAATGCAAGTGTTTTCAAACACAAGTATTGGAAAGATGTAATGCAATATTATTTAAAGCGGATGGTTCACCATAAATGAATATTAAAAGCCAGCAGCAACAAATACTGCAGCTGCTGACTTTTAATATTAGGACACTTACCTGTCCTGGAGTCCAGCGGCGTCCGCAGCAGAGGATGAGCGATCGCTCGTCACCCTGCTGCTCCCCCCTCCATCCACGGCGAGGGAACCAGGAAGTGAAGCGCTCCGGCTTCACTGCCCGGTTCCCTACGGCGCATGCGCGAGTCGCGCTGCGCCCGCGATTGGCTCCCGCTGTGTGCTGGGAGCTGAGAGTTCCCAGCACGCAACGGGAAAAGCCCGTCTTTTGCCCGAGACTGCGGGCCGGAAGTGGGTGCGGATACCTGTCTTTAGACAGGTATCTGCACCCCCCTCCCCCCTGAAAGGTGTCAAATGTGACACCGGAGGGGGGGAGGGTTCCGATCAGCGGATCTTCACTTTAGGGTGGAGATCCGCTTTAACCGGCAGTGAGAAGAGCACTGTTTGGGTCTAACAAATTTCTAAAGGTAGTAATGCTTCAAACTGATCCTTCTCAAGCCTTTGAATCATAGGCCCAGGCTGCAGACTGAGTCTCAACGTCTGCCCAGCACATGAGTTATCAAACATAACTCAGCCTGGGTGACAAATGTGACACCTTTTAAAAGATATAGGAGTGGATTCAGCCACTTACAACAAAACGCGTTATTTTTAGAATTGAGTGAAAGCCTCAAAATGCAATTAAAATGTTTTTGGGGTTTAGATACCCATGACTCATACCAAATTCACCAAGTACAAATAGCTACACATTTAGACGACATTACATTTTAAAATGTAAATTTCGACATTAAGCCTTCAGCTGTCACTCACCTTAATTTCAACCTGGTTGAAGGCTTTACCATTGTATACTCCCACCATGCTGCCAACCATTTCTGGCAAGATGATCATGTCTCTCAGATGGGTCTTAATAACCTCAGGCTTCTCCATGGGAGGTGCTTCCTTCTTGGCCTTGCGCAGACGTTTCAGCAGGGAGTTCTGTTTGCGGCGCAAGCCTCTGTTTAGACGCCGGCGTTGGCGAGCACAGTACAGCTGCATGATTTGCTCACTAAATCATGAGAAAGATTAAAGATTAACATTTTGCCAAGCTTCATGTTTGGGAAAAAAATAAACATTTTAATCTTGGAAAGTGTGTACTTGGTAACAACAACAATATTCATTCTATATATAGATCCTGGCAGTAACTTATCATAGGCAACAAGTATTTCCATTTACTATAAAAATATAAAATTGCTTACTAGGACATATCAAGCAGCTGGTCCAAATCCACTCCTCTGTAAGTGAATTTCCTGAAGGTCCTCTTCTTCTTCTGCTCGACGTCTGCCTACAACAGTCAAAACAGAAAAGCAAGATTATTATACCATTTACTGCTTGAGTGCCAAAACACTTTAGTCAAGATGTCTTTAATGAGAAGCCAGTCATTTATGGTTCAACAGCAGCATACTTCAGCAGTTTCTAGCCAAGAAGTTGGAAGGTATTAATGACAACTTCTGTTTTTGGCTCCATAAGCCATCAAGCTCCTTTATCCAACCCAGGTAGAGATCAACCGATGGTATCGTATTGGCACCCCCGAAAAAACATTTCTGCAACCTTTCAAGCCGATATTCTGTACATTAAAAAAAAAAAAAGTACACTTTATCGTATCACTGTTCTTGCTGTCACAAGGAATGGAGGGATTGGGGGGGGGGTCTATGAGACCCAACCACTCCTCTGCACTTGAAAGTATTCAAAACGTCAAGATAGGCGCTTTTGAATACTTTTTATTTAAAAGGATGTCATTAAGATTCCAGTAATCTGGGAAGTGCTGTCATGACATTGTTCCCAGGTTACTAGATCAGAAAACCTGAACGAAGCATCAGCTTTGTTCGGGTCTTCGGCCAGCCAGCAGATGCACCGGCTGGTTGCTCAGGCCTCCCGGTGGGACAGGAGAGCGCAGGCAAGCGGCAGGGGTACTATCCCCTCCCACTATTTGTAATAACAGCCAAAAGGCTGCTGTGCCATATCAGTTATTACAATAAAGCCGACCGTCCACTCTAAAGAACGGTACCGGGGTAACGCTTGCAGCTGTAGGCATCACCCTTGTAAAACCCCTTGAAGCATTAATCGGTAATATCGGTCTAGTTTGAAACCGATATTTCATGAAAACGACGATATCGTCCTGCAATAATCGGCCTTAACCATAATTGGTCGATCTTTAGTCTAAAGTCTTTTTGGTTTGCTTTTAAATCAGATTTACCACCGATTAGAGTATATACAAATATATAGTAACAGTTAACCCCCATATCTATTTTACTCAATGACCAAGAGTGAAGATTCTCAGTTATTTCCAGTTTTAGGACACTTGGAATAAGATCTCTACAGAGCTGCCACTGGCTGTTAATACAATGGCTGAAGGTCCATCCATCAGCACTGTTTAACGTGGATGGAGTATCAGATTTTTTTTTGTTCAGCCTGAATAAATAATCTCATCTAACCTTATCCAAAAGAAGCTCCTGCCCCTTTAAAATGCATGCTTTGCACCAATCACAGCAGAATAGCAATACATTTGAAGTGACATTAAAAAGGAAGCAAACTTGTAAAAAAAAACCTGCAAGACAAAGGCATACGAGCTCATTTTGCCTTACCTTAGATCGAAGCCCCCGAAGCCGTCCTCGTGCCCCCCCCCCCCCGGCCACAGACATCTCTCCCGGGGCTCCAGCTGGACCCGCAATGACACTATGCAACGGCACGCAGACTGATGCAGCGGCATATAGGTGCCATTGCATCAGTTTGCTCTAGTGCCAATGTCATTGGCACATACAAGAGTTATCTCCTAAACCATGCAGGTTTAGGAGATATCCTGTAAGCTACAGGTAAGCTATAAAGGGGTTGTAAAGTTAAAAAAAATCCTAAATAGCTTCCTTTATCTTAGTGCACTTCTCCTTCACTTACCTCATTCTTCGATTTTGGTTTTAAATGTCCTTATTTCTTCGGCGAAATCCTCACTTCCTGTTCTGTCTGTAACTCTACACAGTAATGCAATGCTTTTTCCCTGGTGTGAAGAAAGCCTCTTGAGGGGGCGAGCAGGAATGTCAGGATGCCCATTAACACACAGCTCCTTTATCTGCAAAGTAGAGTATCCCAACACTCCTGCTCACCCCCTCAAGAGGCTTTCTCCACACCAGGGAGAAAGCCTTGCATTACTGTGTGGAGTTACAGACAGAAGAATAGGAAGTGAGGATTTCTCAGAAGAAATAAGGACATTTGAGAGCAAAAAAATCGAAGGATGAGGTAAGTGAAGGAGGACTGCAATGAGGTAAAGTAAGCCATTTAGGTAAACAAAAAATTACCTTTACAACCCCTTTATTATAGGCTTACCTGTAGCATAAAGTTTAAAAATAGGGTTTACAACCACTAAGAATGGCATCCAAATGCGCACCTTGCCACGATTTGAAATTGCAGGCAGAATTGCGACGATATTGCTCACGATTTCAAATCGCCTAATGTCAACAGGGCCTTAGGGACAAGAGTCCTTAATGGAGGATTTAGCCCACTACTCTTGCTACTGTGCCAGCTTAAGTTTTCCTCTTTATCCCAATGCGGACCAAAAGGAAGAGAATCTCGTCCTAGCAGGGCCGACTATGGTCCTAACCTTTCCTTTTTCAAATGTGCAAAATTTTGATCAAATTCAGCAAGTTTAGCAGAACCAGGCTGACTTTTGATCCATCTTTGGCTCCTTTTGTTCCAACAGAGGCTGATCGGTAAAGGGGTTGTTAAGGTTAGTTTTTTTATTTTCTAAATAGGTTCCTTTAAGCTAGTGCATTGTTGGTTCACCCACCTTTTTTTTAATTTCCCTTCTAAATGTTATTTAACTGTCTGAATTTCTCACTTCCTGTTTCTCCTCAGTAAGCTTTCCACCATCATCCGAGCGGTGGAAAGTCAGCCAGAACAGCTTACTAAACACCTTACTGAGGAGAAACAGGAAGTGAGAAATTCAGAAGGTAAATGAAAGAAAAATGTAAGTGAACCAACAATGCACTCGCTTAAAGTAACCCATTTAGAAAATAAACTAACCTTCACAACCCCTTTAAGACTGGCTTCCATCAACCGTTCCTAATGGAAAACCAGCATTCGATCAGCTGCTGCAGCACTGACCGGAGCATTAGCTGTCAGAATACAATAGCACATCAAGGGAAGATCCCTACATCCATATCACTCAACTGTACACACTAGTAGTTTTTGCCATTCAACCCAGCAGGGCTGAATGGGGGGGGGGGAATAGCTCTGGAGAAGCAGCTCTACTAAACATGCAAGGTTAGTATAGAGATCTCTCCTGCTGTACTAAGTGACAGGGGAACAGCAAACCCCCCCCCCCCCCCAAAATAGTCTGGTCAGTGCTGATCGGCAGACGCTTTTCAGTGACGCCGCTTCAATACAAAACTATCAGATCGGCTGCCGTACACACGGGCGATGCCACCCAACATTCAGCTAGGTGTACTAGGCTTTAGGGTCACCATAAAAATAGTAACATCAGATTTTAACATTGAGCTATGCTTGTCTGCCTCCCCCTCTTGCTACAATATTTGGCACTTTGAGCGTTGTGCATGTCCCCAGGATCCCTGATCTGTATACTATGTGGATGAGGGAATCCTCCCTGTTCGTATTCAGACAACAGGTAGACTTCTGCCATCAGAATACAATGAGCAGCACTGATTGGACAGCTGAATTATGATCCATGTATGGCCGACTTAAAAGGAGATTGTAATGTGTGGTCAGCATAAGGCTAACCATACACAAATGTACAATATATGTAAAGCATTGTGTAAATTGATGGCACTATAAGTACCCAGAATACAAATTATCACCTTTAGAGCTACTATTTGGGAGGATAAACCCAAACAATCTGATTAACAAATCAGGAAGGTCCTTGTACTAGCTCTAAAATGACACAACACGATCAGATTGCAGTATATGGCCAGACTTGGGTACAAGATAACTCAGTTGGTGAAGCCTTATAGCACCATTTGTACAGATCGTTAGCTGCCTGCTAAGGGGAATCAGGTGATCAGTGTCCATACATAGTGAGATGTCATAACAGAGCCTAGGAGTATAAACCGGTTGCGATCCCTTCACTATCGGGCCGCATCAGACAGCGGCCTCACTGCCCCTCTGCCGGCTACATGCAGAGCCCACACACTGCCCGCTATACAAGTCACTATAGAACACCCGAGAGCCGCACGCCTCAACTAACCGGCACAGAGGCCCAGCCGTAATTATCTTCTCCAAACAGCCGCTCCTTTCACAGCTACCTCCCATAACCACACACCGCACAACACGACACATCACTAAGCCGCCACCGGCAAACACAACCGCTACCGCACCGCCCCACACGGAGGATGGTAGCGGATTCCAATTCACACACACGAACCAGCACCCACCATCTTGTCAGGAGCGTTGGGGGAAAAGAGAGATCCCGTTCGGTCAGCGGCAGATATCGCGAGACCTGGCGACACTTCCTGGTCTTGTGTTCGTCATTTCCGGTATATGGGAGAGCGTTATGAGGGGCTAAGGTTACCTCATGTGTATTACCCCATGTTTTACATGGAGACTGTACCTTATGTATGTGTTATAGTTGTAGAGTTTATATATATATATATATTCATTTGTTTCGTTCTGCCAGTAGTGGTGCATTTATCAGACAAAGTCATCCTATAGTAAAAGTATTTTTTTTTATTTATAGAAGCTAAAACCATTTTGTCAGGAGGAGATTGGTTAAAGCGGAGTTCCACTAAAATGTGGAACTTCCGTTTTAACCACTTAAGACACGGACCATTATGCAGGTAAAGGACCTGGCCAGTTTTTTTTTATTCGGCACTGCGTCGCTTTAACTGACAATTGCTTGGTCGTGCGATGTGGCTCCCAAACAAAATTGGCGTCCTTTTTTCCCCACAAACAGAGCTTTTTTTTGTGGTATTTGATCACCGCTGCGGTTTTTATTTTTTGCGCTATAAACATAAAATAGAGTGACAATTTTGAAAATAATGCAATATTTTTTACTTTTTGCTATAATAAATGTCCCCAAAAAATATATAAAAAAACATAATTTTTTCTCAGTTTCAGACCGATACATATTCTACCTATTTCTGGTAAAAAAAAAAATGCAATAATACACTATGGTAGTGTGTCCAAACAATAAATGAATAATTGGGGCTGCTGCTACAGTATAAGGTAAGTACCCCAAAAGTTTGAAACAGAAAATTAAAATGAGTGCTGCTCCCTTAAATTACAATACATATACAGTGCCTTGCGAAAGTATTCGGCCCCCTTAAACTTTGCGAACTTTTGCCACATTTCAGGCTTCAAACATAAAGATATAAAACTGTATTTTTTTGTGAAGAATCAACAACAAGTGGGACACAATTATGAAGTGTAACGAAATTTATTGGATATTTCAAACTTTTTTAACAAATAAAAAACTGAAATATTGGGAGTGCAAAATTATTCAGCCCCCTTAAGTTAATACTTTGTAGCGCCACCTTTTGCTGCGATTACAGCTGTAAGTTGCTTGGGGGATGTTTCTATTAGTTTTGCACATCGAGAGACTGACATTTTTGCCCATTCCTCCATGCAAAACAGCTCGAGTTTAGTGAGGTTGGATGGAGAGTGTTTGTCAACAGCAGTTTTCAGTGCTTTCCACAGATTCTCGATTGGATTCAGGTCTGGACTTTGACTTGGCCATTCTAACACCTGGATATGTTTATTTGTGAACCATTCCATTGTAGATTTTGCTTTACGTTTTGGATCATTGTCTTGTTTGAAGACAAATCTCCGTCCCAGTCTCAGGTCTTTTGCAGACTCCATCAGGTTTTCTTCCAGAATGGTCCTGTATTTGGCTCAATCCATCTTCCCATCAATTTTAACCATCTTCCCTGTCCCTTCTGAAGAAAAGCAGGCCCAAACCATGATGCTGCCACCACCATGTTTCACAGTGGAGATGGTGTGTTCAGGGTGATGAGCTGTGTTGCTTTTACGCCAAACATAACGTTTTGCATTGTTGCCAAAATGTTCGATTTTGGTTTTATCTGACCAGAGCACCTTCTTCCACATGTTTGGTGTGTCTCCCAGGTGGCTTGTGGCAAACTTTAAACAACACTTTTTATGGATATGTTTAAGAAATGTCTTTCTTCTTGCCACTCTTCCATAAAGGCCAGATTTGTGCAGTATACGAGATGTACAGCTGTAGATCTCTGCAGTTCATCCAGAGTGATCATGGGCCTTTTGGCTGCATCTCTGATCAGTCTTCTCCTTGTATGAGCTGAAAGTTTAGAGGGACGGCCAGGTCTTCGTAGATTTGCAGTGGTCTGATACTCCTTCCATTTCAATATTATCGCTTGCACAGTGCTCCTTGGGATGTTTAAAGCTTGGGAAATCTTTTTGTATCCAAATCCGGCTTTAAACTTCTCCACAACAGTATCTCAGACCTGCCTGGTGTGTTCCTTGTTCTTCATGATGCTCTCTGCACTTTAAACGGACCTCTGAGACTATCACAGTGCAGGTGCATTTATACGGAGACTTGATTTCACACAGGTGGATTCTATTTATCATCATTAGTCATTTAGGTCAACATTGGATCATTCAGAGATCCTCACTGAACTTCTGGAGAGAGTTTGCTGCACTAAAAGTTAAGGGGCTGAATATTTTTCACGCCCAATTTTTCAGTTTTTTATTTGTTAAAAAAGTTTGAAATATCCAATAAATTTCGTTCCACTTCATGATTGTGTCCCACTTGTTGTTGATTCTTCACAAAACATTACAGTTTTATAGCTTTATGTTTGAAGCCTGAAATGTGGCAAAAGGTCGCAAAGTTCAAGGGGGCCAAATATTTTCGCAAGGCACTGTAGCAGTCGTGGTGGGAACAATAATCAATTCCAGACTCGACTATGCAAACGCACTTTACCTAGGTCTCCCAAAGTACCAAATCGCTTGTCTGCAAGTTGTGCAGAATACGGCGGCGCGTCTTGTAACAGGGGAAAAAAACCCTGGGAATCAATTTCTCCCTCCCTGAGATCCCTTCACTGGTTACCAGTAAAAGACAGAATAACATTTAAGGCACTATGCCTAACACACACATGCAGTGGCGTAACCAGAGTTATGGGCGCCCGGGGCAGAACTTTTTTTTTCGCCCCCCCCCCCCGGCGCTAGCGCATGACCACATACGCCCAATCACAGGGCGCCATGCCTTCAAATGCAGCCACTGTGTCATCAATTGTCACCACTGTGCCATGCCATCAAACGCAGCCACTGTGCCATGCCATCAAACGCAGCCACTGTGCCATGCCATCAAATGCAGCCACTGTGCCATCAATTGTCACCACTGTGCCATGCCAAACGCAACCACTGTGCCATGCCATCAAATGCAGCCACTGTGCCATCAATTGTCACCACTGTGCCATGCCAACAAACGCAACCACTGTGCCATGCCATTAAATGCAGTCACTGTACCATGCCATCAAACACAGCCACTGTGCCATCAATTGTCACCACTGTCCCATCAATTGTCATCTCTATGACATCAATTGTCATCTCTATGACATCAATTGTCACCATTGTGCCATCAATTGTCACCACTGTGCCATCAATCGTTACCACTGTGCCACCAATTGTCACCACTGTGCCACCAATTGTCACTGTCCAGACATCTATCCACCTCGGAGCTTTATATTATAACCTGCTGGGACTTGTAGTTCTCCATCGTCTCCTGGGGCTCAGGTGCATGCGATCCACCATCTTTGTTCCGTTTTTCTTACTGCTGGGACTTGTAGTCCCATAGATGGTGGATCGCATGCACCTGAGCCCCAGGAGACGATGGAGAACTACAAGTCCCAGCAGGTTATAATATAAGGCTCCGAGATGGATGGGTGTCCGGACATCCATCCACCTCGGAGCCTTATATAATAACCTGCTGGGACTTGTAGTTCTCCATCTTCTCCTGGGGCTCAGGTGCATGCAATCCACACCCATCCACCTCAGAGCCTTATTGTATGTATAACCTGCTGGGACTTGTAGTTCTCCAATCTTAGCGCCTTCCACTCCACCGCCCGCCAATCGGTGCTCCTGCGCCGTTATCTGTTTTTTTTTTAGCCCTTCCGCCTGGTTGGCTGGTGCTTCCCGCCACTCCCACATCAAGGGAGACAGACAGTTTCACCAGCCAACCAGGCGGAAGGGCTGAAAAAAAAACTTATCGCGTGCCGCCGCCGGGTGTACCAAGATGGCCGACAGCTCCAGAGCTAGGCCAAAGCCGCGGCCTTTCCTAAGGCGGCGGTGGCGGCGCGTTCCGCGGACGCCAGGATTTCGCCCCCCCCCCCCGCAATTTTTCGCCCGGTGCAGGAGCCCCCCCTGCCCTCCCCCCGCTATGCCAGTGCACACATGTGTACAAGGCAGTGCCCCCCAATATCTATGTGAAAGATTAAAATCCCACAACCCCGATCGCGTTCTCCGTTCTACCAACCAAAATCTACTCCAGATACCTAAGGCCCGATACAGGTCCAAAGGAGAACAAAGATTTGCCATCCAAGGACCTAGACTATGAAATGCTTTACCAACCAGCATCCGAACGGAAGTGAATCACCAGGCCTTCAGAAAAAAACTCAAAACCCATCTATTCTGAAGGCAACGTATAGGAAGAAATGGATACCAAGCGCCCTGAGGCGATTCAGTTTGCATGTGTTGCGCTATATAAGTTTTTCATTCATTCATTTATTTACAAGGTCGCTGGACACAGGAAGAATCCCGCTTGACCAGCCCTCAAAATTTCCACTCACCTACTAGCATTTGGCGAGTGGATTTAAGCTGGGGGCGAGTGATGACAGGGATGCATGACCAATCTCCCTCCAATCTGTGCCTACACTTAGAGTCCCAATGAGATTGGCGGCTGAAGAGGAAAGGTGCATGCTCGGGAAAAGTAATCTGGTGAGCCGCACACAGGCAGAGCAGTAAACAGGTGCTCTCCTTACAATGCTCATTAAGCCATGGGACCTAACAGTATGACCTCTCTGAGCCTGCCCCCCTCCCCCCGACCAATGTAGCTGGAGAGCAGGAAGTAATGAGTGCAGCGCTCACTGAAAGTTGCCCTGACATGAGAGCGACAGCCTTCCAGTTTGTGCAGTTTTCTTCTCCTTGTGCTCTATGTAAGTGTCCAAGAGTTCATCCTGAGCACTATGAACAGACTGGTCTCAATGTGTCCTGTGCAGTATCAGTGTGCGCTGTGCTATGGTGTCAATGGCTGTGGAGTTGTGTGGATCTCAGCACTGGATTGTACTACCTCCCGCTGTGCTGAAGCTCCTCTCCTCACTGCCAGCCTGAATGAAAGGGGGAAGTGGGGACATGCAAGCGTGTAGGCGCATACACAGGCTCCTGATGATGAGATGAATTGGAGAGAGAGAGAGAGGGAGAGAGAGAGGGAGGATGGATGGGAGTTGCAGAGGAGACAGCAAGAGAATGGGGAAGAGACCCAGTTCTAGTGCCCTGTCCCTCTGGTCTGCCCCCAGTGCCCTGTCCCTCTGGTCTGCCCCCAGTACCCTATCCCTCTGGTCTGCCCCCAGTGCCCTGTTCCATTTTGTTAAAGTTGTTGTTGGTAAAATGTAATTGTGTAACTTGATTCTGCATAAAACATTTAACAGTGTCATTCTATGCAATTAGGCGCAGGGCAGTGTATGAATTAGGTGGGGCAACTGGTGGCGAGTAACTCTTGAGGCCTGGCTAGTAGCTCAGGACTTGAAATTTTGAGCCCTGCGCTTGACGATCAATGTACTGGAACTTCAGGCGATTAGGCAGTGCCTCTCCACATGG
Source organism: Rana kukunoris (assembly GCA_029574335.1). Lineage (NCBI taxonomy): Eukaryota > Metazoa > Chordata > Amphibia > Anura > Ranidae > Rana > Rana kukunoris. Next base: position 381,620,167 of record CM056049.1, read on the forward strand.
TCACAGAGGCTACTAAGGCATCCAGTTAGGATCCAGTCGGACAATGCCACGGCAGTGGCATATGTCTACTGTCAAGAAGGAATAAGAAGCTCGGCTGCAGCATCAGAGGTCACTCACATCCTGAGGTGGGCAGAAAGGAGTGTGCTGGCTCTATCGGCCGTATGCATTCCGGGCGTGGAAAACTGGTAAGCAGACTACCTAAGTCGCCCAGACGGTGGACCAAGGAGAATGGTCACTATACCCGGATGTGCTTCAACTCCTTTGCCTGAGATGGGCCAAGCCAGATGTGGACCTCCTGGATTCTCAACTCAATCGAAGGTATTGAGGTTTGTGGCCAGGTCCAGAGATCCCTGGGCGGACGCGTCCGACGCGTTGGTGGCTCCGTGGGGTCAGTATCGGCTAATTTACACCTTTCCTCCACTTAAACTTCTTCCTTGTCTGCTCCGCAGAGTGGGGGCCAAGGGAATTCTGGTGATTCTGATTGCCCAGACTGGCCTTGGTGTCCCTGGTACGCCGACCTAGTGCGCCTAGTGGCGGAGGTCCCTTGGTGACTGCCGATGCGGGAGGACCTTCTGTCACAAGGTCCCATACTTCATCCTGCTTTACAGTCGCTGGCTTTAACGCCATGGCTATTGAAAGCCAGTTACTGAGGAACCGAGGCCTGTCAGATTTGGTAATTTCCACCATGCTAAGAGCACGGAGGTCATCATCTCTGAAGATTTCCCATCGTACGTTGAATGCCTACATCTCTATGTGTGAGGAGATTGTGTTGGGTCCACGTATATATTCAGTTTCCTGGATCCTGCTGTTTTTACAGCGTGGAGTAGATCAGAACCTTACCTTAAGCACCATTAAGGGGCAGATTTCAGCCTTGGCTGTTTTCTTTCAACGACCCTTGGTGGCTCATTCACTGGTGAGTACGTTTGTGCAAGGGGTCCGACATGTGGTCCTCCCGGTTCGACCACCACTTCAGCCGTGGGATTTGAACCTGGTGCTCTTGGTGCTTCAGATACCTCCCTTTGAAAACATCAGAGGGATTCCTGCTTTGACATTCTCTCAGAAAATTGCTTTTCTGATAGCCATCACATCTGTCAGGAGGGCTTCTGAGTTGGTGGCCTTGTCTTCCATAAGAATAAGGCGGTGCCATGCCCGCAACCTTTGTTTCTTCTGAAGGTGGTTTCGGATTTTCATCTGAATGTGGACATTGTGCTTCCATCCTTCAGTCCTCGGCCGTCGCATCCCAAGGAGGCTGCGTTTCATTCCCTAGACGTGGTACATGCTCTGAGGTGTATCTGTCTGCTATGGCTCCGTTCTGGAGGTCAGGCTCATTGTTTGTGTCGGTGACTGGTCCAAAGAAAGGCCTGGCGATCTCATCGGTCACTATTTCTCGGTGGATCAGAGAGACGGTAATTCAGGTCTATGCCCTTAAAGGGCGGACGCCTCACTTTTCTGTCTCGGCGCATTCGAACCAGGGCAATTGGTGCCTCTTGGGTTTTCTGACATCAAGCATCTGTCTCACAGGTGTGTAAGGCGGCGACCTGGTCGTCCCTTCATACCTTTACTAAGTTTTACAAGGTTGATGTGAGTGCATCTTCGGATGCTTGCTTTGGCCGCAAGGTTTTGCAGGTGGCCGTTTGAGGTTGCAACTCCTCCGTTGAGGAGCTCTGTGTTGGGGTGAAGTTTTGTTTTATTGTTGTCCCCACCCCTCGTTTTTTGACACTGCTTGGGGACGTCCCTACAGTCAAGATTATAAGGAAGCTGTGTCCGTCCATGGACAAAAGAGAAAATCAGAGTTAGTCTTACCGGAAACTCTGTTTCCAGGAGTCTTCCAGGACAGCCCTTGAGAGATGGAGCTCCTCCCTGGACAGGAAACATATCACCTCCAGCTCTTTAAAAGGCTGCCCCTCAGGCATCTGGTCAGTTTTAATCCAAGAACCGAAGGACGGGGCTGAAATACAGTTATTAACATACATACAATTTATAATATCCATGTATATATACCTACCTTAAAAAATAGGGTGGGAACATGCTGTCCTGGAAGACTCCTGGAAACAGAGTTTCCGGTAAGACTAACTATGATTTTCCTAAGGCGTCTTCGAGGACAGCCCTTGAGAGGATGAGCAAGCACTCCCCAAATTAGGGTGGGACCCCTGCTTAGAGGACTTTCCTCCCAAAGGCTTGATCTTTGGGAGGACGTCAAATCGATAATGTCGAATGAACGTGGACATGCTTGACCATGTGGCGGCCTTGTATATATGTTTCGGGGTAGCACCGCCTCTTTCTGCCCAGGACATTGCCAACGCCTTTGAAGAGTGTGTTTTCAAGCCTTGTAGAGGGTCCAAGCGCAGAGTTTTGTACCCTTCCAAGATGGCCACCTTAATCCACCTGGCTATTGTTTCTTTTGGAAGCCTGTTTTCCCTTTCCGATTTTCTAAAATTTTTTAGTCGCTTCCAGATAGGAAGGAGACCTCTTCTGACGTCTAGCCAGTGTAGTTGTTCCCCTTGGCTATTTGCAGGTTTTATTGCAAAGGAAGGAAGTATGATGTTCCGATTCTTGTGAAAGGAAGAAGCGACTTTTAGGGATAAATGACTGGTCAGTCTTTAAAATAAATCTATCCCCCAGTATTTGCATATATGGTTCTCTGAGTGACAGAGCTAGGGGGTCGCTGACTCTGCGAGCAGAAGTCATAGTGACTATAAAGACTGTTTTTAAAATAATCAGTTTTAAAGATGCCTCTGATAGAATCCCTAATGACGGCTTCCAACATAATAGACAGGTCCCATGCCGGAACTTTACAGCATGGAGCCGGGCGTTGCTAAACAACTGCTTTGTAAAACCCATTAATAACCAGGTCCTACTGTAAGGAGCGCTGTACACAGACAGATTTGGCAGCAATCTGTACTTTAATCGTGCTTAAAGATAACTTTTTGTCAATGTCCTCTTGTAGAAACTCCAATATTGTTGGAGAATCGTATTCTCTTTTTCCATTTTCTGTTAGCCAGATATTAAATTTCTTCTAGTGTTTCAGGCAAATTTCTCTGGTATTGGTTTTCGACTTTGTAACAGTTTTAATCACTCTGTTTCAATAGACCCTTGGATTCCAGGATGTCTATTTCAGATACTAGGCCACTAGTTTTTAGCATGGCTGGATTGGAGTGCCGTACTGGACCTTGGGATAGCAGGTCCTGACTGCACGGTAACATCCAAGGTGGTCGATCTACTAAAGATAGCAGAAGTGAAAATCACGCTCTTTTTGGCCAAAAGGGTTCTACTAGGATAAGAGAAGTCTAGTTTCTGTCTTAAACTTGGGGGACTCTCGGTAAGAGATGTAGGGGCGGGAGGGCATAAGCCAGAGTGAACGTCCATGGGTTCTGGAGGGCATCGACTGCCACTGGTTGATCCCTTGGGTTCAGCGAGAAAACTCTGGTAGTTTGGCGTTTTCTTTGTTGGCAAATAGGTCAATCTCCGGTGGACCCCACCTGGTGAGATCAATTGTCTGCTCAAAAAGTTGGCTAGATTGTTCTGTGTATCCTTGAGATGGATTGCTAATAGTGACTCCAAGTCTTACCTCTGCCCATACAAACACTTCTTGTGCTATGCACATCAGGGTGGAATTCCTGAATCCCTGTTTGTTTAGGTATGCTACAGAGGTCGTTTTGATCCGACCTGACCCGTAGATATTGGTGTTTGAGCTGACTTTGGAATGCTGAGATTCCTTTGGCTACAGCCTTTACCTCTCTGTAATTGGACGAGTATTTCTTTTCTAGCCGACTCTAAGTGCCCTGTGCCCACTGTCCCTCCAGATGGGCTCCTCATCCCTGGTTGCTGGCGTCCGTATTCAGGATGCACGTAGTCGGGGGGTTCCATAGCAGACATTTTTTGCAGGTTGTTTTGGTTTCTCCACCACCAGAGGGCCTGTTTTATCCCTTCTGGTAGGCACACCTCGTTTTCCAAGTCTTTTCCTGTCAGATTTTGTAGGAGGAATGACTGGAGTGGCCTTTGGTGGAACCTGGCCCGTCTGACTGCCGGGATGGAGGCTGTCATGAGGCCTAAGACTGACATAATTTGTCTGAATTTGCGCTACCCGCTGACTAAGATGATCGATTTTGTCTTGTGGGAGAATGTTTTTTTGTTCTGTTGAACCGATTATGCATCCCAACAACAGGAACTCCTGTGAGGGAATGAGGCTTGATTTCTCCCTGCTGGCGATTCAACCCAACTGATTCAACCACCGTTGGGCGACCACCAGACTTTCTAGCAGTTTTGCTTTGTTGGTGCCAGGAACAGTAAGTCGTCTAAGTAGGGAATAACTGTTATGGCTTGGAGTCTTAAAGGAGCCAGCTTCTCCTTGGACACGAAGAGATGCCGAACGGGAGGTCTTGGTTTTGAAATTGGTAGACCCTTTCCCCCACTTTATTTTTTATTTTTTTAACTTTCCCTGATAGGGATGTGAAGGTAGCCATAAAACAATCTTTTCGGAGTAACTTTTTGACAGAGTAAATTGATTCCATCCGGAACATTTTGTACTGTCTGGCCGTGTTCAATGGTTTTAGATTGAAGATCAGGAGATATTTGCCTGATGGCTTCTGCACCAGAAAAAGTGTGCAAGTAAAAACCTTGGCCTTCCCCCCACTTGGATGCTGGCATCACTGTGGCTTGGGATTTTTGTCAGGAGGGTTAAAGAGCACATTTGCCTTCCGTTTCCCTCCTTGTGCCGCCCAGGGTCTGTTTGGCTTCCCCCCTTTTTTTTTTTTTACTTTCTTTTGTCCCTTAAAGGGCCTGAAAAACTTCCTGGGAAATTACTTTTCCTTTTTAGGAAAAGTCTTTTTTATCCGCTGTGCGTTCTAACGCTTCAACTAGCGGGGTGCCAAACAAGAGTTTACCTGAAAATGAAACGCTACATAAGCGTAATTTAGAGGCGGTATCCCCCGGCCATGTTTTGAGCCAAAGAGTCCTCCTGGTTGCAAGCGATAGTGAAGCCACCCTGGCTGAAAGTTTTACAGATTCCATCAAGGCATCTGTGATAAATCCTACTCCTTTAAAAAAGCATGGGAAAGGATTTCAGCAACTCTGCTCTAGAGGTACCTGCTGTCAGGTGTTCCTGTAATTGTTTAAGCCAGAATTCAAAATTATGGGCTACACACGTTCTTGCTAGGGCTAGTTTTAAGGTTGGCCATAGCCGTGTCACAGGATCTTTTGAGGATTACATCCCCCTTTTTATCCACGGGATCCGCTAAGTGTCCCATGCCGTCGAAGACTAAGTCCGAGTGTTTTGACACCTTCGCTAGCGGGGCATCCAGTTTTGGAGACTGGTTCCAAACTTGTACAGGGGTAATCGGGTTCTGCCCATTCCCTGAGTACCAAATCTGACATCAGTTTATGTACTGGGAATACTTTAGGTTCCCTTTTCTCCAACCCCGATACATTTTATCATGACGTGAGAGTGAGTTTTCTTCCTTCAACTGCAACGCTTCATGAATAGCCCCTACCAATTCGTCTACTTCCTCTTGGGAGAGTTTGAATCGGGTGGGTGCACGGGAGTCATCCTGACCTTTCTCCTGCCCAAAATCTGACTGAGAGGAATCCGGGTCAGTATTTTTAGGGGAAATCTCCTTCTCCACAGGTTCACCTGACCCTGATGCTACCGGAGTAGGAGAGGTGGGCTTCTCTGGTTGTCTAACCGTTAAAGGAAATTGCGTATCTGCAATAAGTTTCCTGAATGAGTTAAAGGTAGACTGCAACTCATCCCCTAGAAACTTTTTAATACCGCTGTAGTGCAAGGGGCACATAGGGATTCAGTGTAGGTAGAGGAAAACTTAGCATTGCATGAAGGGCACTTTCTTAAATCACTGGAAGTGGACCTTGTGCTAATTTTATTATCTTTTTGGTTCCTTCTGTGTCATGGAACAAAAAGGAGAGATATATAGAGAGTCTTTAGTGCCTATGCAGTAAGTCTCCCCCATCCCAAGGTGCCCACAGAGCTCTAAGAAGTTCCCTGAACTCCTAGCTCCCCCTTCTAGCAGGTGAAAAATAGACACAGGAAAAAAGGCTCTGGCCAGGCCAGCCTACCTGTGATGAAGTGGCGTTAGACTCCTCTGAAGCCTGGGATGCTTCCATGGTGCTCCATTCGTAGGCGATCCACAGCCCATGCTGTCGCCTTTAAAAACGCCGCCTCGGCCTTCCCCCAGTCTCTGCGCCGAAAACAGGAACCAGTGTTTCCGGCGCACAGCGATGACGCGCATCTCGCCGGAGGTGATGCCCGGCGTCTTCCGGGTCATGGTGTCTGCCGCGAAGAGAGAGATCTCTGGCCGCCGATGCCGTGCCCATCAACGCTGCCCACTCCCTCACCGGGCTCCGGAGAGAAGGGGGAACGGGGAACTCCAGACCCTATGCGCAGGGAACCCGTGGCCACGGAGAGGTTTTTAGGAGGTAAGGGGGGGGGGAACACCAGCTGCCACAGCCCTTGTGTGATGGACACTCTCCTGGGTCCATCTCCCCCTTTAAAAGACGGTTCCTTCAGTGACATGTCTCCTCCGACTGAGGAAACACATAAAAACTGACCAGATGCCTGAGGGACCACCTTTTAAAGAGCTGGAGGTGATGTGTTTCCTGTCCAGGGAGGAGCTCCATCTCTCAAGGGCTGTCCTGGAAGACGCTTTGGGAAAATAGGATTTTTGTACTCACTGTAAAATCTTTTTTTTCTGAAGTCCATGGATGGACAGCACCCACCCCTCCTTTTTAAGTTTGTACTGCTTTTTGACGAACTGAGCTGCTTAGTGCAGTGTGAGGGGTTATGACCAGAGGGACCGCCCACTGGGCAGGGCTGTTCAGCTTTGCTAAAGATTACATGTTTTAACTTTTAACATGTCTGCCTAGTCCTCTCCTGATAGATGGAACATAACCCTACAGTCAAGATAATAAGGAAGCTTATAAGGATTTTACATAAGCTCATCATTTCATAGTTTATGGACTTTATTGATTGCAGTCATTTGCACTATATTGGCACTGAGCACGCTTCTCTCTCTCTCTCTCTCTCTCTCTCTCTCTCTCTCTCTTTCTCTCTCTCTATATATATATATATATATATATATATATATATATATAGTAATTTAAAGAAGCAGCGCTAATTAAAAATGTTTGTTTTAAAGCACCGCATGGCATCTTTTTGCCTGAGTGCTTGCGTAGCCCCTTAAACGCTTACAGAGCACCGCTGGTTGAGAGGACAAATCTGCAGAAGAGGCCATAGAGGAAGAAGAGGGGGTAAAGGAAACAGCTGTGACAGAATCACCACTAGCATTTTGGAGGCATGGTGGTGGAACAAGCTCCAACAATACTGAACCCTGTCCTGCATCCTTCCCAGCTGCCAGCAGAGTTACCCAGTGTGCCATGAAGGAAAGGTAACGTCCCTGCCCATGCCTGCTGGACCATGAGTCAGCAGTAATATGCACCTTACTACTGACCGCCCTATCCAACGAGGCCAAAACATTGCCTTCCACATGCCAGTAGGGAGCCAGAATGGCCTTCCGTGCAAAGAAATGGCGTGAAGGACCTGCCACTGAGGTACAGCACATTCCACAAATTCATGAAAGGGGCAGAGTTTACCAGCTGAAAAAACAGCAGTTGCAGTGCTAGCAATTTGGCCAAGTTAGCATTCAGACGCTTAGCATGTAGATGGCAGGGACCGAATTTCTTTTTACGGTTTAGCAACTGGGGTAGGGAAATTTGCCTGCTAAACTCAGATGGTGGTGTACTGCTAGTAGATAGTCTGCAAGTACTTTGGACACCTATTGCTATACCTTCATTCCTCTCAGTGCAGGTTTTTGAGAAGACTGAAGGTATAGTGGGGTTGGAGATCCCAGTTGAGGAGCAAGGAGAAGCCTGCCTTGTTCTTTGATGTGGGTCTTTCAAGTGCTGTTGCCAACGGAATGCATGGGAGGTTGTCATATGTCTGGTCAAGCATGTGGTGGCGCAAGCGGCTGCTGTTTTGGTCATGCTTGATCCGTTTTAGTCATATGTTGCAAACAGCAATGGTGCGATCTTCTGCACGCATGTCAAAAAAAAGCCCACACCGAGGAACTTTTCAAAATCAGCAGGGAGTCATCAGCACCCTACACCTGCTGTGTGATGCAATAGGGTGGCTGCCCTTGAGCTTTGTTGGAGATGTGCCTCCTCCTCTCTTCTATCAGGCATCCAAGTAGAGTTAGAGACCTCATCTTCCCTTCCCGTCACTGGAGCAAACTTGGCAGTATGCTGCAGCTGGGGGAACATGACTGCCAGTTTCTTGTCCTTCTTGGGCACCCCCTCTCTCTAGGCTCACGTTACTTCCTTCCTCAACCTGGTAACCAACATCGGAGCTTTCAAACCGCTGCGTATCCTCCAGTAGCATGTACCCGACACTGTGGTCAAATAGTTTGGGGAATCCTCTGTGCATGATGGTGGGGCTATGAAAAGAGTGACTGTGGAATAGGCCACTTTGGCAGCTGCATTGGAAGGCAAACTACTCTGAGCCTGGGTGACAGAGGACGAGGACGGCTTTGTTATCCACTCCACTAACACTTCTGCATGTTGTGGCTCAATAACACGGCCAGCAGCAGAAAAAAGGACACGCCTGTGAGCATCTGCCTCTCCTTGGTGGCCTTCCGGACACAATGCATATTTGTTTTGCAACACCACACTACACTGTATTAGATACTGTGTAAACCACCAGAAAAGTAGTAGCAACTTTACAACGAATGCACTGTATTGTGTACTGTGTACACCACCAGAAGTGTAGTAGCAACTTCACTACGGCTGCACTGTATTGTTTACTGTGTACACCACCAGAAAAGTAGAAGCAACTGCACTAGGGCTGCACTGTATTGTTTACTGTGTACACCCAGGGCCGCTGATAGGGGGGGACCACCAGCCCTCCTGTAGGGGGCCCTGGCACACAGAGGGGCCCAGACAGCAGGAGGATGGTTGGTGGAGAGGGATTTGTGGGAATGCATACTAGGAGAGGGATTGAAGAAAAAAGATTTGTGCTGGGAGGGAAGATGCGGGTGATTGTGTACCAGGAGCTGATGAGGGAATTCAGGGCTAATAAGAGGGATTGGGGGAATTGTGCAGGCAGGGGAGATTTGTATTAGAAGTGGAAATTGGGGTGGCATTTGTGTCCATTAATAATGATTTGTACTGCACTGTAGATATAGGCTACACTGGATGCAGAGTATATAACAAATACACTGCCACTAACTGAATAACCTGCCTGCTTAATCTAAATCAAGCTATTTCCCTGTCCACACCAACAACACTACACAGGGCCGCCGTGTAGGCAACCTTATATAGTGTGGGGTGTGGACTTTGGCCAATCATGGCTCAGGGGGACTAAGGCACCCTACCTTTGGTCAATTATGGCTCTCTTAGCAGAGGGCACTGGAAATGGCCAAAGCAGGCCCGGATTGACCATAGGGCAAACCAGGCACTTGGTGGCCGCAAGTCCTCACGGGGCCGAAGGCAGCTGGCCTGCTCTTTAAGCCCACGCCACTCAGCTATCCTCTCCGTGGCCGCCCGGCTGTCAGCTAAGCTCAGCCATCAGAACCGTGAAGGGGGAGGAGCTAGACGAGACACCTATGTTACGGCCGCCCATATTGGTCAGCCGTTGATGCCGGGGGCGTGGCAAAGATAGAGGAGGAACTAGAGCAGACATCTTGGAGCTGCCATGTCCTGCAGAGAAAGGTCCCCCGGACCTTAATGCTCGCACTGTACTGTGCAGGATGACAGAAACCGTGAGTACAGCCCCCCTGTAACCTGGATAGGAGGAACAGTGGGGGTGGCTGCATAATGCATGAAGAACCATCTCCATCTTCCTCCTGCAGGTCTTGGAATGCCTGCAGGAGGTAGAGAAGAAGTAGGCATTCCGAGACCTGCAGGAGGAATGATTGCAGCCGCTCCTCCCTGCTCCTCGTATCCTGCTGCCCCCCCAGTGCTCTCCACATCCCCCTGTGCTCTCCTCCACCCATGCTCTCCACATCCCCCCAGTGCTCTCTGCCAACCCCCTGTGCTCTCCACATCCCCCCCTGCGCTCTGCCACCCTCTGTGCTCTCCATGTCCCCCCGTGCTCTCCTCCTTCACCCGTGCTCTCTACATCCCCCCATGTTCTTCACATGGGGGGGGGGGGTCTTGTAAGGTTTTGAGAAACCTAATTAAGACAGTACTGTATTAACCACTTGCTTACTGGGCACTTAAACACCCCTCCTGCCCAGACCAATTTTCAGCTTTCAGCGCTCTCACACTTTGAATGACAAATACTCAGTCATGCAACACTGTACCCAAATGATTTTTTTGTCCTTTTTTTCATACAAATAGCGCTTTCTTTTGGTGGTATTTGATCACCTCTGGGTTTTTTATTTTTTTGCGCTATTAATGAAAAATTATTTTTTCTTAGTTTCTGTGATAACATTTTTCAAATTATTAACTTTTCTTCATGAATTTTGGCCACAATTTATACTGCTACATGTCTTTGATAAAAATAACCCAACATTTTTGGAAATTAGTCTACAAACTATAGTGCAAATCATAAAAACATCTGATCACACCTGATGTACTGAAGGCCTATCTCATTTCTTGAGACCCGAACAAGCCAGAAAAGTACACAGGTGTGCGCTAAGCCTTCACTGATGGGCACTGATGAGGTGGAGCAGATGGGCACCAATTGGCACAGGTGGGCACTGAGGTGGCACTGATGAGGCGGCACAGGTGGGCACTAATTGGCGGCACAGGTGGGCACTGATGAGGTGGCACAGATGGGCACTGATGAGGTGGCACAGATGTGCACTGATGAGGCGGCACAGGTGGTCACTGATTGGCACAGGTGGGCACTGAGGTGGCACTGATGAGGCGGCACAGGTGGGCACTGATTGGCGCCACAGGTGGGCACTGATTGGCGGCACAGGTGAGCACTGATGAGGTGGCACAGGTGGGCACTGATGAGATGGCACAGGAATGGCACTAATGAGGTGGCACAGGGATGGCACTGTGTCACTATTTTGGAACAATTTGTCACTCACCGATCTCTCTCCCTCCTCACACACTGTCTCTGTGTGAGGAGGGAGAGGCGGCAATGAGAATTGATCTCATATGTTTACATTTGAGATCATCTCTCATTGGCCGCACAGATGGCATCGCAAACGGCCACTCTGATTGACCGTTCGCAGCAATCTGTAATTGGCTGTGTCCAAGGGACACAGCCAACACAGAATTTCCCTGCTGCGTGCTCGGGAGTGAGCGCGGGAAACAAGCAAAGGGGAGGATGTCAAGAAGACGTCCTCCTGGATTTTCAGGTCCACGCTGAAGCCGGCTATAGCGCGGGCCTCAAGTACTGTATTTAAAACTGAGTGTTCTGAGAAACAGTAGTAGGTAAAAACTAACAGGTTAAGCTCGTAACTCTGAAAATATATTTTCCTTCTTTATCTGTTGCATGAAGTGATTAAGATATTATAAATGTCATTTGCATGTCCTGGTTGTGCACTGCAATTTTTGTTTTATTATATAAACCGCAGAGAATACTTGGTCAGTAAGTATTCCTAGTGGTTAGTCAATGGATAGTGCTAATATAGGATCGGTAGAGGTTATTTGTTTAAGGAAGTATAAACCTTCCTCCCCACAGCCATAAGCCCCGTACACACGGTAGGACATCCAACAAAATTTCCCTTGGATTTTTGTCCTAATTGATTTGTCCGGTCACACCCATAGCATACACGCAGTCAGACTTTTCTGCAAACTTTTCTAAAACTTTCCCATCATCACGTGGTTTTTCTGCTCTTTACCGCCACCCTTTGGTTAACTTCTGCTATTGTTGGTTGATTTTAACATTGGTTCTGAGCATGAGTATTTGCACTTTGTACAAAAGTTGGTTGGATTGCTGTACACACGGTCACACAAAGCACCATCAGACTTTTGTTGCTGAAAAGTTGGTCCGTTCGCAGACCCAACTTTTTGTCAGATGAAACCTGAAAAAGTTGGTCCGATGGAGCGTACACACGATCAGACAAATTTGAAAAGTTGCAGATTTTGAAGTTGGTTGGCCAAAAGTCTGACTGTGTGTATGGGGCTATAGCCTGCAGATAGAATGCTGAAAGTAAGGGTCAATGGACATCCTGACCACAAAAAGATGTGAAACTCACTTTGAACAGAAGAGTGGCCACGATGAAGAAACAATTATTCTATTTAATTCTGTTCTCAGTGGCGAATAATTAGTCAGTGTCTGGAGTCCATTGGCTAATACAAAAATAAAATCTCCTGTCAATTTTTCTAATACTACGTATGTGTGAAGAGGATCTCCTCCACAGAAGCCCCCACCCTCGGGGTTCTCTGTGAGGAACTCGCCCCTCCTTTCGCCCTCTTGTGAAGAGGAAAACATTTACATTAGTGATTCCTCTGGGAAGGAATGAAGAAAAATATTATGTGTGACCGGGTTGGTTTAGCATACCGGAATATTAAATGAACTTGTGTACTTATTATTTGTATTTTTTTTATTGCTAGGCAAACATTATGGGCCAGATTCAGGTAGATGCGCGCATATTTTATCCGGTGTAGCGCAACGCATATACGTTACGCTGACGCGAACTAGTGAGTAAAGTCCAGTATTCACCAAGCGCATGTTCGTTACTTTGCGGCGGAGTAACGAAAAAGCGCTGGCGCAACCCGACGCAAGTGGAAGTGGGTGTGATCATATGTAAATGATGGGCGGAGCCCAGCGCAGTGACTTACGTTCATCGCATCATCCACGGAGCATGCGCAGTGAGGGAGGGCTCCCCTCGCTCCCCTGTGCGCATGCTCACAACTTCCGTCGGCACCACTTCATGGGAAACGCCAGCGCAATGTGTTCCGTTGCGCGTATAAAAGCGGCCATAGATGCGCCTTTCTGGCGCAAAAGTATATCCGGTTTCCCCCACCCCAGGGAAGTAACTTTTGCTGTGTGATGGCTGCTCCCGTTCCCCCCAAAGAGAGGAGAAACCTCAATTTTAATGCCCAGGAGCTCACCCTAGTGATCTCTGCTATGGAGGCGTATAACGACTTTCTCCACGGCAGGAAAAGTCCGAAGACCAGCCGGGATAGGAAGCAGGGCATCCTGGAGTCCATTGCTGGCAGGGTCAATGCCTTGGGCTACTCCACCCGGACTGCTGCCGATATCGGCAAGAAAATTAATGATCTGAGACGCAAAGTCCAGGGCAAGGTGGCCACCATTAGGAGGCATGAGAGAGGCACGGGTGGTGGACCCCCATGTGCGGTCAGCCTGACCACGGAGGAAGAGGTGGTCGCCCGCTGCCTGGAGAGGGAGCAGTTGGAGGGGGTCCCGGGATATGATTCCGTGGAGGAAGGCTCCAGGACAGGTAAGTGTTTTTTATCCCCTATTTGGTGTGTTGCATGTGGGAGGGTACATGTGCCAAGTATGTGGGAACACCAACATGTGTCTGCTTTGTGTCATCCACAGATGACGGAGCTGGGCCATCATCTGTCGGCGGCCAGTCCACCCCAACCCCCCAACGGCATCCTGAGCCCGACCCCCTGGGTGGTGAACAGCATGAGATGGAGGAGAGTGCCCACACCTCACCTGATGAGGTGGTTGAGGAGGAGCCTGCCTTTCCAGAGCAGGACTTTCTTTTAATTTTGGAGGAGTCCTCCCCTTCTGCAGGGCCCTCTGTAATCGCCTTCCCCATTCTAGGAAGCCCCTCAAGGGCGACTCCATCCCCCCGGGGACAACCATTTCCTGGCCCCAGGAAGGCGACCCGGAAGACCAGGGGGGTGTCTGACGTGGTCCATGACCAAATGGCCCGGGACCAGGCCAGGCAGACCCAGCAGATGGGGGAGATTGCTGGGCATCTTGACCGGCTAGTTGACAGCCTGGGCTCCGTGTCCCAGCTCACGAACGCTGTGCAGGACGTCAGCTGCAACTGCGCTGCAGTGGTGACCAGCCTGGGGGAGGTGCAGGCTGATGTTCGGCACCTCACTGCAGCCGTCCATGCCAACACTGCTGCCATCCGGGAACAGGGGAGGCAGAGGCAGCGTGACCAGCGGCATAATATCACCCGCCAGCTGAGGATGCAGGCCCAGACCAATCAATATCTGAGCCGGATTGCCGTGGCCTTGGAGAGCATGCAGCCAACACCTGCCAGGAGTGGCCCACCCGGGGATCAGCCACCTCCAGATGCCCCCACCCACTCCCTCCAGGCAGCTGAGGAGCCAGAGAGGGCCCACAAGAAAGAGCCCCCGTCAGCCCAGATGAGGGCTTTTTTTATTTTTTTATATATTTTTGGCTCAGGTTATGAGTTTTTTCTTTTATTTATGCTCAGGTTATGAGTTTTTTCTTTTATTTATGCTCAGGTTATGAGTTTTTTTTTTCAGTTTAACTGCACACGGTCAGGAGTGCAGGGGACAGTGTGAATGTGAGGGGGTGGCACTCCTGCCAGTAAGGGGTGTCACCCTCGGCCGTTGGGGAGAAGTTATCCCCACGGCTATGTGAATGACGTGTGAATGGTGTATGAATGGACAGCGACATCATTGGGGCCTTGACGCCGGCGTTGCTGCTCCCAAGTCCTGCATGTTGGACGTGGGCTAATCCAATGCGATGTGCATGTGGTGTGTGTGATCTAGGGACCTCAGTGGTGTGCATGCGTGCATTGTCCGTGTGATCAATGTATTTGTTTAGTGTCCAAAGATGCCTACGGCGAGGACCCTCCTGTCTGCTCTTCCATCAGCTGAATGGGTCTCCTTTGGCAGGGGGGGGCTGTCTGGTTGGGGGGTCAGGTCATCACGTATGTCAATCTGCAGGCCTTTTTTCATGGCAAAGTTGTGCAGAATGCCACATGCACCGATAATCTGACACACGAAGGTAGGGGAATACAATAGTGCCCCCCCAGACTTATCCAGGCAGCGGAAACGGGACTTCAGGAGCCCAAATGTTTGCTCCACCACTGCACGAGTCTTGATATGTGCCGCATTGTATCTTCTCTCTCCTCTGGTTTGGGGGTTCCGGAAAGGAGTCATGAGATGGGGTCCCAGTGCATAT
Source organism: Rana kukunoris (assembly GCA_029574335.1). NCBI lineage: Eukaryota > Metazoa > Chordata > Amphibia > Anura > Ranidae > Rana > Rana kukunoris. Next base: position 381,635,213 of record CM056049.1, read on the forward strand.
GCAGAGTCACCTGTAAGGGAAAAGACAGGAGGATGTTAGTCATGCTTGTGCCCCTTGTGATGTCAGCATCATGGGGGGGGGACAGTCATGCCTGCCACCCATGTCACTCACCAACCAGTCAGCTGTCCCCATACATTTTCTGTTCGAATTCCATTGGGATGGGGCTCTGATTGTATATGAAGCTGTCATGGCTTGATCCGGGTTGTTTGGCACGGACGTGCCATATGAGGCATTGGGCATCGGCTATCACCTGTACGTTGATGGAATGCCAATGCTTCCGATTGCGGTATATGTGCTCTGTGGCACTGGGGGGCTGGAGTGCCACATGTGTGCAATCAATGGCCCCCACGGTGTGTGGGAATCTGGCAATGCTGTAGAAATCTGTCATTGCCTTCAGCCGCAGGTCCTCAGTGGTTGGTCTGATGAAGTGGTTGGACATGCGTCTGAGGTTTGCAGGGATAACCTGGTGCACACATCTGCTCATGGTGGACTGTGACATCCCAGCCACCACTCCACTTGTACGCTGGAATGATCCACTTGCAAGGAAATGAAGTGTTGCCAGTACCTTCACCAGTGGCTGCACTGCTTGTGAGCAGGTGTGTTGGGCTGGTGATGTCATCCTGCAGGGTTGTGGTTAGTTCAAGTATTGCATCAGGGCTGAATCTGAAGAGGCGATACACCTCCTCATCCCCCATGCCAAAGAGGCTCATGTGCGTGCAGTATATCCTCTCACGTGCCCGCCTCCTCCGTTCCGGGGGACCCATTAGTAGTGCTAGGACCACGGCTGCCCCTGGCATGTTGTCACACAGAGGTGTTGTCCTTGCAAGTGTGGTTGTTCAGCTTGCTAGTTTCGTCGGTAACGCTGCTGCTGTAGCTGCTCTCCTGCTGACCTGTGGCCATCTGGAGTAAAGATAAAGCAGCTATTTGTAGGAATAACTTTGCGACAGATGGACGACATACGCGCGGCGCATGTAGCCAGCGTCTGGTGCTAATCCGTTCGTGAATCGGGAAATCTCCCTCATTTGCATATTTGCATGGGAAATCAATAGGTGCGACGGATGCGACAAGTGAAAATATGCGCTTACGATACTCTGGCGAGGGAAAGTTAAGCCGATCGGAAAAAGACAGTTTTCTGTCGCATCTAGTTTGGTGGGTACGGCCGCATAGATACTACGGCGCATCTTGACAGTTACGCGGCGCATATCGATATACTCCAGCGCAAGTCTTGCTGAATCTGGCCCTATATATGTATGTAGTGTTCCATTTATATATATATATATATATATATATATACTGTATGAAAAGCGGTGGGTTGGAAATAGAGAGCACTGACTTGAACACGCTAGTCAGAGCAGAAGAATGTCAAGCCCAAACTTCCCCTAGTCCTCAAGTGCAAGCCACAGCACAGTGACATCCCCCCCCCCCGTTTCTGGCACACCCAAGTGAGAAAGGGGACAAGGAAAAGAGGCAGGATGAGCTGACACCTGACTGTATGTAGGACTCATCCAATGTACACCCTATAAAGCCACACTGGGATCAGGGGTGGGGTCCAATAAAACATAATTGGCAGGATGCCAAATAGTTATATCTCTTAACAAGAAGTTTATTTAGAAAATTTTATTTTTGCACATTAACAGCCACATATTAGGTATCTCTGTGCAAAATATTGCCATTTGGCCCAAAATGTATGAGTTTTTATAAACATTGCATCTTAAAGGAACATAACACTTTAAACGCTTATTAAGCCTAATCTATGTATTAGTGAGCGATTGTAGTGATGCTGATAACACCCTGTTCTGAGGTATACAGTGGGGATCGAAAGTTTGGGCACCCCAGGTAAAAATTTGAATTATTGTGCATAACGAAGCCAAGGAAAGATGGAAACATCTCCAAAAGGCATCAAATTACAGATTAGACATTCTTGTAATATGTCAAAAAAAGTTAGATTTTATTTCTATCATTTACACTTTCAAAATTACAGAAAACAAAAAAATGGCTTCTGCAAAAGTTTGGGCACCCTGCAGAGTTAATATCTTGTACTGTCCCCTTTGGCAAGTATCACAGCTTGTAAATGCTTTTTGTAGCCATTCAAGAGTCTTTCAATTCTTGTTTGAGGTATCTTTGCCCATTCTTCCTTACAAAAGTCTTCCAGTTCTTTGAGATTTCTGGGCTGTCTGTCATGCACTGCTCTTTTAAGGTCTATCCATAGATTTTCAATTATGTTGAGGTCAGGAGATTGTGAAGGCCATGGCAAAACCTTTAGTTTACGCCTCTTGATGTAATCCCTCGTGGATTTTGAGGTGTGTTTAGGATCATTATCCATTTGTAGAAGCCATCCTCTCTTTAACTTCTGAAAATGCTTTGCTATCTTCTTATTAGTGATGAGCGGAATACGCCATATTCGATTTCGCGATATTTCGCGAATATTTCGAAGAATATTCGCGAATATTCGTTAATATCGAATATTCGTGATATTTTATAAAAAAAAAAAAAAAATGCGAATTTTCGCTAATGCGAATTTTCGCTAATGTGAAATTTCGCGATTTTTTTTTTTTTTTTTTTATAAAATATCACGAATATTCGATATTTACGAATATTCGGTATATTTTATATAAAAAAAAAGCGAAATTTCACATATGCGGTTGCGAATATTCGTTAATATCGAATATTCGTGATATTTGATTAAAAAAAAAAATTGCGAATTTTCGCTATTGCGAAATTTGAAAAATTTCGAATATTCGAAATAGCGAATATTCGCCGCGATATTCGAGATATTCGCGAATACTCGAATATGCAATATTCGTAGCGAATATTCGCAATGCGAATATTCGTGAGCAACACTACTTCTTATAACCTTCTCCAGCTTTGTGAGCGTCAACTATTTTCAGTTTCAGTTTTCTAGACAACTGCTTAGAACCCATGGTGCTGATTGTTACGGCAAGGTCAGATGAGTCTGGGCATTTAAAACCTTTGAGATTGACATCACCTGGTATTCCCAGACGATGATTGAGAACAATCCATGACACTGGCAGATCCCAGCTTTGCAAAGGGGGCAGTGCATGCTATAAATTCTGCAGGGTGCCCAAACTTTTGCAGACGCCATTTTTTTGGTTTTCTGTAATTTTGAAACTGTAAATGATGGAAATAAAATCTAACTTTTTTTTGACATATTATAAGAATGTCTAATCTGTAATTAATTAATGATGACTTTTGGAGATTTTTCCATCTTTCCTTGGCTTCGTTATGCACATTAATACAAATGTTTACCTGGGGTGCCCAAACTTTCGATCCCCACTGTAGTTTATACATTTCTAGAAGAGGGGATACTGGATATCACCCTACAACACCTCTATAAACCCTGTAAAGGAAGCCGATGGAACTTACCGCCTTGTACAGGACTTGAGGGAAATTAACAGTTTAGTTATACCTGGAGCACCAGTTTTACCTGATGTGCCATGCCACAGCCACACCACCTGATGCTACCCACTTCACTTCATAGTGATTGGTTTAGCGAATGCGTTTTAGCATCCTGCTGGACGAGGAGAGGGCATCCCCCTGTGGACACAGCTCATCGTTTGAAAATGTATCCTTCACGGCCGATGAATAACCTGGTGGATGATATCCTCAGGGTTATGTACCTTTGTTGTCTACGCAATTATGCTCCAGACCACATTGCGAGCCCACCCGTGAGACCACACCTACGTTCCTGCTACAGTATGTAGTTACTCTTTGGAGGCCGGTTAAATGGACTGGTTGAGGTTGCACCCAGAAGGACACTCTGTATTCAGTTGTTGGATCCTTTATTCAGGGTCAGTAGATATATTTATACAGAGCAGCGGTCTCCAAACTATGACTCTCCAGTTGTTTATGAACTACAATTCCCACCATGCCTAGTCATGTCTGTGATTGTCAGAGTTTTACAATGCTTCATAGGACATGTCGTTTCGAAAAAGCGGGAGGGCTATAGTTTCGAGATCCCTAATATAGAGAGACAGAGGCTGACAGGTAAATCAATCAAGCAATAAGTTAGATTGATTGGCTGTCTTTAGCTTTCCAGGTTCTTGCTGAGGTAGCCATCCTAGCATTTGAGACTCACATATGTAAGCAGACCAGGCGGCTAAGGATGCTGCATTACAGCCCCGGACACTTGATGGGTCTGGGCAACTCACAGATTCCACCTAGTTCTGGCCCAGTATAGCTGGGATAAATAATTCAACTTTAAAGCGCATGTCCGCTGAAAAAATATTAAAAGCCAGCAGCTACAAATACTGACTTTTAATATCAGCACACTTACCTGTCCTGGAGTCCAGCGTCGTCCACAGCAGATGACGAGCGATCGCTCTTCACTCTGCTGCCCCCCGCCATCCTCGGTGAGGGAACCAGGAAGTGAAGCGCTCCAGTTCCCTACGGGGCATGCGCTAGTCGCAATGTGCCTGCTGACTGGCTCCCACTGTGTTCTGGGAGCTGAGTGTTCCCAGAACACAACAGGGGGAAGGGAGGTGACGTCCTGCCCGTAGTCTATGTGGCCGGAAGTGGGTGCAAATACCAGCAGGATTTCCATTTTAGGGAGGAGCTCCGCTTTAAGGACCCCAGAACGAGAAGAACAAGTAGTCCACAGGGGGCAACTTCAAGTGAAACAAGACTTTGGGATCAATGTGATCTTTTATGTCTGCCAGCCATTCTGACCCCTCCACAGCCCTACAGCCTGACACATGGAACGTGTCTGCAGTTATGGCTGCCCTAGTAAACGAACATGGGATAGAGACAGGTTTCACCACAGTTGGTTTTATAATATAGCACTTCTTGTTTTACCTGTTACCAAAGGTGTTACCAAGGGCTGAACCTCCCTTCCGGAGATATAAAAATATATGTCCAGGTGCCCAAGTAAAGGTATCTAAAAAGTGCTATGGTTGTAGCACCCAGACTTGGCCTCCCCATTATGTCTGTATGCAAGGGACAATTGTAAGACTATGACAGGTGTCCTCACCAAAAAACATGGTGGAGAACTGTGCCCGTGGATTCCCCCCCCCCCCCCCCCCAAGGATGGTCCCAGTTCAGGTTCAGGGCATGCCTCCTGAGCGATGGTAGTAGGGGATGGCAACATCATTTACCCTGGGCAGACCTACTACAATGTTACTTAAAATATTCACACCCAACACAGAAACTGCTCAAAGATTGGGCAGATATAGAGTTGATCCAAAAACTAGGATTTTAATGCCTTTTTGGGATTAAATAGGAGAACAGGGTGAGGTAGTGTCACAGCAAGACTGTATACACATTGCTCAACAGGACACTTCTCCCAGGTCATTTATGATTTCCACTGTTTTACCTGATGTACACAAGGGTTTTGTAGATTCTGCTGTTAGTGCATTTGCAGAGTCAGCTGCTAGAGCAGCCAGCACATACCCAACACTGCTAGATCATACATTATTAGATCTCCAGGCACATGCCACAGAGAGAGATTTGAAGGATTGGGCGGGGGATGACTTGGAAAATACCATAAATGGACTTTTTCTTAAAGAGGGGAAACCATGCATCACACAGCTAGTGCATCTTTGTATAAAGCCCAATACCATGGGGTAGGTCGGATCCGTGATCCGAACGGATCACCCTGTTCAATTCGGCACACCACGCGATCCATGGAGTGCTCTGCAGCTTTGGCCATAGGAAAGTCCCCGACTTCGGTCTAGCTCCGGAGAGGCAGCCATCTTGGTACACTCCACACTCCTCACTAACATTACTGTGCAGAAGGGGGCAAACGGACATCTTGTTGCAGCTTGACAAAGGAGCGCGACTGCCGAAACATGCAGTGCGCCCGCTCGTAAGCACGTCGCATGCCAGTGACATCACTGCCCCTCGACTGCTCTGATCCATCACACTCCAGGCCTCATTTTGAAGTTCCCCCACCGACGCCGGCTATCACCATCTTTCAGCGGTGAATAATGCTTCTATGCAGCACAGCGCCCCAGCAGGAGAAGGAGCAGATGGACTGACCTGACGATTTTTCCTTATGGATTCTGTACATTGCCTACCATTACATCACTAAATGTGAGTTGCCTGTACTAACCTAATTATTAAATTGTTTTTAAAACGTCTACACTTAGAGGCGCCTCTTCCCTTGCTTTTTATTCACAGTATTGGAACACGGTTTCTGTTTCCCCTATGATGGCAGCCCTGAGAATGTATATGCGGCCCCTACTCTCCTCCATTTGTCCCTGGACTCTTTTCTATATACCCCCCTGAGCTTGGACTCTTTTATGCCATTGATTGTACACTTCCCTGTACACTATTTTTATATAATATACTACCGAGAATTTCCTGTTGTTATTGGGTTCTTGCGTATTTTCCTTGTGTATTGGACATCTTGTTACACCCAATCGAGTTTTAGCATTCAGTTATTTAAACACAAAACAGAGTTTATGTACAGTATATGTAAATCTGACGGACTGTTACATTTTAAAAGCAACGTTAAAAGCAACAGCAAACCTGACATGCTTGCTAATGTGACAGAACACCTCTGATTTTCACATTGAGTTAAATGTGAAAATCTGAGCTGTTCTTTCACATTAGCAAGCATGTAAGGTCAGCAGGTTTGCTGCAGCTTTTAAAATTTAACATGTACATGTCCTCCAGATTTACATATACTGGGCCAGATTTAGATACTTTTTCGTATCTTTCCGGCAGCTTAGCGTATCTCATTTATGTTGGAGATGCAACAAAACTTCAGCTTAGCCTTTTACTGTATATCAGATGCAGTTTACAAAAAGGACACAAGATGTCGCTAATGATTAATGATATGTGTTCTTTATGATATGTTGTATTCTCTATCCCAGCAATGTACTCGTTGATTTCTTCTTCCTGCCTTGTTGTCTGTGTGTTGTTCTTCTTACCATGATGTGGAGACATCTTTGCCTGTGTGTGATGATGTTCCAATAAAGAAGCCAGTTCCTGTTACTACACAAAGTCTGATCTTGCTGCACCTATCAATCGTACTCTGCAACAGGTTATGGGCCCAGATGTCTGGATAAAGTCTTATGACCAGGTGAGCCCTAAGCAGAACAAAGCCTTTGAATGGAAGACAGCGTGGCTGATGCGGAGATCAACATAAGGAAGCTTTCCAGTGACATCTCCTATAGACAAGTAAGACTGTTTATATATAAAGGAGGGGTAAGATGTCTGGAAACTCAGAACTTAAACTCCCAGTGGCCAAGCTGAACAATGACAATTATCAGCTATGGGAGTTTAAAGTGGAAATGCTGTTATCCAGAGAAGACTTGTGGGAGGTTACCACTACAGACAGGCCACAGGATAATAATGATCAGGACTGGGACAAGAAAAACAGACAAGCACGTGCCACAATAAGTTTACTAGTAGAAGATGATCAGCTCATTCATATACGCAATGAGGACACAGCAAAAGGCATGTGGGATGTACTGAAAAGACTGCATAAAAGATCCAGTTTAAACAACAAGCTGTTTATGCTGCGGAAACGTTACAAAATGAGACTTGGAAGAGGGCAGGACATCCAGGAGCATATAAACGCAATGCTGGAGGTGATAAAGCGGGGAGAATATAACAGACAGTCACATTGCAGCCATGTTATTATGCAGTTCGCCCGACACATATACTGCACTAATCAATGCACTGGAGACACAACTCGAAACAGATCTGACGGTAGCATTTGTAAAAACCAGGCTCATAGATGAGTATCAGAGAAAAGGGGAATTAATGCATGACTCCACATAATCCGAAACCAGCACCGCTCTTAAAGCTACAGACGCAAGGTTACACAGGAAAGAAACCAGAGTGTGTTTCAGATGCCACAAACAGGAACACATAAAGAAAGACTGTACTATATGGAAAGCAGAGCAAATGAGACAACGTCCCTCTTATGCTAAACAGAAGGTCAAAACCACAATCGATGACCCAAGGGAAGGCAACTGGAATGCCACATTTAAAGCAACAGGCAACAATAAATGCCAAGACTGGTGCATCGATTCAGGGGCAACCAGTCACATGACGCGTGATAGAAGTTTCTTCACAGAACTTGATCTGAACAACAAAGAAATTATTTACATTGCAGATGGAAGTACAATACATGCAGAAGGATGTGGGCATGGAACCCCTGTCTGCCCTGATGACGCGGGACACAATTTAACTATACCAGTGAAAGATGTGCTTTATGTTCCTAATCTAGAAGGAGGACTCTTATCTGTGAAGCGTCTAACAGCCAGAGGACTCGCTGTGATATTCCAAGGTGACAAGTGTTCCATTTTAAACGGCAAACAGACAGTAGCAATCGCCAAGCTGGATGATCATCTATATCACCTCGACACAGTGAAGTAAAAGGTGAGACTATGTACACACAAGCACAATGACTGTATACATATATGGCACAGACGTCTAGGTCACAGACACCCAGAATGCATACTGGAACTACAGAGGAGGAATCTGACAAGGGATCTAATAGTATCCCCTTGTCCAGTCACTGTTAAATGTGAATGTTGCATAAAATCCAAAGCTAAATGAGCAACACTTCCCAAAGTCAGCCAGAAGAGAGCCTCAAGACCACTTGACTTAGTTCACAGTGACGTGTGTGGTCCCCTTAACACCAACACCTGGAGGCAACAGGTACATAGTGACTTTCATAGACGACTACTCAAGATATACAGTCACCTACCTAATGCAACACAAGAGTGAAGTCTTCGAAAAATTACAAGACTATATAACAAAGACAAGTAACAAGTTTCAGGGGAAGCCTCTCATACTTCGGAGCGATAATGGAGGTGAATACACAGGAGGTAAGATACAAGAGCACTTAAAAAGGCATGGAATAGAATATCAAAAGACAGTTCCGTATACACCAGAACAAAATGGAGTAGCTGAAAGAAAGCACAGAACTCTGACTGAAATGATCAGATGTATGCTGACAGACTCTGGACTACCACAAAAATACTGGGGTGAGGCAGCCATGACAGATTATGGCACAATGAGAAACCAAGTGTAAAACACCTAATGCCACGTACACACGATCACTTTTTGTGATGAAAAAAAACGACGTTTTAAAAAACTTAATTTAAAATGATCGTGTGTGGGCAAAACGTCGTTTTATGTCTTCAAAAAAATGACCAAAAAAAAATTCGAACATGCTTGAATTTTTTGTGTCGTTTTTCAAAATGTAATTGTATGTGTCATAAAAAGTGATAGTGTGTGGACAAAACGACATTTAAAACTACGTTTTTAAACCCACGCATGCTCAGAAGCAAGTTATGAGATGGAGCTTCAATGGAACAGAGTGCTGTCAAACGTACCTTCCGAACAAACAGTTGAAGTGAGTGTAGACTCAACCAGTATTAAAGAGCAGATACAAGAAGGCTCAGACACAAAACCGAGATGGTCAACAAGATAAAACAAAGGTAAACCACCTATACGTCTCTCATACAAAGCGAGTACTGCCAGTATCAATGAACCTGTAAACTGGGAAGACATATCTCAACTTTCAGAACAAGAAGCAACTAAATGGATAAAAGCTGCTGAGGAAGAGATACAATCCATGCATGACACTAAAAGATGGACACTTACAGAACTACCACCCGGAAGGAAAGCCATAGGCTGTAAATGGACTTTTAAAGTGAAATACAATGTAGGTGGCACAATTGAATGATACAAAGCAAGACTAGTAGCTAAAGGCTATTCTCAAAAATACGAAGAGGACTATGATGAGACATTTGCACCAGTAGTCAAGCACTCTACAATACGGACTTTGCTGACAGTAGCCGTCACAAAAAAAATGCAAGTGAAACATTTTGATGTGAAAACCGTGTTTCTACATGGCGATTTAACAGAAGAAATCTATATGTAACAGCCGCCAGGATTCAAAGATGAACAAAGGTCAGACCTAGTATGCAAACTTCGCAGGAGTATATATGGCCTAAATCAAGCAGCTAGAGCCTGGAATATAAAAAATAAATGAAGTTCTTACACATCAAAACTTTCAAAGGAGCAAAGCAGACCCCTGCTTATACACAAAGGGATTGGCAAACAGATGGGTCTATATGCTTATTTATGTGGATGATATCCTGATTTGTTTTGAGCAAAAAGAGGATGAAGCAGAAATACTTGAAAAACGAAATCAGCACTTTGACACCAAAGACCTCGGCAACATAAAGAATTACCTCGGCATCCAGATCGAGAGAGAAGAAGATGGCAGCTTTCTTCTGAATCAAAGACACAAAATACAAGAAATAATTGAAACTTTTGGAATGGAAGACGCCAAACCAGTGAAATCTCCCATGGAAACCAACTACCTAAAGGAGATGAATTGTCAAGATAACCCATCACCTACTAATACTCAATACAGAAAAGCAATAGGGAAATTTCTGTACCTTACCACTGCTAAAAGACCAGACATTGCAGCAACAGTTGTAATCCTATGCAGAAAGGTTTCAATGGCAAATCAAAAGGACTGGAATGCTGTAAAACGAATCATTCGCTATCTTAAAGGGACTTCGCACTACAAGCTCAAGTTACCAGCAAGCGATGAAAGCACCTGGATATGTGGATGCTGACTGGGCAGGAGACACCAGAGACAGAAAATCTACCAGTGGCTACTTATTTTTCCTGTCAGGAGGCGCCATCAGTTGGACTAGTAAAAAGCAACTCACTGTTTCACTGTCATCTACTGAAGCAGAATACATTGCTGCAGCGCAGGCAAGCAAAGAAGTTATATGGCTGAGACAGCACAGTTGGGACCAACATAAATCTATGAGGACAATCAAGGATGCATTGTACTTGCACATACGGAAGGAGTTAATTCAAGAACCAAGCACATTGATGTGAAGTTTCACTTTCTTAGGGATCTTCAAGAGCAAGGCCTTCTTGAGTTGATTTATTATCCCGTAATCAGAAAGAACTTGCGCCCTAAGTTATGGCGGCGTAGTGTTAATGGGCCGACGTAACCGCGCGTAATTCAAAGTAGGCTGGTAGTGGGTGTGTTGTATGTTAATTAATCGTGACCCTGCATAAATGACGCGTCGAACGAAAGGCGCATTCGCCGGCTGTGGACGTAGCCCAGTGCGCATGTTCCAAAATCACGTCGAAAATACTCATTGATTTCGGCGTGAACGTAACTTACACCCAGCCCCATTCCCGAACGTCTTATGCAAACGACTTAAACGACGTACAATACGGCGCTGTTCCGACGTACAATACGGCGCTGTTCCGACGTCCATACTTAACATGGGTTGGGCCTCATATAGCAGGGGTAACTTTACGTCGGACGAATGCCTACGTAAACGACGTATATCAATACGCCGGGCACACGTACATTCGTGAATTGGCGTATCTAGCTCATTAGCATATTTGACGCGTAAATCTACAGAAGCGCCACCTAAAATATGCAACTAAGATACGACGGCGTAAGAGACTTACGCCGGTCGTATCTTAGCCAAATATCGGCATATCTTGCTTTTTGAAAACAGAACACAGATACAACGGCGCATCTTAGAACTTACGTGGCGTATCAACAGATACGTCGGTGTAAGTTCTCTCTGAATATGGCCCACTGTATGTAAGCACATAAGCTCCGTTTTGTGTTGAAAATAACTTTGAAAAATAAATTTTTGAGAATCGTGATCTTCATTTTATGCAAAAGAATCGCGATTCTCATTTTTCCCAGAATCGTGCAGCTCTAATTAGGGGGCAAGCGGACATCTTGTTACACCCAACAGAGTTTTAGATTTCACTGTTATTTTCAACACAAAACGTAGCTTATATGCTTAAATACAGTATTTGGAAATCCAACAGACTGTTTAGGCTGCGTACACACGATCGGTCAAAACCGATGAAAACGGACTAAAGGACCATTTGATCGGTCCAAACCGATCGTGTGTGCCCCCATCGGTCAGTTATCCTTCGGCCAAAAAAAAGAGAACTTGCTTTAGAATTTGACCGATGCACGCCTGACCGATGGGTCAAAACTAGGGTTGTCCCAATACCACTTTTTTAGGACCAAGTACAAGTACCGATACTTTTTTTCAAGTAGTCGCCGATACCGAATACCGATACTTTTTTTAAATGTGTCCCCAAATGCAGCCATGTCCCCCACATATGCAGCCATGTCCCCCACATATGCAGCCATTTCCCCCCAGCCATATCCCCCACATATGCAGCCATGTCCCTCCAGCCATGTCCCCCACATATGCAGCCATTTCCCCCAGCCATGTCCCCCACATATGCAGCCATGTGCCTCCAGCCATGTCCCCCACATATGCAGCCATGTGCCCGCAGCTATGTCCCCCACATATGCAGCCATGTCCCCGCAGCCATGTCCCCCATACCTAGCCGCTGAAAGGAGAACATCACAGCATTAATTTGAATAGCTGTTTTGCCCGCGCGTATAGACACTCCCCCTTGCTCGGGATTGGAAAGATCACAATCACCCATCCAATCCCGAGCAAGGGGGAGTGTCTATATGCAGCGGGAACACTACAGCTATTCAAATGAAAGCTGTGATGTTCCCGCACGCTGTTTAACCCATGCGGCGGCGGCTTTCGATGCGGCGGCGGCATCGGCGGGGGGGAGGGATGTATTCTATTTAGGCATCGGGGGTATTTGCGGGAGTACAAGTACTCCTGCAATTGCAAATACTCGGTATCGGTCCCGATACCGATACTGGTAACAGTCCCGATACTGGTATCGGGACAACCCTAGTCAAAACCGATCGTTAGTATGCAAAAGCATCGGTTAAAAGGCCGCGCATGCTCAGAATCAAGTGGACGCATGCTTGGAAGCATTGAACTTTGTTTTTTTCAGAATGTCGTTGTGTTAAAACACGTAAATGTCACCGTGTTCTAACACGATCGTTTTTTTAACCGATGGTGTGTAGGCACATCAGACCATCAGTCAACTTCATTGGTTAACCGATGAAAACGGTCCTTCGGAATGTTCTCATCGGATGGACTGAATGTGTGTACGCGGCCTAACATGTTACATTTTAAAAGCAGCAGCAAACCTTACATGCTTGCTAATGTGAAAGAACACCTCTGATTTTCACATTTCACATTTAGTTAAATGTGAAAAGCAGAGGTGTTTTTTCACATTAGCAACCATGTAAGGTCAGCAGATTTGCTGCGGCTTTTAAAATGTAACATGTAAACAGTCCGTCGCATTTACATATTCTTTATTTAAAGCGGTTGTAAAAATGTTCCCCCACACCTGCAAGGCAAAAGTCATAATGAGCTAGTATGCACCGCATATTGGCTCATTATGAAATACTTACCTCGGAACGAGGTGTAGGAAACTTACCTGGTCCACGCCGAGCGAGATCTCATCTTGACTCGGCGTGTCTTCCGGGTATCGCCGCTCCAGCGCTGTGATTGGCTGGAGCGGCGATGACGTCACTCCCGCGCATGCGCGCGGGAGATTTAAATCCGGCCAGGACTGCAGTGGCCGGTCCTTTGGCCGTGGATTCCCCCCTGCGCATGCACCGCTGCAATCAGCGGCGCATTGCAAGGGGAAAATCTCCTAAACCGTACAGGTTTAGGAGATATTCTTTATACCTACAGGTAAGCCTTATTATAGGCTTACTTGTAAGTAAAAGTCAATAAAAGTGGGTTTACAACCACTTTAAGCACATAAGCTCTGTTTTGTGTTGAAAATAACAGTTTTTTGCTGATCCGAAAAATGATCCGATCCGTGACTCTGATCTGAGGATCGATCTGATCCATGAGTTTTTTGATCCGTTGCACCACTAGTTGCACCACTAGTAGGTCATAGGGGTTGGCAGAACACATGTGAAATTTTACTAAAAGATTTCTTTATCTCAAACCACCTAAGCTTGTTAAAGAATGAATAGAACCATCAAAGATAAACTTAGGAAAGCCACAGGGGATAAAATGTTACCTGTGGTTCTTGCCTGAGATCAGAATGACCCCCGGTAAAGCCACAGGGTAGTTTCCATTTGAGAATCTTATGGGTAGACCCTTTCCCACCCCTTGGGCTAGAACACCCCTTATCTTAGAAGCAAGAAATCTTGATCAGATAAGGGAGGACATTTTTTAGAAAGTTAATTGAAACTTTAAAGAAATGTTTCTTGCACATCTCTTCTTTTTCTTCACAGAAACCAACACATCCCTTTCGAGTAGAGGGCAAAGTAAGAGTAGGACCAAGAAGCAGAAATATCCCTTTGGACCTCCTACCACTAGAAGTCGCGGTGACCCGGACAGCCATCCTAGTGAAGAATTCCCAATCCTGGATCCATGCCAATCGAGTAAAAAAGGTCAAGGTGGATTGTGTGAAGCAAAATAAGACACAGATAAAGCTTCAGTTCCAGACGAAGGAGGCGAAGCAGGTGTTTCAGGGTTTCCCCCAACATGGATCATAACTAACTGTATATACCACCCAGAAGATTTAGGTGTCATAAAAGCAGGGGCAGACTGCCAACTCATGGGGCCCCTAGGCAATAGGAGATTATGGGGCCCCTGGGCAATAGGAGACTATGGGCCCCCCAGGCAATAGATTATGGGGCCCCACAGTATACACACACACATACAGTATACATGCACAGACACACACAGTATACATACACATACACACACTGAAAAGGAGATGGTGAGGCGAGGCAGCTATAATCTTGTGATTTTTTTTAAAAACACAGATTTTTACATACTGTCCCTGGTTTTACTGAGGCTGGCAACCCTGATGGTGCCCCCTAGTGGCATGCCCCCCCCCCCCAGTGTGCCCTGCATAAAATACATCTGTGGAAAAGGAACTAACTCTAGCCACACTGAAAGACATGCTAGCGTGAAAAGAGAAATCAGTGAAAGTTTTACCAACAAAATGTTATTGTTGAAGTTTAAATATGCTTATGCTAGGAAATCAGAATATGACAAATGTTAGATATGGAGTAAACTTCACCCGGGTACCACTAGAATCCCTTTAATGCTTCACTCCTCTTCTAAAAGGGTACCCCACCTATTTGTCTTACTGATGCCACAAGAACATTTTCAAACAACACTTTTGCGTTCAAAGCCATGAGTAGAAGCCGCTCCCCAGATTTGTGTTTTAAGTTAGGTAATTCCACAAGAGGTGCTACAGCTTGCCACCATGCTGCATTTCCAGCAGCATCACGGTATAGCTCCTTTTTCCGTACTTCAGACCCTTTATTTAATTCTACGTTGCTAGAATTCCTAAGCGCCAACCCACCTCTACAGTAGGACAATTGTTGTCAATTATAGCATTCTCTGGTCTCTCTTACGAGCTAAGGAGAATTTTCCAAAGGTTCCCTTTAGTCCTTGATTATACATACCGGTACATCTGTTATCCCCAAATCCCTTTAGAATCCCAGGGATGGTGTTATTTAGCAGCCCTAGTTCCTGTAATGGGAGTACTTGGAGGTGGACATGTTCTGGAAGCTAGCCCACACCCTAGGTATCCCCTTAAATACCGTAATAAAAGAGTTATTCCTCAAAAGGGATATGGCCTGGGCCTTCTAGTACAGGCTCGGGAATATATTTAATGAAGAGGCTCAATAATTACACAGGTATTATTGATGATGTACTGGAAAAGAATTGATATTTCCACATTAACTATATAAACTAGAGCAATCAGGTAACAATTATAACTCCATGCCCTGGCCATTGAAAGCATGAGTGCTGCACTCACAGGCCTTTGTGAAGTTACTGAGGACTTTGAGTGTTGCACTTGGGTTCATAATACATCCATTGAGGTCCCTAATTATTATGACATTATTGCCCAACATAGAAAGGAGGTAGACAAGCTACAACAGGAGGCCAGGAATATTGCCAAAACATGAAGCCCCGTTGGAGCGGGAAGGTTTGGATTTGGTGGCATTTTTCTCCTGGCTTAAGGATATCGTGCTTACCATTATAATGATCTTAATCTTTGCAGTAATGCTCTACTTATGTTTTAAGTGTTGTATATGCATAGTGGAAAAGGCCCAGCGGCCCCCTTAGGATATATTGCCTTTTTGTGCTGTTCTCCTCAGTTATTCGTACATTGCATTATCAATCTTTATTTCTCTATGTTGTTTTCATGCATCTTTTGTACTGCTGCCATCTGCTGGCCAGAATTTGCATGCGCCTCTGTTTTTGTTAGTAAAGTTTTTTGCATCGGGGGCGTGGACTCAAGCTGGGCTGGCTTCATCGCGTGGGGGCAGCCATCTCAGTGCCTCAGGGCTGTGTGACTAGACACTGAACATTTTTTGGGCTTGAGAGGGCATCAGTTTTTGACCAGCAGTAAGCCTCATGATAGATACCAAGAAGTCAGCATTGATACCACTACTACAGAACAGTATTGTATCACCGTTTATTGCTTTATCTGGATTGAATAAACCCACATTGATTTCATCCTCATGTCTAAGTCTGGATCCATCTAACCTGAGCATCTGCCGGTCCGGTCTGCCCCACTGCTTGGATATGAAGGTAGGAAGTCACACAGCTATTATCAGTTATACCTTCATTCGCCTTCATGTGGGAACAGAACAGTCAAAAACTGCCTTAATGTCCACACCTCAGCCACAGATTACCTCAGAGTTACCACATGCAGGAATCTCCCTTGCAACAGGCCCGCCTGCAGCGAATCTGCCCGGCTACAGTGCATGTTCCACAAGTCTAAAGTCAAAGCATGTCCACAGTATCTTTACTCTCGCCTGGAAGTCCTCCACAACTCATCAAGCCGTTTTCTATATCCCATATCAACATTCGCTCGCATAGCAGAAATGTTAACACACGCAGGGTCCCTCTCTAGCCTAACCCCCGCAAATTACTTAAAACACATGAGGAACTGCACTGCTATTTTCAGCCCCCAATTCAAAAGTTTATTTTCTTAAAGAGACAGCGCACCTATAATCAAAATGGACGAAAAGGACCTCGCCAAGTTCCCCAGTGATGAAACAAAGCTAATGCAGCTCTATACTGATCGCTATGAAGAACAGGAAGCAGAACCCACACTTCCAGCAGACCAAGTCGTGCGACCAAGACGCTCCCTCAAACCGACAATAAAGGTCAGGGAAAATTATCAAACAACAAAAGACGAGCTATGCGATAACCTGAAAGAGCTATGGGAACGAGTTTCCTCCCTCATGTCAGGACTTAAATCCTCTGGTGATACCACAAGCTTACAAGTTGCCATCAGGTGGCTGAACACAGCTCATGAAGGATACAAGAGACTGTCCACAAGGTATATAACCTTTCTAAAAAATGTTAATAATGATGAAGCCCTTTCAGAACTGAGCAAGGCGGAATTAATAGACATACAAAGAGACGCCATGGTGATGCTTGCTAAAGATAAAGCGGAACTCTGCATCTCCCATTTGCAAGAAACTAGATTACACAGATGAAATTCATCCAAACATTCCTCTCGGTCATACAGATCATCGTGCTCAAGGAGCTCATCCGTAAGCAAAAGATTACTAGAGGCCCGCATAAATGCAGAGCAATCCAAATCCAGACGTTCCTTCACTGAAAAAGAAGCTCTGGCAAGAGCGGAAGCAGAGGTAAAGAGAGCGGAAGCAGAGGTAAAGAGACCGGAAGCAAAGGCAAAGAGAGCAGAAGCAGGAGCCAAGAAGGCAGAAGCAGAGCCTCGAATAAAGATTCTTGAATCAGAGATGGAAGAGGAAATTGCATTAGCTAAAGTAAGACTAATTGAGCAAGCATTAAGCCAAGGTCTTGATCCAGTCTGCTCGCCACCACTAGAGGTAGAAGATCCAGCTGACCGCACCAGCGTCTATGTACTGGAACAGTTATCTGCATCACCCACAGTATGCAGTACCGTCCAAGCCGACAACACCGAAACCTCAAAGTCATCTCCACCTACAGTGCCAGTGTTACTTACAGCACCTGAACAACCTGATGGTGTTAACCCAGATGTGCCTTCTCAAGAACAGTTATTACGAAACTACAAAAAAAGCCATCAGGCGTTTCCTGGCCTACCCCAACAGCTCAAGCAGTAGTCATCACGATCTACAGAGGCTAGATAACAGCTCAACCCTGCAGCAACATCATTCTACCTGGATGCATCTCACCCTTTCCCACCACACAGCCTACACGCCCCAGGGGCATCACAAGTTGTCGTGGCAACAAGCAGTGAGAAATCAGATATGTCTGAGTTTGCCAGGTTTATGGTGAGCAGAGAGCTAATTAACACAAGTCTCTCAAAATTTGATGACTGTGCAGAGACCTACAGAGCTTGGAAGGCAACCTTCAAGGCTGCCATTGCCAACCTCAACCTAACCGCAGAGCAGGAGCTCGACCTCCTGATCAAATGGCTGGGCCCAAGCTCCACAAATCGCATCAAGAGCCTCAGAACTGTCTATGTGGGACAAGCAGAAGCAGGTCTCGCTGCCTCCTGGCAGAGACTCGAACGTACCTTTGGCAGTGCAGAAGCAATAGAGAAGGCCCTATTCAAGAAACTGCAGAACGTCCCAAAGATCCATCTTAAGGACGTCCATAAGCTTCAGGATTTGAGTGACCTGTTCTTAGAACTAGACCTTGCTAAAAGAGACCCTCGTCTGATTGGGTTATGCTACCTGGATACAGCCCATGGAGTGAACCCAATTGTCGTGAAACTACCATACAGTCTGCAAGAAAAGTGGGCGGCATCAGTCTCAAGTTACAAAAGGGTGCATGACGTCACCTTTCCCCCATTTATTCATGTTCCTTCGGGCAAGACCCGGGTTCTCAAAGACGTTTTCACAGGCAAACTATAGACACCCAGCAGGTACAATATTTAAAGGAATTTTTCTTTCTTTTTTTAAGTTAAGCATCATTAAAATCACTGCTCCAGGAGCAGTGATTTTATTGATGCTTAAATAAAAAAAACAAAAACAAAATTCCTTTAAATATTGTACCTGCTGGGTGTCTATACCTGTGATAACGTCTTTAAATAGCACAATCACCTGCCTGCCAGTAAATTAGGAAGAACTGATCTATCTAAGCTATACAGTGTATAAATATATGTACAACTCCTAGGGATGTATATATATTTTTTATGAAACAAAAAAAAAAAATATATATATATTCTCTACACACTGTAAATTAAGCTAAACTGACTAGCCTGCCTGCCTGCTCTATCTAGCTATCTAAAAAGACAATCTCTCTGTCTCTCTGACTGCTTTCATTAACAAGCCAGAACACACTACACGAGGCCGCCCAGCAGGCAGCCTTATATAGTGTGGGGCGTGTGCTAAAGCCCTGAGCCATAATTGGCCAAAGCCACCCAGGCTTTAGCCAATTATGGCTCTTCGTTTTTTGCGCGCTGTGATTGGCCAAGCATGCGGGACATACAGCAAGCTTGACCAATCATCAGCGCGCAATGCCGCAGTGAATTAATTATATTATATATATATATATACACATACATACATATATATATATATATATACAGTGCAGAAAATAAGTATTTGAACACCCTGCTATTTTGCAAGTTCTCCCACTTGGAAATCATGGAGGGGTCTGAAATTGTCATCGTAGGTGCATGTCCACTGTGAGAGACATAATCCAAAAAAAAAATTCCAGAAATCACAATTTATGATTTTTTAACTATTTATTTGTATGATACAGCTGCAAAGAAGTATTTGACCACCTGTCTATCAGCTAGAATTCTGACCCTCAAAGACCTGTTAGTCTGCCTTTAAAATGTCCACCTCCACTCCATTTATTATCCTAAATTAGATGCACCCGTTTGAGGTCATTCGCTGCATAAAGACACCTGTCCACCCCATACAATCAGTAAGAATCCAACTACTAACATGGCCAAGACCAAAGAGCTGTCCAAAGACACTAGAGACAAAATTGTACACCTCCACAAGGCTGGAAAGGGCTACGGGGAAATTGCCAAGCAGCTTGGTGAAAAAAGGTCCACTGTTGGAGCAATCATTAGAAAATGGAAGAAGCTAAACATGACTGTCAATCTCCCTTGGACTGGGGCTCCATGCAAAATCTCACCTCGTGGGGTCTCAATGATCCTAAGAAAGGTGAGAAATCAGCCCAGAACTACACGGGAGGAGCTGGTCAATGACCTGAAAAGAGCTGGGACCACCGTTTTCAAGGTTACTGTTGGTAATACACTAAGACGTCATGGTTTGAAATCATGCATGGCACGGAAGGTTCCCCTGCTTAAACCAGCACATGTCAAGGCCCGTCTTAAGTTTGCCAATGACCATTTGGATGATCCAGAGGAGTCATGGGAGAAAGTCATGTGGTCAGATGAGACCAAAATAGAACTTTTTGGTCATAATTCCACTAACCGTGTTTGGAGGAAGAAGAATGATGAGTACCATCCCAAGAACACCATCCCTACTGTGAAGCATGGGGGTGGTAGCATCATGCTTTGGGGGTGTTTTTCTGCACATGGGACAGGGCGACTGCACTGTATTAAGGAGAGGATGACCGGGGCCATGTATTGCGAGATTTTGGGCAACAACTTCCTTCCCTCAGTTAGAGCTTTGAAGATGGGTCGAGGCTGGGTCTTCCAACATGACAATGACCCGAAGCACACAGCCAGGATAACCAAGGAGTGGCTCTGTAAGAAGCATATCAAGGTTCTGGCGTGGCCTAGCCAGTCTCCAGACCTAAACCCAATAGAGAATCTTTGGAGGGAGCTCAAACTCTGTTTCTCAGCGACAGCCCAGAAACCTGACTGATCTAGAGAAGATCTGTGTGGAGGAGTGGGCCAAAATCCCTCCTCCAGTGTGTGCAAACCTGGTGAAAAACTACAAGAAACGTTTGACCTCTGTAATTGCAAACAAAGGCTACTGTACCAAATATTAACATTGATTTTCTCAGGTGTTCAAATACTTCTTTGCAGCTGTATCATACAAATAAATAGTTAAAAAAATCATACATTGTGATTTCTGGAATTTTTTTTTTTATTATGTCTCTCACAGTGGACATGCACCTACGATGACAATTTCAGACCCCTCCATGATTTTCAAGTGGGAGAACTTGCAAAATAGCAGGGCGTTCAAATACTTATTTTCTGCACTGTGTATATATATGTATATATATATATATATATATATATATATATATATATATATATATATATATATATATATAAAATAAATAAATAAATATATAAAAACATTTAAAAAAAAAAAAAAAAAGGGGGGGTTGTCATCTGGGGCCCTGGGGATCTCCAGACCCCTGGGGACCTCCAGACCCCTAAAAAAAAAGGCCCTTTAATAAAAAAAAAATATATATATATATATATTTAAAAAATATATTATTTTTATTAAAAAAAGGGGGGGTTGCCATCCGGGGCCCGGGGGCCTTCGGGCCCCTGGGGACCTCTGGACCTCTAAAAAAAAAAAAAAAAAAAAAAAAAAAATTGGCCCTTTAACCCCTTATGGACCGCCACATGTACATTTACGTCGGCAGAATGGCACCGACAGGCACATCAACGTATATATACGTTGGTGTCTTGAGGTGGGTCGGGGGTCCGATCGGGACCCCCCGGTACATGCGGCGGTCCCCGTAGCTGGCCGAGCGATCCGGGATGAAGGGGCGGCTGTTCATTTTTGTCCGCCCCCTTCGGATTGCTCCCAGCCAATGCGCACGCTCCCCCTGCAGTGCACTTCCTTCTCCTGTGTAAACACAGAAAGGAGGAAGTGATGTGATCTCTCCCCTCAGCGGTATTTTCAACCACCACTGAGGAGAGATCACATCCCACAGTAAGTCTGCACAACACTACACTGACAGACACTACACATAGGCACATTAACCCCTTGCGATTGACCCCCCCCCTCCCCTGTCACAGTGTCACTGAATGCAGTAATCATACATGTATGATTACTGTATTTAGTGTCAGTGTGACAGTCAGTTAGTGTTAGGTCCAGGGTAGCCCCGTAGCCCCATACCCCCCCCTAATAAAGTTTTAACCCCTTGATCACCGCCCTAGTTAACTCTTTTACTCCCTATTGCCAGCATCACTAAGCGATCATTTTTCTGATCGCTGTATTAGTGTCGCTGTTCCCGCTAGGTAGCTAATTGTTTTTTATTGCGATTTTTTTTTACTAAAGACATATGGCTAAATAAATTTTGGCCTAAATGTTTGACTAAAATTTAGTTTATTTGATTTTTCTTATAACAAAAAGTAAAAAATATAGATTTTTTTTCAAAAATGTCGCTCTATTTTTGTATATAGCGCAAAAAATAAAAATCGCAGAGGCGATCAAATACCACCAAAAGAAAGCTATATTTGTGGTAAGAAAAGGACGCAAATTTTGTTTGGGAACCAAGTCGCAGGACCGCGCAATTGTCAGTTAAAGCGACTCAGTGCCAAATCGCAAAAAGGGGCCTGGTCATTTACCTGCATTTTGGTCCGGGTCTTAAGTGGTTAATAAAAAATAAAAAATTAAAATATATTAAAAAAATATATATTTTTATAAAAAATAAATAAAAAAAGAGGGGGTTCCCATCCGGGCCCCTGGGGACCCCCGGGCCCCTTACAGGTGTACTGCCTGTACCCCCCTGATGGCGGCCCTGGAAGTATGTGGCGAGGGCCGGGTGAGAAATGTTGTGCCCGAATATGCCTAATCAAGGTCTATCCAGAGGGACTATCAGAAAAGGCAGTAAAAATGTATGCCATCATCGATGACCAAAGCAACCTGTCCCTAGCAGGACCTAAATACTTTGAAGCCTTTGGGATAAAGGGACCATCAGAACCCTACATCTTAAACACCTGCTCAGGCCGCATAGAGACTAGCGGCAGGAGGGCACAAGGATTCATTGCTCCCCCCATCAGTGGGAATACAGAAATACCCCTACCAAAACTGATTGAATGCGATCAAATACCCAACCATAGGGATGAGATTCCTACCCCAGAAGCTGCATTTCACTAACCACACCTAAGGCACCTAGCCAATGTTATCCCACCTATGGACAACAATGCTGAGATTCTACTCCTGCTTGGCAAAGACAATCTAAAGCCCACACACGGTCAGACTTTTGCCCAACCAACATCCAATTCCGGAACTTTTCGCATTTGTCCGACCTTGTGTACGTTCCATCGGACGGACTTTTTTGGCTTTCATCGGACAAAAAGTTGGGTCTGCGAACGGACCAACTTTCAGGCAACAAAAGTCTGATGGTGCAAAGTCCGATCGTGTGTACAGCAAACCATCGAACTTTTGGACAAATGCGCATGCTCAGAACCAATGTTAAAATCAACCAACAATAGCAGAAGTTAACCAAAGGGTGCCAGTAAAGAGCAGATAAGAGCAGAAAAACCACGTGATGATGGGAAAGTTTTAGAAAAGTTTGCAGAAAAGTTGGACTGTGTGTATGCTATGGGTGTGATCGGACAAATCAATTAGGAAAAAAATCCAAGGGAGATTTTGTTGGATGTCCTACCGTGTGTACGAGCCTTAAGGGTGCACAAGGTGCGTCAACAGTGTAATGGTCCTGACTACGCGCCATATGCCCAGAGGCTGGACCTGGGATGGGTAGTCATAGGAAATGTACGCCTGGATCAACCAAAAATCGACTCCTTCAAAACGTACGTGCGTGGAGATGGATGCACAACTCACATTAAGCCGTGTCCTCATCACTATAAATGAAGTGAGGGAGAAGTCTCCAGACCTCATACAACCACCTGACATAATTTCTCCCCTCTTTGCTGACGACTTGGGGAGATCAGTCTTTCACACAACCAAGGATGACGATAAAGTATCCTTATCAGTAGAAGATGTACCATCCAAACTTAATCCAGCAAATCACGCCACCAGGCCTACGTCTATGGGTTCCTTTACTAAATCTACTTGGCTTACCGGCCCAGAGTTTCCGCTAGGATGGGCAGACAAATGTGAACAGGAAGTTTTCAGCATCCAGGATCCGGATAATGATCCAGAAATCCACGCCGAAGTTAGCGCATTAGTCACTGAAACAAAGCAGACCTTCAGGCTTGACTGTCATCATTTTGAACATTTCTCCAGTTGGATGAGCGGAACACCCCCGCGTTCGGTTTGCACCAGAACATTCGAACAGACCGACCGTTCACGCAAACATTTAGAACCCCATTGAAGTCTATGGGACTCGAACGTTCGAATTCAAAAGTGCTAATTTTAAAGCCCAATATTCAAGTTATTGTTGGAAAACGTCTTTGAGAACCCAGGTCTTGCCCCAGGGAACATGTATCAATGGAATTTTTTTTTTTTAAACTGTAGTTTTTTCTGGAGCAGCGATTTTAATGATGCTTAACCACTTCAGCCCCGGACCATATTGCTGTCCAAAGACCAGAGCACTTTTTGAGATTCGGCGTTGCGTCGCTTTAACTGACAATTGCGCGGTCGTGCGACGTGGCTCCCAAACAAAATTGGCGTCCTTTTTTTCCCACAAATAGAGCTTTCTTTTGGTGGTATTTGATCATCTCTGCGGTTTTTATTTTTTGCGCTATAAACAAAAACAGAGCGACTATTTTGAAAAAAATGCAATATTTTTTACTTTTTTCTATAATAAATATCCCCAAAAATATATTAAAAAAATATATTTTTCCCTCAGTTTAGGCCGATACGTATTCTTCTACATATTTTTCGTAAAAAAAAATCGCAATTAGCGTTTATTGATTGGTTTGCGCAAAAGTTATAGCGTTTACAAAATAGGGGGTAGTTTTATGGCATTTTTATTATTATTTTTTTTTTACTAGTAATGGCGGCGATCAGCGTTTTTTTTCGGTACTGCGATATTATGGCGGACACTTCGGACACTTTTGACACATTTTTGGGACCATTGGCATTTTTTTAGCGATCAATGCTATAAAAATGCATTGGATTACTATAAAAATGCCATTGGCAGTGAAGGGGGTTAACACTAGGGGGCAGGGAAGGGGTTAAGTGTGTTCCTAGTGTGTTCTAACTGTATGGGGGGGGTGGACTCACTAGGGGAATCACTGATCTTCTGTTCATACATTGTATGAACAGAAAATCAGCGTTTCCCCCGCTGACAGGAACGAGCGCTGTGTGTTTTCACACACGGCTCCCGTTCCCCGCTCTGTAACGAGCGATCGCGTGTGCCCGGCGGCGATCGCGCCCGCCGGGCACACGCACGGGACTCGGGGGCGAGCGGGGGGCGCGCGCGCGCGGGCCGCCGGCGGCGCGCACGCGCCCCCTAGTGGCCGCGAAAGGCGCGACGTAGAGCTACGGGCTCTCGCGCACCCGTGCCGACCTGCCGCCGTATTACTGCGGCGGCTGGTCGGCAAGCGGTTAAAGTGAAAATTTTTTTTTAAAAAATTCCTGTAAATACCATACCTACTGGGTGTCTATAGTAGTGGCATGTGTTTAGAACTGTCCCTGCACAAAATGAGATTACTCTCAGAAAAAATAAATTTAATACTGCTTGCGGCTTTAATGTAATGTTTGGTCCCTGCAATATGGATAAAAATAATTGAAAAAAAATAGCATGGGTTTCCCGCCACCACTCCCCCCAGGTCATTACAAGACCCAGTGCCGATCCTGACCTCCCTGGGGCCCTAAGCAAAATGATATGGCACATTTAGGCTGCATTCACATCTGAGCGACAAATCGCCTGTCGCCCGACGCTCATGCCGCTGGAGGGGCGAATCCCCATTCATGTCTATAGAAATGGTTCACATCTCTGAAGTCCCGGACCCTTTTTTTCAGGCGACATTGGCGTTCGGCCATAGACATCAATTGGGATGATTTGTAAAAAATAAAAAATAAATGAATCGAATCGAATGACGACAGTGACATGTCACATTAAAGAAAGTTGAGAAGCTGGGGGAGGGGGTGTTCTGCTGTCGGAAATGACTCAGCCAGCGAGTTTAGAAGCAGGGTGAGGGGGGGCGAAAATGACTTCTCACCAGACGGGGCCTCTAGTAATTTGGGGGGCCCTTTGCAGCTTTGGGGGGCCCTAAGCGGCTTGCATAGTGAGCCTATAGGGAGGATCACCCCTGACAAGACCATTTGGCCCTATATACTTTAAACAGCAGTATACAGGCGGTGCGCAAACAAGACAAGGACTGCAAGGACAAAGAGCCACATGCAAAGTATTGCATCAAAAATTGTTATTAGACGCCCCTGTTAAACAGGGGCAGAAAAATTGGGCCTTAGGCACAACACAACACTGCAACCCCTCACAGATACTGTAATTGTAGCGCAACAAAGAGCCACATGCAAAGTATTGCATCAAAAATTATTATTATATGCCCTTGTTAAACAGGGGCAGAAAAATTGGGCTTTAGGCACTGGTGGCGGTGCCACAACACTACCACATACCCCCTTGAAATTTTTCAAATGTTGTCACGTTACAACCAAAAATTTAAATGTATTTTATTGGGATTTTAATGTGATAGACCAACACAAAGTGGCACATAATTGTGAAGTGGAAGGAAAATAAATGGTTTTCAACATTTTTTACAAATAAATATCTGAAGTGTGGTGTGCATTTGTATTTAGTCCCCTTTATTCTGATACCCCTAACTAAAATCCCCCCCCAAAAAAAACAACTTCCTTCAGAAGTCACCTAAATATCAAAGTCCACCTATTGTGTGTAATTTAATCTCAGTATAAATACAGCTGTTCTGTGAAGCCCTCAGTGGTTTGTTATAAGACCTTAGTGAACAAACGGCATCATTAACGCCAAGGTACACAGACAGGTCAGGGATAAAATGGAAGTCTGGGAAGTGGTTCTGTTATCCTGACTGGACGTTTGACGTCCAGCAGGACAACATGCCGGTGTGCGCAGCGATCAGTGTCAGTCTGACACTCTGCATCTCCAATCTCGGTAAAGAGCCTCCGGCGGAAGCTCTTTACCACGTGATCAGCCGTCACGACTGATCACGATGTAAACAGGAAGAGCCGTTGATCGGCTCTTCCTCACTCTGACAGATGCGAGTAGAGGAGAGCCGATCGGCGGCTCTCCTGACAGGGGGGGGAAAAGCTGATTGTTTATCAGCATAGCCCCCCCGTGGATGCCCACACTGGACCACCAGGGAAGCCACCAGGACCACCAGGGCAGGGGGCAACGTGGATGGCCAGGTATGTACCACATGGCCATCCACATGTTAAAATATTTGCAATAGATGCCAATCAGTGCCCACAAATGGGCACAACATAGGAAACATTTAAAAAAAGTGATACCTAGCAATGCCACCCCTCAGTGTCCATCAGTGCCACCTATCAGTGCCCATAATTGAAGAAAATGTACTTATTTACAAAAGGTGGGAACAAAATGATAAAAAAAATTGTTTGGGTACAGTGTAGCATGACCGCACAATTGTCATTCAAATTGCGACAGCGCTGAAAGCTGAAAAATACGATTTTTGTACTCGCCGTAAAAACTATTTCTCTGAGTTCATGGACGGACACAGCAGCAATTGACCTTAAGGTTATTATCCTCTCTTTTAGGAGATTGACTAGACAGAAAAAGAGCATGTTAAGTGTTAAAACACTCCACACAGTACAGTACCTGCCAGGGGGCGGATCCCCCGGGTACATCCCTCACTCTGCATCATGCAGCCTTAGTTCGTAAACAAGCAGTACAAACAAAGGAGGGGTGGGTGCTGTGTCTGTCCATGGACTCAGAGAAATGGATTTTACGGTGAGTACAAAAATCCTATTTTCTCTTCCGTTCATGGACGGACAGAGCAGCAATTGACTTAGGGACGTTCTCAAGCAATGTCAAAAATCGAGGGGTGGGAAAACACAGCAAAACAACTTCACCCCAAACAAACCAGAGTTCCTCAACTGAGAAACGTCAAACTTAAACAGCCGCCTGCAAAACCTTGCGGCCAAAGGAGGCATCCGAAGATGCACTCACATCCACCTTGTAAAACTTTGAGAAGGTGTGGACTGACGACCAGGTCGCTGCCTTACACACCTGTAAAACAGACGCTTGATGGCGGAAAGCCCAAGGAGGCACCAATCGCGCTGGTCGAATGCGCTGTAACTGGGAAGGGGGGCGCCCACCCCTTTAGGGCATAGGCCTGAAGCACGACCTGCCTGATCCACCTAGAAATGGTGGCCGACGAGACCGCCAAACACTTCTTAGGACCAGTCACCAACACGAACAGTGAATCCGACCTCCAAAATGGAGCCGTAGCAGACAGGTACACCCGTAGAGCTGGAACCACGTCCATAGAATGCAACGCAGACTCTTTTGGGTTCGCCGGCCGAGGACACAAGGATGGAAGAACAATGTCCTCATTAATGTGAAAGGCCAAAACAAACTTAGGAAGGAATGATGGCTGCGGCCGCAGCACCAACTTATCCCTGTGGATGACCAAGTAAGGGGCCTTGCAAGACAAGGCCGCTAATTCAGACACCCGTCTGACCGATGTAACTGCCACCAGAAAAAACACCTTCTGGGAAAGAGTCAAAAAAGGGATTTTCCGAATGTCCTCAAACAGAGACTTTTGAAGTACAGAGAGAACTAAATTCAAGTCACATGGAGGCTGCACAGGAGGGGCCACATGTCGAACCCCCTGCACAAACGTAGGCACCAGAGAGTGCGCCGTCAAGGGTCGCTGAAAGAAAACAGCCAAGGCCGAAATCTGCCCCTTAAATCGTACTTAAGGTGAGAGCCTGCTCCACTCCATGCTGTAAGAACAGCAGAATTTGGGACATCACGTATGAACAAGGGTGCCAATTCATCTCCTCACACATAGAGATGTAAGCCTTCCACGTACAATGGTAAATCTTCCGGAAAGTAGACTCCCGTGCCCGCAGCATGGTAGAGATCAC
This sequence comes from Rana kukunoris, assembly GCA_029574335.1. Classification (NCBI taxonomy): domain Eukaryota; kingdom Metazoa; phylum Chordata; class Amphibia; order Anura; family Ranidae; genus Rana; species Rana kukunoris. The sequence goes on from CM056049.1 coordinate 381,663,930, forward strand.
TGAGTCTGACAGGCCTCGATCCTTCAGCACCTGGCTCTCAATAGCCACACCGTTAAAGCCAACGACTGTAAAGCAGGATGAAAGATAGGGCCCTGCGACAGAAGAACCTCCAGCAGGGCCAGGTGCTAAGGATCGTCTGCCACCAGATCTGCGTACCAGGGATGACGAGGCCAATCCGGAGCGATCAGGATTGTTGGTATCCCCTTGGCTTCCACTCTTCGCAACAGACGAGGAAGAAGCTTCAGAGGAGGGAAGGCGTAGATTAGGCGATAGTGACCCCATGGCGCCACCAACGCGTCCGCCCATGGGTATCTTGACCTGGCCACGAACTGTGACACCTTCCGATTGAGACGGGACGCCAGAAGATCCACGTCTGGAGTGCCCCATTTCAGACACAGATTTTGAAACACATCCGGGTGTAGCAACCATTCTCATTGATCTAGCGTTTGGCGACGTAGGTAGTACCCCTGGAATGTACAGAGCCGGAAAGTACTTTTCGGGCCACCGGAGGATGTGCGCGACTTCCGCTGCTGCAGCTGAGCTCTGTGTGCCCCCTTGATGATTGACATATGCCACAGCCATGGTGTTGTCGGACTGGATCCTGACCAGGCGGCCCTGCAGTCCCAGAGACCACTTGGAGAGGCACAGCCTGATCGCCCGGAGCTCCAGGACATTGATCAGCAGCCGGGACTCTTCCCAAGTCCAGCACTCCTGGGTTGACTGAACACCCCAGACACCCCCCCCCCCCCAGCCGGAGATACTAGCATCCGCCGTGACCACCGTCTAATGGCATGGCAGAAACAATTTCCCGGCCCGAAGTAACGGAGATGTCAGCCACCACACTAGGGAGGACCTGACCAGGCGACTCACCCGGACCTGGTAATCCAGAGACGAAGGGAGCTTGTCCCAATGCGACAGAATTTCTCTATGTAACACTCGAGTGTGGAATTGAGCATACGGAACCGCATCGAAGGAGGCCACCATCAGACCCAGAACTTGCATGCAAAAGCGAAGCGACGACCACTTCTGGGTCGCCAACCGCTGCAACGCTGATTGCAGTGTCTGTAGTTTCTCCGTTGGAAGGAAAACTCTCGCCTCCGAGGAATCCAGGACCAACCCCAGGTATTCCATACGCTGAGACGGTACCAACACTGACTTCTGGACATTCAGTAGCCAACCGAATTCCCGGAGGGTCTGGTAGGTGATAGACACACCCACCTCTAACTCTGAGCTTAACCACTTGCTTACTGGGCACATATACCCCCCTCCTGCCCAGGTGAAATTTCAGCTTCCGGCACTGCGTCAATTTAACTGACAATTGCGCGGTCGTGCGACGTGGCTCCCAAACAAAATTGACGTCCTTTTTTCCCACAAGTAGAGTTTTCTTTTGGTGGTATTTGATTGCCTGTGCGGTTTTTATTTTTTGCGCTATAAACAAAAAAGAGCGAAAATTTTGAAAAAAAAATACAATATTTTTTACTTGTTGCTATAATAAATATCCCAATTTAAAAAAAAAAAAAAAATTTTTTCTCAGTCTAGGCCGATACGTATTCTTCTACATATTTTTGGTAAAAAAAAAAAAAAATCGCAATAAGCGACTGGTTTGCGCAAAAGTTATAGCGCTTACAAAATAGGGGACAGAATTATTAATATATTTTTTTTACTAGAAATGGCGGCGATCTGCGATTTTTATTGGGATTGCGACGTTATGGCGGACACATCGGACACTTTTGACACATTTTTGCCGCCATTCACATTTATACTGCGATCAGTGCTATAAATATGCACTAATTACTATATAAATGTGACTGGCATTAAAGGGGTTAATACTAGGGGGTGAGGAAGGGGTTAAATGTATTCCCTACATAGTGTTCTAACTGTGGGGGGAGGGGGGGTGACCGATCTGTGTCCCTATGTACAAGGAACACAGATCGGTCTCCTCCTCTCCAGATACAGGACGCTGTCTCTGTGTAAAACGGCAATAAGAGATGATCTATATGAGATCATCTCTCATTCGCCGCACAGATCGCATCGCAAACGGCCACTCTGATTGGCCTTTCACCACGATCTGTGATTGGCTGTGTCCAAGGGACACGGCCAACACAGAGCTTCCCCGCTGCGCGCTCTGGAGCGCACGCTGGGAACGCCCAAAGGGGCGGCCGTCTTTTGACGGCGGGTTGGATATTCAGACCCACGCTGTAGCCGTCATTCGTCTATAGCGCGGGTCTGAAGTGGTTAAAGAAGCTCTCAGGAGAAGGTCATCCAGGTACCCTACAATAACGATCCCGCGCTGCCTCAGCAGTGCCAGAATCGGAGCGAGCACCTTGGTGAAAACCCTTGGCACCGAAGCCAGGCCAAAAGGGAGGGGCACAAATTGAAAGTGGTCCTCTCCGACCACAAAGCGCAAAATCTCTGGTGCTTTGCGCATATGGGGACATGCAAGTACGTGTCCGTTAGGGATGAGCTTCGCGTTCGACACGAACGTATGTTCGACTCGAACATTGTCTGTTCGTACGTTCGACGAAATTCGAACAAAAGCGGTCGTTCGCGCCAAATTCGAGTGACACAAAACGGCCCATAATTCACTGCAGCATTGCGGCACTGATTGCCCAAGCATGCTGTATGTCCCGTATGCTTGGCCAATCACAGCGCGCAAAAAACGAAGAGCCATAATTGGCTTTGGCCAATTATGGCTCAGGGCTTTAGCACACGCCCCACACTATATAAGGCCGCCTTCCGGGTGGCCTCGTGTAGTGTGTTCCGGCTTGTTAATGAGAGCAGTTAGAGAGATTGTCTATTTAGATAGCTAGATAGAGAAGGCTAGTCAGTTTAGCTTTAATTACAGTGTGTAGAGAATATATATACAGCCCTAGGAGTTGTACATATATTTATACACTGTATAGCTTAGATAGATCAGTTCTTCCTAATTTACTGGCAGGCAGGTGATTGTGCTATTTAAAGACGTTATCACACGTATAGACACCCAGCATGTACAATATTTAAAGGAATTTTATTTGAATTTTTTTATTTAAGCATCATTAAAATCACTGCTCCTGGAGCAGTGATTTTAATAATGTTTAAATAAAAAAAATGAAAGATTCCTTTAACCACTTCCCTACGGCCGTACGACTATATGCGGCCGCAGGGTGGTGCTAAATCTCCGGGCTGCCGTGTTTTCACGGCAGCCCCTTTCCTCGTTCCCAGCGCGCAGCGGGGAACTTCTGTACTGGCCGTGTCCCTTGGACACAGCCAATCACAGATCGCCGCGAACGGCCAATCAGAGTGGCCGTTTGCGATGCGATCTGATGGGCCAATGAGAGATGATCTCATATGTAAACATATGAGATCATCTCTCATTGCCGGCTCTCACAATGACAGCGTCCTGTCATAGAGAGAGCATACCGATCTGTGTTCCTAGTACATAGGGACACAGATCACCCCCCCTCCCCCCACAGTTAGAACACAATGCAGGAAACACATTAACCCCTTCCTCACCCCCCTAGTGTTAACCCCTTCCCTGCCAGTCACATTTATACAGTAATTAGTGCATATTTATAGCACTGATTGCAGTATAAATGTGAATGGTGCCAAAAATGTGTCAAAAGTGTCCGATGTGTCCGCCATGATGTCGCAGTCGCAATAAAAATCGCAGATCGCCGCCATTACTAGTAAAAAAATAAATAATAAAAAATAACAATTCTGTCCCTTATTTTGTAGGCGCTATAACTTTTGCGCAAACCAGTCGCTTATTGCGATTTTTTTTTTTTTTTAACCAAAAATATGTAGAAGAATACGTATTGGCCTAAACTGAATTTTTTTTTTTTAATTGGGCTATTTTTTATAGCAACAAGTAAAAAATATTGTATTTTTTTTCAAAATTGTCGTCCTTTTTTGTTTATAGCGCAAAAAATTAAAATCGCAGAGGTGACCAAATACCACCAAAAGAAAGCTCTATTTGTGGGGAAAAAAGGACGCCAATTTTGTTTGGGAGCCATATCGCACAACCGCGCAATTGTCAGTTAAAGCGACGCAGTGCCGCAAGCTGAAATTTCACCTGGTCAGGAAGGGGGTTTACATGCCCAGTAAGGAAGTGGTTAAATATTGTACCTGCAGTGCTGGGTGTCTATAGTTTGCCTGTGTGGAGTCCTGAAAAAACGACCGTTTTTAAAACTTTTTTCCATTGATACATGTTCCCTCGTGCAAGACCCGGGTTCTCAAAGACGTTTTCACAGGCAAACTATAGACACCCAGCACTGCAGGTACAATATTTAACCTCCCTGGCGGTATGATTCTGTCTGGAATTACGTACCAAAAGCGGTACAATTATTTTGCATGGAAATTCTGCGTTTTATACTGTAGGCCTGCAATTCTTAGTAATAACTCACTTAAATTTGTCCAAACCAGAGTCTAGTAAACATCTCTGGTATGATAAAGTTTGAAACTCAAAATCATAAAATTATAATATAATAAATAACTATGAATAATTATAACAAATAATAATGTAATTATAATAAAAATTATTCACTAATGTAATCAAATCAAAATCACTGAAATTTGCTCAGTTGCAGAATTGTCGCTGTCATTACTTTTATTTTTTTATGACGAATTTCCCCACAAATCGCTATCGCTCAATTCTTCAAGTGATTTTCATTTATTATCGCTGTTTTCTAGCTGCTCTAAAATCACTTTTGACATAAAGGGACACTTTTGGTTGCTATGGACAATCTACAGTTTGCAGGCACAAAAAAAAATGTTTTTATTATGTAAAAGAATATGCAGGGCACTGGGCAGACCACTAGGGACAAGGGGGGTGTGTACTTTTTACATACAGTACTGTAATCTATAAGATTACAGTATACTGTATGTAATGTGTTTGTTTACTTTTTTGAATTTGCCGCCGGTCTCCGCCCCCGTGCGGCGTTACGTCGCAGGGAACGGAGATCGGCGGCGCACGGGCACTGTGTGAGTCGAATGGAGGATGCCACTCGCTCACACAGCGGGGATGCATCGCTGGATCCAGGGACAAGGTAAGTACAGTAACCCTGCCTGGATACAAGGTAAGCCAGCGCGCTGCAGGCTCTGCATATTCACCCCGAGCGTGACTCGGGGATACCGATTTTAACCACTTAAGGACCGCCTACTGCACATATACGTCGGCAGAATTGCACGGCTGGGCACAACGACGTATATTTACGTTGATTTTAGTACCCAGCCATGGGTCACGGGCGCGCTCCCGCGGCGTGCTCCCGTGACCCGGTCCGAAGCTCCAGGACCGGGACCGCGGGATTCGCAGAACCGATCACCGCTGCAGTGTGGCGATCCGTCCCTGGAGCTGAAGAACGAGGAGAGCCGTGTGTAAACACGGCTTCCCCGTGCTTCTCTGTGGCCGCAGCATCGATCACGTCATCCCTCTAATAGGGGGACGCGATCGATGACGTCACACCTACAGCCACACCCCCTACAGTTGTAAACACACACACAGGGAACACTCAAAGTCACAGCGCCCCCTGTGGTTAACTCCCAAACCGCAACTGTCATTTCCACAGTAAACAATGCAATTTAAATGCATTTTTTGCTGTGAAAATGACAGTTGTCCCAAAAATGTGTCAAAATTGTCCGAAGTGTCCACCATAATGTCGCAGTCATGAAAAAAAAATCGCTGATCGCCGCTATTAGTAGTAAAAAAAATAAAATAATAAAAATGCAATAAAACTATCCCTTATTTTGTAAACGCTATAAATTTTGCGAAAACCAACCGATAAACGCTTATTGCGATTTTTTTTACCAAAAATAGATAGAAGAATATGTATCGGCCTAAACTGAGAAAAAAAAATGTTTTTATATATTTTTGGGGGATATTTATTATAGCAAAATGTAAAAAATATTGAATTTTTTTTTAAATTGTCGCTCTATTTTTGTTTATAGCGCAAAAAATAAAAACCGCAGAGATGATCAAATACCACCAAAAGAAAGCTCTATTTGTGGGGGAAAAAAGGACGTCAATTTTGTTTGGGAGCCATGTTGCACGACCGCGCAATTGTCAGTTAAAACGACGCAGTGCCGAATCGCAAAAAGTGCTCTGGTCTTTGGACAGCAATATGGTTCGGGGCTAAAGTGGTTAACATGCTGTTTTTCTGCCTAGTCAATCTCCTACAAGGGAGGATAATAACCCTAAGGTCAATTGCTGCTGTGTCCGTCCATGAACGGAAGAGAAATTGGCGTTGGCAGGAAGGTGCGTAAGTGGTTAAAGAAGGGTTAGCATATAAATAAAAAAGTATCCCAAGCTTTGAACATCTCAGAGCACTGTTCAATCCATCATCTGATAATGGAAAGAGTATGGCACAACTGCAAACCTGCCAAGACATGGCCATCCACCTAAACAGGCAGGTTGGGCAAGGAGAGCATTAATCAGAGAAGCAGCCAAAAGGCCCATGGTAACTCTTGAGGAGCTGCAGAGATCCACAGCTAAGGTGGGAGAATCTACAGGACAGCTATTAGGCTTTTTTTTTTTTTACGTTTTTACAACCTCCGCGGTTAGAAGCGCAAAAAAAAAGCCAAAAATTTAAAACGCCTATAAACGAAACGTGGCTAAGTGAGTTACCACTCTTAGGCGGCGTACACACGATCGGATATATCCGATGAAAACGGTCCGCGGACCATTTCCATCGGATATGTCCGATCGGGAGTTTGATCCGATGGCGTGTACACACCATCGGATCAAATTCCCCGCCGCCGGAAGGCGCGGTGACGTGGCGGTGACGCGGCGGTGACGTTGACGCCGCCGCGTCACCGCAACGTCACCGCACCAGGAAGTAAAACACTTCCGCGCTTGCGCCGAATCCATTCGGCAGCGGCGCGGCGGCGGTGGGGGCCGACATGTCTGCTGGTAAGTGTACTAACCAGCAGACATGTCGGGCGGACAGATCCCCACCGGATAGATTTCAAAGCATGCTTTGAAATCTGTCGGGTGGAGAAATCTGTCCGCTAGCCCATACACACGAGCGGAGATGTCTGCTGAAACGGTCCATCGGACCGTTTTCAGCGGATATATCCCCTCGTGTGTACGCCGCCTTAGAAGCGTTTGGTGCTTGAAATGTCACCAAACTCAGGGCTCCAAAAAAAGCCTTTAAACTCAACTGCCTAGAAACAACTGTAAATGACCCCGTGTACATATAATGATAAAGATAACTGAGAAAACTTTAGGAGCAGTTGAAAAAAAAATGTCCGTTTAGCTGCAGCAGTGCATATGAGGCCTTAAGCTGGCCATACACGGTTCGAATTTCGAAATAATTTTCTTTTGAAAATCGTATCAAAGAATTTTCGTACAAATTTCGAACCGTTAGTGGGCTGCAGCAACAGCTGATTTTCGAACATGTTGCAAATTTTTTGAAAAACTATCGATTTTCTAATCAATGATGGGAGAATCGTGCGAGAAATGTAAAAAAATGCGGAGAGAGAAAATAATATTCCCAGCCACGAAAATTATTTTCTGTAGCAACATGAAGGCTTGGTTGGCCGAATTTCAAAAATCAATGGTGGCATCATCGGATCACAAAAAAAAACAAAAAAAAAAACTTTGATTTTGAAAAGAAAATTTGTTCGAAATTCGACCGTGCGGCGTGTATGACCTGCTTAAGTTGTGCACTACACAAATCTGGTCTTTATGTGGCAAGAAGAAAGCTTTTGTTGAAAGAAAGCCATAAGTCTTGTTTGCAGTTTGCGAGAAGGCATGTGGGGGCCACAGCAGAAATGTGAAAGAAGGGGTAAGACCAAAATTTATTTTTTTTGGCCTAAAAGCAAAACACTATGGGGGTTATTTCCGAAAGGCAAATCCACTTTGCACTACAAGTGTAAAGCGCACTTGAAATTGCACAGAAAGTGCAGTGACTGTAAATCTGAGGGGTAGATCTGAAATGAGGGGAATCTCTGCTGATTGCATCATACAATCATGTGCAAGGTAAAAATAGGATTTTTGTACTCACCGTAAAATTCATTACTCTGAGTTCATGGACTCAATGAGTTCATGGACAGCAGCAATTGACCTTAGGGTATTATATCCTACCTTCCAGGAGAGACTATACAGAAACAGCACTTTAAGTGTTAAAAAACACTTTCCTCAGTACAGCTTTTCCCAGGGGGCGTGGTCCCCCGGGTATAACCCACTCTGACTCAGCAGCTCCAGTACGTAACAAGCAGTACAAACAAAAGGAGGGGTGGGTGCTGTGTCCGTCCATGAACTCAGAGAAATTAATTTTACGGTAAGTTCAAGAATCCTATTTTCTCTTCCGTTCATGGACGGACACAGCAGCAATTGACCTTAGGGACGTCCCCAAGCAGTGTCAAAAAATTTGAGGCGTGGGAAAAAACCACAGCAAATTAACCTTCACCCCAAACAAACCAGAGTTCCTCAACGGAGGAACTTCAACCATAAGCAGCCGCCTGCAAAACCTTGCGGCCAAAGGAGGCATCCGCAGATGCACTGACATCCACCTTGCAAAATTTAAAAAGGTGTGGGTTGACGACCAGGTCGCCATCTTACACACCTGTAAAACAGACGCTTGATGGCGGAGAGCCTAAGAGGTATCAATCGTTCTGGTCAAATGCGCCGTAACCAGAAAGGGAGGCACCCGCCCCTTTAGGGCATAGGCCTGGAGCACGTCCTGTCTGCTCCACCTTAAAAATGGAGGCCGACACGACCGCCAGACCTTTCTTAGGACCAGTCACTGATACGAACAGTGAGTCCGATCTCCGAAAACTGAGCCGTAGCAGACAAGTACGCCCGTAGGGCTCGCACCACGTCCAAGGAAAGTAACGTGGCCTCTGAGTTCTTCGGTTGAGGACATAGGGATAGTAAAACAATGTCCTCATTAATGTGAAAAGCCGAAACAACCTTCGAAAGGAACGGTGGCTGCGGCAAGACAAGGCCGCCAGATAAAAAACTTGTCTGACCGAAGTAATGGCTATTAGGAAGACCACCTTCTGGGACAGAGTCAACAGAGTAATCTCCCGAATGTCTTCAAATGGAGCCCTTTTGAAGCAGGACCAAATTTAAGTCCCACGGGAGGAGCCACATGCCTGACCCCCTGTACTAACGTACGCACCAGGGAGTGCGTCGCCAACGGTCGCTGCCAAAAAACAGCCAAGGCCGAAATCTGACCCATAACCGTACTTAAGGCGAGAGCTTGATCCACTCCCCGCTGTAGGAACAGCAGAATCCGGGACAGCACATATGTGCGGGGGTGCCATTTAATCTCTGCACACGTAGAGATGTAGGCCTTCCACGTACGATGGCAAATCCTACGTGAAGTAGTCTTCCGTGCAAGTAGCATGGTAGAGATCACCGAGCCCGACGGACCTCGGTCCTTCAGCACCTGGCTCTCAACAGTCATGCCGTTTAAAGCCAGCGACTGTAAAGCAGGGTGAGAAAAAAATCGGACCCTGCGACAGAAGATCTACTCTCAGGGGTAGAAGCCAAGGGACGTCTGCCACCAGACTCGCGTACCAGGAACGGTGCCACCAATCCGGAGCGACCAGGATTGTTGGTATCCCCTCCGCTTCCACTCTGCGCAACAGGTGAGGGAGAAGCTTCAGAGGAGGGAAGGCGTAGATTAGGCAATAGTGAACCCACGGTGCCACCAACGCGTCCGACGCATCCCCCCAAGGGTCTCTTGACCTGGCCACGCCTAGAGTGCCCCATTTTTGGCACAAATCTGAAACACTTCCAGGTGCCATGACCATTTTCCCTGGTCCATTGGTTGGCGACCTAGGTAGTCTGCTTGCCAATTCTGCACCCCCGGAATATACATGGCTGACAGAGCCGGAATGTACCCTGTGGCTCACCGGAGGATGTGTACAACCTCTGCCGCCGAGCTCCGCATGCCCCCTTGATGGTTGACATACGCCACGGCCGTGGTGTTGTCGGACTGGATCCTGACCGAACGGTCCTGCAGACCCAGAGACCACTTGGAGAGACGCAGCCTGATAGCCCGGAGCTCCAGGACATTGACTGGCAGACGGGACTCCACCTGAGTCCAGCTCCCCTGGGCTGACTGGACACTCCAGAAAGGCCCCCAGCCGGAGAGGCTGGCATCCGTTGTGACCACCGTCCGATAGCACGGCAGAAATCATTTCCCGGTCCGAAGTACCGGAGATGTCGGCCACCACACTAGGGAGGACCTGACCAGGCGACTCACCCAAATCTGGTAATCCAGAGACGAAAAGGGAGCATGTCCCAACGTGACAGAATCTCTTTCTGTAACACTCGAGTGTGAGATTGGGCCACTTCTGGGTCGCTAACCGCTGCACCGCAGATTGCAGTGTCTGGAATTTTTCCGTCGGGAGAAAAACTCACTTCTGAGGAATCCAAGACCAACCCCAGGTATTCCAGTCGCTGAGATGGTACCAACATTGACTTCTGGACATTCAGTAGCCACCCGAATCTTTTGGAGGGGCTGGCAGGTGATGGACACATCCTCTCCCAAACCTGAGCTTAAAGAAGCTCTCAGGAGAAGGTCGTCCAGGTATCCCACAAAAGCGATTCCTTTTTTTCTTTTATTTTTCCACATCAGCCTATACCAGACCCTAGAGACCAGCTCATGGATGGATACTTGTTTGTCTCTATTTAACTGTTTTGCATCATCTGTGGTATTTTACTTATATTGGGAGTTTCTCCCTTATTTTTTTTTTTAAATATATATAATTTTTTATTTCTTCCAAAAAATACAACAAATGAAGCTTGTGTCATAATTTGAATACGAGACCTCATCATCATCTACATGGGCACCGAAAAAAGACATGTTGATTTTCTACCCCCCCCCAGAACCCCTCCTCCCCCCACCCTCGTCCCTGGGTCCATAAAGCGCACTAGAATAGGTATTCACCGGTTTATGTTTTTATCTCGTAGTTCCTATAAATGTTTACGGGATATTGGGAAAAGAGGTAGCCCTTTGCTTGGTTTTATACTTTATACGTTGATAATAGTTACTGTAATTTTATAGATCGCCACCTATGTTGTTTCCTTATGCTCTCAATTGCTCGACATAGCTCCATGTTTTTTTGAACGCCTTCCACTTATTCCATTTTTCATGGAAGTCCCCATTTGTCTCAACAATACTCTCCTTCAAATCCTCCATTCTATAAGTTTCCTCAACTGCATATATCCATTCCCATATCAGGGGGCTCTCAGTATCCTGCCACTTTTTAGGTATGAGCCGTTTCGCTGCATTCAGCAAATGTGGGATTAGTGACTGCCTGTATCTTTTGATTCCCTCGCAGCTACCATGAAAAAGTACGGTCCAGGGGTCCTTCTTTAGCTCTTTATCTGTGATCTCTTTGATATGGGTCAGGACCGCCTCCCAGAATTTCTGGATTTTCGGGCAGGTCCACCACAAATGCGCCATTGTGCCCCTGTCCGTGCATCCTCGCCAACACACGGCAGGCAGACCCGCTATAAAATGGCGGGTTTTGTCAGGGGTGATGTACCAGCCTGAAATACATTTATAATTAGTCTCGGCCGTACGCATATCGATGGCTGAAGAATGGGTCAGTTTCATTAATCTTTTAAACGTATTTACCCCTCTAAGGGTCCTTTCACACGTGCGAATCGTTTTTTAGATCCGTTTTTTTTATCATCAGTTGATCCGTTTTTCATCAGTTTTTCATCCATTTTTTCATCCGTTTTTTTTTTTGGTTAGAACTTTATTTTTATTACATCTTTTGATGAAAAACGGATGTTAGCGGATCGGATGTTAAACAGATCGTCCGCTAATGTCCGTTTTTCGTCTGTTCCTTTTTTTGACGGAAGAAAAATAGGGTTTTCTTCCGTTCAAAAAAACGGAGCTTAACGGAGACGGACGTTAGCGGATGCGTGTGAAAGGACCCATTGGAAAGCATTGCGGTCAAAAAACGGATGTCTAAAAACGGATGAACGGTCCGCACGTGTGAAAGGACCCTAAGTGTTCCTAATTCCCTTTCCCATTTCTGTACAAAAGGGGGTTCCCCCTGTGCATCTAACCTTACCAGCAACCTATATAGTTTTGAAACCGTGCCCTTTGAATTCTCCAAATGGCATAATTTCTCTAATGGGGTCAACTCCTCCTTCGTCCGTAATGGTCTGGGGAGGTGTTGAACAAAATGACAAAGCTGGGTGTAACGCCACTTATTAAGATCACAGATGTCTGTTTTGGATTTCAGCTCATCATATGTCCTAATTTCCCCATCTTTTATTATGTCACCCAGGTGAACTTTTTCTTTTCTAATCCAATTCCCCCCGATTTTGTTTCCCCCGGTGCAAAGTATGGGTTATCTTTTAAATTTATTAGTGGAGAATTATATTTCTTATCCATTTGTGACTGTATCCTATCCCATAGGGCCAGATTCAGGTAGAGTTAGGCTGGAGCATCAGTGATACTCCAGCCTAACTCTCACTTTGAGCCGGCGTTTCTGTTGTCTGTAGTCAGAAAACAAGAAACGCCAGGTTGGAGTTCCTATACGAGCGGCGCAATTGTATTTCGCCGTCGTATCGTAACTTCAATTTTAAAAATGGCGCGCGGGGCGTTCCCGCTGATTAACGCCGAGAATATGTTAATCAGCGGGAATCGGAAATTCACAATCGTATTCGGGCGCGACGCAGTGACTTTCCGACGTTTCCGTAAGAGATACGCGGCGTAAAGATAAAGCAGCCCCCTAGTGGAGTATCCTATGTTAAGTATAGCCGTCGTCATCGCGTCGAAAAAAAACGTCTGTGTAAAACATCCGTGAATGGGGATTGACGTCATTGACGTTCACTGACAGAATTTGGAGCATGCGCACTGACAGTCGACGCAAGTGCAGTACATTCGCCACGGGATCGCGCCTAGTTATAATAATACACGCCCCCTACCCGCCCAATTTGAATTCCGCCGGCTCATTTTCGCTACGCCGCCGCAACTTTAGGAGCAAGTGCTTTGTGAATAACAGTACTTGCTACTAAAGTTTCGCCGGAGTAACGTAAACGAGAAACGTTACTCCAACTTAAAGATTCGCCCATCTACCTGAATCTGGCCCATAGTCTCAGAGTGTCTCGTGTCAATTCAAAGGCATTGCTATCAAGTGCTCTAAATTGTGTGGGTATCCAAATAATATTTCCCAAAATTACTTTAGCTTGTGACATTTCTAATTGCACCCATCTTTTTCCTGTGCTATTTCTGGCCCATTCCACCACCCGTGATAGGACAGCTGCTTGAAGGTATTTTCTTATATCAGGCACTGCTAGACCCCCATGTTGCTTATCTTGTTTTAAGATTGAGAGGGAGATACGATGCTTTTTGTTTTTCCACACATAGTTCATGAGTATTGAATTGAGTATTCGAAGAAATTGAGGGAGTAGAGCTATTGGGATCAATTGAAATTTGTATAATTTTTGGCATTATTACCATTTTCAACATATTTATGCGACCTATCCAAGAAATAGGTTTATTGTTTTTTTTACCTCACTTTTTATCTCATTTAGCAGGGGGGTGTAGTTTATTCTGTACATCTGCCTGGGCAAATTGGCCAGTTTTATACCCAGGTATTTTCTCCAGGGAAAAGTACAGATCCCTTTTACCTGCCTTATTTCTGTTTTATTAAGATTTATATTCAATATTTCTGATTTAGTTATATTGATCTTAAAATTTGATATGGCCACGTAGTTTTGTAATATCTCCATTAGCCTAGGGATCGTACTGAGTGGATTTGTAAGGTAGAATATGAGATCATCAGCGAAGGCTGATAGCTTATGTTCCCCCTTTCCTGCCCTTACGCCGTTGATATCGGGGTCATTGCGAATCATGGCTAACAATGGTTCCAGGGATAATATGAAAAGTAATGGAGACAGTGGGCAGCCTTGTCGAGTTCCATTCTTCATTTCGAAGGCCTCAGATAGTATGCCATTTATTTTAATTTTTGCGCTAGGGTGATGATAGAGTGTTTTTATCCATCTAATCAGCCTATTTCCCAGACCAATTGTTTCCAGTGTTTGCAGCACGAGTCCCCAGTCTACCCTGTCGAAAGCTTTTTCAGCATCTACTGACAGGAATAGACCTGGGGACCCATCCCGCCTCAACTTCTGAATAAGGAGTGCTCTTATGCCATTATCTTTGCCCTCTCTCCCGGAGACGAAACCCACCTGATCAGGATGGACTAAAAAATGCATGACCCTTTTCAGTCGCTCCGCTAGGATTTTCGCAAAAAGCTTAATATCTGTATTTAATAGCGATATTGGTCTATATCCTGAGCAAAGTGAGCTGTCCTTTCCTTCTTTTAATATTATTGCTATAGATGCGGTTAGAGCATCCTTACTTATTTCAAACTAGGATCCTAGGCCATTAAAATACTTACAAAGTCTGGGTACCAGTATATTACTAAATTTCTTGTAATAGAACACTGTAAACCCATCTGGCCCTGGGCTTTTCCCAACTGCAGTATTTTTCAAAGCCATTTTAACTTCTTCTTCAGTTATGGGCCTATCCATATGGAGAGCTTTCAATATCGTCGATCTTTGGTAATCTAACTTTCTCAAGAAAATCTCGAATTTGCCTCTTTTTCACCCCCCCTGCCACCCCGCCTGGTTTATGTTATACAGTTCTTCGTAGAAATTCTTAAAAATTGCAGCGATGTCCTTGGTGGAATAGACGAGGTCGCCATTTGACTTTCTGGTGTTCTTTTTATGGGCCATTTTTGCTAAGTGCTTGCTGGATTTATTTCCCCAAAGATACCTCTCTCTAGCAATACTATTTAATTTTTTCTTAGTGTCTTGCTCCAAGATTTCTTTTAAGTCGTCTCTTTTTAAGGCTAAATTGAGGAAAATATCTTTGGAGAGTTGTTTTTTGTGTTTTTGTTCTAAAAGAGTTATTTCTTTGACCAACGTATCCCACTTCCTACTCCGCTCTTTTTTTTTCTTGCCCCTTCAGAGATTAGAATCCCCCTGATGTACGCTTTAAGCGTCTCCCATTGGGTGGCACTAGATATTTTCCCCGTGTCGTTTATAGTAAAGAATTGTTTATGTTCCTCTTCCACCCTGTCCGCCCCTCCTACCTCACGTATCAGATTTTCATTTAGATGCCATGTCGGGTATTGCTTCCGTTGCATGGACATCTGGATTTTCATTGTTAGTGGTGCATGATCGGATATGATCACTACTCCAATGTCGGTTTCTGTGATCTGCGGGGTCCTAAAGGCGGGAGCCCCTTTCACAGGAAACGTGGTAGACTTGAGCAGTCTGGACACAGGGGGGTACGCTGACAGAGGACTTTATTTTTTTAAAGTCTTCCTCAAAAGGATAACGGACCGCAAGTATGTCGGCCGATCACATTACTTGTACGATATTTTGTCCAGGTATGGAACACAATGAAACACTTTTGCGGTGTGGCTTGCGGAACCCAGAATGGACCGGCATCTCTGATATCTCCGCCGTCCTCAAGGTTTTGAGTATCCCGCACCGATAAGAGCTCCAACAAAACGCCATATCAGCGCTGACCCTGAAGCAGAGTCATCCTCACTGCCCATGTGGGCTAAGCAGGTTTTTCCCCCCTTCTGGCCACTTGTCGCTTTAATCCTGGCGATAAACGCCTAAGGGACTGCCGTATGGGCTCTACAGAGACCGCAGGGGCACTAAGGGTTAACTCAGGCATGGCTGGGGTAGAAGCCTCTGGTTCAGACTCCATGTTGACCCACCCCGCTCATGACTCCTTAGTACTGCAAGGCTGACACCCACCGGTCACCCTACCGGCTGCAAAACATAGAGCAGGGGACCCCCAGGGAACTCACCACCCGACCCGTTTGCAGTGTTAGCTGAAGTGCTGGCTGCGCTGTCCCTCAGGAAGTGATTTGCGGGCTATTGCTGCGCTATTTCAGGCACTAGAGGCAAAGACTTTTCCAAAATGGCCACCGTATATGCAGGAAAAAAACAGTGACACAGCATATGTAATTTTTATCTTGTTTGATGTTTTCATGTGAATACATTTTCTACAATTTACCCAATGTGATTTATTCTGGTTGTTGGCAACCAATCTACATAGTGTACCGGTATAGTCCTCCCCACCCACCTCTTCCTGTTGGAGACTCGGGGTTCGTGGGGAATCCCTGAGTCCCCTAAATCTATAACAGTGACACAGCAGAAAGACACAGCCCAGCACATACAGCAGCTCCAACAAAAACAACAGCACCTCACAGTACACGGTCCCCGGTAGTGACAGAAACCCCAGAAGGGCCCCCCCCTTACAGCCGCCACCCAGCATGGGGAAGGAGGGAGAGGAGAAAGCAGGGCGGACCCCCAATCGACCTCCCCAGGGAAGCACCAGCCATACCACCTTGCCAGGGCAAGGGGCCACTACTTACCCATCCTGCGACACCGGCTGGAGGCATTCTGGACAGAACCAATGTCGGCTAAATGGCATGGCTGTCGGCCAGACACACTGTGACAAAGCCATAGAGACCGGTCATATGTGTGCCCTGGAAGATGTAGTTCCCCGGTCACCCCTGGAGCAACGGGGCATGTCGTGGACGACCCAGAGCTGAGGGCCGGCACATGCTTGATGGCCGAGCATGGGGGGACTACAAGGATCAAGATCCAGCCTGTCACCCAGTCGGCAGTTTATAGTAGATCTTAGGATCAAAAATGCAGGAACAAAACAAGAGCGAAAAAAAAAAATATTGCAAAAAAAAAAAAAAATTCCAGAGTACATGGACTCCAGAAGGCCATGTCTACTCCTGACGTTAGGCAGAAAAAAAACTGGAGGTGCCGAGTTAGAGTGGGTTATACCCGGGGGACCACGCCCCCTGGGAGGAGCTGTACTGAGGAAAGTGTTTTTAACACTTAAAGTGCTGTTTATGCCTAGTCTCTCCTGGAAGGAAGGATATAATACCCTAAGGTCAATTGCTGCTGTGTCCGTTCATAAACGGAAGAGAAATGCTATTTTCCTTGCATGTCCTCCTTGGATCTACAGCGACTGCACTTTCAGTGCAATTTCAAGTGCACTTTGCACTTGTAATGCAAAGTGGATTTGCCTTCCGTAAATAACCCCCTATGTGTGGCAGAAAAAAAGGGATTTTTAAATACAGCTTACCTGTAAAATCCTTTTCTTGGAGTACATCACGGGACACAGAGCGGCATATTCATTACTATGTGGGTTATATGGAGTACCTTCAGGTGTGGACACTGGCAATCTTCAAACAGGAAGTCCCCTCCCTATATAACCCCCTCCCCTAGAGGGAGTCCCTCAGTTTTGTAGCAAGCAGTATGCCTCCCAAAATGGTCACCCAAAAGAGGGGTGGGAGCTCTGTGTCCCGTGATGTACTCCAAGAAAAGGATTTTACAGGTAAGCTGTATTTAAAAATCCCTTTTTCTTTCTCGTACATCACGGGACACAGAGCGGCATATTCATTACTATGTGGGATGTCCGAAAGCAATGCTTTAATGAGGGGAGGGAGACATCTTCCAAAGAAGGATTCAATTTTAGAGCTAAACTCAAATCATAATAATATTTCCAAATTAGTCAAGAAAGAAGAACCTTTTTCTTTTTTTTTTTTTTTTTTTTTATATATAACCAAGGGTGTTTCTGATCCCGAGGATTTCAAACTGCAGCCTGTAGTACTGCCTGACCAAAGGCAGTATCCGCATTTCTTCTCACGTCTAGTTGATAAAACCTTGTAAACGTGTGGACTGATGACCACGTTGCCGCCTTGCATATCTGAGCCATAGAGATCTGATGGTGTGCTGCCCAAGAGGCGCCCATGGCCCTGGTAGAATGGGCCTTTACCGACAACGGAGGGGGCAACCTCTTCAATCCGTAGGCTTGAATGATTAATTGTCTAATCCATCTCGAGATGGTGGATTTTGCAGCTGCCTGCCCCTTCTTGGGGCCATCTGGTAGAACGAATAACACCTCTGTTTTCCGGATCTTTTCCGTAGCTTTAAGATAGGCCTTCATGGCCCGGACAATATCCAAGGTATGCAGCAACCCCTCCTTTCTAGATGTAGGTTTTGGAAAGAAGGATGGAAGTACCAAATCCTGGTTTAAGTGAAATTTGGATATAACCTTTGGTAGAAAGGAAGGATGGGGCCGGAGAACTGCCCTGTCCTTATGCAGAACAAGATATGGTTCCTTACACGATAAGGCTGCTAATTCTGACACTCTCCTGGCCGAAACTATGGCGACCAAGAAAACCAATTTTCTTGTCAGTAAGAGTAAAGGAATCTCAGCCAAAGGCTCAAAAGGCTGTTTCTGTAGAGTGGACAGGACAAGATTTAGGTCCCAAGGACAAACTGGTGACTTGACAGGAGGATTAATACGCAAGACCCCCTGTAAGAAGGTCTTTACCAGCGAGTGGGTGGCCAGCGGCCTCTGAAACCACACTGACAGAGCTCTGTCCTTTGATTGTGCTTAGTGCCAGGCCTTTATCCATTCCTAGCTGGAGAAAACTTAACACCCTATCAATAGTATATTTGCGGCAATTCCATCTTTTGGATTCACACCAGCCTATATAGTTCCTCCACACCCTGTAATAAATTACCCTGGAGACCGGCTTTCTAGCCTTAATCAGGGTAGGGATTACCTGCTTAGACAGACCCCTACCCCTGAGAATCAGGGATTCAGCCTCCAGGCCGTCAAATTTAGACGCTGTAATGTAGGGTGGAGGATCGGGCCTTGTGAGAGTAGGTCTGGTTGTAGAGGAGGAGTCCAAGGGTCTCCCACTGCCATATTCAGGACTAGTGAGTACCAAGCCCTCCGGGGCCAAGCTGGAGCTATTAGAATGACTGGCTTGTGCTCCACTCTGATCTTGCGCAACAGGCGGGGGGAGTAACTGTAGTGGAGGGAATGCATATAGAAGTTTGAATTGATGCCAAGGGCAAACCAACGCATCGGTTCCGCAGGCCATAGGATCCCTCGCTCGCGACACGAACCTGTCTAGTTTCTTGTTGAACCTGGATGCCATTATATCTACGTCTGGCGTTCCCCACCTCTGGCAGATTGTCTGAAAGACCTGGGGATGCAGAGACCACTCCCCTGGCAACAGACTCTGGCGACTTAAGAAGTCTGCCTGCAGGTTGTCCACTCCGGGAATGAATATCGCTGAAATGCAGGGTACATGAACCTCTGCCCATTGAAAAATCAAGTTCACTTCCCTTTGAGCGGCCTGGCTCCTGGTTCCCCCTTGGTGGTTTATGTATGCCACCGCCGTGGCATTGTCTGACTGGATTCTCACCGGGAACCCCTTTAATCTGGAGGTCCACGCCAACAGGGCTAGGCGAGCAGCTCTGATTTCCAAGATATTGATGGGGAGCTGCCTCTCTGCTTTCACCCAAGTTCCCTGGCGGGAGAACCCTTCGAAGACCGCCCCCCAGCCTGCCAGGCTGGCGTCTGTGGTAACTACCTTCCAGACAACAGGGCTGAAGGATCTTCCCTTTAGAAGATTCTGAGGGTTCAACCACCAGGCCAGGCTCTGTCGGACCCTTGATGATAGCGTCAAAGGGGACTCTAAGGCATGTGCCCTCTTGCCCCAGGCTGCTAGAATGGCTGCCTGTAGGACGCGAGTGTGGATCTGAGCGTATGGTACTGCCTCGAATGTGGCCACTAGCTTGCCTAGTAATCGCATACACAGGCGAATAGTTGGTCTTTTCTTGTTTATAACCAACTGAACCAACCCCTTGATCGCCTTGATCTTTACAAGGGGCAGGAACACCTTTTGATGTTCTGTGTCTAACCTCATGCCGAGGTATTCCAACTGCTTTGTAGGCTGGAATGCTGATTTTCCCTGGTTTAGGACCCAGCCGAATTCTTCGAGGTACCGAACCGTGAGGTTTACTGCCTTTTGCAGACCCGTCCGTGAGTGATCTATGATTAAAAGGTCGTCCAAGTATGCTAGGACTGTGACTCCTTGGATCCTTAAATTGGCCAGAACTGGGGCTAGGATCTTCGTGAATACCCGGGGGGCCGTGGCCAGCCCGAAAGGGAGCGCCCTGAATTGGAAGTGTCGCTGCCCCACCGCGAAGCGTAAAAACCTTTGATGCGACTGAAAGATTGGTACATGAAGGTAAGCCTCTTTTATGTCTATGGAGGCCAGAAAATCGTCTTTCTGAAGCGCGGCGGCTGCTGACCGGATGGATTCCATCCGGAAGGACCGCACCCTTAGATAAGCGTTTAACCTCTTTAGGTCCAAGATTGGCCTGACATCGCCGTTGGGCTTTGGTATGACAAAGAGATTGGAATAGAAACCTAGGCCTTGCTCTTGGGCTGGCCCTTCTATAATTACGTCCTGGCAAAGCAGGTGATCCAAAGCTGCCAGCATTGAGGCCTTCCTTGCTGGATCCCTTGGTAGCCTTGATTCTTGAAAATGAGGCGGAGGATATCTTAGAAACTCCAATCTGTAACCTGTGGTTACAGATGCCCGGGCCCAATTGTCGGGGATCTTGGCTTCCCAAACTTCTGAGAAGAGACGAAGCCTTCCCCCCACCCGTGAGAGTGGGGGCGCCCCTTCATAAGGCAGACTTAGGGGCTGTCTTTGACGGCTTGCGATACCACGGCTTCTTACCCCCAGGGGTCTGTCCCTGCGATCTACTGTTAACGTTGGATCGTGCAGGCGGCCGTCGATACTGCCTGGAATTAGAGGGCCCCGAGACAGGAAAAAGCTGCCTTTTAAATGTAGGAGCCCGGAATGTCTTTTTGACCGGTAAAAGGGTACTCTTGCCATTTGAAATAGTCTGAATATATTTATCCAGATCTTCTCCGAAGAGTCGTCCTCCATGGAAGGGAAATCCTGCCAGAAGCTTTTTGCATGGGGGTTCTGCCGCCCAGTTCTTCAACCATAAGAGCCTTCTCATGTGTACCAAACATAGTGATAAACGAGAAGCCTGCTGGATGGAATCTTTTATAGCATCTACCGCGAAACACAGAGCTCTGGGAATGTCAGCAAACTCTTCTGCTTGTTGGGTAGGCATGTCCTTTAACATCTCTTTTGTCTGGTCTTTTAATGCCTGACAAACTCCAATTGCAGCTACCGCTGGCTGCACCACTGCTCCTGCCGTAGCAAAGGATGCTTTTAAAAGTGTCTCTAATCTTTTATCAACCGGATCTTTAAACATATGTATGTTTTCCACCGGGCAAGTTAGTGATTTATTCACACATGAGATGGCTGCATCCACTACTGGGAGCCTCCACTTCTTGGAGAATTTTTCCTCCATGGGATAAATGACCGCAAATCTTTTCGGTGGCAGAAAAACCCTGTCCGGCCGTACCCAATCCCGAAAGATCAATTCCTCCAAGAGAGGATGGACCGGAAAAACTGCGTTGCTTAACGGGGCTTTCAAAGAGCCCAGAGAGGATACCGGAGGAACCTGAAGTTCTGGCAATGGCAAACTAAATGCCGAGCGGACCATGTCCGTCAAAGACTGTACCCACAGTCTCTCTGTCTGGGAGTCTGAAAATGGTTCCTCAGAGGTAGACCCCTCCATCCCTGAACCCTCTTGGTTCAGGTCCAGTTGATCCTCCTGTGATTCTAATTCCTCCGGAGAGAGAATCTCAGCATCTGAGGATACACCCCCTGGTGATGGGGATCTAACCCGTTTCTTACCAGGAATAGCTCTGGCGATCAATGCCGCTATTCTCTCTTCTAGCCCCCCTAGGGATACGGCTAGCATCTCCTCTGTGATAAACACAGGGCTGGGCTGATCTGGGCCAGCCTCCGCACCAGATCCCCCTAATGGCTCATCCAAGGCGCTTCTTAAATTAATAAGCTGCGGGGAAAGTATCGGCATATCAGAATCAGAAAGGGACCCCTTTTGTTTTTTGGTCTTTTTTGTCCCCTTTGACCCCGAACCCTTGGAAGCCATAATACAAAATCGAGGGACTCCGCCCACACAACAGACTGTAGTGGCCAGGAGTACAATTTTCAGAGTTTAGGGGAGAATAGATCACTAGTGTCCCCAAAAACTGATGGGCCCGTATGTTGGTCTTTTCTTTTTTTTTTTTTTTTTTTTTAAATAATTATATATTATATATTTGACAACATACAATGACCCTAATTTAAGTTTGCCAGCCTCCAACCTGCTGCAAAATAAGGGGGATTTCTTGGCTTAACAATAAAGGCATTGGCACAAAGTCCACATGTACTACCCCTCTTCCGCCACCGGGAGTCACTGTTCTGCCGCTCTGCGTCCTCTCCTTGAAAAAATCAGCCTCAGACTGAGCCCTGACAAGGCCTGCTGTCTATAACAGCACAAAGGCGCGCCCCTGTATGACGCCGCAGGCCCGCCCCCCCCCGCCCTCCTGTCTGGACGGCGCGAAAAACGTCAATAAGACGTGCGCGCGCGCGCGCGCGTATGCCGGATACAGGAGGAACATGGAGGAGCCGCGCTGCTGGAGATCCAGGCACGCAGAAAACAGGCGGCAGATTCAAACCCCCGGCCAGGTAGGACTCTCTCAAGGCCCCTAGGGATCCTTACTAGCCCTAGGAAGAAACAGCAGGTTAGCTAGCAACACATATTTAGACAGGGGGGCCTAGTGATGGGGGGAGAAAGGGTGTCATCCTGTCTCTTTTAGACATAGTGATCACGGTTGCCCATGCAGAGCATACTTAGGCTATCCCCCCTTTTAGGTTACCCCGGGGAGCCTGCTGTCGAACCAAGTCCCGCAGGCTCCCCCTTACCTGCTCCATGCTGCAGGATGTTTGACCAGCAAACTGATCCAATCTTCTCCCATCTCCGTGGGTAGCGTAGTAGACCTTCAGGCCCTGGGGTCCTATGAAGGTACCCACTGTCCTGGACCTATATAGCACCCTGGCAAAACAGGAACTTTATGGTTTTTGCAAACTCCAAGTCCTGGGCCCAGGGTCCAGCCCTCCAAAGAGGAGCATTATAGGCAAAACCCCACGGTTTGGGGCCCGGGTACTGTCCACTTTGGCACTGAGGCTCCTTGGACAGATCCGGTAGCCCGCCCTTAATCCCAAGGATGTGGAGCAAAGCTATTCCGTGACCAACACCTAAGACACTGGCGAAAAAACTGAGGGACTCCCTCTAGGGGAGGGGGTTATATAGGGAGGGGACTTCCTGTTTGAAGATTGCCAGTGTCCACACCTGAAGGTACTCCATATAACCCACATAGTAATGAATATGCCGCTCTGTGTCCCGTGATGTACGAGAAAGAAATAACACTGCACATCACTCTGAACTATCCTCACCGTGAAACCTGGTGGTGGCATGTTGTGGGGATGCTTTTCTTCAGCAAGGACAGGGAAGCTAGTCAGAGTTGATGGGAAGATGGATGGAGTCAAATACAGGCAATTTTAGAAGAAAACCTTGAGACTGGGGCAGAGGTTCACCTTCCAGCAGGTGAACAACCCTAAACATACAGCCAGAGCTGCAATGGAATAGATCAAAGAAAATTCATGCGTTAGAGTGGCCCAAAGTCCAGACATAAATCCAAATGAGAATCTGTGGCAAAACGTGAAAATTGCTGTTCACAGACATTGTCCATCCAACTTGATGGAGCTTGAGCTACTTTGCAAAGAAGAATGGGCAAAAATGTCACTCTCTAAATGTGCAAAGCTGGTATAAAGACATCCCCAAAAAGACGTGAAACTGTAATTGCAGCAAAAGGTGGTTCTACAAAGTATCTCGGGGGGGGCTGAATACAAATTTACGCCACACTTCAGATATTTATTTGCAAAAAAAATAAAAATTAAAAAACCATTGATACAATTTTCCTTCCAATTATGTATTACTGTACCGGGCCATAATTTGTAATATGGTACTGCGTTACTTTAACCGATCATTGCAGTCATGAGACACTGTACCCAAATAAAATGTGTCATACACAATTTTGCAGGATCATGTATACATACACACTTGATCCTGCACGGCGCGGCCGCTCTGTAACAGTAAATGTGCTATAGGGTGGCCAGCAAGCAGTTATAAAACACTTTTGTGTGTTACTTTCACCATGTGTTTTAGAAGTACATTTTTTTTTCTAAATTGCACGTACCTGGGTTTCACTTTTTAACCAAGTTTTTTTCTGGTGTTCCATCTTCATTGTACTTACAGTTTATTCTGGAATAAAGGATTTTATTTCGTATTGGAAGGTAAAGTGCCTGCAAGGAGGTAATCACCCCCCCCCTATTTTCTTGGAATTTGGCTTTAATCTTTCTGTATCCAAACACCTGCTCATAGAACAGAACATGGATTTCTGATTTTTATCTTCAATAATAAGGCTCTGTTCACATCTTTGCTTTCCGAATCATGAACGGAATTGCGACAATTCAAAATGGCGGCAAATCGCCAGACGCCCTACACTTCCAATGACACCATGATCACACAATTTTACCACTGATTGTCACCTGAGGGATCGCTGCAAAAATCGCACCGCAATCAGGGGTGCCATTGGAAGCGACGGTACTGCCTAGGTGACCAAAAATTTTTGGTATTTCAAATCGAGGTAAATTCTGCCCACAATTTGGAATGCCAAGATGTGAACGGAGCATAAAAGCGCAGTTACAGGGGAGCCCAGGATATTACATATTTAGGCATAAAACTCCCAAAACGACTGACCGACCTGTACCTTAACAATTTTCTCCCCGCCCTTCGAACGATGAAATCCGACCTACTTACCTGGACTAAACATAACTTCTCATGGTTCGGAAGGGCGGCGGTGATAAAAATGAATATCTTGCCGAGGTTGTTGTACTTACTGCAAGCTATCCCAATCAAACTGCCCCCCTCCTTTTTCACCTCCCTCAAACGGATCTGCCGATCTTTCCTCTGGGCCGACCGCCCGCTAGGCTGAGCTGGGACAGACTGACCCTACCAAAACACCGGGGAGGCATTGGCCTCCCAGACCCGTTCCTCTACTACACCGCTTGCCACCTCACTAGAATCGTAGACTGGCATGTCCATAGGAACAGCAAGGACTGGGTGTCCCTGGAGGACGCAATTATAGGGATACGATCCGCTCACTTACCATGGATTGACACACGCAATATCCCTGCTACTTGTAAGACCCACCCACTCGTCAATGCTTCCATGACCATATTCAGGAAAACGTGCAGATCCATGGACACGACACCCTCCCCAGGTCCCATGACGCCCCTAACTCACAATCCCGACTTTCCGGCGGGTATCCAAGTGTCAACCGGCGATGCCCCCACACATGAACGAACGATTCGTGCCCACCATTTCTTTGTGAACGGCTCCCTACTGACACACGCGGCCGTGCCCTCGAAGCTCCCAGACGCTATTATTCCCCGATTCAACTACTTCCAAATTCGCCACTTCCTCAACAAAACACTGACTCTACGGGTATGGACCAGAGACCTCACCCCGTTCGAACGCTTATGCAACCAACTCGATCCGCAGAAACACCTGATCTCGACGCTATACTCTCTACTGACCTCCAGACTCAAGCCCAACTCTGATATACACCACGCATGGGACACTGATTTAGCTATTTCCCTCTCAGAAGAGGACTGGGAGGCGGTCTGGGAACACACCCACAAGGGGTCGGTTAACGTGTCGGCCCAAGAGAACAGATTCAAAATCTATTCCCGATGGTATAGAACGCCTGAGAAACTCCACAAAATGTTCCCCTCCGTAGCGCCCACATGCTGGAGATGTGACTCGGAAACCGGCACCCTCCTCCATGTGTGGTGGGACTGCCCTACCCTACAACCGTTCTGGAAGGAGATACATACCCTCATATCTCAAATCACCACTTACACACCTGACTTCACCCCCGCACAGTACCTTTTGCACCACACGTCCCTTCCCAAATCGGTTTATCGTAAATCGCTCACCCTGCACCTGATAAATGCGGCCACGCAATGCATACCGGCTCACTGGAAAGATCCCATTCCCCCCACAGTAGAGGAATGGCGAGCCCGAGTAAACAGAATTGAGGAGATGGAGATGCTCATCCACCAAGCCAAGGATACCCAAGACAAATATAGATGCACATGGGCCTGCTGGACCCACTATAGGAACTCTATGACCTGCCCATGCCCCTCCACAAGCCAGGTAGATCCGATCCACCCCCTTCCCAATAGCTGACACTGCCGACCCCTGATCTGTCCCCATGTTAAGCGTCCCCCCCCCCTTCCCCGGACAACGCCAGCCAGCCCTATCGCCTCTGGAGACTCCTGTTCCCCCCCGCCCACAGATTGCTCCCTTTAGGGGTGGGCGGATGGAGGGTAGAACCCCGTTGATCCGGGCCTACGTCGCCTGCATAAGGCAACCCCCGGGCACATCCCCATATAGGTCAATATAACTACGACACTCCCAATACCCCTCTTACAGAAGTCCCCTATGACAGGGTCCGGAAGGATGGAGACCCCATGCCTGCTAGGACCACACGTCCAACTGGGCGCACACAACACCCCCTGACCTCGTCCACCGACGAAATTGGTTTACCTTTGCATAATGTGTTATGGCTGCACCTGATCTTTCGCTCCCACACACAATCTTATAGTTCACACCTTTGAAATTGACGTTGTGACAGGATAAAACAGGAAAATAAAAAGGAAAACAAAAGGGGGAGACCCCAGATTTTGTGACACCCTTCGGAAGACACTCCTACTATTATTAATGTTTATGTTACAGCGTACCTACTACCTTTTGTGACACAGCGGCTGCGACCGCAATTTAATTGTTAATTCTACTGTATTTGCTACACTGCACTGCCTGTACTGCTACTATGCAAACCAATAAAAATTTTGAGAAAAAAAAAAAAGCGCAGTTACAATATGTAAACAACAGATTAATAATAAGAAACATCACCAAAATGTATCATCCAAAATGATTTTTTTATTCAAACCAGGAGGTATTCACCAGTTAGTGCAAAATGCACTGCACACCTTCAGCCTGAGGAATTTACACCTAGAGATGGCTCCAAAACCCCAGAGAACTTGCAGTTAGAATGCAATAAGTAAGGGGCACATATCAAGTCTCTGCATTGGTGACTTTTGAGCAGGTGACTGTTCCCTGCACTCTGCCTCATGTCAAGTAACAAAATCAAGAACTACACTCAGTAGGAAATCACTGGGTAACTCAGAGATGCTGACTTATTGCACTCAACAACCCACAACCCCCAAAATAAAATAAAATTAATGAAAAATATATTCAGAAGCAAGGAGTTAAAACTTTTCTGAACTCCAGTGTTGCCGGAAACCCTGCAATTAAATTAAAAAATAAACCTGCATACATAGTAGAAAATCTTTTTGTTTAAAAAATTCACAATTTTTAAATGTATATATTTTATCTTTAAACATAAAAGTTTACAATTAATGGTAAAACAAAGGCTCAGAGAAAAAAAAAATTCCCCAAAACAAGGAAAACAATATGAACCAATAAACCTGAAGAGTTCCATTAAAGCTGCAGATGTTTTCAAGACCCTGTTTGGAACCAGTGACTCATTGGCTTTGTTTGTGCTGATGGGTCAAAAAAAAAAAAAATATAGATGTAAAAACTCTTGTCCAAACACCCACAGCTTATCCTTCAAATCATAGAACCTCCACAAGTCTCTAAGCAGGATGTGTCTTGACCAGGTGATTGTCACAAGTTCAGAGGTGGATGCGTCCTTTTGTTTCCACTGTGCACCCCATTCCCTGATGTTAACGTCTATAAGGATGGAATCCTTGCACATTGTGATTCTGTCCTCTTCCCAAGCCACTGCCACCCGCAGGCGGGCCTGCCGATGCCGGTGCAGTTGTTGCTGTCGTGTATGAGGGGGTTTGTTGGCTGAGGTCAGAGTAACTCTGTCCAAACCCACTCATATCCTGTCCATATCCTATAGCAAAGAAACAGACAAGCATAAAGATTGTGCAACCAAAACCAATACACAGTTAGGGATGTTTATAAGTAAACAGGGTAAACGGTGCTCTGTGGTGTCTCTCTCCCCCCCCCCCAAATGCATACCATAACACATGCACTTTTATTTTGTAAAAGCATCACGTTTTTCTTTGTTAGTTAAAGTTACAAAAGCAGGTGGGCACACTTTGGGTATACAATTTTCCATTACATTTTTTTTGGTATTTCAGGTTTCTAGCATAACTAAACCTATTTGTGGATTGTACATCAGAAAAGTTGGGCATCACTTCCATAAGACTAGCAGGTCTTCTCTCAACCATGCTGAATTTTTAAGGGTGCAACAGAAACTAAAAACTTTTACCCCAAGGCAGAGTACAGAGGAGGGCAGAGAGATCCCTCCAGTGAATATATGAAACTTACATTTTTTCATTAAAGTGAAACTAAAGGCAAAAAAACAAAAACTTAGGGCAGGCAGGCAATGTCTCTTCTGCAATAAAATAAGCCTTCGTGTGCTGTGGCATTTGCAGCCCAATTTATATAGACAGCACAGTCCCTGTATGCCTCTGAAAGGTGCTAGGAGAAGACGCCAGCGAGGGAACCCTTTCAGAATTCGTACCACTGGAGGGGGAATATGATGCAGGTCTGCTTCAATAGAGCAAGCTGCCCAGCAAAAGTGGCAGTTAGAGGTTTGAGACAAAACAGTTAGGGCTCGTACACACAATACGTGCATGAAAACTGATGGGAAAACCATGCAGATTTCACTTGTAAAGACATCAATTTCACATCAGTTTACATGCCATCAGCTATGTGCCCTATTCACACCAATGTTGATGTAATGACAGTTTTTCCCCATGCAGAAAACTGCATACACGTTGCAGTTTTCTGCGCAGAAAAAAATCTGCACATGATAGCAGTGTTGAAGTGTGCTCTTGCAAAAGGCATGCAGAAAAACAAACTATTCTGCACCATGCTGTGAACGAGGCCCTAAAAAAAAAAACTGGAGGTAAAAGTACTTGCGAGTAGGCAAGCTATTTACCTTAGAAGTATTTTCTACAATAAATCTACCTGCCTCCTACTGCAATGTACACTGAGCTGCGCAGTTTACACAGCGCCAGTGAACAGGGGTTAGATCACCCAGTACTGGCCAATCAAGACTACTACAAGAAACTGGCACCATGAATGTTTGACTATTAGAGAGAAGGCGAGTATCTGCAGCTTTACTAAGTATTCCTAAAACATTTTGTAAAATCTGTATCAAAAAATGGAAAAAAAACTAAAAACACAAACAGAAAAAAAAAAAAAAAACTATTGCTGCAACTGCTTAAAATGTGTTAGCTGGAGAGTTTGGCATTATTTCCTTAGATGCACTAGCAAATTTAGGACTATACCAACACCATTATCTTTAGTGTTTGACAATGCTGCTGTCCAAGGGTGGCTCCTCCTCCTCTCCACCCTCAAACAGGAAGTGTGTTACTGGCCAGATCACCAGGTGAAAATAAAGTGGTTAGAAAGGCTGAAGGATTTTTTTTTTTACACCTTCATGCATTCTGTGTGTATGCTGCTCCCCCACAGCCCTCCCAAAACTCACCTGAGACCCCTCTCGATCCAGCGATGTGTGCGAGATCCTCATTGGCTGAGATAATGGTTTGAGCGCCACTGGCTCCCACTGCTGTCAATCACAGCCAGTGAGCCAATAGAGAAAGAGCAGGGGGACAGGGCTGAGCTGCGGCTCTGTGCATCTTATGGGCATGCAACATTGTCCCCATAGCAAGTGGCTTGCTATTGGGGGCACCAATTAAGGGGAAGGAGCTATAAGTGTTAGCAGGGGACCCGAGAAGAGAAGGACCGGGGCTGCTATGTGCAAAACTATTGCACAAAGCAAGTATGACAGGTTTATTTTTTTTATTTTTAAATAAACACCTCTAAAACCTTTAAATATGACAAAGGATTATTAAGCTGCAATACATAAAAAAAATATTTTGGGGTTTAGATTTAAGACACTCCCAGAATGTTCCACAGTGCCAACCGAATCTTGGTTACAATTAGGGTTGTCCCAATACCGATACCAGTATCGGTACCGATTCCGAGTATTTGCGGGAGTACTTGTACTCCCGCAAATACCCCCGATACCCAAATAGAATACTTTGTGCCCCCCCCCGCCGCCGTATATACAAAGCCGCCGCCGCTAACATTACACGCACCTTTCGTTTTTCAATAGCTGTTTTCCCTATCGCGCGCCCTGTGTAAAGGACACTCCCCCTTGCTAGCGATTGGACGGATCTGTCCAATCCCGAGCAAGAGGGAGTGTCCTTTACACAGGGCGCGCGATAGGGAAAACAGCTATTGAAAAACGAAAGGTGCGTGTAATGTTTGCAGCGGCAGCTTTGTATATACGGCGGCATCATCATCAGGTAGGGGGACATCATGGCTGCAATATGTGGGGACGACGACATGGCTGCAATATGGGGGGGGGGACGACGACATGGCTGCAATATGTGGGGGGACGGGACATCATGGCTGCAATATGTGGGGGGACGGGACATCATGGCTGCAATATGTGGGGGGACGGGACATCATGGCTGCAATATGTGGGGGGACGGGACATCATGGCTGCAATATGTGGGGGGACGGGACATCATGGCTGCAATATGTGGGGGGACGGGACATCATGGCTGCAATATGTGGGGGGACGGGACATCATGGCTGCAATATGTGGGGGGACGGGACATCATGGCTGCAATATGTGGGGGGACGGGACATCATGGCTGCAATATGTGGGGGGACGGGACATCATGGCTGCAATATGTGGGGGGACGGGACATCGTGGCTGCAATATGTGGGGGGACGGGACATCGTGGCTGCAATATGTGGGGGGACGGGACATCGTGGCTGCAATATGTGGGGGGACGGGACATCGTGGCTGCAATATGTGGGGGGACGGGACATCGTGGCTGCAATATGTGGGGGGACGGGACATCGTGGCTGCAATATGCGGGGGGGGGGGGGGGGGGGGACATCGTGGCTGCAATATGCGGGGGGGGGGGGGGGACATCGTGGCTGCAATATGCGGGGGGGGGGGGGGACATCGTGGCTGCAATATGCGGGGGGGGGGGGGGGGGACATCGTGGCTGCAATATGCGGGGGGGGACGGACATCGTGGCTGCAATATGCGGGGGGGGGGGGGGGGGATGGGGGGACATCGTGGCTGCAATATGCGGGGGGGACATCGTGGCTGCAATATGTGGGGGGGGGGGGGGGGGGACATCATGGCTGCAATATGTGGGGGGGACGGACATCATGGCTGCAATATGTGGGGGGGACGGACATCATGGCTGCAATATGTGGGGGGGACGGACATCATGGCTGCAATATGTGGGGGGGGGGGGGGACATCATGGCTGCAATATGTGGGGGGGGGGGGACATCATGGCTGCAATATGTGGGGGGACATCATGGCTGCAATATGTGGGGGGGGACATCATGGCTAAATATGTGGGGGGACATCATGGCTGCAATATGTGGGGGGGACATCATGGCTGCAATATGTGGGGGGGACATCATGGCTGCAATATGTGGGGGGGACATCATGGCTGCAATATGTGGGGGGGACATCATGGCTGCAATATGTGGGGGGGACATCATGGCTGCAATATGTGGGAGGGGGGGACATCATGGCTGCAATATGTGGGAGGGGGGGACATCATGGCTGCAATATGTGGGAGGGGGGACATCATGGCTGCAATATGTGGGGGGGACATCATGGCTGCAATATGTGGGGGGGACATCATGGCTGCAATATGTGGGGGGGACATCATGGCTGCAATATGTGGGGGGGACATCATGGCTGCAATATGTGGGGGGGACATCATGGCTGCAATATGTGGGGGGGGGGACATCATGGCTGCAATATGGGGGGGGGGACATCATGGCTGCAATATGTGGGAGGGGGGGACATCATGGCTGCAATATGTGGGAGGGGGGGACATCATGGCTGCAATATGTGGGGGGACGGGACATCATGGCTGCAATATGTGGGGGGACGGGACATCATGGCTGCAATATGTGGGGGGACGGACATCATGGCTGCAATATGTGGGGGGGGGACATCATGGCTGCAATATGTGGGGGGGGACATCATGGCTGCAATATGTGGGGGGACATCATGGCTGCAATATGTGGGGGGGACATCATGGCTGCAATATGTGGGGGGGGACATCATGGCTGCAATATGTGGGGGGGGGGGGGCACATCATGGCTGCAATATGGGGGGGGGGGGGACATCATGGCTGCAATATGTGGGAGGGGGGGACATCATGGGTGCAATATGTGGGGGGGGGCATCATGGCTGCAATATGTGGGGGGACATCATGGCTGCAATATGTGGGGGGACATCATGGCTGCAATATGTGGGGGGGACATCATGGCTGCAATATGTGGGGGGGGGGCACATCATGGCTGCAATATGGGGGGGGGGGGGGACATCATGGCTGCAATATGTGGGAGGGGGGGGACATCATGGGTGCAATATGTGGGGGGGGACATCATGGCTGCAATATGTGGGGGGACATCATGGCTGCAATATGTGGGGGGACATCATGGCTGCAATATGTGGGGGGACATCATGGCTGCAATATGTGGGGGGACATCATGGCTGCAATATGTGGGGGGGACATCATGGCTGCAATATGTGGGGGGGACATCATGGCTGCAATATGTGGGGGGGACATCATGGCTGCAATATGTGGGGGGGACATCATGGCTGCAATATGTGGGGGGGACATCATGGCTGCAATATGTGGGGGGGACATCATGGCTGCAATATGTGGGGGGGACATCATGGCTGCCTTTGGGGACACATTTAAAAAAAAAGTATCGGAATTCGGTATCGGCGACTACTTGAAAAAAAAGTATCGGTACTTGTACTTGGTCCTAAAAAAGTGGTATCGGGACAACCCTAGTTACTATGTTAAGTACTGCAAGTGCGACGGACACCTAAGAGGTCAGAATTTGACCAATAATCAAGTTAAGCTTACTAAACACTGCTTGTTATTAAGGGGTCACTTTGCCATCCTCCACCCTCCTATTTACATGTCAATTCCTACGCATCTTATTTGCTTATTTTCGGCACTGTCATATCTTTTAAACACAATATTTGTATATAAAAAGCAAAAAATTATGACCCTGGCGGTTTTTTTTTTTCGTATTTTGGTACGTCCTTTAACCCTCTAATCAATTAGGATTACAAGAAAATCCTAACACAATAAAGCTGATAAACTGCTACAAGTAACAATCCTACCTTTATGCCATAAACAAGCCTTTCAAACAAAGCAGAGGCTTTCCAGGCACTAAAAATGATGCATATAGAAACAAAAACATATTTAATTACTGTTCTATGACGAATATCTTAACTCTAGCTGGATAAAGCATTGTAGAAACAATTCTATTATTTTTTCAATTTTACAGTACTTTAAAGTGTGCACTAAAATTTTATTGTGTTTTTACTTAGAATTAAAAATACTTAAAAAAAAAAAAATTGTTAAACAGTCATGCAAAATATCGTGCAACATAAAAAATTGCAACTGCCATTATATTCTACTGGGCCTCCAATCTCAGAAAATATATAATTGAATTTTTAAAATGCAGATTTTAAAATGTGTGTGAAAAATGCAACTGCTCCAGTAGTTAACGTGGTTAATGAAAGGCTTATGGTAGAGTTATAGGAGATTTTAGGGCACCAAGTTTAGGTTTACTTCAAGTGGTCTAAAAAACAAAACAAAAAACAAAAAAACACACACACACCAAAAAACAAGAAAAAACAAACTAATTCTAATATTTATATGGAATGTTATTCCAAAAAGCCATAGCCAACTATAACCAACTGCCCTGTGACCACTAAACTCCACCTTGACGGGGGCATAGAACACCACGTCTAAATGACCTACCATCAAAAAAGCCACTAGATACCAATGCCATCATTACAAAGAGAATTAACTGATTGAGGGAATACCTCACACTAATTTTGAAAGAGCTTTGATCACCATCTATCCATATATGACAAGACAAGAGGGGGGGGGGGGGGGGGGGGGGGGGGGGGGGGGAGAATTAAAACTGCTGCTATACCTACTTAAATCAAGGAGACACCCATCGCTGGGGATACCCCTTTTTCTTTAAACATGCAAACACATATCTGCCACACTGCACATTTATTTAAAGGTGAACTTATTCTTCAAGTCCTGACCAGCCATTGGTGCTTTGAATCTCTAAATTGATTCCCACATGAGAGTCAGTATATAATCACCATATCAGTTCACCCTAGTATGTTCTCAATTTGTTATCTGTTCTTGGTATTCTAAAGTTTTACCCAATTAACCACATGCCGACCAGCCGCCGTCATTCTACGGCGGCAGGTCGGCTCTCCTGGGCGAGACCCCCGTCATCATACGTCGCACTTTCAACGGCCACTAGGGGGCGCGCGCGCCCACCGCCGAGTCCCGCGCGCGTGCCCGGGTTTGCGATCGCCGCCGGGCACCTGCGATTGCTCGTTACAGAGCGGGGAACGGGAGCTATGTGTGTAAACACACAGCTCCCGGTCCTGTCAGCGGGGGAAACGCTGATCTTCTGTTCATACAATGTATGAACAGAAGATCAGTGATTTCCCCTAGTGAGGTCACCCCCCCCATACAGTTAGAACACAAATAGGAACACACTTAACCCCTTCCCTGCCCCCTAGTGTTAACCCCTTCACTGCCAATGGCATTTTTATAGTAATACAATGCATTTTTATAGCATTGATCGCTAAAAAAATGCCAATGGTCCCAAAAATGTGTCAAAAGTGTCCGCCATAATATCACAGTACTGAAAAAAAACGCTGATCGCCGCCATTACTAGTAAAAAAAATATATTAATAAAAATGCCATAAAACTACCCCCTATTTTGTAAACGCTATAACTTTTGCGCAAACAAATCAAACGCTAATTGCGATTTTTGTGAAAAATATGTAGAAGAATACGTATCGGCCTAAATTGAGGAAAAAAAATGTTTTTTTTTTTTTTTAATATATTTTTGGGGGATATTTATTATAGCAAAAAGTAAAAAATATTGAATTTTTTTCAGAATTGTCGCTCTATTTATAGCGCAAAAAATAAAAACCGCAGAGGTGATCAAATACCACCAAAAGAAAGCTCTATTTGTGGGGAAAAAAGGACGCCAATTTTGTTTGGGAGCCACATCGCACGACCGCGCAAGTGTCAGTTAAAGCAACGCAGTGTCGAATAACAAAAAGTCCTCTGGTCAGGAAGGGGGTAAATCCTTCCGGGGCTGAAGTGGTTAAAATATTTCCAACAAAATGGCGACAGTCTGCACACAGACATCGACTGCCTGTGGAAGAAATATAAATAAGGTGGGTAAAAGATGGCTTCAGCACCTATTCTCCACTGGTAGTAAACTACTCAGATGCCTTTCTCCCTTCTTGGGGCTAAACCATTAAGGCCTCAACAGATGTGGACAAACACCCCTGGTATTTTAGAGATATTTCCGGTAACTTTGTCAAAAGCCTCCCACACTCCCTAAGACTGTTAATCCATTAGAAGAAAAGTTCTTGCTGACGTCAGGCCCATTTCAACACATCTTGTCACTGTAAAAACTGCTCATAGGAGCACATCAAAACCCTCCAGCATACTTAGTCAACTGGAAGCAGTTTGTCATCTCATACCCTCTCTGACAAACTTCTTCTAATGTATACTTCCTTGAACACCACCAATACACTGAGGATTCATTTTAAACTTCCAGATTAGTGAAACAGACACAAATAAAATAGGTGGGACACAGGTTTCTCCTAGTGCTGGGTGGGTACTCGGCTCCCTCTGCCATATTTGATGGCAGTGCCCACTTATTAAATCTTTTTAGAAACTGACCCAATAGCGAAAATTACCACTGTGAGCCTTCTACTAGACCTTACTTATTGCATAAGATAACCATTTCTGCCACTGCATATAGATAATCATTGATACATTGGTTAGGACTAAGGCCTTATAGGCTGAAACGCGTCAACCTTTCCTATTGCGTTTGTCTACTGTGGCTTGTCAATAAATAGTCTATTGTTTAAGAGCAACGACCGGAGTGCGGATCATCTTTTCCTCACCAATCGTTGATACTACACTTTCCAGAAGGGTTAGCTACATAATAAAAAAAATCCAACTACATGTCTCTTATGAAGCAATTCCTAGAAAAAATATTATATATATTATACAGCAGAAAAAGCTTTACATGTTCTCAAACATGGGAAGACCAGATGAATACATGCAATGCCACAACTGGGCTCTTACTGCATTCAACTGCCCCCTCGGTGCAATTAACATTCATGGTTTGAACAACCAATTTTCTACAATGTTCTGGTATATGCACCATTCTTTGAACTGTTTATTTTGCATAGATGAAGTCAGTCTTTATTGTAGGGCTTGACCTGTACCTAAAGTGACACCGTAGTACCTTAGGCTGCATTTACACCTGAGCGTATCATTTTGCCGCAATTTTGTGGCGTTTTTACCGCATTTTGCCGCGATTTTGTGCAGGTCTAGGGTCACCAATGTTAAAAACAGAAAAACGCCCAAATACGCTCAATTCGAGCAACAAAAAAGGGTCCAGAACTTGTTTGAGCTTCAGGCGTTCGGCGTCAGGCCTTAGCTGCCCGTTCAGTCAGTGGACTGAATGAAAAGAAAAAAAAAAAAAACACACACACAGTCACTGTATTCTTATAGCAGAGGACCCAGCTGGCTTGCAGCATTGATCAAACAATTTTTTTTTTCCAGCAAGCCCAATCAAGTGCATTAGATTGACTGCTCTCGAACAGGACCAGCCATAAACGGGTCAAAATACATCTGGTCCCTGCTGATCCGGCCAAATTTAGATCCATCTATGGCCAGCTATCTCCTCCAAAAATAATCCATACACATCCTAAACCCCTCTTTTCACCCCCACACTTCTGTTTGGAACAAGCAGTACACATTATTTGCAGTCATGTGCACCTTTCTATACACACTACAAACACATCACAAAACAGATTTCCCAGCACACTTGCCAGCCTGCAAAACAACCAAGTTGGCCCTGTAACAGTTTACAGTTAAAACAGAG
The DNA here is from genome assembly GCA_029574335.1 of Rana kukunoris. Classification (NCBI taxonomy): domain Eukaryota; kingdom Metazoa; phylum Chordata; class Amphibia; order Anura; family Ranidae; genus Rana; species Rana kukunoris. The sequence continues at coordinate 381,700,866 of CM056049.1, forward strand.
GGATTTATTTTCATAAGCCACATCAACTATTAGACAGGGTCAATTTGGTTGTTTTGCAGGCTGGTGAGTATACTGAGAAATCTTATGTCTGTTTGTGATGTGCATTGCCCCTTTCATGTGCGCCTTGCTGCAAAAAACAGTTATAGGTTGGTGTGGTTGCCACTCCAAAGTCTATAGTTCCCAGGCCACCTCAGGAGCAAGCCAAAAAAGGAATTTGGAGGCCGAGAGCAATAGAAGTTACTTCTTTAACTTAATACATACTTAAATAGAATGTATTCTTTTCAACCCAGAGTTTAGTGTCACTTTAACTACTCCACTGTACTCTATGAATCCTTTATCATGAATTAAATGTTTTTTTGTAAAACAAAGATTGGGTATATATAATAAACACAATCCAACAGATGCAGGCCTGGAAATTGTTTACATCCAGCACCAGAAGTCTTTACTGCCTGGCCACGCTTGTGCATTAGTGCCCTATACACTATGGGGCTGTGTCTTAGGTTCAGAAACAAAGGGAAACAGTTCTATAAAAGTATGGACTTGCAAGACTATGTAAAGCACACAATGGAGCCCAAAGCCGTCAGATCAAGGTAGGTGTGCATCTGAGGAGGGGGTTAAGGATGTTAGGTTAACTCAGGGGAAGGGTGCAAAAGAGATGAGTACACTTTGTTTTAAAGTGTACTTATTCTTTAGGAGCAACTCTGAATGACAAGAGACAAACCTACCTCACAGAACAAAAAACCCTCAAACTAATTTCAGATGGCTTTATACCAGCTGAGCCTCAGTGGTCTGGTGGAAGGGGTAGACTATATTTCATTATAATCCCATAACCCTTCCTGCCACAAAGGAGGTTTCTCACTTTTATAGTAAGAAAAACCTTTGCTATTTAAAATCCTAGTTCTGCGGCTCTATAATTACAACAAAACTGGCATAAATGCCTTAGATTTAGTGTTTGTACTAGAGGTAATTCTAGTTTTTAACCAAGCTTCCATTCAAATATTGTTATATGATTTAGCTTGACTGCTTTTTTAGGGTACAAAATACCACCCACTACAGACTAACCATCAAAAAATAAAGTTCTTCAAAAAAAAAAAAAAATGGGCATTTGAAATACCCTAAAGAAAAGATAAAAGACTAATGTTAATGAATGGGGTGGTACTCTTCATAATGGAAGTGGTTAAAAACGATGATCTACCACTACCTACCATCTCTTACCTTTTTTCCTTCAGAGAGAGTTCAAATCCACTCGGATAATTTCACAAAGCAGGCATTTCCTAGAAAGAGTGATTTCTTCAGGCTTTTTACGTGGGATGATGAAGGCATGCACTAAAACCCCAACCTGATATGCTAACCAGCCAGGCAGCAGGGTTAATGCATGGCATGGTTAGGAATGGAATGGTCTGCCCCAAACTATAAAGCAGGGGAGGGGGACATACAAATTCATAAAAAGCTATTAAAAAGGGAACCTCACACATCCCTTACAAATGAAGAGCTCCAGCCTCTGCTCAAGAACTGTGCAAGACTTACTAACCACCCAACTAATACCAAATTAAATTTTCAATAAAAGTTAATTAAATATTACTCTCATTACTTACCAAATTGGCTAAAAGAAAAGTCTTGCTGACCACCAGGTTTACCAAGATCCTGAGCCGACTGCCCTGGAGGTTGAGGGAATGCCAGTTGAGGTGCTCCAGGAGTACCAGGTGGAGGTGGAACGCCTGAAGTGACATACTGATCAGGAGGAGGAGGTGCAGGTGCATAGCCATAACCTGGAATGACAGAAAAAACAAGCATACACACACAATAGTTTAACTTAACAAGTAGGAAATCTTACTGGATTTTATAAAAGTATATAATATAAACATAATTTACCAAATGGAGGTGGCGTTGCATAACCTGTTGGGAAACCTTGAGCTGCAGGAAAACTTCCTGGAGGTGACGATACTAGGAAGGGGGTAAAGGCTTGAGGTGGAGGAGGAGCACCCCGGCCAGCAGGAGGCCCGTACCCGCCTGTGGAGAAGACTGCATTAGGAAGAACCAAAAAGAGGTAGGAGAGAATGAAGTGATCTGCCCAAGTTAAAGAAAAACAACATAGATTAATAGGGGATTACTTACCAATAGTTTGTCCTGCTGGCATCCACATTCCTAAAAAAAAAAAAAAAAAAAAAAAAAAGATAAAGTCAGCAAGTGAAAAAAAATAAAAAAAAAATATGAAAGGTGTGAATTTCTATTTGCACTGATTAAAGAGAATAAATGTGAATATGCCACATTCGGGGGCAGGTGTGTTTTACACACTCCAGGTGGCTGCTTTGTGTACACTCGGCAAGCCACCTCCTGTCAGCTTAGCAATGAAAGTGACCCGGTGGCTGTAAAGCTGCCCGATCGCTTTCTGTGACCCCCGGGAGTGCACTCCATCATCACTCCCCACCCTAAAAAAAAAAAAAAAAAAAAAAAAAGGAGAGAAGACTCTGACGTTGCATTAGGGAACCGGTCTTAAGCTTTTAGTGAATGCGAGGAAAAAATAAACTCAAAGAATAAATTGCACCCAAGCATTTAATACACTCCTCCACACGCAAATGCACCTATTGGGGGAGCCTATGTATGAAAACATCGCTCACGATACAAGTTATATACTGCTGCCTACATGGAAGTGAGAGCAATAATGCATGATTAAAGTATAACTAAAGGCAAAAACTTTTGTTTCGGACAGAGTGGAAGTGTATCAGAACACCCATTAGGTTTTTATTGCCATTTGTGCCCCTTGTATCTCCCACAAAGATTCTGTCTCTCTATTAAAAGTGAAAGTAAAAGAAAATCTCACATTTTGGGTTGTACCCAGAAAAGTAATGTGGGGAAGAATTCCTTTTGCAGGGATTTCCTCTCACTACCCGTTTTAGCTATGAGACAGAAAGTGAAGGTAAATCTCCCCAATTACACATTTATGGTAAAAAAAAATTATAGAAATTCTCACAGGTAATAAGCCTCTTTACGTCTATCTAAAAGTGAAAAAAATATAGGGTACTGATGCACGCAAATTTTATGTAGAACTCTAGACAAAATACATTGTTCTTTTCCATTTTGCATAGAGTAAGAAAGGGTTAGAACCCGTCAGATATATTTTGCCATCTGTGCGACAATTTAGAGATTTCACTTCCTGCCCGAGGAAATTCCTGCAAAATTAAGAGAATTCCTTGGGGACCCCCAGGTCACCAGAACTAATGTCCCCATTGGAAGTTCCCCATATATTATTTTTCTGAGAACAAACCTAAAATTTGGGACTATTTACTTTAATTTTCAATGATAATGTTAAACAGACAGACAGACAGACCGACAACAACTGCCAGGTGTTCCAACTCCTCTCCACAAAAATAAAAAAGGTTTTGCCATTCGTTATACTTAAAGCGGAGTTCCACCCAAATATGGAACTTCTGCTTTTCCGGTCCCCCCCTCCGGTGTCACATTTAAAGGGGGAGGGGGGAGAAGATACCTGTCCAATACAGGTATTCTGCTCCCACTTACGGGCATAAATACCCGAGCCACACGTGGGTATCAACACCCCTTCCAGCGTCTTCTCCGTTTCCTCCCACTGTCTTCTGAGAGACACAGGGGTCCCAGAAGATAGCAGGGACCAGTTGGATCGCGCAGCTCGCTCGAGTCGTGCATGTGCAGTACGGAACCAGAAGTGAAGGAAGATGGCGGCGTCAGCACCTGAGCGAAAGATCAGCTTCGGATGCCAACATCGCAGGCGGCCCTGGACAAGCAAGTGTACTTTTTTTAAAAGTCAGCAGCTGCAGTATTTGTAGCTGCTGATTAAAAAAAAAAAAGGCAGACCTCCGCTTTACAATGTTTGACACGTTGGGCATTTACTTGGCGAAACCCGAGTAATATATTGCATTTTTGAGTCCTAACATTAACTGACATGTAATTTTACCGAAATGCTGCACTTGACAAACTGTTGCGCAAATATGGTATGACATGAACGAACTACCACCATTTTAATCTTCAGGGTGTGCTTCCATAAAATATATGTTTGAAGCTTTAACTAACCTCTTTGCCCAAAATTATTTTCTAAATGTGTGCAAAAATGGCTTTGACAGCAAAAGTGTTAATCTCTCCTCTCCTGCGCATTAGAAAAATCACAGTGCAACACAACCAGTTTTTATCACTTTTCCTAGTCAATATCCCCTGATAGATGGAGATTAAATCTGCATAAACTGTCATTAGTAAACAGAGGATTAAAGAAGTTATCCCCCACTTTTCTCTACATAAAAGGTAATACTTTGATCACTGGAGAGCAGACAAAATAGATTACCAAGACCAAGCTGTTACATGGGAAATTTAAACCATTTTAAACATTTCCCACCGGCATGGCGCATATGTGGGCTCTCCGTGGATGGGCTTTAATGACAAGCCCATATATGCGGCCTTAAGTAAACACTATTGTGTGCTGAGAGTGCGCTCCCAGCGGGACTGGAAAACTCTCGATGCATACTTGCGATCGAGAGCTTTCCGGTCATGTAATCGCTATGACCCAAATGCCTGCTTTCCAGCACTAAGATCTTAAAAGGCCAGTAGGCGGCAGTGGGAAGGGGTTAAGAAATTATTATATCCACTTTTGGGTGGAACTTTGCTTTAAGCACTGACATTTGCAAAAAACATGAGAGCAACATCTGTTACTTTACAGCAATATGCAACGTGAGGTTTATTTTTAAAGAGCGACTAATCCCCCCCAAAAGTCTCACCTTGTGGACTGTAACTCTGTGGCCATGTGGGAGGTTGACCCGTCCATCCATTGGCTGTGCTGGGCATGACCCTATTACCCCACTGATTGGATCCTGCAGGTCCAGGAGTTTGGCTTTTACTGTCACGAGGCTCTGCACGTTTCACTTCAACCTAAACAAAGACAGAGAATGGTCAAAAATAGTTCCATAGTCGCCGCCCTCTCCCCCTCCTGCTGTGCCCCATATTTGTACTTACAACTAAACTTATCCATAATACTACTATAATTCTATAAAAGTTCTACATAAGGGTCAGTGAAATACTTGACAGGTACAATATATGGCTTCATAGGAATTATTAATTCTGTGTACTAAGGGTTCTTATCATGACTATAAAAAGCAAGGAAGCAGAACTTGAGTCCAGTTTGAAGAGTCCTGTGGATGCAGGACAATGCCAGGGGCAATAAAAAGGACAGGTGTACTTCACATGAACTGAAGTCTAAACTTCGCTCACAAGCAGGAATCACATAAGACGGGACTGGAATGCTGCTAGGGAGGCTGGTGATTGGCTAGATCAGAAATAGCTAATGGAAGATAAAGACTTACCTTCCCCAGGCTAACGCTTTAAGAACCTCAATTTAATTAACTTGCAAATAAATGTCAGAGGGAATGGATGTGGTAAGAGAATCTTACACTATATCTAACAAAAAAGTAAACAAAACATGCAAGTAATACAAAATGGACAGTTTGGTCAATAAGAAGCATATTCTTCATACTGTGTTGTTAAGTTATCAGACTGTAACTGCTTTTTGCCCTACACCCCAATCTTTTTGACCTCTGAAAAAAAAAAAAAAAGACAGAACAGTTGACAGACAACTGCAACCTGAATGTCAATAGTGTTCTCACCAACAGCCATTTCCTATCACCCTTGAAATTTTGTATTACTATCTTAATGCGTCATTAAACCCAAAAGTAAAAATATACTGCAGCCCAATTATTCTTAGATGTAGTGGCTACATTTGTTTCTTTTTTTGGCTTTATTTTCACCTGATGATATTGCCAATAAGTTTGGTATTTTTCAACTTCTCCTGGAAGACCAAGCTGTCCATCAAAACTAGCAGTTGGAGGGTTAATACAAACCCTTTTAAACACCGACAAGTGTGCTTACAATTGTCAGCTTTTATTTAAAACATTTATCCCAAAAGAGAAAGAAATAAGAACACTGTTGCTGTAAAATGTAAAAAGTGTTTGCAGGTGTTCATCTTTAACTTGGTTAAATCCAGCTAAACCTTCTACTGCACATAACACTACCCTCCCTCCCTCCGGACTGAGCGTGTTACTGACCAGATCATGAGGTGAAAATAAGGCAGAAAAAAAAAAAAACAAATGCAGCTGCCACACTGAAAAATTGCTAAGCTGCAATATATATAAAAAAAAAAATTAAGTGCAACGCTTAAACGTGCCATACAGCAGGTCTATAAACACACATTATATTATACAGTTATGGACAAACTTTTTGGTACCCTTACAGCTCACTGAATCGATGTATTCAGCCAGACTGGAATTTGCTATAATGCATATTGACAGACAACAATGTTTCAGGGAGAAGGTCCTTTGACAGAGAAGACAAAACTGGAGTTTTTTGGCAAGTTGCGTCCGCTGTATGGTCACAGATGAACAAAATACGTTTTCATAGAAAGAACTTCATACCTATTGTTAAACATGAATGTTGCTTGGACAGATATTAGGGCTGCTTTGCTGCGTCTGGCAGGGCTCAGGGCATCTTAAGTCTGTGCAGGGCTTAAATAAATCTCAAGAATCTCAAGGAATTCTGTACAGTCCATTGTTATCCAGTCTCAAATCATGATAATCCAAACAGGATAACGATCCAAAAATGGCACAAAAAAAACAAAACAAAAAAAACACTGAACTATTCTGAAGTAGCCCTGATCTGAACCCTGATAAAATGTATGGAAAGGGCTCAAACATACAGTTTGGAGAAGTTATCTCATAAAGAGTGGCCCAAACTACATGTGGACGTGTGCAGAAGTCTAATTTAGAGCTTCAGAAATAGTCTGTTTGTAGGGTTATAGAGTTAAAGGGCTATAGAATGAAATATCAGGTATTCATTCATTTATCCATGCCATTTTCAATTGTTTTATTATAAATATTCTGTTTAATCAAAAGCAATCTATGATTTTTTTTTCTGTATAAACAATGATGAGTGCCAATTACTTTTGTCAGTTTTAAGTTATTCAGAGAAAACTGTGGGTTCTTTTATCATGGAAGTGCTCCAATACATTTGTCCATAGCTGTATATCAAACATAGATAAATATATTCTCTCCCAAAATTAATCCTAAAGTCACAACAATGATGAGGATGATCGGATGATATTTGAGTTTACTGTGCAAGCATCGAATGCTCACATAAGTCAATGCAAAGACCACCGATTTTTTTTTAACCATTGCAAACCTGTCAATGTTGTGCCAATTTGTGTTCTCAAACCCCAACACTGGCAAGGTACACAAACCATTTTCACCCCTGAGCCTACATTAGTGTTGAAAGGGGGGGGGGGGGGAAGCATACTTTCTTTGAATTTTAGGGTTACACTAAGTAAAGAATCACCCCCAACTTAAAATAATCACAATTAGCTGTAGTCCAGGTAAAAAAAAAAAAAAGGTATAACACCAACATGTCAGAAATGAAAACAATCACCAAGTTGTAAAAAATAAATAAATAAATATTAAGATGTGAAATGTATTTGGCACAACACAGACCCTCTTAAGCAGTTGCAGGAATTTACGACAAAGAGTGGCTATTGTATGCGTGTAACAATAACAAATTCTCCACAAATGTGCCTTGTATGGGAGGGTTGCAAGAAAAAAATCCCACTCCTCAAAAACAGCCACATGCAATCACCTTGAAGATGGTTATGGCCAGATGAGACTAAAATTTAATTATTCAGCCTCAACACCAAAATGATATGTCTGGTGGAAATCCAATACAGCTCACCATCCAAATAACCCCATTCCTACAGTAAAGCATGGAGGTGGCAATATCCTGCCCAAACTTAAACGCCTTGAAAATCTGTGGAATGACCTAAAGACTGTAGTCCACAAATGGTCACCATCAAGTTTAACTGAACTTGAGCAGTTCTGCAAAGAATAGTCTAGATGTGCAAAGCTAGTAGAGACATATCACAACAAACTAAAGGTTGCAATTAAAGCAAAATATTGTTCAACAAAATACTGACACAAGGGGGTGATCCTTTTTCCAACTAAGCGATTCTGTTTTTGATTTTTTTTTGACATGTTGGTGTTATATCTTTTACTTAGATGTGATGAGTAAACATAGCTGGATAAAACAAACTGTGCCCGTCTTAATTTCAGGCTGCAAAGTAACAAAATTATTTTAAAGGGGGCGATTATTTTCTTTACCCACTCTATGTAACCAAACCAAGGGTAGACTACAAATGCCAAAAAGGTATAAATGTGCAGAAGCAAAACATTTGAAAAAACAAAAAAGCTGTGGGATTCAGATTCAGGAAGGACTGGACTTAAAAATCCCAGGATTTTTGTTTAGTCACTGCTCAACCAACTGCAAAGATTTTGAGGATGTCAGAGAGCTTCAATTTGTGTGGCAACACATTGTATAAGGAAGATGCAAGAGCCAAATCCAACACCCAGATCTGAGGCTCGTAAAATTGTTTTTTTACAATAGTGTACTGGTAAAGATCGTTTTACCATTCTCAGGGACCTCTTGTATCGAATTATATTGTAATTGTAACTGTACTGTCTTGCCTGTATTTTATAAAGCACTGTGAAAACTGTTGGCACTATAACTACATAAATCCTGTATATTAATAATAATGTTGGTTTTAGTAAAGGTTATACTGTGCCACTCGAGACACCACTTTTCAGTGTGTTATCTCCAAGCTATTAACCTTTTTTCACAACAGCCAACCCACTGTGCAGGAGGCCACCCTACAGTATTTCATAGACCTGACAACACAGTATGAACAGATCACTTTACTGCAGAATGGTTAAACTACTGAGAACATAGCATCTATACCAAAGATTCACAGTAAGTGACCAAGTAATGAAACAATAACAGCAACCAGTCCTTCGTGATGTCTAACAAAAAAAATAAAAAAATAAAAAAAAAGGTATACATAACGTCAGCTCTTCCCACTCATTAAACCCCCAACCTCATTTAAAATTTCTAATGAAAATGACATCAGAAGGAGTGGCAGTAAACCAAACCTTAAGCAGCAGAGATGTCCTTGGGGGCCAAAAAAAATGTCTAGGACATTGCATTCACAGAATAGCAACATGAAGAAAAAATGGATACCCACTAAACATAAACTATCAAGTTTGTTATTATTCCTTTTCTATCAGAAACATGTATAACCCACCAGCTCTATACCGCACACTACTGGCCATTCACCAAGGACATTGACTGCTACCCAAGGCTTAATTCAGTCTTAAGGTAAAATAAAACTACAACTACACACTTTTTTGCCCATGATGTCGTGAAAATGCATGTTGACAGCCTGGTCCACTGATTGGTCGTCCTCGAAAGTTATAAATCCAAAACCTAGCCAACGACGAAGAGTGAATCAAGGTAGCAGGGTGTTGTGACACAAAACAGGATGATGAACAGTATTAGGAGCAGAACCAAGGCCAAAGCAGCAGGATCACATTAAAGCAACTGCAGCAGTTCCTTACACGCCTAATGTTCAGCATGTAGCAGAAGACAATTGTACTGCATGATTAAAAACAAAGTGCTTGTATTCGATCTACTATTTTTAATACTGATTTGGCAAGGAATACAAGCTGTGAGGTTGCTTTACAGTCCTGATGCTTCCGCCCTGGTGGCATTTTGCTTTGCAGCTAGTGCTGACAGCAGCCATATATTGTTCTAAAGCGTTAAACAGAGATACAATATCTATAACAGCTAAGGACTCTCAAAGCTTTTCCAACAAAGTTGAGAAAGCCCAGAGTATGTATTGGAGAGAAAAAGCTATGTGAATCCACAAAGATACAGGCCAAGCTGAGATGCAGCAGGACAAAACCTGCTGTCAGCAGCAAGAGCAAAAGACAAGAAAATAATTCTCAAAAACAGGAGGATTGCAATTCCCGCACTACTTGATATGAAGTGTAAATGAAATATTCGGCAGTGCTGCACCCTGTCACAAGCCTTACACTGCAAAAACCAAAATGAAATCAATAAGTGCTTCAACCTTTACTGGTATCTTCTTATTTCCAAATGCTCAAACAATGAGAGCTAGCTACATTTAACAATTATGTAAGCAGTGATATTTTTGACCTTTACTAGATGTGAATCTAATAGACTTGATGTAGAGAGAGACAGTATCTTAAAGCCAACTATTTTGGCTATTCTAAGCCTGGAAAGCAAAAAGTATACTATTTTACCCCAAAATGCCCCTCTATTATGTTAAAGGAAAGTCTACTTTAAACCCTTTCCCCAGCAGCATATACTTACCTTTCTTTCGCTACCTCAACATGCCATGTGAAAGTCCATAGGCACTATGTTAGCTACAACTCCTGCAATCTGAATCTTGCACATGACTTTCCTTTCACACCCTGCAGTTCAATAAAGCCTCACGGAAGGACTGCATTAAAAGCAAAACAGTTTGTTTGGGCCAAGATCGCCCAAACGACCTATGTCCCTCACAAACATGTGTGGCCACTGGATGTGCAGTATAAATGGTATGCAACTGAGGCTACATACAACATACCACACTGAGTTCCGGCCGAGACTTCCCATTGCATATCCGGAACACATTAGAGTCTATCTGATCAGCGCTCAGTCAGTCAATCAAAAAGCAATGTATTCTAGCAATGAACACAAAGCTTCCTCTGATTCAGTCAGTGGTTGTGACATCAGCCTACCCCTCTGACCAGAGGAGGGTTTGTATTTATTGCTAGAATGAATGCTGATCAGATAGACTTTAATGTGTTCTAGGTATTAGACAGGAAGTCAGCTCAAACCCTTAACAGTGCAATATGCTGTATATAGCCTCAACTACATACAGTTTAAACCACACACATCCAGTGGCCTCACACGAAGGACATAGTTTAGTTGGCCTGGCCCCAAAAAAATTATGTAAAGTGTAGTCACACCTGCACCCCCAACCCCCCGATCAGAGTCTAGGCTGAGGATGCTTCTACTCTTTACATGAGGGTTGTGTGTGATGTACGGCTTTTCCTTCTTCACCGACTATGAAGTGGAGACAAGCTCTTTCCCTCTCTGTAGAATATAGGGATCTACTAGTCTGAAGCTGCACCCTCAATTTATTTGTTTGGGTTCACCAAGGTTGTAACTGTTTCACACTCTCCCCTAAACAACATTTTGGGTGGAGTTGGGTTTTAAAAAGGTAGCTTCTTTGTCTAATTGAGACTATTCAAATTTCACTTGTTATAATTTACTGTTGAGCGGCAACAACGCAAAGCTGTGCTTAAATGCACATGCCACGGTAAACCTGTAGAGAACTGATATTTTAACAGCCCGTTAAGACATTAATCAGGCTAATAGGACTATTTTTTACTTTGATTTCACTGTCTTGCTTGTGTTGCAGTGTTAATATGTCAAAGTTGGAAAAGACTAAGATTTTAATAGAAACCAAGGAGAAATTGTTGGTAACTGCAAAGTGGGAGAGTATGGAAAGTGCACAGCTGTTACAGGTAAGCCAGAGGAAGCTTCCTCAACAGACCTGAGATACATTTACAAATGATGCTTATGTCACAACTACAACTGGTATGTATGCAAATATTGCAGAATAATTTGCATTCTGAGTGCATCAATTCCTCAGCTTGCAGTTATAATAGCAAGCAAGTATAATAGGCAACAAAACCTGGTGCCCTTTAAGAAAATCTACTCCCTAATAATGAAAGATCTGCAAGAGAGACAAGCCCACTATACACACACACACACACACTTCAAAAATCTTTATAGCAACAAATACAAAACACACAGATAGGAACCATTATGCTGAATTAACTCTTCAAATAATTGTCCTACAATGCCGATAAAAAAAAAAAAAAAAGCCTCTTTCTGAAAAAAAAAAAAAAAGGCTTTGTATTCATGTTACACAAGAGCGTATTAAGCACTAAAGGCGCTAAATATTTCGTTTTCTGACGTATAAACTAATCATATTGCAGTGAATCTACAATATTCAAGATTTGCTGCAAAACAGACAGTTTAGCGCACCGAAAAAATGGTCGCTTTGCACCGTTAAGATTTGCAATGACAAGATCTGAACACTGCCATGGATTTTAACAGATTTTCATACTAGTGTAAATGTACCACAGAGGTGTGACTAACCCTCTACGTAGGCACACTTCATTTACACCCCAAAGTTAAAGCACCCATCCCTTAACTAAATTGGCCTGTACCTGAGTGATAGAGCTTAACACCTAGAGAAAAAAAGAGCTAGAGAGATAACATTAATCACAGTCAAAACAAACAAAACAGACAACTTAACAATACTTTACTGTAACTTAAGTGAGAATGTAAAATGAGAAACACTATAAAAACTTAGCTTAAAATGCAAAGGAGCATTCTACTATATCCATAACTTGACAATGAAATGGACAGGAGGACATTCAGATGGCAAACTATTTTGACACTATGTATGGAACAGGCAATGAATGTTCTGAAGCCAGAACCAGCATGTGACCTGGGCTCAGGAGAGGAACACTGAGTAGTATAACAAAGAGCAGACAACAGGACAGAAATTATGCTTCCTGCACACAATGCAGAACTCCTGGGATTCTGATTGGTGCACTGGCACGATTTCAGAAGTGCCATTCATATGTAACAAAGGAAAAGCAAATATGGCAGTTTAAAAAGAAATACAAGTGGAAATGTCAAGATGTCTAAGACAAACGTCACAGCTTGCAAATGACCCAAACTGCTTCCTGCAGCAAGAGAGGGGCTGCTGCTCAGTTTTGGATTTCAGGATTTTCTTATTTTTAGCTCAATTTACAAATGCTGTCAGTTTGTACACTATAGTAACACATCTCCAGTGTAAAATGGAGCATGGATTAAACCCCAGGAAGGTGAAGACAGGAATGTGTGAAGTTCTGTTACTTGTAAAATTGTTTGCCATCTAAATGAAAAGAATGATAATAAAAAAAGGACTGCAGAATAGGATGGATCAGCCTTTATTTACCTCTGGGCCTCTGTTTTTCAGCATCATAAATCATCACAACCTCAGTTACCTATGAAGAGAAGAAAGAAAATGATATTGCTTTTTGAAACACTACTACAGAAAAAAAAAAATTGCCCAAGCAAGGGCATAGAAAGACCAACTAAACTGACTAACTTTTGTCCGGATTAAATATTTTATAACTGCAGCTTTAACCTCCCTGGCGGTACGATTCTGTCTGGAATTACGTACCAAAAGCGGTACAATTATTTTGCATGGAAATTCTGCGTTTTATACTGTAGGCCTAAAATTTTTAGGAATAACTCACTTAAATTTGTCCAAACCAGAGTCTAGTAGACATCCCGGGTATGATAAAGTTTGAAACACAAAATCATAAAATTATAATATAATAAATAACTATAAATAATTATAACAAATAATAATGTAATTATAATAAAAATTATTCACTAATGTAATCAATCAAAATCACTGAAATTTGCTCAGTTGCAGAATTGTCGCTGTCATTACTTTTATTTTTTTATGACGAATTTCCCCACAAATCGCTATCGCTCAATTCTGCAAGCGATTATAATTTATTATCGCTGTTTTCTAGCTGCTCTAAAATCACTTGACATAAAGGGACACTTTTAGTTGCTATGGACAATCTACAGTTTGCAGGCACAAAAAAAAATGTTTTTATTATATAAAAGAACATGCAGGACACTGGGCAGACCACTAGGGACAGGGGGGGTGTGTACTTTTTACATACAGTACTGTAATCTATAAGGTTACAGTATTCTGTATGTAATGTGTTTGTTTACTTTTTTGAATTTGCCGCCGGTCTCCGCCCCCGTGCACCGTTACGTCGCAGGGAACGGAGATCGGCGGCGTGCGGGCACTGTGTGAGTCGAATGGAGGGCGCCACTCACTCACACAGCGGGGATGCATCGCTGGATCCAGGGACAAGGTAAGTACAGTACCCCGCCTGGATCCAAGGTAAGCCAGCGCGCGCTGCAGGCTCTGCATATTGACCCCGAGCGCGACTCGGGGATATCGATATTTACATGAGAAATCCAACCCGAGTCGCACTCGGGGATACCGGCAGGGGGGTTAATATTAAAAGCACGGAGATATTAAGATCTTCTACTAAAATCAGATTTAACATAGGAATACAATCAAACTGCAAAAACCAAAGCATTGTATTGTTCCAATATAGTCTGTACACCATGTGAGCCAAGGTTCAAAATAACAAAAATTAGCGGCAAACTTACATTTTTTCCAATCTAGTGGCATGTAACTAATGTTGGAAATTCGGTGCATGGCCAGGGCTACAGGTGAGTTGGAAGCACATCGGTATGACCGATGTCATTGCTATGCACTTTCCATTGATATAGAAACAACAGGAGAGGCTACAGGCCTACAGCAGAAGCACACACATATGGGCGACAATGGCGTGGTCCTATTTAAATGGTAGTATGTGGGCGTTTACCTGCGCTAAAGGGAACAGTAAGATTAAACAGATTACTATTGCTAAATTAGAAGAGACATGCAAAACAAACTTTAAAGGAATGTGAGGGTCTATAACCACATCCGAACTGAATCTGCCTTTCTTATTTACACTCAACAAAATTATTTTCTTGAAGTACATTACAAAGCTCTTTACGTTTTAGAACATTGGGTTATGAGAGTGGGCCTGTGGCCTGTTAATGTACTCTAAGAAAATCATTTTACAGGCAAGATTAAAATCCTATTTCCCTAATTGTACTTTACAGGACAAAGGCTCTTTAGAGTAGTTGTGAAAATGTTAAGACACTTTCTAACATAGTTATAACTATTCAAGAACCTTAAAGCATGCGCACGGGAGTTTTCAATACTGCACGGTCCGGCGGTTGCCGGTCCTTTAGCCGAGAATCCGCCCTGCGCATGCGCCGCTGCAATCAGCGGCGCATTGCGAGGGGAATATCTCCCAAACCATACAGGTTTAGGAGATATTCTCCTTACTTACAGGTAAGCCTTATTTATAGGCTTACATGTAGGTAAAAAAAAAAAAAAAAGGGGTTTACAACCACTTTAACATTATTTGACACTAAGCAAATGGCTAGCCAAAGTGATAAAACCTTACCATGATAACACAGATCAGCCTCTGTGCTTTGTGTGGTCAGTTTAAAACCAGGAATAAAAGGTAACTGGCAGGATCAGCCAGGTACCGCAGATAGAAGTACATAAAAAGGATAAGAAGTATTATTTAGAAATGTACACAAAAATGATTTAGAAAAGTACTGTGCAAAAGTGTGAAAAAATGAAGTTAAATAAGGAACGCTTTCAGAAATAGAGGTGTTAATTTATTTTCCATTTTGTTATTTGATAACAGAAGAGAAATCCAAATCAATATTTGGCGTGATCACCCATTGTCATCAAAACGGCATCAATTCTAGGTACACTTGCAGTTTTTGAAGGAACTCAGCAGGTAGGTCGTTCCAAACACCTTGGAGAACTAACCCCAGATCTTCTGTGGATGTAGGCTGCCTCAAATACATCGGTCTCTTCATATAACCCCAGACAGGCTTGATGTTGAGATCAAGGCTCTGTGGGGTGCAGCAAACCATCACTTATTGGTTGAACTGAATGGGCTTTTCCTTTACACTGAAGCTAGTTCCTTATGACATTGGCTGTATGTTTAGAGTCGTACCACTGCCGAATAAATTGTGCGTCGATCACACACCTCCCTGATGGTATGGCATGATAAGTATCTGCTTGTATTTCTCAGCATTGAGGACACCATTTATTCTTTTTACAAATCTCTTTATTAAACATTTTTTCATTTCCATACAAAAAAAAGGAAAAACAGTAAACACATATATACATCATATTCCTACCATTCTACCATTCCTTCCATATCTTCATCCATCTAACACATTCCTCTTACATTGCTTCCCTTCCTTTCTTGGTGCATTTACCCTTTCCATATTTTAACTGTTTTCATTAGAGGAGTCAACTCTCGCCTAGATTTTAGCCCTCTATACAATAGACCCTGCAGTGCCTCTGATTGAACCACTGCTGCGTCTAACATAGTTGCGGAATCGAAACCCATCCAGGTTCAACCATCTCGCTACCGTCACCAACTGCGTAGCTATATAATATTTGTGAAAATCTGGGAAGTCCAACACCCCCTGTTCTGCCGGTCTCATAAGTGTACTTAGTTTAATTCTTACTGTTTTATTTGCCCATATAAATGATGAGAGCATTCCATGCAGCTGCACAAAGAATCTCTTGGGTAACCACTGTGGAGAGTTCCTGAATAGATACAGGAACCTGGGAAGAACCTTCATCTTTATACGTCCTAATAGGGACAGTGGTAACGATACCCATATCTTCAGCTTCCTCCCAAGTTCCTGCATCACAGGATCCAAATTTAGTGTCCAAAAATCTTCAACTTGCCTAGATATTACTATTCCGAGATATTTAAATTGGCTCACCCATTTCAATGGCATTGTTGGGGCTGCGGTATCCTGCGCTCCCTGATCAATAGGAAATAGCATAGACTTTCCCAATTCACTTTAAGCCCAGTAAAGGACAAAAAAGTATTTAGTAGTTCTAATGCTCCCTCCAGAGATGGACCCGCATCTCTCAAAAATAGTAGCATATCGTCTGCATACAGGGCTACTCTCTCATCCAGCCCCCCTACTCGAAGTCCTTGGATATTTGGAGAGGTCCTGAGGGCTTCTGCTACCGGTTCTATTGCAAAGAGTGTCAGAGAGAGGGGGCAGCCCTGCCTCGTACCTCTATACAACTTAAAAAATTATGACAGTTTTCCTCCCCATTTTACAGCCGACATAGGTCTCTCATATATTGTTTGTATCCACTTAATGAACACCAATGGAATATCTAGAGAGGCCACTGTCCTGGATCCTTCCTGTAGATGGGGAGTGTGTATATTAGTATATAGCCTACGTAGGTTAACATCTGTTGTTCTCTGAGGCATAAATCCTGTCTGATCTGAGTCTATGATGTTTTTGAGCAGGGGTTGTATTCTTAGGGTTAATATCTTTGTTAATATTTTCAGATCTATGTTTAATAGCGCAATTGGTCTATATGAAGAACATAATTTTGGATCTTTCATTTCTTTATGAATTAATATTATATGTGGTTTTCTCATGGAATCTGTAAGTGTCCCTTTCGCTAATCCATTTGTATATACTTCTGCCAATTTAGGGGCTATTATGGCTCCATATTTTTTGTACACTTCCCCCGGAATTCCGTCAGGGCCTGGTGCCTTTTCTCCCGGAAGTGTACGTATAACCTCCTCGCTGGTAATGGGGCATACCAATGTCCTCCTCTCCTCATCCGACAACCACCCAAGAGCTATCCGATCTAAAAGACCCGTCATGGCTTCTGGGCAGAAGTCGGAGGGGAGAGAGGAGGTGTACAATAAACTGTAATATTCTCTAAAGGCCTCTAATATCTCCTCCGGTTCTTTTACTTTTGCTCCATTTGCTGTCTGAATTTCGGATATGTTTGTGGTTTGATATTCCTGTTGTGCTAACCTCGCCAGAAATCTGCCACTTTTATCTCCTTGCTCAAAAATATTCTGTCTATTTTTGTATAGTTCCAGCCTTACGATTTCCTCCATATGGAGATGCAGATCCCTTTGTGCGGCCATCACCAAGTCAAAATTTCTATCACTAGAGTCCTGACCATATTCTTGCTTCTGAAATTCTATCTGACTTTGGAACTCCTGCATTTTGGACTTGTATTTCCTTTTAAACCGCTGAAATACTTGAAATATACTGTCCCCGCAGATACGCTTTAAAAGCATCCCACACAATATCCACCGACGTTGATCCTACGTTATTCTCCCAATATTCCATTATTATAGCTGTCATTTTTTCCTCCATTTCTGGGCATACAACCCATTGTGGAGTCAGTCTCCATATGGATGCATTTCTCGGAGTAGGTATACGTATTGTCAGACATAGAGGAGAGTGGTCTGAAAGGCCGCTTGGTAGATATGTTGCATCCTCAATGTCTGACAACATCGTAGGGACACCATTTATTCTGATCAAATCTTCAACCCCATTTGCATAAATACAGCCTCAAACTTGCAAGGCTGTAGATACTCATTATTGTACCGTTCTCCAGCCCATCAGCGAACAAGCTGCTTTTTGCTATAGCCAAATCATTAAAATTTGGGCTCATCAGTCAAAAGCACCTGTTGCCATTTTTCTGCACCCCAGTTTCCATGTTTTCGTTCATAGGCAAGTCCCTTATACTTGTTTCCTTGTCCTAGTAAGAAAGATCCTTTGATTCCAAAACACGTCTCATAATGGTGAGAGCAACAAGGAAGGGAATCGTATGCGAGGAAGACAGGGAATCTCTCCAATAAACCATAAAAAAAAAAAAAACTGTCACTGGAGACTGTAATGGGGAACAAGGTGAGCAAACCCCTCTACAGAGGCTTTCGCCAATTAAAGAGAGGAGATCTGGGTGAGCCTACGGAGAGTGTTGTCCAATGCTGTCAGAATAAATGATCTAGAGTGAATCAGGCTGAAAAATCTCATGAAAAGGCACATTTTTGGGTGGCTCATGGGTCGAAGCATAGAAACAGTTATATAAGCTTGTACAGTGAGCTTGTACTGTGAACAATGCTGTACACGACTGTGTATTCAGCAGGCAATGCATCAGATCCAGAAGCGATTTCTGAAGATTTAGGATCAATGCTATTCTCCATGCAGTCTGCACTGCCGAGCCAACTGCTCCCTCATCAGAAGATTATCCACAGCAGCAAGAGAACAGGGCTAACCGAAATGCAGACAGGCCAAAGGAAAAAGGCAACATAGTGGTAAAATGCTGTGAAACCAGACAATAAAAACGTAAGTATAGTTTGATGTCCAGATAAGCATCCTTTATGTTGACATAGGCCAGAAAAGTGATTCAATACTGAATGTTTTAATGCACAGCAATTGGTCTAGCATGTGTGGTTCCAGTACAGGATGAATGTTTCCTTTCACCTTGGCAAACCTGAATAGGTTTGAGTAGAAACCCTGGAACGTTTCTTGCTCCAAGGCAAAATACACTCTTTCAAAAAGAAGCTGCTTGAGAGTAGTGTGAAAATCTGGCAAGTCCAACAGCATAATTCAGGGTGGAGAGTGGACAAACTCTAGTTTGTAGCCCCCTGGGCATGATGTTCTGTACACAAATGCCACATTAAATTAATGAATGCTTACAATAATTACCCTTAAAGCATGCGAGTCTCTCAGAATCCTAAATTCTGAGTCTACTTTCTTAACAAAGAGTTGGGAGAACGAAATTAAAAGTGTAAGTTCACCCATGCAGCCAGTGTAGGGGGGGTCTGGGGATTTGAAAACCATTCTTCCCTTAGGGACATCTGGACAGATCAAGGTGATTCTGATGGGTCAAAGTGGTCATGTGCCAGCACGTGACCAGTCAGAATTGCTCTGATCCATCCCAGAAGACGACGGCTTTTAAATCCCAGCTTCAGCTTTGCATTTTTGGTGTAAATGTGAACTTTAAAAAAGGGGTTGTAAAGGTTTGTGTTTTCACCTTAATGTGAAAAAACACCTGGCAGTCACAGGTCCCCCAGTTTTACTAACCTGAGCCAGTTCACCTGCTCGGCTCGTCCCCAGCGTCCTCTTCTCCATGGAGTCTCTGCATTAATTGGATAGATCGATGGCAGCGCAGCTATTGGCTCCCGCTGCTGTCAATCAAATCCAATGACTCAGCCGTCGGGGGGCGGGAACGAGTCATACACTCTGTCTATGGACGCAGAGTGTACGACACGGGAGCATGCCTGCAAGGTAACCCCCCTAGGGGGGAGAGCTCCCCAGAGGGTGTTAGCTATTGCAGCAAGGAGCCGAGAGAGCCGCGGTTGGACCCCAAAAGAGGACGATCGGGGCCACTCTGTGCAAAACAAGCTGCACAGCGGAGGCAAGTATGACATGTTAGAAAAAAAATAAATGTAACCTTTAGTACCACTTGTATAAACAAACACTTACCACGCCAAATCTCTTGAAGTAGTCCCTCAGCTCAGCTTCACCACAATTGTGAGGGATTCCACCAACAAAAACCTTGGTAGACTTATTGCTTTCAGTTCTTGGGCTCTTTGGTTGCTGTAGAAATAAAACACAATCTGCATTCACAAACTGGCCACTTGTGTTTAACGGTTCTCTTTTATTACAAGAAATTTAGAAAATTGCACTACTCTTTATAGATTCGGTCCTTACCCATCCTTCCCGTGATCTTGATCTTTCGGGCTGCATTCCACGAGGAGTGCATGGCTTTGGGTCAATCTGGAAAACAATACTGTTCTATGAATACACAATCTAAAGAAAAGAGAGTGTGTGTACTTTTTTTTTTTTCCATTACACACACACTTTTTTCTATCATTTTTATTTTTTTGGCAGTCACAAAAATATGGGGTCCTACAGTTCACACAACTGACATGAACAGTAGATCTCTGCTCCCTTTACTTCACTCATGACAGAATAATCCCATTCCAGTGCTCCAGAGTTTAAAGTGCACCTGCCATGGTATGGGTGCTACAACTCCAGAAATCAGCAGCTTAGCCGTTTCTGGTTTCAATTCTTCTGGGTCACTGACCTAGAACAAGAATTCAGCACATGAAAGTCTCTGAAAGGCACAATTCTTTGTGCACTGAAACAAGTGTTTGAATATATTTAAATTATTGACACCAAAGCATCACAACATTTAGGCAGCCAGCCTTGTCAATGCTGCTTGAATTAGCAAGAAAAGATTTAACGTATAAAAGGTAACCCTGGTTATGCATTACATCTCTCTCCCATTACTAGAATGTAACTTCTCCATGGCAATAACAATAACAGAATAAAAAATAAATAAAAAAAACTTACATTTCTGCCATCCAATGTGTGAGGTCTGCTGGCTAAAACTGTTCCAACACAGTTGGGATCTTTAAATTTGACAAATCCAAAACCTCTTGACTGATTAGTTGTTTTGTCTTTCATTATCACACAGTCAACGACTTCTCCATATTGGGAGAAATATGTGCGCAGGGTTTCTGTTTAAGGGATATACATACAGAAAGCAAAAAGTTATTTCAGTTTCTAAGTATGCAACATTGCAAGAGTTTAAATATTTATTGGCATGAGGTACATAATATTCCTACTGAGGTAAATCCTAACTACTTGCCGACCGCCCACCGCAGTTATACGGCGGGACGGTGGCACTGCTGGGCGAGAGCACGTAGCTCTACGTCCAACCTTTAGCGGCCGCTAGGGGGCGCGCGTGTGCCCCCGCTCGTCCCCCGAGTCCCGCGCCCGGCGGGCGCGATAGCCGTCGGGCACGCGCGCTCGTTCGTTCGTTACAGAGCGGGGGACGGGAGCCATGTGTGTAAACACAGCTCTCGTTCCTGTCAGCGGGGGAAAACGCTGATCTTCTGTTCATACAATGTATGAACAGAAGATCAGTGATTTCCCCTAGTGAGGTCACCCCCCCCCCCCCAATACAGTTAGAACACACCCAGGAACACACTTAATCCCTTCCTTGCCCCCTAGTGTTAACCCCTTCACTGCCAATGGCATTTTAATAGTAATACAATGCATTTTTATAGCACTGATCGCTATAAAAATGCCAATGGTCCCAAAAATGTGTCAAAAGTGTCCGATGTGTCCGCCATAATATCGCAGTACCGAAAAAAAAAACGTTGATCGCCGCCATTACTAGTAAAAAAATAAAAAAATATTAATAAAAATGCCATAAAACTACCCCCTTTTTTGTAAATGCTATAAATTTTGCGCAAACCAATCAATAAACGCTAATTGCGTTTTTTTTTTACGAAAAATATGTAGAAGAATACGTATCGGCCTAAACTGAGGAAAAAATTTTTTTTTTTATATATTTTTGGGGGATATTATAGCAAAATGTAAAAAATATTGCAATTTTTTCTAATTAGTCGCTCTATTTTTGTTTATAGCGCAAAAAATAAAAACCGCAGAGATGAGCAAATACCACCAAAAGAAAGCTCTATTTGTGGGAAAAAAGGACGCCAATTTTGTTGGGAGCCACGTCGTACGACCTCGCAATTGTCAGTTAAAGCAACGCAGTGCCGAATCACAAAAAGTGCTCTGGTCTTTGACCAGCAATATGGTCCGGGGGTTAAGTGGCTAACATAGCTGACAAATAAAATGTTTAGCTCCCCTTTACTTCAGTAGCACATTTCAAAAAGCAACTTCTAAATCGAAGAGTGAAACAGGAGTCTGTTAGGCGAAGTACAATACGTCGTAAATTAGTAATTTATCATAAAGCCCAAAAAACGAAATAAAAAATATCGAAGAAAATGTGAAAATGCACACAAAGGGGATCATTTACGAAAGTGCACATGAAATTGTACTCGGAAGTGAGGGTCGCTGTAAATCTGAGGGGTAGATCTGAAATGAGGGGAAGCTCTGATGATTTTATCATCCAATTATGTGCAAGCTAAAATGATGATTTTTATTTTCCTTGCATGTCCTCCTCGGATCTACAGTGACTGCACTTCCAAGTGCACTTATAGTGCAAAGTGGATTTGCCTTTAGTAAATAACCCCCCAAAGTCCCTATAAAAGTATATAGGATTCTACTGTTCATAAGGGATGAAGAAGCAGGTTTACAGGATGCAACTATTGTGGCAAGTTCCATTGGCGATAAATCAGTTACTTTCCCTAAAAACATATGTAAAAGCGGATGGGCCTATGGCGAGTATCAAATTCACTGCTTTATAAAACATGTTCTTTGGTGTATATACAGTACATTAAGGCAAATATATTATTGAATATCAACAAGTCTATGTAGGGGATAATGTAGGCTTCATAATGAAGTGAAAACATTTTTATGAAAAGAGTTCTTGTAAAGGAAGTGTCTGTACTGCTCACCACAGAGATACAAGTTTATATCTGCCTAGCCAGGCTATAAATTCAAAAGGATTTGTATTACATCTACATTCAACACAGATTATGCAGTCAGAAAAAGATAGACACCCCAGTTTTAGTCCAGCAATGACAGACCAAAGGAGCAGCAAGCAGAATCTGATAGTAGACTAAAAAAATATAAAATAAAAATCATTTAAAACTGCAAACATCTTCTAATATGACAAGCAACAGTGCCTTACCCTGCGTTGTACTCCAATCAAGGCCACCAACAAAAAGTTTTCTGAGAGGAAAAAAAAATGGATTAAAAACACAGAAAAGACCATAGTTCAAAGTTCAAATATAGTCAAACAAAAGTATGTCAGGGATGTTGAACCTTTCAACTCCTGGGGCACATTGAAAGAAGAGAAATGGTCTTGGACCACACACTATTTCGATTTTAAATAGCATGCAGAATTGCTGCGATTCTGCCACCCACAATTCCAAATCGCACTGCAATTGTGGCAAAGCGCATCACGCATTTTTGTATGCAATTTATTCCTAATAAAAGGCTCCTGCTCCTTTTTGGGCAACAAGCCTTGCGCAATGAGCTTTGAAGCAACTGCCTCGTAGTTCTGTCACAACATCAATGGCAAAATTGTACCACGTTTAGGCCGGGTTCACACCTATACGAATTGAGTGCAGAACATTTCTAAATGCATTGTTTTCAATGAGGCTGGTTCACATATGTGCGATGCATTCGCACTGCGCATTGCAGAAAAATTGTGTGCGTATTTTATGACTTGCGGTGCGACTCAGGTGCGAATTCAGACCCATTATCTTCTATGGGTACGCAGCTGATTCGCAGATGTGTTTATTTCTCTTCAGGATTTCTTCTCATTCAGCTCAATACACTTCCCCCCTCCCAGGTCTCCAAATTCGCAGATAATCTGCAGTTTAACCACTTGCTGACCAGCCGCCGTCATTCTATGGCGGCAGGTCGGCTCTCCTGGGCGAGAGCCCGTAGCTCTACGTCAGCTACATTTTTGGCAACTAGGGGGCGCACGCCGCCGGCGGCGGCAGCGCGCGCGTCCCCACTCGCCCCCGAGCGTGCCCGGCGGGTACGATTGCCGCCGGGCACACGCGATCGCTCGTTACAGAGCGGGGACCGGGAGCTATGTGTGTAAACACATAGCTCCCGGTCCTGTCAGCGGGGAAAACGCTGACCTTCTGTTCATACAATGTATGAACGGAAGATCAGTGATTTCCCCCCCATACAGTTAGAACACACCCAGGAACACACTTAACCCCTTCCCTGCCCCCTAGTGTTAACCCCTTCACTGCCAATGGCATTTTTATAGTAATACAATGCATTTTTATAGCATTGATCGCTAAAAAAATGCCAATGGTCCCAAAAATGTGTCAAAAGTGTCCGCCATAAGGTCGCAGTACTGAAAAAAAAAAAAAAAAAACGCTGATCGCCGCCATTACTAGTAAAAAAAAATAATAAAAATGCCATAAAACTAACCCTTATTTTGTAAACGCTATAACTTTTACGCAAACCAATCAATAAACGCTTATTGCGATTTTTTTTTACGAAAAATATGTAGAATACATATCGCCCTAAACTGAGGGAAAAAAATTTTTTTATGTATTTTTGGGGCATATTTATTATAGCAAAAAGTAAAAAATATTGAATTTTTTTCAGAATTGTCACTCCATTTTTGTTTATAGAGCAAAAAATAAAAACCGCAGAGGTGATCAAATACCACCAAAAGAAAGCTCTATTTGTGGGGTAAAAAGGACGCCAATTTTGTTTGGGAGCCACGTCGCATGACTGCACAATTGTCAGTTAAAGCGACGCACTGCCGAATCACAAAAAGTGCTCTGGTCATTGGGCAGCAATATGGTCCGGGGGTTAAGTGGTTAAAGGCAATGGATCTGCTGAACACTTCTCTTATCTCTCTGCAAAGATAACAGAGCTGAAATTCATAGTGTATCAGGCCTTAAGGTTCCATTTACCACTTTCTGCCTGGCCTATAGCAAAATGATGGCTGGACGGGACTTTCGTTAATGTCTTACCAGGCCGTGCTGTGTGGTAGCAATCCGTCACCCACTGTGTCCACCAGGCACAGCTGATGACATCACTTTACCAGATAGCTGCCCATACCATGCAATAGCCGTGAACAATGACAACAGATCGCTTGACAATTGTAAACAATGAATGGCTTCATTTCATGCATCCATTGTGCATTGCATCCATTGTGTGGCTAGCTCTAATTGGTCACAGTAATCACATGGTACAGACAGGGCCAATCACGGCCCATCTGTACCTCATGCCAATCATAGCCAAAAATAGTCACTGAATGTATCGGTTTCATTCAGTAAAAAAAATAGTTGCTTATACCAGTGAAATTCATTGGTATAAGCCATAATTGGTATAATGTGTAAAAAAAAAAAAAAAATCATGATCACTTTCCCAGAGTAGTACAGTGTTACTTTGGTAACACTGTTATTGCTCTTGTCAAAAAAAATAAAAAATCTAAGAAAGAAAAAAAAATGAATAAAATTTCTCCAAATTTTTTTTTTAAATGTCTTAATTTTACAAAAAGTGTGACAAAAAAAAAAAATGACAACTGCAAAAACTCACCATGCCTCTTACTAAATACAGTGGACTGTCTAGTTTCCAAAAATTAGTCATTTGGGGGTATTTGTACAGTCCTGGGGCCAGATTCAGAGAGCCATTACGCCTGTCTAACTGGTGTTAGGAGTAATTTCAAATTTTGCGCGCCGTATCACTAGTTTGAATCCTCAAACCATGATACGGCGGCGTTGGGCTTCGATCTGACAGGCTTACGTCTTCGTACGCCTTCGGATCTACGCTGCAATCTTTTTGCGGCCGCTGGGTGGAGTTTGCGTCGTTTTCAGCGTCGGGGTATGCAAATGAGCTTTTTCCGGCGATCCACGAAGTTACGAGCGTCGTTCGCAATCGCGTACGTCATTTTTTCGCTACGTAAAGTTAAACCAGCTATTAGCTGGTCTAACGTTACGCGGCCCATGTTAAGTATGGCCGTCATTCCCGCGTCAACTTTCAATTTTTTTTTTTTTTTGCGCAAGTCGTTTGGGAATAGGAATGTCCGTAAACGACGCTACTCAAAAAAAAAATGACGTAACGACGTGATTTCGCGCAATGTACGGTGGGAAATTTCTGAACGGAGCATGCGCAGTTTGATCGCCACGGGGACGGGCTTAATTTAAATGCCTCACGCCCCCTAATCGCGTAGTTTGATTCCGCCGGGAGAAATACACTACGCCGCCGTACCTTACGGGCCAAAATCTCTCTGAATTCCTCCTAGAGCCAGGTAAAGTACGGCGGCATAAAGTATCTCTGATACTCTGCGGGAATCTAATTCTTTCTGAATCTGGCCCCTGGTGTTTTTGGCCCTCAAGAAATCAATTTTCAGAAATATAATATACACACATATTTTTGTGGACTTCCGACAGACCAAATAAACACGGATTAGGGTTATTTTTGCAAAAGAAATTTAGCAGAATACATTTTGGACAAAAATTTAAAAGAAAGATTATTTATTTGCAAAATTGTATTAACACAAATGAAGACAAATATACCTTTATTCAAAATGTTGTGTCTTATTTTCCGTTTATTTTGCAAAAATTTAGAACACAGCGGGTGACTAATACCACCAAAATAAATCTGTGTGAAAAGGAAGGGGGTGAAAGTGCCCTGTCTTGAAGTGGTTACCTCGGTGGATGCAGCATTGGTCCGATGCATCGTCACTTTGGCGCCTCTACACTAACAACTGAGCGATCGAACACCGCCGATCACTCGGTTTTTCAGAGAGCTGCAGACTGTCAGTCACAGCTCTCTGCTCTGCCCCATCCACGCTGATTGGAGCGCTGGGCTGTGGAGGTGTCGGGGACGGCTGGCTCAGGCTCTTAGCGGCTCACTGACCAGGCAGCTGGTGGATCCAGACTTTGTAGTCGTAATGACGCGGTGCCTAGACTGACATCAGAAAGTGGACTTCAACCTGCTCTCTGTGGAAAACAGGTCACAGCACTGCAAAACAAATTGCACTCCTGTGATCCAAAGAAGTACAGCCAAACAAGCTATGGCTATACTTCTCCTTTAAGGATGAATGGCACCAAAATACGTGTGGTGCAGTTTGCCTTGATTGCAGTGGGATTTGGAATTACAGGCAGAATTACAGCAATTCAAAATGTGAATGGGGCCTGCTGATGAGCAGAAAATGTCTAGCATATAGTCAGATTTCAACTATTCAGCGTGTGTGTGTGTGTGTAGAGACAAAAGGCACCGTGTCACGGAAAGGGGGGTGGGAGCATAGCACTCCCCCTAGATCCAGTCATGCAGCATTTAGGTGGCTGGCTAGGGGGAGTACCTGCATGTGCAGCCAGTGCTACTGGAACAATAAACTTTTTTAATATTTTTAGCTTTACAAGCCAACCGAGACCTCTCTAGCTGCTTTTATTGGAAAATTATTGTTTCTTAAAAGATCACAACAAAGACTGGATTTAGGTTTTAGGCCTGGTTCACACCCTTTCGTTTTTATGTGGATTATGGAACACACAAAAATACATGTCATAAAAATACACTAAATCCCAAGAGGCTGTTTCCATCTGGCTACTGCGTTAATAAAATAAGGTATACCCGATTTCTTTGTACATTTTTATGCTCTGCAACCCTCAATATCCAAAACATGCTATGATGCTAAAAACGGAGAGAAGCATCCCAGTTGTCGCCCCCTGTCGTTTGTAATGACTTTACAGTGAATAACCTTTCACCAAGTTCACTACATGGTAATCACCTCTTCACAAGAGAGAATTGACTTATCAACTTGGTTGCCCTTGTTTGCACTTTACCCAGTATCACAATATTCTTCAACATAAATCAGAAAAAAATTATCAATGTATGCAATGGTTGCCAGGACCTTATGGAGCCACCTAAAGAGAGGAAACCTGAAGCAGCAATCTTTGGAATGACCAATTCAAGCAAAAAATAAAAAAATCTTAAAAGCAGATGTAACCTCAATCACTACCAAGTTAATTTTCAAAGTTAAAGCAGAGTTCTACCCAAAAGTCGAACTTCTGCTTATTGTACGCCTCCAGTCCCCACCATCTGGTGCCACATTTGGTCTTTCACAGGAAGACCGAGTAAGGTCTTGACATCACGGCTGGGCTCCCTCCTCCTCCCCGGGCCAGTAGGAGAGGAGCCTCGCGAACGCGCAGTAGGGTGCCCGGCGTGAGGCTGAAAGGTTACACTGCCAGGTTCCCTTACTCGCAATGGAGACGGCAGCACCCGACAGCTGATAGAAACATTAACTGCGGTGGCGACATCACTGGCTCCAGGACAGGCAAGTGTCTGATTATTAAAAGTACCCAGCTGCAGTATGTGCAGCTGCTGGCTTTTAATTTTTGCAATGGTGGGCGGCCCTGTTTTAATCAGTCAGTAGCTTTCAATAAAATACTTGATGAGCCGTCCATGTTTAAGTCCACCTCCTGCCTTTAATCTTCCTAGGTCAGAAAGATCTCCCCTTCGCTCCTAAAGCCTTTCAGGATATGCATGTCGTATATCCCAGGAGGCATTAGCAATACAACACAGCAAGAGGAAGGCGATAGACCCCAGTGTATCATGAAGGAGGCCAGCTGCCTTAACCAGGAAGAGACAGCTAACTCCCAACTGGACCATGTACACAACAAAGTGCAGAGGATCCCAGCAGATCAATGATGGATTTGCTTATAAAACAAATAGGAGATTAAGGCGGGCCGCTGCCGCTAAATGCGGCATTTAAACGCGGCAAAACGGAAGTTTTAAACATGGGTTACTATTTATCAAGTTAAATCGTACAGGAGCAGTTTTAAAAACGTCCCATGTACATGAAGCCTAAAGGCCAAGTTCATCTTCTGAACATGTTAAATCTATATTTAGGGTGTAACGGTCAGCATCCCCTACTTCAGGCCTAATGCCCCTTCTCTGTGACAGCAGGTAGGGGTTCTTCACCCTGCCGCCATTGTCACTAGGGTTGTCCCGATGCCTCTTTTTTATTTACCGACCCGAGTAAGTACAAGTACCGAACTACTTTTTTTTTATGTACTACGCCGATTCCGAATACCGATACTTTTTTTTAAATGCAGCAATGCGCCCCCAAATGCAGCCTTGTGTCCCCCCCATATGCAGCCATGTCTCCCCCCAAAAGCAGCCATAACTCCCCCTCATATGCATCATGCTCTCCCCCCCCAAATATGAAGCCATGTCTCCCCCTCATATGCATCATGTCTCCCCCCCATATGCAGTCCCCCCATATGAGTCCCCCCCATATCCCCCCCATATGTCTCCCCCCCAAATGCAGCCATAACCCCCCCACATCTCCCCCCCAAATCAGCCATAACTCCCCCCTCATATGCCCCCCATATGAAGCCATGCCCCCCTCATATGAAGCCATGTCTCCCCCTCATATGCAGCCATCCCCCCCCATATGCAGCCATGTCTCCCAAATGCAGCCATAATTCCCCCTCATATGCAGTCATGTCTGCCCCCCATATGAAGCCATGTCTCCCCCAACATCATATGCAGTTATATGTCTCCCCCGCCGTCTAGTTGTTCGGCGCGCTCAGCAGAACATAACAGCTTTCATTTGAAAAGCTGCTGTTCCCTGCCGCGCGTCGTCATGGCTGCCCTCCCCCTTGTTCCTGCCGCGCGTCGTCACTTTGGCCCCTCCCCCTTGACAGATCCGGGCACTTTGATAGACAATCCTGATCACCTGTCCAATCCTGGGAAAAGCGCCCGACAAGGGGGGGGGGGGGGCATGACGACGCGCAGCAGGGAACAGCAGCTATTCAAATGAAAGCTGTTATGTTCCCTGGCTTAAGCGCCGAACAGCTAGACGGCGGCGGCAGCGGCAGCGGCAGCAGAAGCAGCTCTCCAATGATCCGTGTGATTTTATACATACCTGTGTGATTTTATACATACTCTGCTCTCCGCTTTCTTCTTCGCTTCCTCTCCGCTCCTCTCCGCCTCCAGTCTGCTCTGCTCTCCGCTTTCTTCTTCGCTTCCTCTCCGCCTCCTCTCGCCTCCAGTCCGCCTTCCTCGCTGCCCCCTCATCTCCTCTGGTTCCCGCCCCCTTTCCCCCATTCCCGCCCCCTTTCCGCCCTTCTCTGCCCTCTCTCCGCCCCCATTCCGCCCCCACTCCGAAAAAAAAAAAAAAAAAAGTATCCGGATTAGGCATCGGCGGTATTTGCGGGAGTACAAGCACTCCCGCAAATACTCGGTATCGGACCCGATACCGATACTAGTATCGGTATCGGGACAACCCTAATTGTCACATTTAAAAAACCATTGTGGCTGTGCAGAGCTCCGACCACAGACACATCATTTATACGAGAGCACCGATTATTGACTTTTCTTGCTACGCCGTAACTGTCTGCCCGTATGGAAGTATGGGCAAAGAGCTGTACCGAGTGTCTGCAGGAAGCCAACTTCGCACCTGCGATCCACCAATTGCAGCCACAATGCTCTACTGTAATGACCAGTTCACACCAGACGCAGTTCAATACAGTTTAACATTTAAAAGCAAAATAGTAGGATGAGGCAAGTGAAGGACTGCACTAAGGTAAAGGAAGCTATTTTTACCTTTACAACCCCTTTAAGAACTGCTCCTTCAGTACAGACCTGGGACTGGACTATTGCACATAAAAATGTATTAGTATTAACATGCATTTATATGGGACAGCACATAAAAGAAAACATGGTTTTCTATGTGCCCTTGCAGTGACCTGTACTTATCCAGTGCAGAAAAATGCAGTTCACCGGTCTTTCTGCAAATGAGCCCTTAGGGTTTCCATCTACTTTAAAACATTTTTAAAGGCTTTATTATTTTTATTTTTTTTAGTTTAAACCGAACCCCTTTTAAGCCCTGGTTCACACTGGGCTGCGGGAGTGAAACCGTGCAAATTCAGCTGAACTCGCACGGCTTCACTCCCACCCGGCAGTCCCGATTTCGGCCACGATTTCAGAGACATCTGTGCAGGTTTCTGCACAGATGTCAATGTAAACCGTGGCCCCAAACTACAAAAAGTAGTACAGGCCCTTTTTGAAATTGGTGCAGTGCCGCAGATGCGGCGTAGCACCGATTAGGACGGTGCCATTGCCGACAATTGCCGGCAAATGCTGCCGATTTGAGATGCGATTTGACATGTCAAATCACATCTCAAATCGTACCAGTGTGAACCAGGGCTAAAAAGTTGTATGAAAATCAGGCAGGTCAATGCACTACATAGCTGAAGGTAAACCTGAAGGAAATTACATTGTATAATGCATGGACAGCTTTAATTCATCTTTAAAAAAAATGTAAATAAATTAAAAGCCAGCAGCTACACATACTGCAGCTGCTGGCTTTTAATAGGACACTTACCTGTCCTGGAGTCCAGCGATGTCGGCACCCGCAGCTGATGTTTCCATCAGCTGTCGGGTGGTGCCACCGCCATTGCCCTTAGGAAGCCCGGCAAAGTAGTCTTTCGGCTTCACACTGGGAACCGTAGTGCGCATGCCCTAGGCCTGCTCCTACTGGCCGGGGGATGAGGAGGGAGCCCGTGGTGACATCACGGGCCGCTGACCAGACTCCCGGGGGTGGGAAAGGATACCTGTCCCCCCAAAAGGTGTCAATTGTGGCACTGGAGGGGGAGGGAGGAATCAGATGAGTGGAAGTTCCACTTTTAGGTTGGAACTCCGCTTTATGCTATACTTTAATGTAGAACTATAGACAAAACTTTTTTTTCCCCCCGTTTTGGATAGAGCAAGGGATGGTTATAACCAATGTCAGATTTTTTATAAATAACAAACATGTTATATTTGCCTTTACTGTGCAGGTCGTTTTGCACACAGTGGCCCCGATCCTGGTCTTCAGGGGTCCCTTATCGGCTGTCGCGGCTCCTCTCCGCAGCAACTACACACAGACATGCAAGCGAGCATAGAATGCATTAAGGTGCAAAATGTTTTCCTTTACAACTCCTTTAACCTTCACTTCCTGTCCCATAACCAAAACAGGGAGTTAGAGGAAATCCGTGCAAATTCAAAAAGGGAATTCCGTGGGGACCCCCAGGTCACCAGAACTAGTGTGCCCATTGGAAAATTAGAGAACTTGTCAGAAGAATGGAGCACAAGAAAGTCATGGGACTTCAAACCAAAGGGAGATGAGAAAAAGCTACAGATACATGTACCCAGCTTAAATTTCATGACTCAAGTTTACATCCACTTTAAGAGGGGCAAAGATGGCAAATAAAAACTGACAGGTGTTCTAATCCCTATCTAACACACAAAAAAAATTTGCCTTTAGATATACTTATAGACCCCTTTCACACTGAGGCGCTTTTACGCTAAAAAACGCACCTAAAAAGCTCACAAAAACCTATTTCCATTAAAATCAATGAATGCTTTCACACTGGGGCAGTGTGCTGGCATGGCGGTGAAAAAACTCCCCTCTTCAATTAAATAAATGGAAAGCTCTTCAAAAGTGCCTGAAAAGCTCTTCAAAAGAGCTCAGTGTTTTTACTGGCAGATTAGAAGCGCCTCAGTGTAAAAGGGGCCTAAGAATTGTTATGGTATGCAGGTTACATAGTTAACATCATGTAAGAAGCAAACATCTACATTTGAAAGGCAATATTTTCAAGAATATACTTAGACCCCTTTCACACTGAGGAGTTTTTTAGGCGATACAGCTCTAAATAGTGCTGCTATACCGCCTGGAAAACTCCTGCCCAGCAACCTCAATGTGAAAGCCGGAGGGATTTCACACTGAGGCGATGCGCTGGCAGGAGAGAAAAAAAAATCTCCTGCTAGCAGCATATTTGTAGCGGTGAGAGGAGCAGTACGGTATAACGCTCCTTCCCATTTAAAACAATGGGAAAGCGCGGCAATACCGCCCGCAATGCGCCTCTTTATAGGCCGCTAGCGGGGGTTAATACGGCCGAATCCCGCCGCAAATCCGACGGTATACCGCCACCACGGCTCCCGCCCCAGTGTGAAAGGGGACTTAAAAGGAGGAAGTAAACCCCTCCATTCAAAAATGAAAAAAAAAATACAAATTCTGCAAGACAAAGGCATAATCAGCTAGTATGCATAGCATACTAGCTGATTATGTTTTACTTACTCCTGATCGTAAACCCCACAGCAGTCCACGTCTCCCCCTCTGGCCACTGACATGTTGTCCCAGAGTGACTTCCGGGTCTGGGTGTGAATGCACGGCGGCATACACGGCGGCTTTAAAATCAGCGGTGATAGGTTCTTGGAACTTTCCCATGCACTGATCACCGCCGACAGTACAAGTATCGGGTGAAGCATCGGGAGCATTTGCCTGAGTACATGTACTTGGGCAAATGCTTGGTATCGGTCCCGATACCAACCCTAGCATAAACCAACCAATATACACTTATTGGGATTTTCTTTTTTACCAAAAATATGTAGCAGAATACATATTGGCCTAACTTCATAAATTTGATTTGTTTTCTATTTTTTATTAGATATGTTTTAAAGCAGAAAGCTAAATATATATATTTTTTTTCAAAATTGTCAAAAAGAATTATGTTTATAGCACAAAAATAAAACATCAGAGGTGATCAAATACCATTAAAAGAAATCTCTATTTGTGGGGAAAAAAGGACCAATTGTATTTGGATACAGCGTCGCACAACCGCGCAATTGTCAGTTAAAGAGGAACTGCAGTCTGCTCACATAATTTGTAATAAAAACATCTTTGCCATTCTGAAACTTCCCTCCAACCACTTTGCATATTTTATATATACAGGCAGTCCCCGGGTTACAAACAACGTAGGGCTGGCTGTAGGTTTGTTCTTAAGTTGAATTTGTCAGTAGAAACAGTTTAATTTTTTGAGTGTAGCTCCAACCAGAATAACAATTTTGTTTTTTGGATAGCATAGAGAAGGATTATCACCCCTGTAACATTTGTTTAGCTGTCTGTGCCCCTGTTCAGAAGATTTCACCTCACTTTCTGTCCTAATGACAATTGGATTTCGAAAATGTCAGGTTGTTGGGGAAACAAGGATTGGTGATAAGGCATCAGTGGAGGTACCTTTTTCCCATAATAACTTCTAAGCTCTGTACACACATTCAGGCCTTTGTCCGACCAAAAATCACATTGGAATTCCATCGGAGTAAAAGAGAACATGTTCTCTATCTAGACGATGTCTGACTTTTTCCATTTGTAATTCCGATCGTGTGTACGGGGCTTTACAGGAGTGAATTTCCCTTCCTAGAGGTAGATTTCCTCACTCTTCCTGTTGTCGCCCTTCCATTTGTAAATCTAATGTTTGTAACTAGGGGACCGTCTGTACTGCGATTCTGTACCTGCCAAGAGCAACTGCAGTCTGCTTACATAATTTGTAATAAAAACATCTTTGCAATTCTGAAGCTTCCCTCTAAACACTTTGCATATTATTTTATAAATTATATATATATATATATATATATATATATATATATATATATATATATATATATATATATATATACACTGTGTTTCTGTACTTGCCAACTATGCTGCAGAAATCTCTCTCCACTAAGTCTGGCTGCATCCATTTTAACTGTGAAAAGCAGAAGCTGCTGACTGTTAACTTCCTGGATTTACACAGAAGCACGCCTCCATCTCTGCAGCTCTCATTGGCCCTCTCATGACCCCTCTCTTCCTGTCAAACTCTCACGATAGGGAGATCTGTGCAGGATATCATAACCCTAAGCTGTTTTAGCAGACAAGAAAAAGTAAGGGGGGCTGTATTTACTGGCAGAAAAAAAAATGTTTTTATTATCCAAAGTTAAAACAACAAGGGCAGAAGATTTAATAGATGGAAAAAAAAATGACTGAAGGTCTGCTTTAAAGTAATGCATTGCTGTAGTGGCCTGGTCATGAAGGCTGCCAAGTGACCCAGAACGAGGCACGCTACAGCCATGTGGAAGTAGATGCTCGATAGGTAATTGATTATGTAAACCTTCCAGGAGTTAAGTGGTTAAAGATAATCACAGTATGTTTACTTGTAATCAAACAGTATTGAGGAAAAAAAAAATGAGAGAAGAGAAACCGGTTCACGTAAGAATAATTAGCTATTCCCAGTGAGGCCAGGCCTTAATTACCCAGCCTATAAATACTAGTATCAGAGAGGGAAATCTATGGGGAGCAGGGCTGCTCTGTACCCCCGTGGGGCTGCTCCTACATATGGGCACTCACTGCGCCTACTGTCTAATCAGAATAATAAGCAGGAGCTGCACACAGCAATTACCAAACAAAGGATGAACCTGTCAAACCGGTTTATAGCCAAAACCTCTGAGCTGTAAGATCAAGGCCACCGAGGCAGCTTAATATTAAAAAAAAAAAAAATGGCTGGGGAAAAAAAACAGAGTGCTCAGCTCCTACAGAGCCCCTGTACAGATCAGACTTTTTTTTTTTTTTTTTTAAACGGGGTCTTGAGCAGCATAAGAGGGGGATCATATCACAGCAATTGTTTTTTGTGTTAGAATGAATCACATCAGCCATATGGGATGTGTCCGATATAGGGATCACCCCCCCCCAACAGGGTGCCAAGCGACCCAGAACGAGGCACGCTACAGCCATGCGGAAGTAGACGCTCGATAGGTACTTGATTATGCGCCCTGCTCTCCAACCAGCAGCCATGCATCACCTATCCTATCACCATGAGGTGTCCTTCCAGCAACTATACGGCCTGCCAGTCTGACCTCCAGGCCTGTCCCTGCACTGCCCATACTCTCAGGCCTGGCATCCCCCCATATCGCTCTCTCATACACATACTATTTTTCTCTCTCTCAGGGTCACGCAGGCCTTTCCTTCTCCTACGAGCCCATTTTACCCAACCGTCTTCCCCCACACCTCGTGCTACTCACCCAATCTCATCCCCGCCCTGACTGTTCATTTCTCCGCGGCCAGTCCCGGCTCTCAGCCGCTGCTCTCTCCAGCTCCGGCCAACGGTAACACGGCGCGAGGCTACGGGGTTTCCACGCAGGGGGCGGCGTCATCACGCACGCGCAAAACACTGGAGAAAGCTGGGCCGTGTGACTGGAAGGGAAGTGAGCACTAGAGGACAAGGCTGCGGCTCTGCTTCTCCTCATTACAAATGAAGCCATTTTCCCAGAGACAAGAACTTAGCTAGCTAGAAATAGCTGTGAAATGGGTGCCTGCATGGCGTGAGGTGATGGCTCCGGGGGAGGGGGAGAACTTGCTCTGCACAGCACAGCACAGCACATTAGGCATCATACTGCTGACTGACTGTTATTTAGGCCTCATGCACAATGGACGTTTTTGACATGGCTTTTTTTTTTCCTGCTTGAATGCATGTTAAAGTGGAGTTCCACTGATTTATTATTTTTTAAGTCAGCAGCTATAAATACTGCAGCTGCTGACTTTCAAAATAAGGACACTTGCCTGTCCAGGGCGCCCGCAATGTCCTCACCCGAAGCTCTCGCGTGGTGGTGCCGCCATATTCGGTTAGGGAATCAGGAAGTGAAACCTTGTGGTTTCACAGCCAGGTTCCCAACTACGCATGGACAAGTCGTGCTGCACGATCCCACTGGTCCCATCTGTCTTCTGGGACCTGTATGTCTCCCAGAAATCAGCAGAGGAGGGGCAGGACGTGGCATAGATCACTGTGGAGCCTGTGGCACTCTATGCACAGAAGTGGGAGCAAATACCTGGATTAGATGGGTATCTGCTCCACCTCCCCCTGAAAGGTACCAAATATGCAGGAGGTTTCCAAAAAGCAGAAGTACATTTTTTGGGTGGAACTCCGTTTTAAGCTTCATACACATGATCAGATTTTCGGACGACCGTTCGTCTGTTTGTTGTCGCATGCTAGTCTCATGTTTAAAGTGAAGAGGTTATTCACCATATGAAAATTCCCTTGCGTCAGAATACAACTTCAGAAGTGACGAATGGTTGAATCGTTTTGTATGTATTCTTTAGTTTCTGAGCATGCATAGTCTCGCTCTTACGTTTTCTTTTGTATGAAACCCATACTAATTAAACAAAAGTCAGATGTTGAGTTCACGTACAACAAAAAATGTATAGTCCGCACATCCAAGCTGTTGTCGGACGAAAAAACACGGAGGGGGGCACGTTTTGCTTCCATGTAGCTGGAATGCAAGACTTTGCGGTGTTGAGCAAGTGTCTAACCACTGATTTCTTGTACGACCGTGCCGGGATTGCGATGACGTGTATTAGGAAGAACGCAGGGTGTCTGAATAGTATGATCCGTACATTTTTGAACGATTTTCACAATTGTTGTCCAAAAGTGTTTTAGTAGTGGGCAGGACCAAAAGACATGGAGGAGTGTCCCTTTGTCTGTCTGGCAACTCCAGCACTTATCTGATGTAGTAGGGAAGAATCTGTGCAGCAACTGAGGTATATAATACCACCTAGTTAGAATCTTGTAATTTGTCTCTTGAATTTTTGTGCAGATGGACGATTTCAGGGAAAATCTAAGAATGTTTTGTGCTTGTATGGCTGTGAAAGTACATTGTAGGTAATTTTCCCAAATCTGGCTGTTCCGTTAGGGCAGTGTTTCTCAATTCCAGTCCTCAAGGCCCCCCAACAGGTCAGGTTTTCAGGATTTCCATTATTTTGCACATGTGATTTGATCAGTTTCACTGCCTTAGTAATTCCCACAGCCTTTTCATCTGAGGGAAATCCTGAAAACATGACCTGTTGGGGGGGGGGCTTGAGGACTGGAGTTGAGAAACACTGCGCTAGGGTGTTGACCAGAATATATGTTTTGGAGAGTACCTGGGGTAGTGTA
The DNA here is from genome assembly GCA_029574335.1 of Rana kukunoris. Taxonomy (NCBI): domain Eukaryota; kingdom Metazoa; phylum Chordata; class Amphibia; order Anura; family Ranidae; genus Rana; species Rana kukunoris. Next base: position 381,738,482 of record CM056049.1, read on the forward strand.
CCTTCGTCCCCCTACGATAGTCTTCCCAGGTTGTCAAGTGGTGTTTGAAATATGCAGGGTCTGGTATTGAGTGAATGAAATGGTGCAGTCTGATCGCTTTCCAGAAAGGTAGCTGAAAACCCCCAGTCTCACTCATCAGTGATTGGATTAAGGCCCAATGGTTCCCGTCTACGTAATGTAATGCACAGTCTTTGCCTATAGCGTGTCATACTCCCGAGTGGTCCAGTCCCGGCACGAATGGCGGATTGCCTAAAATGGGGAATAGAGGGGACTTTCTGGAGGTTAGGGTGGTGGTCTTTACTACTACCGAGCCCACAAATAGCATGGCGCCTATCATAGGATGTGTAGTCATGACTGGGGGGTGTCGATCATAGCACCATATTGCTCCCTTTAAGGGGACACCTACCTGGGTGCGTTCTATACAAACCCATAGTTGAGTTCGTTCATGTCTGTTCCAGTTGATGATCCTCCCTAGGTGTACCGATTGGTAGTAGTGTTTCACGTCTGGGAGGGGCAGACCCCCATAATGTTTTGGTAGCGTTAGGTAAGGTTGGTGTAGTCGAAGGTGAGTGTACTTGTTTAAAATATTGGGAAGGTATCTTAGCTGGCAGTGCTTGAAACAGATATAAAAATTTTGAGAGATTGATGAGGTTGCACCTTCCGAACCAAGAGTGGAGGCCTTTGCCCCACTCTTCTGGCAGCCCTTTTGCTTTGGCTAATATTGGTGGGATGTATGTGGATGAGGCTGACTTCAACCTGGCCAAGAGCCAAAGACATGGCCGTAATTTTATTTACCTCTGGGCCACGGAGGATGTCCCAGGCCAGTGAGGGGGCAATATAACTATGTGTGCTGCCATTTCTGAGAATGGTGTGGCCACTCACATGCCCAGTCTTGGCCCATACAATACACAGAAGCTCCTCATCTTCTTGGACTGCCTTCATTTCGATTTGATCCCTGAAAATGAGAGCGGTCTCATAGGGCCTCACCTACCACAATATATAATTGTATGGGACAATGTGAATTTCCACCGTGGCCTGCTTATCAGGGCTTGGTTCACTGCTCATCCAAGGATGGATATTGTGTTCCTACCACCTTACACTCCTTTCCTCAATCCTATTAAGGAGTTTTTCTCCGCTTGGAGGTGGAGAGTGTATGAGGATCAGGCTCAAGATCAGAGGTCCCTGCTCCATGCAATGGTTGCTGCCTGTGAGGATATTACAGGAGATCAGTGTAGGCTGTAGGGGATGGTTGCGACATTCACGCCATTTCTTCTCTCGTTGCATCACAAGGGCTGATATACGCTGCGATGTTGACGAGAATCTGTGGCCAGACAAACAGCAGCGTGTGGATGGGCAGGAGGATTAGGATGGTGGCCAGGAGAGGGAGGGTGAGGACAACGACCAGTGAAGAGATGTTACAGTAGTTGTGAAACTCCAGCTTTATTTACAGCATTGTAGGTTAAATGTAATTTTTCTTGTTTTTTTGTTTCTGTGTCTATATTTCCGTATATTATGCTGTATACATTTTCGTTTTACTCTGATGTATGGAAGTTACTTTGTGTGTGAATGATAATGGTTACAATACTGTAAAGTAATTTTTCCTTGGCAGTAGGAGTGTAATGTGTGATGTTAAACATTGGAGGTTACTCTTATGCCGTGTACACACAATCATTTTTCGTCATGAAAAAAACAAAGTTTTAAAAAAAATTTCATTTAAAATGATCGTGTGTGGGCTTCACATAATTTTTCGGGTTCTGAAAAACGACAATATTTTTTTCGAATATGCTGCTATGTCTGTTTTCGGGGTTGTAAAAAATAATCGTGTGTGGGCTAAAACGATGTTAAAAACCCGCGCATGCTCAGAAGCAAGATATGAGACGGGAGCGCTATTTCTGGTAAAACTACCATTCGTAATGGAGTAAGCACATTCATCACGCTGTAACAGACAGAAAAACACGAATCGTCTTTTACTAACAGGAAATCGGCTAAAGCAGCCCCAAGGGTGGCGTCATCCGCATGGAACTTCTGCTTTATAGTGCTGTTGTACGTCACTGTGCTTTGCTAGAGCATTTAAAAAAAATGATAGTGTGTTGGCAACGTCGTTTTAATGATGAAGTTGGAAAAAACAAAGTTTTTTTCTACATGCCGAAAAACATAGTTTTTTTAATGCCGAAAAATTATCGTGTGTACGCGGCATTAGGCCTTGTACACACGGGCAAGAATCTCGTCAGAAAAAAAATTATTTTTTCCCGACGAGATTCTTGGCAAGAATCTCTTGCCATCCGAGTGCACACACAGACCTTTCAAAAGGTTCTCTTTTGAAAGGCAAGAACGCGGTGACGTCCTTGCGTACGACGAGCATGCACTCGTCACATTTGACGCCATCTTGCTTTACCCTACCTATGCCGTGGAAGCTACCGGGCATGCGTTAAAGTCATTTCGAGCATGCGCGGGTTTCCACGGCGACAGGTAAGTATACACACGCCTGGGTTTCTCGTCGGGAAACAGACCGACAAGAATCTCGACGAGAAAATATATTTTTCTTGTCGAGATTCTGGCCAGATTACCAGACAAGAATTCTGAAAGCCCTAAAATCTTCTTTTTTTTTTTTTTTCAGTTTTATACACAATTGTATTCAGTTAGCTTGACAAAAACTGTACAGTAACCATTGTCAATGAAGGACTGGGCTAAGACTGAAAGCTGGACATGAGGGATATTTCAATGGTCCTCATTTTGACTTGCAGTGCTTACACAATGCCAAAGGGATGAAGCATTTTGGGGGCACTGACTATTTGAATGAGATTTTTTTTTTTTAGTTTTGACACATGAGTGAACTGTTTTGAGAAAGATGTGAGCTTTTGAAGGTGAGCTATGGTGTTGTGCTGAACCATCCAGGTAATTTGGCAAAAGCACCAAGAGATAGTGGCGGAATTATAGGGGTCGCTGAGTGCGCAATGGCGACCGGGCCACTTGCTGTAGGGGCCCTCGAGGGCCCCTGTATACGGTGCTTTGAGGGGAGAAACGGAGACGATCTCCCGATCACAGGCCGAGCTGTAATCTGCACTGTGCGGGGAGCTAGTCACATTCATTACAATGTGAAATCACTGTGTGTGCTCTTTGTCTCCCCATACAGTGCAGTACCCAGCAGGAAGAGCTGATAAGGTAAGACTGCCGTTTTTATCTACTGTGTGTGTGTGTGTGTTCATGTGCATATGTATGCGAGTGTGCATGCCATATGTGTATGAATGTGTGTATGTGAGTGTGCATGTATGTGTTAGTGGTGGTGCGTCCATGAGAGCGCAGGGCATCGCCCCCCTCTCTCCACCCACCCCCTGGCTGTGTTTGACGGGCACAGTGGCTGCATTTGATGGGCACAGTGAGACTGCAATTTTTTTTTTTTTTTAAGAATTTTTCAGTTTGCGCCCCCCCCAAAAATGTTGAGCACCAGCCACCACTGGTTTATATGTGTGTGTATATATATGTGTATATGTGTATATGTGTGTGTGTGTGTGTATATAAACAGTGTATGTGTGTTTACATGACCCCCTATTTGAATACAATCAGAACCAATTTTTTTATTTTTTTGCTTGTTCATAGTACTAGCAAAAAAATGCTGTTCCACTGAAAAGCAATCCATGCTCAGATCGCTTTTCAGAGGCATTTGACAGCTGGTAAAGAGGCAATGTGTTGCCTCCTGACTGCCTGTTTTAACTCCTTAAATGCATCATCACTAAGCTGCAATGCACACAGTTTCAGGGTGGTTGCAGTGCAGCCCCATTCACCTAGGGCAGTGATAGCGAACCTTGGCACCCCAGATGTTTTGGAACTACATTTCCCATGATTCTCATGCACTTTGCAGTGTAGTTGAGCATCATGGGAAATGTAGTTCCAAAACATCTGGGTTGCCAAGGTTCACCTTCACTGACCTAAGAGTATACTTCAAGGGTGCCCTGGCTGGAAAAATATTGAGAAACACTGGCATAGAGGAACCAATCTCTCCATTTTCCTCCTGCAGTAGCTGAATGCCTGCGGGAGGGAGAGGAGAGAAGCAGGTGGAATGGAGAAATAGGTTCCTTTATATGCAGCCACCCACTTGTGACCGGGTCCTGTTGTTCGCCACCGTGCTCAGAGAAAATAGCCCTGTCTTGGGGGGTCAGGGGGGCCCTTCATGGTTTCTTGCATCGGGGCCCTGAAGGTTCTAGTTACGCCACTGCCAAGAGAGTTGAGAACATCTGGTCTGTTTCAAGAAATGAGCCAAAGCAATTGAGAAGAATCTTTGCCATTTTGGGGCACTGACTCTTTTTATGGGAAAGGATTATGGTTTTGAAGCATGAGTGAACAGTTTTGGGAGAGATATGAGCTTTTGCATGTGAGTTATAGTGTTGTGCTGAACTGTAAGACTGTTTTGCCAAATGACCTTTTGCCGCGTACACACGATCACTTTGTGTGATGAAAAAAAACGACGTTTTCAAAAACGTAATTTAAAATGATCGTGTGTGGGCAAAACGTCGTTTTATGTCTTCAAAAAAAAATTCGAACATGCTTGAATTTTTTGTGTCGTTTTTCAAAACGTCGTTTTTTGTGTCATAAAAACTGATGGTGTGTGGGCAAAACTACGTTTTTAAACCCGCGCATGCTCAGAAGCAAGTTATGAGACGGAGCTTCAATGGAACAGAGTGCCGTCGAACGTGGTGTACGTCACCACGCTTTGCTAGAGCATTTTGGAAAAACGATGGTGTGTATGCAACGTCGTTTTGGAAAATGAAGTTTGAAAAACGTTGTTTTGTTTCATCACATAAAACTTTTTTTTCATCAAAAAAAGTGATTGTGTGTACGCGGCATTAGAGTTTTGAGAATGTCATTTCTGTTTTAAGAAATGAGCCAAAACAATGGAGAAAAACTGTAAAAGATCAAAAAAATTTGCAGCGTGACGAATGTACTATCTCCATTACGAACGCTAGCTTTACCAGACCGAGCGATTCCATCTCGTACTTGATTCAGAGCACGCGTAAAATTTTGTGCGTCGGAATTGGCTACACACGATCGGAATTTCCGACAAAAACTTTTGTTGTCAGAAAATTTGAGAACCAGCTCTCAAACATTTGTTGTCAGAAATTCGAACAGCAAATGTCTGATGGAGCATACACATGGTCGGATTTTTCAACAATATGCTCACATCGAACATTTGTTGTCGGAAATTCCGACCATGTGTACACGACATAAGTCTCTCTCCATCCAGAGTGTGTCATGATTGCTCTCAATCAGTGATGACCTTGTGTGTTCAGACACACGTCTAAACCCATTTCAGCTATCTAGTTGGGAAGCTGTCGAGCCAATTGTAGTTGGCGGAGGCATTAACCGCACTGCAACCACAGGTATACACACCACTTGGGTGAGAGTGAGAAAAGTGATATATGATTGAATCGCATACAAATATCTCAGTAGACTGAAAATCTACTACCCCTAGTGGGTAGTCAGATGACTAGCTGTAGTTAGCTTTAACCAATGCGAGTACTAAACAAAATAAATTGCATATATAACAAAAATGAAAATTAATACAATCATAGCATGTGTCTCAATATATGAGAAGTGTTTTAGAATAAAGTGCAGTGACAAATTGTTGGGCATATCAAAATACACAATGCAACAGTAGGTGGGAAGTGAGGTGCTCCCCACTGATGCACAAAGCTTCCAAGAAGTGAAAAATAAAAAATATGAAATATATAATATTTAGATTAAATATGCTGGTTAAAGTGGAAGTGAGCCCAGGTTCACACTGGGTACGATTTAGTTCGATTTGAGATGCGATTTCACATGTGAAATCGCATCTCAAATCGGTGGCAATTGCCGGCAATGACACCGTCCTAATCGGTGCGACTCCGCATCTGCGGCGCTGCACCGATTTCAAAAAGTAGTTCCTGTACTACTTTTTGCGATTTCAGGACGCGATTTACATTGACATCTGTGCAGAACCCTGCACAAATGTCTCCTAAATCGCGCCGAAATCGGAACTGCCAGAGGGAGTGAAATCGCGCAAGTTCAGCTGAAATCGCGCGATTTCACTCCCGCAGCCCAGTGTGAACCAGGGCTAAAGGTGACTTCTGTGAATACGCAGCAGATATAGTGATTGAAGAAACTGTGATGATAAAGTCCGCACAATTCAACAGGTGTGATTATTAGCCTTCACCACTTGACTGAGATTCCACCCGGAGTGGTCAGAGTACTAATATGTGCTTACCACACATCTGGGACCTCTTTCGGAAAAGTAGGTCATGGGGGCTTGGCAGGATAAGTGCCTGCTCACTCTGAGGCATCAACTGGAGCCAGGTGGATTCAATAGGAACTCAAAGGAAACCTAAACAATGGGGATCCCATAGTGTATTACCTTTTTATTAAAATTTTAAAAAACACCAAATGGCCTCTTACTTTGAATATGCCCGTCTGCACTGGGACTGCTGCAGACTGTCTCTTGAAAAGAGACCCGCTGGGATGCACGGACCGTGCAAACGCTGTGTCAGGCTGGGTGCTAATTTAACGGGCGCTGAGGGTTAGGCTGGATGCCTAACTTTCCAGTAATAGACACAGCACCATCTGGCAGTCTATTTAGTCACCTTTTAGGTACACTTAGCGCCCTCTTCCACCCACCTACATATCAATATCACAGTATATCACTGTATTTTGAGGAGCAGCTTACCACAATATATAAATCTTGTACTCCCTCATTTGGGAATTTGTATTTTCACTACTTAATTATTGGCGCGGAAAACACCCCATCATACATACCACTTGCATACATGCAGCTGCAATGAATGCCTCTGCGTTCTACGATTGGCTGGCTTTGACAGGATAGCTGAGGAGAATTTGGACTTGTGTCTGAACATGCACAAGCTCATTCCTACTCTCGATGGTTAGGGGAGACCTAACCTTTGTCCAATGGGAGGATGTCAGGCTGGTCAAGTGAATTTGATACTGGTAGGAAAAAGCCCAAAGATTTCTCATTTATCAAAAGCACCCGTTCAGTGGGTTTTGAAGGTAGTCACAGAGATCGTAAGATGTTTAGAAAATAATTGCAGATGGAGAGTGGTGTTTGGTGTTTGTTAAAGAGGCCACAATATAGAGTCATATTTCACAGAGTTTAGTTAGAGGTAGAAACAAAAATATATTGTTGTGGCAGTGTATATTCCACCTTTTACTAAATCAATGCTGGTATGTGATACCACCCACAGTTATTGCACAGCTTCAAACTAAACATCCCACCCTCATCATTATCTCACCATGGAGAAAACACTAGCTAAGGCTAGCAATATACTATTCAATTTTGTTGTACAATTTTCCTTGAAAATTGTATAATGTATGGCCAGCTTAACTTCACACAGTTTATCTGCTGTGCCACTAGAGAGTATAATGCCGCGTACACACGATCGTTTTTCGGCATGAAAAAAACAATGTTTTTCAGCATGTCTTAAAAACAAAGTTTTTCCAACTTCATCATTAAAAACGATGTTGCCCACACACCATCGTTTTTTTTAAATGATGAACAAAGCGCGGTGACGTACACATACGCGAACACATATGACGAAGGGGAAGTTCTATTCGCCTTTGGGCTGCTTTTAGCTGATTCCTTGTTAGTAAAAGACGATTTGCGTTTTTTTTGTCTGTTACAGCGTGATGAATGTGCTTACTCCATTATGAACGGTAGTTTTACCAGAACGAGCACTCCCGTCTCATAACTTGCTTCTGAGCATGTGCAGGTTTAAAACGTTGTTTTGGCCCACACACGTTAATTTTTTACAACCCAAAAAACATTTTTTAAAACGACGTACGAATTTTTTTTTTTGTCGTTTTTCAGAAGATGAAAAATGATGTGAAGCCCACACACGATCATTTTAAATGACATTTTTAAAAACTTTGTTTTTTTTTTTCATGCTGAAAAACGATCGTGTGTACGTGGCATCAGATCCTGGATCTGCTAAATGCCAATGAGAAAAATGTTAACCCGTTCACTGCCAGTGTCATTTTCACAGTAATCGTTCCCTTTTTTAGCACTGATCGCTGTAAAAATGACAACCGGCCCAAAATGGTTTCAAAAGTGTCTGATGTGTCCGCCATAATGTCGTAGTCATGATAAAAATGGCGTATCGCCGCCATTACTAGTAATAAATAAAAAATTATTAATAAAAATGCCATACAACTATCCCCTATTTTGTAGATGCTATAAATATTGCGGAAACCAATCAATAAAGGCGTGTTGCGATTTTATTTTTTAACCAAATATACGTGGAATAATACGTATCGGCCTAAACTGAGGAAAAAAAATAAAATTTTTATATAATTTTTGGGGATATTTATTATAGCAAAAAGTAAAAAATATTGGATTTTTTTCAAAATTGTCACCATAAAAAGGTGATCAAATACCACCAAAAGACCGGTCAAAGACCGGGCCACTTTTTGCGATTAACTGACAATTGCGTGGTCTTGAGACGTGGCTTCCAAACAATATTGACGTCCTTTTTTTTTCCCCACAAATAGAGCATTTTTTTGGTGGTATTTGATCACCTCTGCGGTTTTAATTTTTTGCGCTATAAACAAAAATAGAGTGGAAATTTTGAAAAAAAATCTAACTTTTTGCTATAATATATATTCCCCCAAAAATATAAACATTTTATTTTTTTTCCTCAGTTTAGGCCAATACGTATTCTTCTACATATTTTTAATAAAAAAATTGCAATAAGCGTTTATTGGTCGCTTTGCGCAAAAGTTATAGCATTTACAAAATAGGGGATGGTTTTATGGCATTTTTTATTAATATTTTTTTTTCACTCGTAATGGCGGCAATCGGCGATTTTTATTGTGACTGTGATATGGAAGACACATTAGACACCTTTGGCACATTTTTGGGACCCTTGTCATTTATACAGCGATCAGTGCTATAAAAAAGCACTAGTCTCACCGTGAGACGATTGCGGGTATCCCTGCGGCGATCGAGTCCTTGGGACCCGGAGCTCGCGGCGGGTATGCGCGTCCACAATGCCGGTTCCTTAACCACTTCAATACCGGGCATTTTCACCCCCTTCCTGCCCAGACCAATTTTTAGTTTTCAGCGCTGTCGCATTTTGAATGACAATTGTGCGGTCGTGCGACGTGGCTCCCAAACAAAGTTTACACCCTGATTTTCTCACAAATAGAGCTTTCTTTTGGTGGTATTTGATCATCTCTGCGGTTTTTATTTTTTGCGCTATAAACAAAAGAAAGCGTCAATTTAGAAAAAAAACACTGGGCCAGATTCAGGTACATCTGCGCATTATTGGAGCGACGTTATTTCTGAGGCGCAAGGCGGAGTAATACAAATTGGGAAGGACGTGGGCGTGTTACATTGAAATGAGCTGTGACCCCATGCAAATGAAGGGCCGGCCGGCTCATGCATGCGCGCTTGAAGTAGACCATGTCAGCACCTCTGTGCGCATGCTCACAACTCGAGAACGGCGCAATCAGTGAAATTGGAAATGGACTAGGGCAAATTTGAGAACTACGCACAGAGCATAAATAGACACACACAAACGCACTTCCATTGCAAAAGTACATCCCTTTGTTTCCCTTCCCATATAGCAAAGTGCTTTTGTTCCATTGCTAGTTGCGTTGTGATTTGTATTTGTCAGATTTGTGTACTGTGTGATCTAGTGTTTGTTAGAAGATATTTGAAAGTGATTTTTGCTAAGTGTTTGTGAGAATTTTTGTTTGATAGTTTTCTGTTTGTTTGTTTTCTTGCTTGAGTGTTCCTGTTTGTTTTTGTGACTGCTTTTTGCTGAGTGTTTGTGAGACTTTTTTTTTTTTCTTTCAATAGTTTTTATTGAATTTTAAAAATATTAAGTCATACATGTTACAAAGCATTGTCATAGTATAAGTATATGATGTAACAATAAACAGCGTAAGAAGTACGTGACATTTATAAATTCTGATAAATCAAGTAGTCGTATATAAGTAGTAAAACATGGAAAGTATGCAAACAAAACATAAATTAGATAATTATCTTATCATGTAGAGAAGTATCAGTATTAGAAATGGTCAGAGTATAATCTTATAATGTTAGCAAATTAAACTTAATCAAAAGAAATCTAATCCAAAGAACACGTGAGAAACCAGTATTATCCGGATACAAAGTATCATGTAATGAACCAGGACATTGAGAAATGTTGAAAAGGATTCAGTCGAGAGCTACCATACCCCAAGTTCATACCAGTTTTTCCATGGGGCCCAGGAAACATCAGTTTTGTAAAGATTATTCATTGAAATGGCCATCATACGTTCATATGTGAAGTGGAGATTGGTCAAATCAATGGCTTCAATAGTAGAGGGAGGACAAGAGTCCTTCCATTTTCTAGTGATTGACAGCCTTGCGGCTAGAAGTAAATGGTTGATAGAATTCCTGAGATCAACTGGAATGTTATCAATACCCAAGGATAGTAAAGCTAAACCTGGGTTGGGATCTGTCCATGAACCAGTTAAAGCCGAAATTATACCAAATATTTCTGTCCAATATTTAGTAAGCATGGGACAGCTCCATAAAATATGGAGCAAGTCCCCTATCTTTCTGCATAGTCTCCAACATTGGTTAGATTGCTGGTGACTAAATTTGGATAATACATCTGGAGTATAATACCACCTCAGAGTGATCTTTACTGAGAGTTCCCATAGTGATGCACATTTAGAGGTTGATTGGTTTATTTTGCAAGCCATGTGCCATTGGTAATCAGTGTAAGAACACTCCAAGTCTTTTTCCCATTGTAGATGTGAGGGGGTTTTTTGAAAATATTCTTCTAGGTTGTAAAAAAAGGTAATACCTTTCCTCTTTGGTTCAGTACTAGTAGAGAGAAAGGTCCAGACCAATTTATGTAGGCAAACGTTTTTGGTATTCAATTTACATAAACGTTTTGCTACTTGTCTATAATGAGCATTACAATGTTGGGGTATATTAAACTCAGATTGGATGGTTTGGAATGATTTAATCGTGCCTTTATCATAAAGGTTACAAATAGATTCCACGCCTTGTTCGCTCCAAAGACTAAGTGATGAGTGATACATTATAAGATGCAATGTTTTAAAGGGAATGTCTACCGTTATTGTGGTATCAGGAGAGGTCACAGAATTCAAAATCTTAAGCCATGTAGAAATGGATACTTTCATTGTGGGAGGTAAGTGCGAGGGAAGTTTAATTCCCATATGTGCACCAAAAAGCCATAGGTTGGTCGGTAGTTTATTACAATAGGAGGATTCAATAAGACCCCAATTTGTCGTTGGGGAGGGTTGGAACCATTCTTTCATCTAAGACAACACTGAGGCATAGAAATAGTCCTGAAAATCGACATAACCCACTCCTCCCCACATTCTATTTTTGATCAATTTATAATGGGCGCATCTAGATTTCTTCCATTTCCAGATGTATCTAGAAAGGATTGATTGTAAGGATTTAAAGAAATACATAGGGACTGGAATAGGCAAACTTCTAAACAATTATAGGACTTGAGGCAAGTGGATCATTTTAAAAGCAGATAATCTGTCCCACCAAGAAAATTCGTGTTTTCCTAAATCGTTCAAATCTGATTGTAGTTTATTTTTAAGAGGAATATAATTATGTGTAAATAAGGATTTAGTGGATTTAGTCAAATGAATACCAAGGTACGGGATGCTAGTGTCTGCCCAAGTATAAGGGAATTGGTGTTGTTTGTGAGACTTTCCCTTCTCGTCTTTCAGGACAGCCACAATAGAGAGAGATAGGCTCCTCCTCTTCCTTTAGGAAACACTGCAGACCTCAGTTCTTAGTGTTTCCTCCGGTGGGGAGACACTGCAGAGGAACCTAGGCCGGTGCAGTCAGGGGACTGTGGCTGTTTTTTCTCCTACCAGGGGAGCAGGGGCCTCCTAAGGAAAAAATCTTTTTTGGTGGTACTCACCGCCAGACGCACCCCAATCCTGGTCGAGCGCGGCAGATGGCTTGAGGGGGGACCCCTATTGTGTCCACAGGACCATGGCGGGGGAGGCCTCCAGGACGCCCTGTTTTTTTTTTTACAGGCCGCATACTTTTTTCCAAATTCGCGGGCTGAGTGGCGGGTGACGTCATCAACGGCGCGTCGGAAGCCTCCCCTTTGATCCGCGACTTCCGGTTCCGGGTCGCGGCGCTGATAGAGGCCCAGCGTGTTTGCTGGAGGAGTCTGAAGCTTGCTGGGGCAAGTTGACACAGCGCAACCACCCCAGGATGTCGGCGACTTCTCCGGAAGGGGGCACGACCAAGGACGCTTCCTCCAGCCAGCCTAAGGTAAGAGTTCCCTGGGGAGGGGTCCCTAAACCTTAGGCCTGGTCTTTCCCCCCCACTATTCCCCCTTGGTGGTTGGGGGGGGGGGGGGACCATAGGGGAACCTAGCAGGAGGGTCTGTTTTTAGAGTTTCCCCAGGGTTGTAACCCATATGTTTTTTTGAGTTTAAAAAAAAAAAATGTTTTTCTTTCTTTGGATGTTAATGTGTGGGGCCCCTTGTTCCTATGTCTTTCAGAAGAGCCTGGAAAAGACAGGGAAGACTCACGGTTCGAAAAAGAAATGTGCCTCCTGTAGGGACATTCTTCCTGAGTCTTGGTCCAAAGTGTTGTGTAAGGAATGCATTCACTCCTTGGTCAGGGAGAGGGATGAAGAGCAGGAAGGTAGCCTAGCAGCCTCTGTTAATGAGCTTTCCTCCACTTTCGCTTCCTTCAAATCTTTGTTTGAAAGGCTGCAACCTCCCACTGTCCCCACACTGGTTACAACCCAATCAGTTGAACAGGGTCTTGCTCCTGTCACACCTGATCATACAGCAACGACAGTTGATCTTGCAGGCCCTTCCCAGGCAGTAATCTCAGGGGAGAGTGTGGCCTCGGGTTCTCAGGCAGAGTCAGATGATGAGGACCAGGATGGGGATTCCAGGAAGCCCTCGAGATATAAACTGTCCCTTGATGAGGTTGAGGACTTGTTAGGGGCCATTTACACGACTCTGGGCATTCAGGCCGAAAGTAAACCTCTTAGCCTTCATGACCAAATGTACAAAGGTCTGGGGGAACAGAAGAGAAGGGTTTTTCCTGTACATGACCTTCTAACTGATACTATCAAAAAGGAGTGGCAGGACCCCGAAAGGAAGCCTTTTTTTTTCCCAGTCCCTTAAAAGGAGGTTCCCATTTTCTGAAGATCCTGCATCCATTTGGAACAAAGTGCCTAAATTGGATGCGGCGTTCTCCCAAGTATCCAGAAATACTGTCTTGGCTTTCGAGGATATGGGAACTCTTCCTGATGCAATGGACAAGAGAATGGATTCCCTCTTGAAAAAAACATGGGACTCTGTTATTGGGAACCTCAAGCCAGAATTAGCTGTCACAGTGGTGGCCCGTAACTTAGAACATTGGCTCTCTAAAATCCAGGAGCACATTGAGGCCGGGACGGATAAGGAGACCATTTTATCCTCCTTCCCTACAATGTTACGAGGCATCGCTTACATTGCGGACGCATCGGCTAAATCCGTCCGCATGTCAGCCAGGTCGGCAGCTCTGGCCAACTCTGCCAGGAGAGCCCTCTGGCTCAAAACTTGGCCAGGGGACCTAGCTTCCAAATCCAAGCTGTGTGGGATACCTCTTACAGGGGATCTCCTGTTTGGCCCGGGTCTTGAGTCAGTCTTGGATCGTACAGCTGACAGAAAGAAGTCCTTTCCCCAGAGACGTAAGGCTCCAGTAAAGGGGAGGGGGTTTCGTCCCCAAAGGCACTCGGGGGTCCCAAAGCCAGAAGTTCAGAAGAGAATCTGGACGCCTAGGGGAAGGGGCAGAGGAGCGATTTTTCGCCCTCCTGACTAGCCCGCAAAAAAACAGTGACTCCCAGGTCGGGGTGGGGGGAAGATTGGGGGCCTTCCTCCCACAGTGGGAATCCATTTCCCCCAACAGGTATGTCCTGGCGATAGTAAGGAGGGGGTACTTCCTAGAGTTCTCTTCTCCTCCCCCCCAAAGATATCTGGTCACTCAACTTCCCAGAGACAGGGAAAAATCAGAGGCCCTGACTGGAGACTTAAAAGACCTAAAAAACCAGGACGTGGTCCTCAGGGTTCCAGCGACAGAGGAAGGGAAGGGATTTTACTCACACATTTTCTTTATCGTACATCACGGGACACAGAGCGCATAGCCATTACATATGGGTTATATGGGTACCTTCAGGTGTGGACACTGGTGTAATCAACTTCACAGGAAGTTCCTCCCTATATAACCCCCTCCCACTGAGAGTGCTTTAGTTTTTTCGCCAGTGTCTTAGGTGTTGGTCACGTCTAGCTGTCCCTCAGAGGTCTCGGGACCCAGGATAGCTAGCCGGATCCGTCCGAAGTGCTTCAAAGCCAAGGTGTACGGTACCCGGGCCCTGCTGGAGTGGGGTTTTGCCTATAATGCCTCTCCTTGGAGGGCTGGATTCTGGGCTCCAGTGCCTTAGTCTCTTCCAAGAACTAAACGCTACTGATGCCAGGATGCTATATAGGTCCAGGGGTGTGGGTTCCTTAACACAGGACCCCGGTCCCTGAAGGTCCAAGACAATACCCACGGAGATGGGGGAAGATTGGGCCTCTTGCATTTTGCAATACCCTGCGGCGTGGAGCAGGTAAGAGGGAACCTGCGGGACTTGGTTCGACAGTAGGTATCCCCCTGGGGGTTCTGGGTTGGCTAACAGTATGCTTGTGCATCAGCCACTATCTCCACTATGTCTGTGTAGGCAGGATGGGATACTAATGTTTACCCAGATAACATGTAGATATATGTATACTTGTGTAAGTTATATATTTGCTACTCACCCCAGGTCTGCCTGTTAACACTGATACTGCAACCCCACATGTTTTAAAGAGGAAATTGCTGGTAAAAACTCCTGTTTCTTAGGAAGCCCATGGGGACAGCTTCCTCGCTATGTGTGCACTACAATAAGATTAGTGCTTACCTGGTGTCTGTTGGTGCTGCCTAAACGCTGGTCCATGTTGTTTCCTCTGCGCTGCTTCCTCCATGTGGTTTTCAGCGTGGTGCGCGCGATCGTGCGCGCGTGCACGCCGCCTTTTATAGCGTCGGCGTGCGTCGGGGGGGCGGGCCAGCAGCGTCAGGGTCTGTTTAAAGGGAAAAACTTTTTCTCTGGCTGGTCTTTCCCTCCTGGAGGCAGAGGAAGAAAGGATACAGAGCGTGCAGCTGGGTCTTTTGGCCACACAGGGACACCTAGTGGCGGTTTTGTGGATCTTCAGGTCTAGGACTTAGGTCCACTATTGACCAGAAAAAAAAAAAAAAAAAAAGCAAGTTTTTTGCTTAAAGGGACTCAGCCTTAGATCCAGCAGTATCTGAGTCTACCTTGGACTCCGGCTAACGGGCATTGGTGTGTCAATACTCACAGGTTTCCTCAGTATTGCCACCTCCCAGGCGGGTAAAAAAAAAAAAAAAAAAAAGAGAGAAATTAGTTCTTTTTCATTTTCCTCATACCTGCCCTCATATTGGTTACTCCTAGCTGCAACAGTCAGGTGTTGGCTATAGGGGTGACCCAAGGTTGTACAATGGCTCCAAAGGGATCTGGACCAGCCAAGGCTGCTAAAGGTGCCAAAAAGCAAAAGGGGTCTCCATCGGGGTCAGAGGATTTGGGCCAGGCTTCTACGGCCCCACCCTCGCCAGTTAGGACACCGAGTGGCATAGTACAAGAGCCATTGGGGGTGCTGGGGGCAGAGGCGGCCCCCGATCCACCCATTCCCGTTTACGTGACGGAAGAAATGCTAGCAGCCACCATGAGTGGGCAAGAGAAAAGGTTAACTGCGTTGTTTTCCCGTCCTTGCCCAAGTAGCAAGCGGGCTAGATCCCCCTCACCCAGTGTGGGGTTTTCAGAGGCGGAGGTCTCCTCTTCAGAGGAACGGGACCCACAAGGGGATCAGGCAGACCCAAGTCCCGACAGTTCAGACAGGGAAAATTCCACTATAGATGAATATTTTTCGGCCTCTCAAGCGGAGAGCCTGTGGATCCAGTCTTTGACAGATATGGTTCGCACTGCCTTTAAACTTCCAGTGCCAGAACCAGTAGCCCCGGAGGTATCCTCATTGGGTTCTTTAAAGGCTCCATTAACTTGTGCGTCTTTTCCAATGCACCCCCTTCTGCGGAACGTGATTTACCAGGATTGGGCTCGACCTGATAGAATCTTTGTCCCTCCTAAAAGATTCTCTATTCTCTACCCTATGGAAGAGGAATATGTAAAGAAATGGGCACTCCCTACAGTGGACGCGGCCATTTCCTGCGTGAATAAATCCCTGACTTGTCCGGTTGAAAATGTCCATATGTTCAAGGATTCGGTCGACAAAAAATTCGAGACCCTACTGAAAGCCGCTTTCACCTCAGTAGGTGCCATGGTTCAGCCAGCAGTAGCAGCCATTGGTGTCTGTCAGGCCTTGAAGGATCAGGCAAAACAGATATTAAAGGACATGCCGGCTCAGCATACTCATGAATTAGCAGAATTTCCTAGGGCTCTCTGCTTTGCAATAGATGCTATTAAGGACTCCATCCAACAGGCATCCCGTTCATCTCTACTGATGGTTCACATGCGTCGTCTTTTGTGGCTAAAGAACTGGTCAGCAGAGGCACCCTGCAAAAAGCTTTTAGCAGGGTTTCCCTTTCATGGGGGAAGACTATTCGGGGAAGACCTAGATAAATATATCCACACCATATCAAGTGGAAAAAGTACTTCCTTACCGGTCAAGAAAAGACCGCGTGGGCCCACGTTTAAACGACAGGCCATTGCAGGCTCGGGCCCCTTCGACTTCCCGTCAGTATCGACGGCCTCCCGGGCGTTCAGCAGTTAATAGCCGCCCACAGGGACAAGCCGCGGCAAACAAGAGGCCCTGGTCTCGCAAGCCGGCTAAACCAGTCATCAAGTCAGATTCATGAAGGGGCGCCCCCACCCTCTTGGGTGGGGGGAAGACTTCAGTTTTTCTCCGAAGTCTGGAGGGCCAGAATTCCCGACTCTTGGGTTCGGTCCGTAGTAGCCTCAGGCTACAAACTAGAGTTTCGAGAAATCCCCCCTCCTCATTTTCAGGGGTCAAGTCTTCCAAGCGACCCGTTTAAAGAGGGCCTCTCTCGTAAAGGCGTTGGATCGCCTCTTGCTCCAAGGAGTAATTGTAGAAGTACCAACCCAAGAAAGGGGTCTGGGATTCTACTCCAACCTTTTTGTTATACCAAAACCCAATGGCGACGTCAGGCCTATATTAGACCTCAAACGCCTAAATCGCTTTCTAAGGATTCAGACCTTTCGTATGGACTCCATACGTTCAGTGACAGCCAGCCTGCATCAGGGCGACTTTCTAGCATCTATAGACATATAGGATGCATATCTGCATGTGCCGATTTTCCCAGCACATCACAAGTTTCTTCGTTTTACGATAAATCAAAGTCATTACCAGTTCGTAGCCCTCCCTTTCGGGTTGGCAACAGCTCCACGGGTATTCACAAAGGTGTTAGCCCCGGTGCTAGCCGTCCTAAGGACAGAAGGCATCTTGGTCCTGGCATACCTGGACGATCTCCTGGTTATCGACAGATCAGCTTCCAACCCCAAATGATGCAGTAGTCCGCACAGTGCGGCATCTAGAAGAGTTCGGGTGGATTGTGAACCAAGAAAAATCAAGGTTACAACCCACAAGACAGTTGGAATATCTAGGCTTTCGGTTAGATACAGAATGCCAGAGGGTATTTTTACCTCAAGAGAAGATCAGGTCGTTGATTCAAACGATTCAAATAGTCTTGGGCAAAAAGAAGCCGACTATTCGCCTATGCATGCGACTGCTGGGAAAGATGGTGGCCGCCTTCGAAGCAGCGCCCTATGCCCAGATCCATACCAGAAATCTGCAGGCAGCTATTCTCTCTGCTTGGAACAAGTCCATACAGGCATTAGACCGTCCATTAGTTCTTTCCCCAGGAGTCAGGCGCAGCCTGTACTGGTGGCTGATCCCTCAAAAATTATCAAAAGGGAAAACCTTTTGCCCCATCTCGTGGAAAATAGTAACCACAGATGCCAGCCTATCAGGTTGGGGGGCAATCTTAGGAAAACGGACCCAGCAGGGACAGTGGTCAGAGGCAGAAAGTCTGCTTCCCATCAATGTCCTAGAGATCAGAGCTGCTCGCTTGGCCCTGGTCGCCTGGACTCTCCCCCTGCAGGGTCTGCCAGTAAGGATACAGTCCGACAATGCCACGGCGGTGGCATACATAAACCACCAGGGGGGCACAAGGAGCCTAGCGGCTCAAAGGTAAGTAAACCTGATTTTTTTCATGGGCCGAAGCCCATGTACCCTGCATCTCAGCAGTGTTCATCCCAGGGATAGACAATTCTCAAGCAGATTTTTGAGTCGTCAACAGTTACTCCCGGGAGAGTGGTCTCTTCACCCCCAGGTATTCCAAGAGATTTGCCAAAGATTCGGAGTTCCCGATGTGGACATCATGGCAACAAGATTCAACAAGAAGTTGGACAAATTCGTATCCCGAGCCAGGGACCCCTCGGCCTACGGGACCGATGCGTTGGTTTGCCCCTGGCACCAGTTTTCTCTCCTGTATGCGTTCCCTCCACTACAGATGATTCCCCGCCTTCTACGAAGGATCAGGGTGGAGCGCAGGCCGGTGATCCTGGTGGCCCCAGCCTGGCCAGAAGGGCTTGGTACGCACTCATCGTGAGGATGTCAGTAGGGGCACCGTGGCCACTCCCCCTGCGCCCAGATCTACTGTCTCAGGGCCCGATCTACCACCCTGCTTCACAGCAGCTAAATTTGATGGCTTGGCGGCTGAATCCCTAATTCTTAAGGGCAGAGGCCTCTCAGCCCAAGTCATATCTACGTTAATTCAAGCTAGAAAGCCAGTCTCTAGAAATATCTATTACAGAGTCTGGAGAACCTATGTGGAGTGGTGCGAGTCTCAAGGAGGGCATCCTCGCAAGTTTTTTATTGACAGGATCTTGCGATTCCTCCAGGTTGGCGTTGACAAGGGGTTGGCTCTTAGTACTCTAAAGGGGCAGGTGTCTGCCTTATCGATATGGTTTCAAAGGCCTTTGGCCACACATTCGCTTGTGAAAACCTTTTTGCAGGGGGTCTTGCATGTAAATCCCCCTATTAGAGCTCCCCTCTGCCCCTGGAATTTAAATCTGGTCTTGTCAGCTTTACAAAAGCAGCCGTTTGAACCTCTGACAGAAATCCCTCTTGTGCTGCTAACCCGAAAGTTGGTTTTCTTGGTGGCTATGGCTTCGGCCAGAAGGGTCTCCGAGCTGGCAGCCTTGTCTTGCAGGGAACCGTACCTGATTCTGCATAAGGACAGAGTGGTTCTGCGGCCTCAGCCTTCTTTCCTTCCTAAGGTCATATCCAGTTTTCACTTGAATCAGGACCTAGTCCTACCATCCTTCTTTCCTACTCCCCAGTCCAGAGAGGAAAGACTGCTTCATACTTTGGACGTGGTTCGAGCCATGAGGGTCTATCTCAAGGCTACAGAGAAGATTCGGAAAACAGATGTGCTTTTTGTTCTTCCGGATGGCCCCAAGAAGGGTCAGCCGGCTGCCAAGTCTTCCTTGGCTAGGTGGATTAAGCAGCTGATTTTTCAGGCCTATGGTCTGAAGCGCGTTCCACCTCCCTTATCAGTTAAAGCCCATTCTACGAGGGCCATGAGTGCCTCCTGGGCGGCACACCATCAGATCTCTATGGCACAGGTTTGCAAAGCGGCAACCTGGTCTTCCGTACATACGTTTACTAAATTTTATAAGCTGGACGTCACAAAAGCTACGGACGCAGCATTTGGGCAGGCGGTCCTACGGGCAGCAGTATAGAATCCTCTGGCCCGGTTCACGCCCCCTTTTTTCTGTTGGTGGAGCTAGTTTTTACCTCCTGATATATTTTCTGTTTGGCTATTTTTTGGCTTACGGTCTCCCTCCCTTCATGGAGCATTGCTTTGGGACATCCCATATGTAATGGCTATGCGCTCTGTGTCCCGTGATGTACGATAAAGAAAAAAGGATTTTTAATAACAGCTTACCTGTAAAATCCTTTTCTTGAAGTACATCACGGGACACAGAGCTCCCACCCCTCTTTTGGGGAACATTGTGTAACCTCAGAGAAATTGCTTGCTACAAAACTAAAGCACTCTCAGTGGGAGGGGGTTATATAGGGAGGAACTTCCTGTGAAGTTGATTACACCAGTGTCCACACCTGAAGGTACCCATATAACCCATATGTAATGGCTATGCGCTCTGTGTCCCGTGATGTACTTCAAGAAAAGGATTTTACAGGTAAGCTGTTATTAAAAATCCTTTTTTTGTGGTGAGGAAACCCTCAGGGAAGTACAGGTTAATCCTAAACTTGAAACCCCTAAACAGGTCCATCTAATACAAAAAGTTCCTTATGGAATCAATCTTCACGGTCAGGGCCCTCCTTCCACAGAATTGCTTTATGGTCTCCCTGGACCTCAGGGACGCGTACCTGCACGTACCCATCGCAGAGGGGTCTCAGAGGTATCTACGCCTAGCGATAGACCTAGGAGGGGAGGTGATGCATCTTCAGTTCCAGGCTTTGCCATTCGGTCTATCCTCCTCACCCCGCGTGTTCACCAAGGTCCTGGCAGAACCCATAGCATTTCTGCGTCTTCAGGGAGTAGGCATCATAGCCTACCTGGACGACCTGCTCCTTTTTGCGGCTTCTCCAGAACAACTATCCAGAGATCTGGAATTAACCAAGAGGACTCTATCGGGTCTAGGGTGGCTGTTAAACTTAGAAAAATCCAGCCTGTCACCGTCTCAACAAATTTCTTACTTAGGGTACCTTTTGGACTCCACCCTCCTAAGGGTCTTTCTCCCCAGGGAGAAGGCCCTGAAATTAGACAGGGCGGTGGCCACCCTACAGGGCAGTCGGCAAGTGTCGATCAGGTCTCTGATGTCGACCCTGGGCCTGCTTACGTCCACCCTTCCGGCTGTCCAATGGGCAGGCCTTCACTTTCGGCCCCTGCAAGCTTTCCTCCTGAAAATCTGGGATCACGATCTGGAGCGGCTAGATACCCTAGTGCAGGTCCCAACCCAGGTAAAGAGGTCCCTCTGGTGGTGGAGGAAGATTTCCAATTTATCGCAGGGTCGGCTATGGCATATTCCGGTTCCTCAGGTGGTAACCACGGACGCAAGCGGCAGAGGTTGGGGGGCTCACTTAGGGTCCCTTCCAGCGCAGGGCGTATGGAAAGATGCCGAGTTGGGGAAGTCCTCCAATGGGAAGGAGCTGATGGCGGTCGGTCTAGCCCTCGGGTTCTTCCAGGAAGAGCTTCAGGGTCACCACGTCCAGGTGCGGTCGGACAATGCTTCGGCTGTGGCCTATCTGAACAAGCAGGGCGGCACGAGAAGTGTAGTCCTGTCGGCCATTACATCAGGGATTCTTCACTGGGCCGAAGCAAACACCCTGTCATTATCAGCGATCTTCCTAAGAGGGATAGAAAACAGGACGGCAAATTTCCTCAGCCGAAGTCAGCTGAGAGAGAGCGAGTGGGCTCTCAGTCAGGAAGTTTTTCATCTCCTAGTCAGGAGGTGGGGTTCTCCGGAGGTAGACCTGTTTGCGTCAAAAGAAAACGCGAAAACCCCTTGTTTTTTCTCCCGGAACAAAGGAGAGGGAGCAAGGGGGGTGGATGCCCTGTCCCAGAGCTGGGGGTTCGGGATTTGTTATGCCTTCCCACCTCCAGTGCTTCTACCGGCAGTTCTAAGAAAGTTCCAACTGGAGAACACCTCTCTGATTCTAGTAGCACCTCACTGGCCGAAAAGGGCTTGGTTCTCGGGCCTCAAACAACTGACCATGGAACCTCCCTTCTTCCTCCCATCCACAAGGGATCTTCTCTCGCAGGGTCCAGTCCTTTGCCCATACCCACACAGGTGGAGCCTAGCGGTGTGGTTACTGAGGAGACCTTGCTAAGGTCTAAAGGGTTTTCTGAAAGGTTAACTGCCACCCTTCTTAGTAGCAGGAAGAAGGAAACCCGCTCGATTTATAGGAGGGTCTGGCTTCGCTTTAATGCATGGTGCCTAGAATATTCCTGTTCAGTGCAGAACCCCTCTTCAGTATTGGAGTTCCTACAGGGTGGGGCAGATAAGGGTCTTTCAGTCAGTACCCTTAAGGGTCAAGTTTCTGCCCTTAGTGTATATCTAGAGAGTCCACTGGCCAGTAACTCCTGGGTAATCCGGTTCTTCAGAGCATTATCTAGACAGAGACCGTCCCAGGAGCCCCCCTTCCCCAGGTGGGATTTATCCTTAGTTCTTCAGGCCCTAACAGGGTCTCCCTTTGAACCTCTAGACGGATGTCTGTTGAGGGAGTTGACTTTAAAGACAGTCTTTTTGGTTGCAGTGAAGACTGCTAGGAGGGTCAGCGAGATAGAAGCCTTGTCAGTTAGACCCCCTTTTTGTATTGTTTTTCCGGATCGAGTTGTTTTCAAGACTGATCCGGCCTTTTTACCCAAAGTATCTTCTAGGTTCCATAGGAGTCAGGAGGTGGTGCTACCCTCTTTTTGCCCTAATCCCTCAGGTGAAAGGGAAGTTATGTTTAGTAAGTTGGACGTCAGGAGATGCATCCTACACTATTTAGAGCTGACCAAAGATTTTAGGAAGTCAGTCTCTCTTTTTGTTTTATTTTCTGGAGTTAAGAAAGGACAGAAAGTGTATCGGCGCACAATCGCTAGATGGCTTAGACTAGCTATTGAACAAGCATATGCCTTGTCTGGTAAAGAGGTCCCTACAGGAATTAAGGCACACTCTACACGAGCAGTGGCTGCTTCTCAGGCTGAACCTGCTGGAGCCACGCCAGAACAAATATGCAAGGCAGCAACTTGGTCCAGCTACACCACCTTCGTCAAACATTATAGAGTAGACTTGGTGTCGGCAGGCGACCAGGCCTTTGGGCGAAAGGTCCTGCAAGCCATAGTCCCGCCCTAGTTGGTGAGTACTCGATTATCCTCTCTATTGTGGCTGTCCTGAAAGACGAGAAGGGAAAAATGGAGTTACACTTACCGGTAACGTCCTTTCCAGTAGTCTTTCAGGACAGCCCTGGTTACCCACCCGAAGTTATGGAAGGTTTGTTTAATACAGGAACATAGTATGATCTTGATGTTTAATGATGGTTTACTAACATGTTCTTGTGTCTCCCCAGCTGACCGGAGGTGCTCGTATAAAAACTCAGGTCTGGCAGGGGGAGGAGAGTTCTTAAAGGCTGTGCAGTGTTTCCTAAAGGAAGAGGAGGAGCCTATCTCTCTCTATTGTGGCTGTCCTGAAAGACTACTGGAAAGGACGTTACCGGTAAGTGTAACTCCATTTTTTTGTTTGATAGTTTCCTGTTTGTTTGTTTTCTTGCTTGATTGGTCGTGCTTGTTTTTGTAAATGATTTTTGTTGACTGGGAGTGATTTTTGGTCAGAGTATGACAGAGAGGAAGAGGAAATAAATTTTTTCTTTGAGGGAGAAACAAATTCTTGCCCGGGCCATTTCCGACTATGGGCGTTTCCTCCACGGCCCGGACAGTGCCAACACCACCCCGGCCAGGAGGAGAGAGATTTTGGACATGATCACTGACCAGGTGAATTCAGCGGGGGAGGGGGAGACACGGAACCGGTCTGGGATTGAGAAAAAGATAAATGACCTCCGGCGTCTGGTCAAAAAGAAGCTGGCCAAAATGCTTGCCCATGCCAGGGCCACAGGAGGGGGCCCACCATGCCGCGTTAGGCTGACAGCGGAGGAGCGTGCGGTGGCCCAGACCTTTCATAGGCAAGAAGTGGAGGGCCTGCCCGGTTATGACTCAAGTCATGAAGGCGTGATGCCAGGTAAGGTTTTTTTGCCCTATCAGGTGTGTAGCATGTGTGGGGGAGGGGGTGAAAGGGAATATGTGGCAAGTGTGTGGATCCTCCAACCTGTGAATGTTTTGTGTCATCCACAGATGTGCAGGAGGGTGCTGGGCCATCTGGCCTGACTGCCCCATCCCCAGGACAGCAGCCTAATGAGGCGGAGGAGTTTGAGGAGGAGGATGAGTCCATGTCAGGCACTGGACTATTGTTTTTGGATGACTCTTCCCCTCTGGCTGGCAGCAGCCAGCCCTCCCTAAGGGGGAGCCCCCCCTCCTCCCCCAACATGGCTCCCCTCCCAAGGGGCTCCCCTTCTCCCCGGCCACAAGCATCAGCTGGAGGCAGGAAGGGGACCCAGAAGACCAGGGGGGTGGCCGATCTCCTGCCCGCCACTCTGAGAAGGGACCAGTTCCTCCAGACCCGCCATCTGGGACAGGTCAGCCATACATTGGTGCGGATGGAGGAGAGCCTGTCCTCCATCAAGGATACGCTTGGGAACCTGGACTGCCACTCCCGGGCTTTCAGAAACTGCCTTAACGACCTGCAGACTACATCAGCAGGCGTTGGGCAGGATGTGAGGGCCCTCACCCAGGCTATCCAGGGCAACACTAGGTGCTGCCCTGGACAGAATAGCCGTGGCCTTGGAGGGCAAGCCGCCAGGTGGGCAGAGACCAGGGGCTGTTCCTCCTTCCCCGGTTTACCCCCTCCCCCATGAGTCTTCCCAGAGGAGCCGTGGCCGGGGGCGCCCCAGGCGTTGCTCACGTCAAGGGCACTAATTTGTTTTTCCGTGGCGTTGCTGCTCACAAGTCCTGCATGGTGGACTGGTGCCAATCCAATTTGATGAGGATGTGAGGTGTGTGTGCTAGGGACCACAGTGGTGTGCATGCATGCATTCTCATTGTACCTTGATTAATGTGTGTGTTTAACGTGCAAAGATGCATAATGTGAGCTGGCTCCTGGCTGCTCTTCCCTCAGAAGACGGGGTAACCTCGGTTAGGGGGGGATTGTCTGGTTCAGGGGTCAGGTCATCACGTAGGTCAATCTGCAGGCCCTTTCTCACTGCGAAGTTGTGCAGCAGGCAACAGGCACCGATGATATGGCACACAAAGTTTGGGGAATACAACAGGGTACCCCCAGACTTATCCAGGCATCGGAAACGTGACTTCAGGAGGCCAAAGGTGCGCTCCACCACTGCACGTGTTTGGGCGTGGGCTTGATTGTATCTTTCTTCTCCTGGGGTTTGGGGGTTCCGGATAGGAGTCATGAGATGGGGTCCCAGTGGATATGCAGAGTCACCTGTAAGGGAAAAGACAGGAGGATGTTAGTCATGCATGTGCCCCTTGTGATGTGTGCATCATGGGGGGGTACAGTCATGCCTGCCACCCATGTCTCTCACCAACCAGCCAGGTGTCCCCATACACGTTCTGATCGAATTCCATTCGGATGGGGCTCTGATTGTATATGTAGCTGTCATGGCTGGACCCTGGGTGTTTGGCACGGACGTGCCATATGAGGCCTTGGGCATCGACTATCACCTGTACGTTGATGGAATGCCAATGCTTCCGATTGCGGTACATGTGCTCTGTCTCCTGGGGGGGGCTGGAGTGCCACATGTGTGCAATCAGTGGCCCCCACGGTGCGTGGGAATCTGGCAATTCTGTAGAAATCTGTCATTGCCTTCAGCCGCAGGTCCTCAGTGGTTGGTTTGATGATGTGGTGGGACATGCATCTGAGGATTGCAGGGACAACCTGGTTCACACATCTGCTCACGGAGGATTGTGACATCCCAGCCACCACTCCACTTGTATGCTGAAAAGAGCCAGTGGCAAGGAAATGGAGTGTTGCCAGGACCTTGACCAGTGGCTGCACTGCATGTGAGCGTTGTGTTGGGCTCCTGCAGGGTTGTGGTTAATTCCAGGATGGCATGAGGGGTGAATCTGAAGATGCGATACACCTCACAATCACTCATGCCAAACAGGTCTATGCGTGTGCGGTATATCCTCTCCCGTGCCATCCTCCGTGCCCTCATCCTTCTTTGCTCATCTAAAGTCAGTAGTATAGCTATGCGCGACGATGCCCCTGGCATGTTGGCATACAGATTGTTGTGCAACACGTGTGACTGCTCAGCTCCTCACTAACAGTGTTGCTTTATCTGACATGTAGACAATTTTTCTCTTTTTAGACCAGCTTTTATATGGTCTAATTTTAGACAGGACATTTTGCTGTTGCGCACACCGCGTAGCCTGCGCTGCCCCAACGTTCTTTTGTGGATCCCCGTAAGTCCCTCATTAGCATATTTGACTAGCAAATCAATGGTCTGTCTAGTGCAGTTTTGCGCGGACGGATGCGCCTGTCTAACGAAATTACGATGGACAAAAAAAGTAGATTTCTTTTGTTCTGGGAATGCTGTGCATCGAAACGCACGCGCACATTTAGACTTACGCCGCGTATCTCCTGTTACGCAGGCGTAATCGCTCTGTGAATCTGGCCCACTATTTTTTACTTTTTGATTTAATAAATATCCAAATTTTTTTATTTTTTATACTTTATTTTTTTTTTTTTTTTTCAGTTTAGACCGATACGTATTCTTCTACATAGTTTTGGTAAAAAATCGCAATAAGCGCATTTGATCGGTTTGCGCAAAAGTTCTAGTGTCTACAAAGTAGGAAAAAGAATTAAGGCATTTTTTTATTTTATTACTAGTAATGGCGGCGATCCGCGATTTTTTTTTTTTTTTTCTTCTTTTTTTTTTTATTGTGACCGTGACATTGCGGCGCACACATCGGACACTTTTGACACATTTTTGTGGCCGGAAAATGCAAGGATGTCATATGACGTCCAGTCTGAAAGACGAAAGGTCCCCACAGACGTCATTTTACAATGGCTCGGTGGGGAAGTGGTTAAAGAGGACGTATATATACGTCCTTCTGGCCAAGAGTGCCTTTCTTTTGACGTATAAGTGCGTGCGGTGGTTGACAAGCAGTTAACCTGCAACTTTGAAGGCTCTTTGTATTGTGGAAGACTTCTCGTCTTGTTCCTGTGCTGAAGATACAACATCCTTGTCTCTTCAAAGATTACAGACCAGTGGCTGTCACCTTCCACATCATAAGCACCTATAGGAGATTCGTTTTACAGGCTATGGCCCATTGTTATTACATAGTTAGGCCCCTACAGTTCACCTACAATCACCCTTATGCTGGGAGTTGAGGGCTATTCCTGCTAAACTGCATGTATGCACACCTGGATAAACCGGTGATCATTGTGAGGGTCTTGTTGTTTTTTTTTACTTTTCCGGTGCTTTTGATACCATCAGGCCAGCTCTCCTAGAAGAGAAGCTAACAGTGATGCAGGGGACAATTCTCTCTCCCATCCTTTTTACTGTCTTTGGCTACCAGACTGAGTTTTGGCAACTTCAGAAGTTTTTTGATCATTCCGACGTTTTTTGATCATTCCGACAGTGTGTGGGCCCCATCTGACTTTTTTTCCTGTCGGAGTTTAGAAATAGAACATGTTTTATTTTCTTCCGATGGAAAAAAAATTGGAAATTCCAATAGTCTGTGTGGAACTCGACGAATAATGTCGACGCATGCTCGGAAGCATTGAACTTAATTTTTCTCGGCTCGTCGTAGTGTTTTATGTCACCGCGGTTTGGACGGTCAGAATTTGGTCTGACTGTGTGTATGCAAGACAGCTTGAACGAAATTCCATCGGATTTTATCCCATTGGAAATTCTGATCGTGTGTAAAGGGCATTAGTATAGGACTGCGGTGGAGAATTGTGTCACATGGTATGAGGATAATCGTCTGAATCTAAATGTGACTAAGACAAAGGAGTTTGTGCGGATGTGGTGGAGAATTACAAGTATCTGGGGGTGCATATAAATAATAAACTGGACTGGAGTAAGAACACTGAAGTGCTCTAAAGGAGGGACCAGAGCCACTTCAAGACAATACTGAAGAGTTTAAGTCTGTGATGGACAGTGCTCTCCTGCATGTGGTGGGGAATATGTATATGTATTTATCTACTATCCTTATCTTTGTTGGAATATATGTGTATACGCATGAACCATTAATTTGTTACCCAATGCTATTATTATTATTATTATTATTATTATTATTATTATTACAGTTATTACCATTATACAATTATGTATCAGGAATAGGGTTGAGCGAACCCGAACTGTGAAGTTCGGGTTCGTACCGGATTTTTGGATTTTTGGTTCCCAATCCGAACAATTTACTGTAAGTTCGGGTTCGGCAATGTAATGACGTGCTGCAGGGCAGCCAATCGACATTCGTTTAACTCGTGTGACCTAGAAGCCATCACAGCCATGCCTACTAATGGCATGGCTGTGATTGGCCAGTGCAGCATGTAGCACAGCACGTCACTCTGCTTTAGATAGGGTAGGGAAAGGCTGGCGCTGCTGCTGCTGCTCTGAGGGAGAGCATTAGATAGGAGTCAGACTCAGTCCTGCTTCAGAAATCAAATTACTCAGCGATCTACATAGCACAGCAAATCACTCTGCTTTAGATATTTTAGGGAGAAATTTTGCTGCTATTGTTTTTAGGGAGAGAAATGTATAGGAGTCAGTCCTGCTTCAGAAATCAAATTACACCAGCACTGCACATGTTAGGCCGCGTACACACGATCGAATATATCTGCTGAAACTGGTCCGACGGACCGTTTCAGCAGACATATCCGATCGTGTGTACGGGCTAGCGGACATGTTTTGCCAGCGGACAAATTTCAAAGCATGCTTTGAAATTTGTCCGCCGGAGACATGTCCGTCGGATATGTCTGCTGGTTAGTACACTAACCAGCGGACAAAAATCTCTGCGCATGCGTCGAATGGATTCGACGCATGCGTGGAAGTATTTCACTTCCTCGTTTGGTGACGTGGCGGCGTCAACGTCGCCGCCACGTCACCGCGTTGCCTGGCCGAGGGGATTTTCATCCGATGGTGTGTACACACCGTCGGACGAAAATTCAGAGGAGACATGTCCGCTGGAAACGGTCCGTCGGACATGTTTCAGCGGACATGTCCCTCCGTGTGTACGCGGCCTAACTGTGAGATACACCCTTTAGATAATTTTCTTCTATTGTGCTATTCAAAAAACATCCATTTAGGGCAAAAAAATAAAAAATTGCAGTGTTTCCACCATATCTGTAGGTGTGAGATACACCCTTTGGATACTGTTTTTCTATTGTGCTATTCAAAAAACACCCATTTAGGGCAAAAAAATATATTTTGCAGTGTTTGCTCCATTTAGGGCAAGATCCTACATTTGAGAAATATATGGAGAACGTTAAAAGAGGGATGTGGCCCCAGTCGTGGTGCTGCTGGTGGAGCTCCTGTTGCAGGGAGAGGACGTGGTCGATCTGTGCCAGCTACACGCACAAGTGAAACACCTTTCTCAGGTGCGAGTAGGCGACAGAGCCTGCAGCAGTATTTGGTCGGGCCTAATCCGGCTGTACGAATGTTGAGGCCAGGAGCAGTATAGGCGATAGTAGATTGGGTTGCTGACAGTGATTCCAGTTCCTTCACATTGTCTCCCAACATCAGTACCGAGCACACCAAAGCCAGGTCCAAGGAGTTCCCTAGCGTGGCAGTTCTTCACACAATGTGCTGATGACAAGACACGAGTGATTTGCATGCTGTGCAATCGGAGCCTGAAGCGAGGCATAAACATTCTCGACCTGAGCACAACCGGCATGACCAGGTAAAAGCCTCAAAAACCAAAAAATCTCTGGCTCCTCCTGCTTCCTCTTCTGCTTCAGTCTCGGCCTCTTCATCCACCTCTGTAGTGACAGTGGCACCTGCCACTCCGCAAACAGAGGATCTGCCAGCAACACTACCACCTGGGTCACCGAACATCTCCACAATGTCCCATGGAAGCGTTCAGCTCTATCTCCCAAACACTGGAGCGGAAGAGGAAGTACCCCCCTACTCACCAGCGATCCCTGGCCCTGAATGCCAGCATTTCAAAATTCCTGGCCTTTGAAATGCTGTCATTCTGTCTGGTGAAGACACAGAGTTTTCAAAGCCAAGTGGGGGACAAAATCAGGTGTACACTGCGCAAGCGCCATTTGTGGCAAGGTCCACCTAACTACGGATACGTGGACCAGTAAGCACGGTCGGGGACGTTTTTTTTTCCTAACGGCAAATTGGGTAAATGCAGTGGCGGCTGGGCCTGATGCGGATAGCAGTTTGGCGCATGTCCTACCACCACCGAGGATTGCAGGGCGCTTCAGTTTGCCTCCTGTTGCTAACTCCTCCTACTCCGTTTCCTCATTCTCTACCGCCTCCTCATCCGGTCAGCGTAACACATCATTTCCAAGGCTTTCAGGGCAGTCATTCACAAGTGGCTCCGAGGATGGGTTCCTGCACCAACAAACGCCAGGTACACAATTGTCCAGAAAGGGCACAGTTTTGGAGAATGACGAGGTGGAGGATGAGGAGGAGGAACCATGTTCATAGCAGGATGGCACCCAGACCAGCTCATGGCCATCACTGGTGCGTGGCTGGGGGGATACAGAGGACACAGACGATACACCTCCCTGGCACACATGAGCGATTACATGCTGCAGTGTCTCTGCCACGACCGCCGAGTTGCCCACATTTTAACAGGTGCTGATTACTGGGTGGCCACGCTGCTGGATCCCCGTTACAAGGAAAATGTACCATCCTTAATTCCCTTACTGAAGCGTGATCGTAAGATGTGCGAGTACAAGCGCACGCTGGTAGACGCGCTGCTGGTAGACGCGCTGCTGGTGGAATTTCCACCTGACAGCGGGGGCACAGTGGAAGCACAAGGCGAAGGCAGAGGAGGAGGAAGATGTCGCCAATGCAGCCGGGGCACCGCCAGCACATCAGAAGGCAGGGTTAGCATGGCCGAAATGTGGAAAAGCTTTGTCGGCACGCCACAACATCCAGCACCACCAGCTGATATGGAACTTCTTAGCAGGAGGCAGCATTTCACCAACATGGTGGAGCAGTATGTGTGCACACGCCTACACGTACTGAATGACGGGACTGCCCCCTTAAACTTCTGGGTCTCCAAATTAGGCACATGGCCTGAGCTTGCCCTTTACACCTTTAGAGGTGCTGGCCTGCCCTGCAGCCAGTGTATTATCTGAACATGTATTTAGCATGGCAGGGGGCGTTATCATTAGTGTTGAGCGGAATACGCCATATTCGATTTTGCGATATTTCACGAATATATAGAAGAATATTTGTGAAATATTCGTTAATATCGAATATTCGTGATATTTTATCAAAAAAATTTTTTTGCAAAATTTCGCTAATGCGAAATTGATTGCGAAATTCTCGTCCGCGCATGCGCGCGAACAACACGCGAAAACGGAGATAATTTCCTGGATTACTAAACTAATATGCACTAAACACTAACTCTACTTACACAAACTTATATGACTAAACTAAAGCTAATTTTTTTTTGTTTTTTTATACACAAAACACAGAGACTAAACACACACTAAACTAAGCTACCTTAAATAAATGTACACTTACACTAACTACACAGAAATCTATCTAACACTAAGCTACACTAACCTGGACAAAACAACACAAATCTGAGCTTTTAGAAAAGCTGTTGGGTCTTTTGCTCAGAACTGAAACCACTATAGGAAGCACAATGCTAAGATCGCAATACACAGGAAAAACGCACAGAAACACTCCACTCTCTCTAGCCACCTTGTGAATCTGCACTGAAATACTGCTGGGAGTGATCTTATATAATGGTCGTGCAGGCAGGTTCCTATTGGTTGCTATGGAGGTTGCTAACCTCTGACAACCGTGGTAGGAGAACTCTGATTGGCTCTGATGCAAAAGAAGGGCAGAGAAAGTATTCGCGAATATTCGTAATACGAATATTCGCATTGCGAATATTCGGCAACATAAAAGGATCGCCTCAGCTACTCGGCCCAGGGTCTTTAATCATACCAGCAATGCTTTTAGACGTCAATGGAGATCACTAGGATGTGATCTGTTTTAAAAATAAATGTGAAAAAATACGAATATTCGCAATAGCTAATATTCACCGCAATATTCGAGTTATTCGCGAATACTCGAATATGCAATATTCGTAACGAATATTCGCAATGCGAATATTCTTGAGCAACACTAGTTATCATAGACAAGTGCAGCCGCCTGTCCAGAGCCAATGTGGACAAGCTCACGTTCATTAAAATGAACCAGGCATGGATCCCACAGGACTTGTGCATACCTTGTGCAGAATAGACACGTATACCGACCTTACCCAGCCATTCTTCTATTTTTGATCTTTCTCACTCTTTTGGGGTGTACCCTAATTCAAAAAATTAATTAAAAACAAAAACCTGTGTTGGCTACCTCGTCCTCCTTCACCGCCACTTCCACCTACACAACACATCCACCGCCCCCTCAACCTCCTACTCCATATGGACCTCATCCTCCTAGGTCAATATTTTTATATATTTTTTTTATATTTATGTATTTTATGTTATTTCTCTATCCACATTTGTTTGCAGAGTACTTGCCATGCTCTTACCAACATGTTGCTGCCATTTGCAGCCCTCTAGCCCTCCATTACTTTTTTAGAGACCCTTTAGTACTCAAAAGTTCTGGTCCCCATTGACTTCAATGGGGTTCGGGGTCAAGTTCAGGTCCCGAACCCAGACTTTTTTTTCGAAGTTCGGTCGAACATCCAGATTTCCGCTCAACTCTAATCAGAAATCAATAAACATAAGTGCATTTTTAATTTTTAGCAGAGTGCTTCATTTAAAGTCCCACAAATATCCCCCCCCCCCCTGTCTAAACATATTAGGGATGGAGGCACATGAATCTACCCCTCATTGCCTCACATAAAGTCCCACCCTCATTCCCCCCTTTTCTATGCAATTTAAGGGATGGAAGCACACTTTAGATATAGCATTTCACTTCTTAGATTTTATTACTAGAAATTTAGGCCCGGATCTCGATATACGCCGCGTAAGTGTCAAGATGCGCCTTCGTATCTATGCGCCGTAATCACCTAACTAAGATACGCCTAAAATCCGGCTTCAGTCCACCGACGTAACTTCCCTACGCCGGCGTATCTTGGGCACATAGTTACGCTGGACGCCCCATTGCAAATATGCAAATGAGGGAGATACGTTGATTCACGAACGTAGATGCGCCCGGCGGAAAAGATAAAAGGCTTATGTCCGGCGTAAAGTTATTCCACATATAGGAGGTGCAACCCATGCAAAGGTATGGACCAGGAAACAGCCGTCGTATTTTACATTGTTTAATAGTACTACATGAATAGGGCTGGGCGTAGGTTACGTTCACATCGTAGGCAGTGATTCGACGTATCTTAGGCAGTTATTTCAACGTGGTTGTACGCATGTGCACGGGGATACATCCAAGCTACGACGCATGCGCCGTTCGTTTTAAGTACTTGGATGACGCTCAGCCCATCATTTGCATGGGGTCACGCTTCATTACCATGCATCACGCCCACTTCCACCTACTTTGACTTGCGTCAGCTTACACCGACGAATATACGCTACGCCGACGCAACATTGGGCGCATTTTCTTTGTGAATTTCATACTTGTCTCTCAACGTTGCGCCGGCGTAGCGTAAAGAAGATACGCTACGGCGGGATAAAGATGTGCCGATGGCTGTGAATCTGGGCCTTATTTTGTATCTACATTATTCAATGTTTTTTTAGTTGCAATTTTGTTCTTGGCTGGCACTTTGGGGGGCCTGATATTATTATAGCATTTACATGTGTTGACTGGAGACGCGGTTGGTTCATTCTTATCCCAGAGCTTTGATGCTTGCCGGGGCCCTCCCATGCTAGTGTGGGGGGTGGGCGTGCACCCAGCAAGCATCAACGCCATGTGTTATACGTCGTACGTGTGACGTCAATACGTTGACACACTCCGACGTTTTTTCCACCTCGTGAGGGGGTTTATAATGCCAGTTTCTGACGACATACTTGTGCAGCCCCTTCGGATCACGCAACATGACGTTGGCGGATACCCTCGGTTTACTGGCGCGACCAACCTCTTTCACTTATGGAACACCTCTCTACTTTCACCTCCAGACAGCGTGCCGTTTGCACAAGGTCTGGTTATCTCCTCTCCAAGGTTTCAAGGTATTCACTCGTTGTCTTCCTCTCTTTGCTGGGCTGTCTTTCACACTGTCTATATCACTATTCCTGGTGAGGTTTAATCTTTTTCCTACACAGCGGTGTCACTCTGTCACAGGCTTTCACATCTTTTTAGGCTACTTTGGGCTACAGTCTATTTCTCTGCCCACGTTGCAGGCTGTATTATTTATTTATACACTGTCTCTTCCACAGAAACTGTCTGGGAATCTTACACAGTATTTACCAATACTATATATCCTGCCCCGTGGGTCTCGCACTCATTGTTATGTCATCACACTGTTTGGTCAGCCAATGTGGCCGTGGACTATGTAGCCACAGCTCCAGGGGGATGGCACATCCATGGTTTCTCCAGCCGTCAATATTACTATATGTATCACCTTATTACCCTCAGGTAAGAGTGCTTAGAAAATGTTCTGTTCCCCCTCGTCCCATCCATGAAAGTAATATGCATTTATTCTCATTATTATGTCTTATTATATACAACTTTGCTTTTAATCGCTCCTGATGCTTGGGAAAACCCATGAAACGTGTCAAGCTACTCAACGACTGTTACATGCTATCACATTGCAAAATTATGTCTGAGATTCAACTGTTTACTGTAGTCACAGCAATATATGGTTATATGTGTAGCGCTCACCCCCGCAGGAGCCGCTGGATAGATTTGGGATAGGCCTGTTACCTCTATAGCTCTGATGTCTAGGGTAGTTGAAGAGAGCAGCAGTAATGGAATGTCCAGACAGCAGGTGTCTTTCTTGTGCTTTTATTTTGCCAACTTGACAACCGATAAACTTGAGATAGATAGAAAAGATGTATGAGGAGGAGAAACAGCAGATTCAGGCCTAGTTACACAGAAGCAGTCCTGCTTCTAACAACACTTCACTCTCGTCGCCACTCCAGCCGGAGTGGGTATAGTGTACCTGGACAGGCCTCTTCACACTGACCTGGCAGCCAGGGTATCACTCGGAACCTTGTGGGAAACAGTCCCCTGCCACAGACCCTTCCCTAGAACTTAGGTCATGAGGTAAATCTTCCACCAGTAAACAGGCTGCAGCCCAGTAGTGGGCCGCGGCCCGGGGGTTGTAGACCCCTATTGTACAGGATGCAAGTAATGAATCCTGTGTGGGAGGTATGTGTCCCTGTTTTGGGGTGTGGCCCCTTTAAGGGGGACAACAAGAAAAAGTGCAAAGTACTCAGGGATTCTCCTTCTTGCAGGGTGAGGGGTTCTAGGATGATCCAGCAGAGTGGTAAACTGATTTACAGTGTTCTTAAAGAGCAAGTAAACCCTCTGAAACTTTTCCTAAAAAAAAAAAACCCTGCAAGAGAAAGTCATAATGAGCTAGTGTGCATAGCATACTAGCTCATTATGAATTACTTACCTGAGATCGAAGCCCCCCGCAGTGACCGTCGTCCCTCTCCGCCCCCGCCATGATACCCGAGTGACTTCCAGGTATTGCTGCTCCGGCGCTGTGCTGGCCGGAGCAGCAATGACGTCACTCCCGTGCATATGCGTGTGAGCCGTCAAGGATGACACGATCCCATTCATTAACGGCACTCTCATTGCGCTTGCGCCGTTGTCTATGCAGTCTTTTCTGCAAATATCTGTGGTCCTGGCCCTGCTGAAGAAACCGATCTTGCACCCGGCCGTCCTGGGCAACTATAGGCCGATTTCCATCTTGTCTTTTGTGGCAAAGGTGATGGAGTGCCTGGTGGTGAACGAATTTCCATGTGTTGGACGAATTCCAGTCCGGATTTCGACCTGGCCACGGAACAGAGACGAGCCTCATCTGTGTGTATGATGATCTCCTTCACAGTTTGGACAGGGGTGACTCAGTAGTAGACGTGCATTTGTTTTTGTCCGAATGCATTTCGTCCGAATTTCTGGGATTTTCGCGGGGGATTTAACAAACCATAACGAATGTGCAGAGTCCGAAATCCAAAAGATCTGACCTAAAAAAAATGCTTTATTTTTGTTTTGTTGTGGCAACAGTTCGATATAGATAGAAGATTCGACATGACAGTGACAATAGCGATCTGTGTCTATAGAATCTGTAATTGAATGTGCCTAACCTAACTCTATTAGTCCAAGATTATTCGACATAGAAAAGATTCCACATTATAGAGACAAAGTTCTCCACCCACAGGCTATAG
This sequence comes from Rana kukunoris, assembly GCA_029574335.1. NCBI lineage: Eukaryota > Metazoa > Chordata > Amphibia > Anura > Ranidae > Rana > Rana kukunoris. Next base: position 381,774,651 of record CM056049.1, read on the forward strand.
AATAATTCTAATGTTGGCTGACTAGTAATAATAATATAAAAATTACTAGTTATACAACATTAGAATTCTACTATAGCTTGTGGGCGGAGCATTTGACCGGAAATGTATGATTGCGGCGTCGTACAGTTTAGCTGCTTCATCGAATCTTCTTAGAACATTCGATGGACACCTGTCAGGGTACCAATTCCGCCAGAAACAGAATTGCGCACATGCGCGGTAGATCAGCGATTTCGCACATGCCTTTGCACGAATTGCACGTGCGCGGTCCGGCCGCGCGCACGGGGCACTCCTCTCGGAACCAATCAGAGGCCTGACCGCCCTATTTAAATCAGCTTCTCCCCCTTGTCAGGTTACTGGTTTGTCACCAGCTCCTGTAATACTTCCTGTTGAAGCTCCTGCCTTGTTTGACCTGGATTACCTGACCTTTGGCTTACGTCCATGGATTTCTGCTGTCTCCTGACCTCTGGCCTGTACCCACAGACTTTCTGCTTTCTCCAATCCCTGACCTACGGCTTGTCTCCCGGATCTGTCTCCAGTCTCTGTTCCCTGCCTAAGTGCCTTGAGTACCTGGACTGTTGTTGCCTGATCCTCAGCTGTCACCAGTGAACTACTCCCTGCTCAGCTTCCGACCAGCATGTCAAGTCTCCGCTTCATTGCCGGTACCGGTGCCTTCTTGCGCTTCCTTCCCTCTGTTCCAACTCCAGGGGGCCGATCGTGCCAGGTCGCAAAGGTGAGCCACCCTCAGCATCTTGGCCTCGGTAAGTACACCCGTGACAACACTATAAGCCTTCAATGACAATTTCGACCTTAATTATTCGGATTTTTGGACGAATGCATTTTTTTTATGTCAAAGGTTTTATTCATTTTTCAACGGTAATACAAAGTACAAATACGACGTTGAGGAACATGCATTAACAAAGCGAATCACATTCACTAAAATATGTCAGGTAACATAACATATGGTAGAAAGTACAGTGGGTTCAAAACACATGTTTTGACCTTTCCTCTGACGCGACACCCTTGGGAACATTAGTGCCGCAGGAGAGGTGATATAAAACAGAAATCCACTGTGGGGCGTAGCTGGTCCCTAGTGAAGCTAGGATGGTAAGTATTTAAAAAGAGAACAACAGTAAGCAACAGTATATACAACATAGGTACTGCTCGGTCAAGAAAAATATCAGAAAATTGTGGAATCGTATTATTACGTGGTAGGTACAGTCTTGGTCCAGTCGATCCAGGGCTGCCAGAGTGCCCGAGTTTTGAGAGATTGACCAGTGCTGGCTGCCGTGATAGACTCGTAACTGAAGTGTAACATCACAAAGTCTATGACCTGTGCTATGGAAGGGGTTTGATCTGACTTCCAATGTCTTGTTATATTGAGCCTGGCTGCCGGAGTATGTGTGTGGTTATGTGTCTCATAGGATGGGGGATGTCATCGATGGACAGGTTGAGAATTGCTAGGGCAGGTGAAAGGGGTATCTTAACGTTGGTCACGTCGGAAATCAACTTGAAAATGCCAGTCCAGTAGTTGTTGATGTCCGGGCATTTCCAAAAAATATGTTGTGGGTTCCCTTTGGAGATTTTACACCTCCAACAAGTGCTGGAATTGGTAGTGCTAAAGGATGCCAATTTTGTGGGAGTGAGATACCATCTAAGGGACATTTTCTGAGTTAGTTCCCAGAGGGCTGAGGATTTGGTGGCCTTGTAGGCTGATTTAAAGGCACGGTGCCATTGGTTTTTCGTAAGTGTATGAGAGGTCAGATTCCCATTTGAGATGGGGAGTCAGTTTGGAGAAGGTGGATTTGTTGTGGAGAGCATTGTAAAAGTGAGAGATGCCCTTGATCTTAGAATTAGGGTCAGTGAGATGCGTTTTAGGAGGGATGCAGTAAAGCGGAAGAGGTATAGTGTTTAAGCAGTGGCGTATTCTTAGATAGGTAAAACGTTCAGAGCCTGGGAGGTCATAATCAGTTTGTAGCTGAGTGAAAGTTTTGGGACGGCCATTGTGCAGTAAGTTGTGCAGGTGGTGGACCCCTTTAAGGGACCACCTTGTCAGTGGTAAGTCAGGTGAGAGGAAATTAAGGGATTTCAAGGGAATTGGAGGATGAGATGCTACAGGGTTAGAAGCAAGCAGGGAAACCAGTCTTCCCCCACGCTTGAGCTGATGTTTTCACAGGTGGAGGCATGGATGGTGGGACTGGGGTGCCTAAGGGGGTGCTTAGTAACCAATTCTTCAGGTTGGGTTTAGTGAGAGAGTGGTTTTCCACTTGACCCCAAGTCAGGCTCTTTAGCGGCTGGAACCACCCAGGCAGTTGGGCTAGAATGGCTGCTGTATGATAGTCTCTAAAGTCTATCGACCCCGTGTCCCCCACAAATTTGTGTTTAGTCAGTGTTGAGTGGTTGCACCTGGGTTTCTTCCCGTTCTAAAGATATTTGTTGTATATCGTTTGGAGGGATTTGAAGAAAGAGGCTGGTAGTGGAATGGGGAGGGTCCTAAAAAAATATAAAATTTGTGGCAGACAAATCATTTTAAAGGCTGCTAGCCTCCCTGACCAAGAAAGTTCATGTTTCACTATAGATTGCAAGGTCTTTTGGATGGTTTGTAGAAGTGGTAGGAAGTTATAGGGGTAGAGATTTTTGAGCGTCCTTGGTAGTTGAATGCCTAAGTACGAAATGTCATTGTGTGCCCATGCAAATGCGTGTTGAAGTTGTAGGAGATTTCTAGTTGTGGCGTTAATGTTAATGTCCAGTATGAACGATTTAGTCGTGTTAACTTTGTAGTAGGATACCGAACTGAACCATTGCAATAGTTTTTGTACCTCTGCCAGGGAGGAGGTGGGATTTGTAAGGATAAGGATGACGTCATCTGCGAATAGGCTGATTTTGTGGGAATGTGAGTCAATTTGAAGGCCTGAAGTGGTACGGGAGCGGACATGTTCTGCCAGGGGTTCCATGAGCATGTTGAAGATTAGTGGGGATAGAGGACACCCCTGGCGTGTGCCGTTAGTTATGGAGAAAGGGCAGGAAAGCATGCCCTCAGTGAATACTTGGGCCGTAGGGTTGGTGTACAATGCTAAAATGGCGTTCAGGATTAGCCCTTTAAAACCAAATTTTTGGAGGACAGCTTCAAGGTATGTCCAGTGAACCCTGTCGAACGCCTTCTCTGCGTCCAAAGAAAGGAGCAGAGAAGGCGTTCCGGTGGATTCCGCGTGGTGAATCAGGTTAAGCATCCTCCTAGTGGCATCGGATGCCTGCCTGCCTTTTGTAAATCCCGTTTGGTCTTTGTGTATAAGTTCGGGCATAATTTCTATCAATCGTGTGGCTATGGTCTTGGCATATATTTTGAGGTCAAGATTAAGTAGAGAGATCGGGCGTAAGTTTTGAGGGAAGTTTGGATCCTTCCCTGGCTTCGGTAAGGTTATGATCAATGCTTTTAAATACTCATTCGGAAAAGAGGAAGAAGAGGCAGCGTTATTGAACACTTGAGTAAGATAAGGTGCTAATTCGGAGGAGAACTGTTTGTAGTATTCTCCTGTCAGGCCATCTGGGCCAGGTGCCTTACCACTAGGCAGGGAGTCGATTGCTCTACTATCTTCTTGTACAGTGAACGGGGCATTAAGCACTTCTAGGTGTTGTACAGTCAGGGAGGGGAGGTCAATGGCCTGAAGAAAGTTGACGATGTCCGTGCGTGTAGGTTGGGGGGTGCTGGGGTCATGTTTAAGATTGTATAGGTCGCCATAGTAAGTGCTGAATGCGTCAGCTATGTCTTGGGGGTTCGTCAGGGAAAGATTTGTATGGGGGTGGAAGAGTTGGTGGATCTTAGTTTTGGCACACACCTGCCTTTTTATGCCTTGTGCCAGTTTCTTCCCTGCTTTGTTAGAGGTGGAGTACGATGTCGCTTTGAGTTTCCTCTGAAGGAATTCATAGGAGTGGAGAAGCAGGGGTTTGAGTTCCTGTCTAAGGGATATCAGGAGTTTCAACTGTAGGGTTTGTCTTGTGAGATGCTTCTAATGTCGCTATCTGAGCCGTCAGGTCATCTACACGTTGTGTCCTCTCTCTTTTAAGGCGTGAGCTCAGTGTTATTAATCTTCCTCTCATGTATGCTTTGTGAGTGCTCCACACCATTGCAGGGTCAGACACTGAGCCATTGTTTAATTTAAAAAAGTCAGTGATCTGTTCACGGATCGCTGGCATGTGGTTGTCGCTTTGGAGCAAGTAGTTGTTAGCTCGTCAGAGGAATGTGTTTCGTTGCAGGTTTGAATCTTCAATTAGTATCGAGATAGGGGCGTGGTCTGACCATGTCGTGGTGTGGATCTTGGACATGCACAACTTCTGCTAAATCCATTTATCAGACAAGAATAAGTCTATTCTAGAATACGTGCAGTGTCTAGAGGAGAAAAAAGTGAACTCCTTCTCAGAGCCATGATGGCATCGGCAGACATCATATAAGTCATGCTTCGAAAGAAAATTTTTAAGAGGTGATCCCCCGCCTCTTTGCTGCAGAGGTGGAGTCCAAAAGGATGTCCAGAACCACGTTAAAGTCCCCGCACAAAATCAGGTGGCCTTTTTGAACAGATTTGACGGTGGCAAGCACCCTGCGGAGGAACTTCAATTAGCGTGTGTTTGGGGCGTAGACATTCACAAGGGTGTAGGAGACTCGATTAATGGTGAAAAACAAAATTAAAAACCGGCCGGCAGGATCTGCAATAGAGTTTAACAAGTGGAAATCCAATGAGTCTTTAAATGCGACCATGACACCTCTAGACTTGGTAGAGTGGGGGACATGGAACATGTGTGGGAACTGTCGGTGAGAGAAGAGGTGCAGATCCGACAGTAGCAAGTGTGTTTCCTGAATACATAAAATGTCACTGTGGAGAGTCATAGCGGTCCTCCACATTGAGTGGCGTTTGGCCAGGTGGTTTAGGCCATTCACATTTAGTGATAGGATCGAGAACGACATCTTGTATTTGATAGGTTAGTGTGTGGTGTAAGATAGCACTTACAGTTCATTGATGGAGGTCGAATCTGGCGGGGTCCTGGAGGTAAAATCAGTAACGACGGAGGTGCAGTCCAGAAACCTAGGGTCGAGTGTAGCAACGGCTGTAAGTAGAGCAGTACGTCAGGTATAGCTATACCAAAAAAGAAAAAAAAAGACAAAAGAGTGGAGGAGGTGACAACACTTCTATAGCCTCCAATTGGGGGTATTTGAACAGTCAGCAATTCAGGAGAGTAAGAGAATCAAAGGTGACAAGTGTCAGAGCGCAGGGGAGCTGTGGTGACGTTATTTGTCCGCCTTTAGTAGTGGTGTATGCATCTCTCAGGTGTGGTCGGAGTCCAGGCTTCTGCGAGGAGCTGATGCCCTCTTCTCAGGCTGAGCGGCCTGAGGCGGTTCGACAAGGATCCCCCAAGTGTGGAGGAGACGAAGGCCTTTAGTTAGCTCATTAATCGTGTGGGTCTGACCGTTTCTTACAATAAGGAGAGTAGCCGGATATCTCCACTTATACTGCACTTTGTGGTTCTGAAGACCTTTAGTGATCGGGCTTAGCTGTCTGCGGAGCTGGAGGGTGTATTTGGAGAGATCTGGATAAAAAAATTTCCAGTAAAAGGTGCAGGCAAGGGTGATTTGGCTTTGACTCCCATCAGCAATCTTTCCTTAATGTGGTAGAAGTGGATCCTCATCAGGACATCTCTTGGCACTGAAGCCGCCAGGTGGGATGGTTTGGCTATTCTATGGATCCTATCGATGACCACCTCCTGTGGGGATGCCTCGGGTACAATAAGGCGTATTAATTCCACGGCATTACGTGGCAGGTCCGCAGGTGCAATATTTTCAGACACTCCTCTCAGCTTAACGTTATTTCTGCGGGACCTGTCTTCTAAATCGACCAGCTTGGCGCGCATCCATGACTGTTCATTTTTAAGATCCCCATAACAATCAATTACCTCATTTACTTTGGCTGTGCAGTCAGTGAGACCATTCTCAACAGTGTCTACTCTAGCATCTAGGGCCTGCACATCTGAAGTGATCTTTATAAAGAGAGAGGAAAGGTCAGTCATGAGTGAGGTCTGCAGGGACAGTAACAAATCCTTTAGGGTAGTGTCCAGTACTGGTTGGCCTGATGTGGGGAAGGAGGCCATGGAGGAGTTTAGGGCCTTGCTGGAGAGCCAAAAGCCTGGGCCTCAATTTGCTGGAGGGGAGCATATCACCCTCCTATAGGTCAGGGAGCTGGTCTGAGGTACCTGCATAGTGGCGCTCCTCCGATCCGTCGTCCGGGAGATCCGTATAGGAGCCGCGCTGCGCGGCCTGGACAGCGCCATCTTGTGAGACACTATGCCTCCCCGCCGACTTGTAGGCAAATTCAGTTAATTTAAGAGGCTGATGCTCCTGTTTCTCTTCCTGGAGGAGCTCATCATGACCTCCGATGTCCCTGGAGCAAGGATAGCCAAGGATGGAGTCAGATGTGCGGCCAGCGTTGTAAATTAGTTCCCCCTGGCTGACGAGCTGAAGACTCAGGAGTCCATCTCCTTCTACGGTCGGACACGCCCCCCCGGACGAATGCATTTTTTAACAAAATAAATAAAATAGAATTTTGGAAGTTACTAAATAATTGTTATTTTTCAAACAAAAACGAAATTCCAAAACGAAATATTTCAGCGTGCACATGTCTACTCAGTGGCACTGGTCCTCTTGGATATGTCAGCCGGGTCGGCTTTGGCATGGGTGGCAGAGTTCAGGGAGTCAAGACAGGCCCCTTTTACTCTAAGTAATCCGCCTCGGAATGCAGAGTGCCACTAGGTTCTGCCTTGTCTCCTCTGCTGTTTAATATCTATATGAAGCCTCTTCCTGACCTTCTTATGTCCCACACCGTCCAGTACCGTGTACACCCAGGTTTCCGTGAGGATTTCTAGGAACCAGCTGGCTGATGCCACCCTTGTCAGCTGCTTGGAGGCTATCAACACATGGATGTTGGCCAACTTTCTGAACTTTAACCACTTAAGACCCGGACCAAAATGCAGCTAAAGGACCTTGCCCCTTTTTGGCGATTCGGCACTGCGTCGTTTTAACTGACAATTGCGCGGTCGTGCGACGTGGCTCCCAAACAAAATTGGCGTCCTTTTTTTCCCACAAATAGAGCTTTCTTTTGGTGGTATTTGATCACCTCTGCGGTTTTTATTTTTTGCGTTTATAAACAAAAATAGAGCGACAATTTTTGAAAAAAAATCAATATTTTTTACTTTTTGCTATAATAAATATCCCCCCAAAATATATATAATTTTTTTTTTCCCTCAGTTTAGGCCGATGCGTATTCTTCTACCTATTTTTGGTAAAAAAAATCGCAATAAGCATTTTATCGGTTGGTTTTCGCAAAATTTATAGCGTTTACAAAATAAGGGATAGTTTTATTGCATTTTTATTAATTTTTTTTTTTACTACTAATAGCGGCGATCAGCGATTTTTTTTTTTTCGTGACTGCGACATTATGGCGGACACTTCGGACAATTTTAACACATTTTTGGCACAATTGTCATTTTCACAGCAAAAAAATTGCATTGTTTACTGTGAAAATGACAGTTGCAGTTTGGGAGTTAACCACAAGGGGGCGCTGTAGGATTTGTGTGTTCCCTGTGTCTGTTTACAACTGTAGGGGGATGTGGCTGTAGGTGTGACGTCATCGATCACATCCCCCTATAACAGGGATGACGCGATCGATGCTGCGGCCACAGTGAAGCACGGGGAAGCCGTGTTTACACACGGCTCTCCCCGTTCTTCAGCTCCGGGGACCGATCGCTGCACTCCAGCGGCTAACGGGTCCGCGAGTCCCGCGGTCCCGGAGCTTCAGGACCGGGTCACGGGAGCGCGCCGCGGGCGCGCGCCCGTGACCCACGGCTGGGTACTAGAACCAACGTATATATACGTTGATGTGCCCAGCCGTGCCATTCTGCTGACGTAAATGTACAGTAGGCGGTCTTTAAGAGGTTAATGGGGGGAAAAACTGAGGTGATCATCTTCAGTGATTTGGCTACCCCTCCAGATATTCTGCCCTGGCCTCCCTCATTTGACCCTTCTCTGGAGCTGGCCTCCCAGGTTAATGATCTGGGATTCGTCCTAGACTCAGGTTTAACCTTGGCCCCTCAGGTAAAAAAGGTGGTCAGTGCATGTCACTGGCAGCTAAAACTCCTGAGGGTGTTGTTTAAATATCTGGATCTCACGGACAGAAAAAACGTCATCTGTGCCACGATAGGCAGCTGCATAAACTACTGCAATTCACTTTATCTGGGATTGCCAAAGATGATAGTGCAGAAGCTTCAACATATACAAAATGCTGAGGCAAGGTTACTTATGGATGTCCCGCTGAGAGATCATATCACCCCTGTCCTCTGTGCCTTGCACTGGCTGACAGTCCACTATCGCACCTTATTTAACCACTTAAGACCCGGACCAAAATGCTGCTAAAGGACCTTGCCCCTTTTTGCGATTCGGCACTGCGTTGCTTTAACTGACAATTGTGCGGTCGTGCGACGTGGCTCCCAAACAAAATTGGCATTCTTTTTTACCCCACAAATAGAGCTTTCTTTTGGTGGTATTTGATCACCTCTGCGGTTTTTATTTTTTGCGCTATAAACAAAAATCAATATTTTTGTACATTTTGCTATAATAAATATCCCCCAAAAATATATAAAACATTTTTTTTCCTCAGTTTAGGCCGATACTTATTCTTCTACCTATTTTTGGTAAAAACATATCGCAATAAGCGTTTATCGGTTGGTTTGGGCAAAATTTATAGCGTTTACAAAATAGGGGATAGTTTTATTGCATTTTTATATATATTTTTTTTTACTGCTAATGGCGGCGATCAGCATTTATTTATTTATTTTTTCGTGACTGCGACATTATGGCGGACACTTTGGACAATTTTTACACATTTTTGGGACAATTGTCATTTTCACAGCAAAAAATGCATTTAAATGCCATTGTTTATTGTGAAAATGACATTTGCAGTTTGGGAGTTAACCCCTACAGCGCCCCCTTGTGGTTATGTGTTCCCTAATGTGTGTTTACAACTGTAGGGGGATGTGACTGTAGGTGTGACGTCATTGATTGCGATTCCCTGTATAAAGGGATCACGCGATCAATGACGTCGCCACAGTGAAGGACGGGGAAGCCGTGTTTACACACAACTCTCCCCGTTCTTCAGCTCAGGGGACCAATCGCCGCACTCCAGCAGCGATCGGGTCGGCGAGTCCCGCGGTCCTGGAGCTTCGGACCGAGTCACGGGAGCGTGCACCCGTGACCCACGGCTGGGTACTAGTACAGTACGTACCTGTATGTACATGTGCCCAGCCGTGCCATGCTGCCAACGTATATGTGCAGGAGGCAGTCCTTAGGTGGTTAAAGGAGTTGTAAAGGTACAAATTTTTTTCCTAAATAGCTTCTTTTACCTTAGTGCAGTCCTCCTTCACTTACCTCATCCTTCAATTTTGCTTTTAAATGTCCTTTCTTCTGAGAAATCCTCACTTACATCAGAGTGCCCCCATCAGCACCTCCTTAGCGTCAGGGGGTAGTGGGCTCCCCCATCAGCACCTCCTTACATCAGAGTGTCCCCCATCAGTGATGCCTCCTTACATCAGTGTCCGCCACTCAGCACCTCCTGGGCCTTTTGGTTTTACATCAGGCGTAGGTCCGCTATCAGGCACCTGTGACTTATATCAGGTGTCCCCCCCATCAGCCACCTCCTGCCTGACATCAGAGTGTCCGGCCATCAGCACCTCCTGACTGCCACATCAGAGTGTCCCCATCAGCACCTCCTTACATCAGAGTGTCCCCATCAGCACCTCCTTACATCAGAGTGTCCCCATCAGTACCTCCTTATGAAAAAGGGACATCAGAGTGTCCCCATCAGCACCTCCTTACATCAGAGTGTCCGCCATCAGCACCTCCTTACATCAGAGTGTCCCCCATCAGCACCTCCTTACATCAGTGTCCCCAATCAGCACCTCCTTACATCAGAGTGTCCCCATCAGCACCTCCTTACATCAGAGTGTCCCCCATCAGCACCTCCTTACATCAGACCAGAGTGTGTGTCCCCATCAGCAGCCCTCTTCCCTGTCTTCCCTCTCCTCCCCCTCACACGTGTACAGTGTAGTGTGTACTCATTGCAGTAGTACTCACAGTTCTGAAGGCAGTTCTGATTCTGAAGGCAGTTCTTCCTCTCCTCCTCTCTCCACGGTAACAGTTCTTGGCGCGCGCGCTGATACATATCCATGCCCCCTCCTCTAGTCCAGCTTGTGTGACAGACAGCACACTGGCTCTATCACACGAGCTAGGAGGAGGAGGAGGGCGGGACATGTATCACAGCGCGGCGTGCCCTCCTTACTGCTCGGTTTGATACATATCATGGCCGCGGGCTTCCGCTCCCATGAAAGTTTCCATCTCCCTGTATCTGCGTTCCGGTACGGGAAACGCACGTACTGGGGGCACTGAGAGGTGCTGGTACCTCCAGGGCCATTTTTGCAAGATAAAACACAAGACAAAAACGGTACTGAGTACCGCCGCGTCAGCCTAAACTGTCATAATCCTATCCCAATATAGGCCTCAATCTTAAAGCAGTATAGGCCACTGATGCTCCAAGTTTGAATTTTACCTTAGTTAGGACGCTCGTAACTTCCATTCCTTCTTCCTCCGCACACAGAACGTAGTTACAACACATGCGTGTTAGCTTTATATACACTGTGCATTTGTGAAACTCCCCCCATGTCGCCAGCCCTAATGTTCATTTTAGTATATTCCCCACCCGTTCTCTTTTGGCACGCAGTGGGAGATGACATGGCGGAGACGCAGCAGGTGTATGTTAATTATAGTAACGACAAGGAAAGCCCGGAGCCATAAACGTACCGATCCAGGAGGAGCTATAAGGCCTCAAATATGTTTTTTGCGGAGATGGTGGACATTTTGAGGGGGAGCGACTTTGGTGGGAAGCATGGGCTAATGTGAGAGAGGCCAAGATCATGACTAAAGTTGTGAGGAGTCGGCACAGAAATTTCAGGGTACGACGATCCAAGGAGCAGCTCAGAAAACTGTGGTCAGACCTGAAACTGAGGGAGCAGGATCAATACAGGAGGATCAAGAAAGTCCTTGCAAAAAGTAAAACAATTGGTTTATGGCGCACGATCAGCTCAAGCATAAACAGTAATAAAATAAATGATAAGAGTCAATATCAATCGGGTCCATGTAATATAAGGTTAATCTAGAACTTAGGGCTAGTGTCCAGGTAGACAAAATACAGTGGCTATGGGGAGGACTTAGCGGCAGCACCTGAAGCAGAAGCAGACCTCTGGAGGAATCAGAAAAACAAAACAAGATGCGCCAATCTAAGTGCAGTAAGCTAGCATTTAATAAACGGATAAATTCATTCACGACAGTGAGATGGCTACTCACAAACAGGAAAAAACAAGGGCCTTAATGTAGATGCCGGTCCGGAGTCACTGTGCCATCGTCCGTAGGAATCCTAGTCCCAAGCAGCAAGCCGCGGATGTTACACAGACGCGGAAACCGGAAGAGACGTTCGGAAGCGACGTGCGTTCCACCGTGGAGCGCGGCGTGCCGTCGTCGCATCGGAAGTGACGTGGAAGTCGAGGCCGGCCAATCGGATTACGCGTTTCACAGCGTCGGATGGATCTGATGAAACAGCTAACAGCTGGACGCAACAAGAACTTCAGCTGTTTGCAGGATCACCTGAGGGAGGGAGCTCACGAGCACAGACTGTTCACCAGTTAGCCGAATGGTACCATTCCTTAGTATTGATTTGTTTAATTTATAAATGCCATTTGTAGATTTACGCAAGGGCCCTTGCGAAATCACACTGTGTTATTGCCTACAACTGCTCATTTGATGGTGTAAATTAGTGTGTGCTTTCCTTGAGTATTTATTAAGTAAACTCACTCGTAAATAACCCCCAGTGTGTCAACATGTGCTATCTCCCATCAGGGGATATCAATGTACGCGTTTTGTGGGTGCAACTCCTTCCTCGCAACTCAAGTAGGTGAGAGGAAGGGGTTGCACCCCCAAAACATGTTCATTAATCCCCCATGATGGGAGATAGCACATGTTGACATTAGGCAGACCAGAATTTTTTTTTTTTTTACTTTTGCACATAACATTTCAAGCAGATTACACAAAAACATTCTTGGCCAACATCAGTATAACATTTATTTTAAGGAGTATTTAAAGACAAAAATATAAGGTTTATTAATCAGATTCCTCGCCCCCTCTGATGTCCGCCCCTATTGTACACATTTTAGGGGGGCGAGGGTTCTAGCTGAGTTTGGGCCCTCAAAAAAATACTCTGCCTGAATTTAATAAGAACAAAAACATTTGTAGACATTTTAGGGGGGTGGGGGTGGGGGGCGTGGGCACTACAATGGAGCTGACAGAATATATTGTTAAGTGGCTAGGCTAGGTGTGTATGGGCCCAGGATAGCATGAAGGGAAATATGCATGAAGTATAAGGAAAAAATATTGCGCTAAAGACTGATGATCAAATTGCAATATATCAGACAACTGCAAATAATGAGGGTAAGAGGGTCCTAAATGATATACAAATGATGTGCAAAAATCAAAAAACATAGACTCAAATGTTCAATATCAAGTAGTTTCACAAAAATGTGCAAAGTCCACCAAAAGGTTTAAATTCATATATTGGAAGGTTCCCAGGTGAGGATGATGAAATAAAACACTCCGGACACAGTGCTACAGATAGAACCTCCACCACACGTATATGTATAGCCTCTTACCAGATACAAACAAAATAACAGCATTCAGAGATAGACATAAAGTCCTGCGAGGGCTCTCGGTCACAGTCACCTGGATGAAGACAATCTCCTCGCACATTCAATGCGCATCAAAATATGTACAGGAGACAACAGAAGGCTCACATAGTGTGAATCGTTCATTTAATGGTAAATTATAAAAATAACAATATGCACTTACAGAAAGATTTGTAGTAAAAGCATGGATAAAAAAGTAGCCGGCCGGCTAGCAAACACAGCCCGTATCTTCCGGGTATGGATCGTATGCGCGGTGACGTCAGCACGTCTTCCCCTCACGTGCTGACGTCACCGCGCATACGATCCATACCCGGAAGATACGGGCTGTGTTTGCTAGCCGGCCGGCTACTTTTTTATCCATGCTTTTACTACAAATCTTTCTGTAAGTGCATATTGTTATTTTTATAATTTACCATTAAATGAACGATTCACACTATGTGAGCCTTCTGTTGTCTCCTGTACATATTTTGATGCACATTGAATGTGCGAGGAGATTGTCTTCATCCAGGTGACTGTGACCGAGAGCCCTCGCAGGACTTTATGTCTATCTCTGAATGCTGTTATTTTGTTTGTATCTGGTAAGAGGCTATACATATACGTGTGGTGGAGGTTCTATCTGTAGCACTGTGTCCGGAGTGTTTTATTTCATCATCCTCACCTGGGAACCTTCCAATATATGAATTTAAACCTTTTGGTGGACTTTGCACATTTTTGTGAAACTACTTGATATTGAACATTTGAGACTACTTGATATAGAACATTTGAATCTATGTTTTTTGATTTTTGCACATCATTTGTATATCATTTAGGACGCCCTTACCCTCATTATTTGCAGTTGTCTGATATATTGCAATTTGATCATCAGTCTTTAGCGCAATATTTTTTCCTTATACATTGTCTTGGTGTAGTCTAACACCTTTTTTATTGCTGCTTTGCATATTTTTTGTTTATTTGAATGAGCGCTATATCTTTTATCCATATAAATATGCATGAAGGCCAAAAAAGAGCATTAAAAACTTACAGCATGCATGGGAACAAAGGGGACATTCACAGCATATTACAATCATGGTAATTGGGGAAGGATGAAAGAAATACCATACATTACCATACATTAGCATACATTAAATACATAGAATATGATTGTTCTGTATCAGCATCGGTTGTACCTGTGAGCTTCTTGTAGGCCCAGCCTGGAAAGGATATATTCAGCAGGTTGAATGATGACTTTAACAGACAGCTTACTCAATAAATAAAGACTCCAGAGGTGTTTTCCAATGCTTCTTTATGCTTCAAGGTAACAAGGATATAACATAGAGGCTTTTTCATAGTTAAATTTCCAATGAAGTTACACAGCTCCCACTCTATGCAGTCTTTTCTAAGCAACTAAACAACATGTGGTTTAGACCAGGAAATGGAGGGTGGGAAGAACCAAACTAGTCAGAACAGCAGGGGGGTACAGGATCATACCAAATAATATAGTAACATAACATGTAATAACAACTGCTAGACAGAAAAGCTGTGTGACAGCACACTCCCCGCCTGGTATCGTGAGATACCACTATACACTACATTGTTTTCTTTTAACATACTATTAACATTGCATACGGTAACATGCTATCTGACCTTCTCAAGTCTATAGGCTAGCTATATTATAGGTCTTAAGTGGCTCCTTCACATAACACTGAATCAGAATTTTTGAAAGCAGGCATTATTAGGACTGTCTCTGTGACCGGTCTCGGGAAGGTTTTTGAAGCCCCATCCTTAACGATCCTGACTTCCACACTTCGGACTCTTCCATCATCACTGGTGATGGCCTTTGTAATAAGTCCAACTGGCCACTGAATACGGTGAGCTTGCTGGTCTTTTAGCAGGACCAGGTCCCCTTCCTTTAAGTTAGGCTTCTGGGTTTGCCACTTTTTACGTCCTTGAAGAAGCATGAGGTATTCCTTCCTCCATCTGTTCCAGAAACAATCTGCAAGGTATTGAGCGTATCTCCACTGACGTTTTATATATGTCCTTTACATCTTGCAGGAATTCTGCGACTTCGTCGGCTAGGGTTGCGCCACACAATTCTAATCTTGAAATAGTTTGAGCAGGTTTTGGAGCTAACTTGGCTCTTCCTAGTAGAAATCTTGACATAGGCCACAGCCGATATTGCCTCAGTAGATGCATCGCAAAAGACATGAATCTCTTTCCTCAGACTTGAAGTTGAAGTGGGTGAATAGCAGCGCGGGATATTAAGTTCTTTCAGTACTTTCATGTAGTTTCTCCATTTCTCCCATTTAGGCAGTAGGTCTACTGGCAGAGGGGCATCCCAATCTGTCACTCTCTCAGTGAGCTGGCGAAGTATAGATCTCCCTTGGACGGTAACTGGAGTCACAAAGCCTAGGGGATCGTAAAGGCTATTAACAGTTGACAGGACTCCTCGTCTGGTGAATGGCTTCTTGGAGACAGATACCTGAAAGGTGAATGTGTCTGAAGTTATATTCCAGAGAAGACCGAGACTCCTTTGAGTGGGTAGAGTATCTACTCCCAATCCTTCAAATCCTTAGCATGATCGTCTGGATTGAAAGATTTCATTACTTCACTGCTATTAGATGCAATCTTATGGAGCCTTAAGTTAGCAGTCGACAGGAGCTGTTGAGTTATTTTTATCAGATTGACGGCTTCTTCAGGTGTTAAAGGATTTCAGGCCATCGTCCACATAAAAATCTCTCTCAATGAATTGCCTGGTGTCAGATCCGAATTGCTTTTCACCTTCCTGCGCTGTTCTTCTCAGTCCATAAGTTGCCACGGCAGGAGATGGACTATTTCCAAAAACATGGACTCTCATGCGATAATCTATCACCTGATCTTTAATGTTATTGTTGCGATGCCACAAGAACCTGAGATTTCTGTGGTCCTCTTTGACTATGAAACAGTGGAACATCTGTTGGACGTCAACTGTCATGGCAATTGGTTCCTTCCTGAACCGCATCAACACTCCTACGAGGTTGTTTGTTAGATTTGGAGCAGTTAGAAGAACGTTATTTAAAGAGGTTCCCTGGAACTGGGCGCTTGAGTCAGACTATTCTGATTTGCCCCGGTTTAGGAGGATGGTAGACTCCAAAGGATGGAAGGTACCAGCATTCTTCACCTTCCTTAAGGTCTGGTGCTGGTTCAGCGTGAAGGTTATCTAAAATCTTCTGCATGAGTGCTAGAAAGTACTCTTGCATCTCAGGTTTTACAGAGAGTTCTCTTAAGTGCAGCAAATCTGGTTAAAACTTGTCCTCGATTGTTAGGGAGAGTAAGCCTTGGTACTCGGAAGGGTAATGGGGCTACCCAACTGTTGGAATTGTCCTTGAAGAACTTTTCGTCCATAATCTTAATGAACTCCTTGTTTTCGAGTGAAGGGGCAATCTTGTTGTCATCGCAAGTAGTCTGGTACACTGAATCACCAAGGTTCTTCTGAGAAGTGAGCTTGCAGTTTATACCTTGGAGTACTTGATAGGGACGTTCGTTTTTGAAATTAAGTCTTTCCTTCACATAATGGTGCAATGGACATTTCATCGACCAATAGGCAACATTGGTTTTGTAGGAAGCTACATCCAAGAGCTTGTGAGATTGATCTAAACAGACTTCTCCTATTATCATCCATCCAAGATCAAGTTTCTGGACCTGAGGAGCATCGTCTGGACCGTTACATAACTCTCTCTTTTTTTTGGACTCTAGGAACGTCTCTTCCTAGTAGAATCAAAATCTTAACATCCTTGTTAAGTGGTGGAATGTTGTCAGCAATGTGGTTCAAATGGGGGTGATGACATGCAACCTCTGGCGTGGGGATTTCTTCCCTGTTGTTCGGTAGCTGATCACATTCGATTATAGTCCTCATATTCTGATGCCACTATGAAGCCATGGGCTCTTCTTCCAGAAGTATTGATCTTTCCTGCACATGTCTGCAAGGTATAGGACCAGGCCTCTCCATGAATGTTGAATAGGTCAAAGAATTCTGCACTGGCCAATGAGCGATTGCTCTGATCATCGAGTATGGCATACATTTTTATGGAATCTTGTGGACATTCTTCAGGAAAAACTCTTACAAGACATATCTTGCTACACGACTTGCTATGAAGCCCTTCTCCACATACCTCTGTACACCTTGTGGTTACAGGGTTGGCATGTTGCTCAGTTCTCTCCCCGCCATCATCTGATGCAGACTTGGGGTTGCTGCCGGGTGAAGGTTTCCTTTTGAATAGGTCTGAATGAAAAGCGTCCACATGTTTGGCACTGTTACACAGAGAACATCTGATGGCGATCTTACAGTCTCTAGCTAAATGATCGGAGGATGCACAACACTTGAAACAGATGTTATGCTCTTTGAGAAATGACTTGCGTTCTTCGATAGGCTTGTCCTTAAATGCACGGCATTTGGAGAGAGAATGTGGCGCATTATGGATAGGACACTGTTGGTTAAGATTGCTTGCCTTAATGCCTGTAGCTAAGACGTTGGATGCTACCTCGGTCTTCCTCACGGCAATAGGATACCTTAAATCCTTGAATTTACTGTTGGTAGCAATACCCCTTGAAGTGGTTAAAGGAGTGGTGGTTGTGTCTGGATAGAAAAAGCTTGGGTCATTCTTGGATTTGGCAAACCTTCCGCACAAACTCTGCAAAATAAGAAAAGGGAGGGAAGGAAACATGATGTTCATACTTATATTTTGATCCTATGCTAGTCCACTTTCCCTGAAGATAACTAGGCAACTTTGCTACAATAGGATTTACGCCCAGAGCAGTGTCTAAATAGCTAAGACCTGGTAAACTAGGATCTAACTTTGCAATTTCAAGTTCATGAAGGAGGTCACCTAACTCTCTAAGCTTATGATTGTCCTTAACAGAGCTCTGGGGAAGTTGTTTAGTCTCTGGAATAAGGCAGATTCAGTGACTTCGGGGCTCCCATAGTCTTGTTCTAGACGTTCCCAGGCAGCATCAAGGCCTGACTCAAAGTTATAGATGTAAACAGATTTAAGTCTCTTTACTTGTTCTGAAGATTGTCGCCCTAACCTTTTTATTAGTAAGGGCCAGATTCTCTAATATTTTCGGCGGCGTAGCGTAAGCCAGTTACACTACGCCGCCGCTGCGTACTGGAGCAAGTGCTTTATTCTCTAAGCACTTGCTCCGTAGGTTTCGCCTGCGTCGCGTAAATCGCGCAGCGTAAACACGCGCAATTCAAATGGGGCGGCTTGTATTTAAATTAAGCGCGCCCCCGCGTCGAACGAACTGCGCATGCGCCGGCCGGGGAAAAAGCCCAGTGCGCATGCTCCAGCTCACGTCGGAAAGCGTCGTTGAAACCGACGTCAAAACGACGTGAGCGTCATTTACGCAAGTCCCTATTCGCGAACGAGTTAGTAAAACGACGTAAGCGACGGAAAAAGCCGACGCTGACCCGACGCCATACTTAACATGGCGTCCGACGAGAATCGGCGTACTACTTAATTTGCATATGCAAATGAAAAAACAACGTAAAGGCCACCTAGTGGCCGGAGTTGTCATTACATCTACGATCCGAAAGTGTAATTGTATTACACTTGTCGGATGTAGAAGCGTATCTATGCAAAAGTGATGCTCAGCATCACTCGCATAGATACGAGTCAAAAAAAAAGGCGATATGACGGGGTATCTGAGATACTCCGTCGTAACGCCTCTGAGAATCTGGCCCTAAGTTGAGTTCTGCTTGAGAGTCAACGGGCAAGTTCTTGATTACCGCCTTAAATGTAGATCTCGAACTCCAGTAGTTCTCTGGGCGGTCATCAAATCTAGACAGTCCAGTTGTAATCAATTCTTGTAGAGCCATACACTTGCTGAGCTCTGTAGCCACAGGGTATACTGATGGTGTGCCGACTTGGACCACGGTTGGTATCTGATGTTGGCTGGTAGGTGGAGAGAAAGGTGTTGCAGATGGGTTCAATCTCGGTAAGAGTCTGATGTCTGAAGGTCTCTGAGCATTTGAAGTTGAAGAGAGCTGTATCACAGGGGTCATAGAGTTCATCCTGTAGTCCTTTGTTGTACCCTTGTAATCTCTATTTGCATAGGGTTGTGGTGGCACGTGAGCCGCGTAGGTTGACTCGCTTGATTTTGTGACGTGCGGTAGTTGCGGAGTGTCTCTGTTAGCTGGTGTGTCTAGTTGACTAGCTTGATTTGGTGATCCTTTGCCTTCTGGTCCACATGCTGGATGATTATGAGAAAAATCTCCAACTGTAGGTGGGACTATATTTTCGTGGTTCTGGGTTAAGACAAACTGTAGGGTTCTTTCAACGGGGTCTTGTCAAGCTGGGACAAGCTGCTCCTTCTTTTTCCAATAGGGCTTGTTCCAAGACAGATAATTCCGCCAAGGCTACTTCCTTTTCTTTATTCTTCTGAAGGATTTCTAGCTAAGCTTTGATGGCTGCTTCTCTTTCAGAACAGGCGCCTTGAACCTGGGCTGCTGCAACCTTCTGGCAAGCTTTGACTATTTGGTTGCTCAGTGCTGACCTTACAGAGCAGGACCGCAGTGACTTCGAAGAGGAATTATGATAGGAGCGGGCAGATCTAGAGGATTTTCCAGAGTGTCCGGAAGAAGCAGATTTACAGGATGTAGTTTCATGTAGCTGTGCTAGTCTACCTTCTATCTGTGCCTTTGCTTCAAGATATGTGCTATGCCTCTGCTGGTCAGTAGAAGTAAAGTCCTTTAATTCCAATGCGGCTGCCTCTATGTTGGAATGTGACAATAGGGAATAATACTTCTCAGAAAGCCTTATATAATTATCAAATGCCTTCTTAACCCTTGAGAGAGCAGTGTTCAATTGCTCAGGATTGTTGCTGGTTTCATTAGTGGTTGTTATACAACTTAAAGTCTTATCCCATAATGCAGTCAGGTTTCTAAATGTTTCTTCCTTACTTGCTTCATAAACCTCCCTCGCTGGGTAAGGGGTTCTGACAGGACGAGCAGAATGGGTTAAGGAGTCTGCTTTATCTTGGTTAAATGCGGGTAACTCTGTGGGATCTCTGTCAGACATAATGACAAGTGCTGTAGTTTTGGTGTCTTGTTAGAAATCTGCCAGAGCTGAGCTCTGTAAAAAAAAACTTCTGTTATAAGCAGACTAAACCGAAGGGGGCTGGATATGACAATGAGCCAGCTAGTGCTGCAACTAGTTCAGACTGTATAATTCAGCTCAGTGCACAGTTCACTTTATACAGACAGGAAAACACAGTTATTTCAGCAGATTCAGGTATTGGATTCACAACCAAAAATCAGCTTGACAATGATGAATCCTTGGGACTTGATATAGCTATGATACACAGTACTTTCACAGTTCAAAAGTCGCTCTGCCTTCCCAATAAAGGCAAACTTGTATAAGCTGGTATTACTAGAGAAATGGATCTGCAGCACGGACCAAAAATCCCTGGCAGTAAAGTCTGTAAACAGTTTTAGATCATTCAGTAGATGGCTGGCTTCATAAGCATGCTTCTGGAGGCTGCAGCAGTCACACACACAGGCCTTGACTTTCAGTGCACAGCCTGCAGATGGGCTCCTGCCTTTGGTGTTTGTTCTTCACACACACACACACACACACACACATGTGGTTACTCATGTTTCTGCAGCTGCAGAGATAGCTATGTGATGAATCCTTCTGGAAATGTACTGTTCTGTATCAGCATCGGTTGTACCTGTGAGCTTCTTGTAGGCCCAGCCTGGAAAGGATATATTCAGCAGGTTGAATGATGACTTTAACAGACAGCTTACTCAATGAATAAAGACTCCAGAGGTGTTTTCCAATGCTTATTTATGCTTCAAGGTAACAAGGATATAACATAGAGGCTTTTTCATAGTTACATTTCCAATGAAGTTACACAGCTCCCACTCTCTGCAGTCTTTTCTAAGCAACTAAACAACATGTGGTTTAGACAAGGAAATGGATGGTGGGAAGAACCAAACTAGTCAGAACAGCAGGGGGGGTCAGGATCATACCAAATAATATAGTAACATAACATGTAATAACTGCTAGACAGAAAAGCTGCGTGACAGCACAATGTTAAAGGAGAAAACATACCTTAATATAGTCCTTCTGCAGGACTTGGATGATGGCAGAACAGGCCTCTGGAATAATGATCCCCAGAGCCTGGAGGGAGATGCCTGTTGAGACCTTCAGGTCCTGCAGACTTCTCCCAGTCACCAGGTATCTCAACGTGGCGACTCTAGCCTCTGCTTGGCAGTGATGGCTTCTCGCATCACAGTGTCCTGCATCGTGATATGAGGGATACCAAATCCAACAGACGGTGGAAAACGGGGTTCGTCATCCAGAGAATTCCTGAAGTCATCAGGATTATTCTCCTGGATCTCCCGCAGCAGAGGCATATGACAGAATTTGTTCTAATGGAGCAACCAATTATTTGTCCATGAACTCCTCACCCTGTTCATGGACTGCTCTCGGGTTAAATCAAGCCCATACACAGCACGAACTCTATGACGAGTACGTACCCACAACATTTCTAGAAAATGGTCGGCTAGTCAGAACGAACTAAACAGAACACACTGAAGAACAGAAAGTCCTATGAAGAACGACCTGAAAATCAGAAACGAACAGACAAGAACACCCTGAAAAACAGATATGATCTGACTAAACGCCCTGTGTAACGGTCGCCACCGTTTACAACCTTCCATCCAACCACGACAAGCTTATCCAACACACCAACAACCAGGCAGACATGATCCATTCCATTTGCCAGAATAAACGAGACTGCGCTCCGTTCTCCAGTTTCCAAAATGTATGAATGACTTTATTGGTTTTCTTAGCTTGCTTATATATCCAGTACAGCATAATACAGTTCATCACAGGACAATGCAGTCCCCACCCCCCTATTCACTCACTGAGGATAATTCTTTAATTGGTAGCTAGACATGACGGCACCGCATCATCAATAGAGTTCAATTAACCTTGAATAATAACACAGACATCTAGTTGAATAAGTTATCTAGACAGCTTTATCACACAATGGCAGAGTCTTGTGAGAGTGGGTGCAATCAACACCTTTTCAACGGAATGTCTTTACAGTGAATAGCCAACACCTTAAGATATTTCAATAGCCTATTATACAAAGGTATGAGTCACTGTCTGGTTGACCTGGTCATGTCATCATGAACTCCTTGTGATATCTCAGTCCTGAAATATGAAGTATTAATAATGTCCCATCTGTTAGTAAAGGAATTATAATTCACTATTAGCCACCCTACACCCAAAAGGGCACAGGGTGGATTTCGACCCAAGAGTTATTGTTGCTGCTGGCACAGGAGTATCTCTCATCCTTCCAACGTCTCTGGGTGTCACGGGCCATTCTGTTACACCCTGAAAGACAGATACGAACACACAAGCACCAACTGAACAGTAGAAAACGATCTGAAAAGCACAAAGACTGAAAAGCGTGAATCGTCTCTTACCAAACTTCTACTAATACGCGGTAACACAAGATTAGCAAAAGCAGCCCAAAGGGTGGCACCGTTGTATTTGAACTTCCTCTTTATAGTGCCGTTGTACGTCACTGCATTTTGGACGGTCGGAATTTGGTGTGACGGTGTGTATGCAAGACAGCTTAAACGGAATTCCGTCAAAAATATCCGTCTGAGTTTGTCCCGACGGAAATTCCGATCGTGTGTACGGGGCATTAGGCTTTCAAGTGATGCCCTATCCGCCCAACCTACTGACTATCATATGTTCCTTAATCTCAAAAAACACCTAAAGGGACAATGATTTGGGAGTGTTCCAGAGGCAACTAATGCTGCAAATGAGTGGTTACACCAGCAGATGGAGGAATTTTATTTGCAGTGACTTCAGATTATTATTTAGGAACTTATATAGCGCCGTCAATTTACGCAGCACCTTACATATACATTCACATCAGTCCCTACCCTCAAGGAGCTTACAATCTTTTTTTATTTTTTTAAACAAGACGTACAAACATTTAGAATGAAGGGGACCTCTCACGACCAACATGGTCTTAACATCAACAGTCTACCTAACATAGGTAACTGCCTACCAACATACCACCCGACCCCATACCACCCCCCTCCCCCCATGACCCCAAAACTCAGTCCACCACCACCCCGGGCAACAGAACCCGAATGAGAGAATCAGGCATATCGTTCAGTTGATCCAAGTATGCTTTGGCAAGTATAGAAACATCCAACACAATAATGAATTATAGATTATAACCCCCAGCATACTGCCCCCCCTAAACAAGGGGATGATCAAACAAAGATCAAGCAGAACCCCCCCTGCCGCTACACCAAGGATAAGCCCATCCATCACTCATGTATATCTAGCAATCTGTAAATCATAACCCACTAGTCAGCTCCCCACTCTAACCCGCAGTAGCATCAGACTCATACCAGGCCCGCCAAACCTTATCAAACTTTTTCTCACACCCCCTGGAGAGCTAAGTTGCTCTGTAAAAGGGCATCATAGAATTCACCAGTCCCTTCCAGAAAGCTATACCCGATGGGGCGGGTGACTTCCACTTGAGCAAAATGGCCTTCCTCCCATAAAACAGCAATATATTCAATGTTCTGAGGGCCCTGGAGGGGACCACCTCCTCCACTAGGCCCAAAAGACACACACCTGCACCGAAAAGGGAACGGGCACCTGTAGGATGTCCCCCAGACAAGAAACCACCCCCTCCCAAAATACCTTTATCTGCGGGCATTCCCAGAAGATGTGTTTTAAGGAGCTTACAATCTAAGGTCCCCAACTCCCATTCATATACTAGGGCCAATTTTTAGACGGAAGCCAATTAACCTATCAGCATGTCTTTGGAGTGTAGGAGGAAACCCACGCAGGCACAGAGAGAACATGCAAACTTCAGGCAGGTAGTGTTGTGGTCGGGATTCAAACCAGCGACCCTTTTTACTGCTAGGCGAGAGTGCTATTCACTACACCACTGTGCTACAGGACAGATGTCGGAAGTGCATTGACTTATTGGGAGAATATGTTGAATAGTGTGGCAGTAACAGCTTCCTAGCTCAATTTTTTTCTGGATAAGCTTCAATACTTATCAGCAACCCCATTTATATTACCAGATCCAGAAGGCTGATAGGGTACATTAAATCTCCTAAGAGGGATATATATAATATATACTGTAATTTGGTCTCTAACGATCTGTAATTTCGTTCTATGCAATAATATGTTGGTTGTCAGACTGAAATATAAATGTATTTAGAATAGTTGGCATTAAGAGTGTGTGGGCTAAGCATAAAATAATCCAGAACACCTACTGACGTATCCCTCAGATTCCTTTGCATTCTGCATGGAACCAAAGACCAGGTGAATGTTAATTAAGAATTTTTCTCTTTTAAACCTTTTAGTTTACTGTTGTGTCTGTCTGTGTTTCGTAATATCCTTTCTTTAAAATTTTTGTTGCACCGTTTTTCATTCAAACAATATTTTAAATAAAAAGGTATTTTGCTGCTTTAAAGAAGCTGCTGTACTTTTCCGTTCCTGTTTGGGTGTGGTAAGGATTTAGACCAGTGGTGCCCAACCAGTGGCCCGGGGGCCACATGTGGCCCACGGAGCCCTCTGATGTGGCCCGCTACCTCCTGCTGTGGAATAGAAAGAATACTAGTATTAAAGGTCAGTTTATTGCTAAAATCACAGTGTATATATGGGCATATATGTTCTGCATTGGTTACTGGGCTGCTTTCAAACTGATCTGCAAGTGCAGAGCAGTTTACCTGCGGGTTACCTGCACTGTGACTGAGCAATAGACTTCTGTTATTACCTGCAAGTTTGGTGAGCTTTCTGAAAGTGCACCAAACATGGAGAATATAATAGAAGTGTATTGCAAAGTACAGGAAAGGTACACTGTGTGCCATCCACCCTCTCAGTTCATTGTGGCCCGCGACCGGTTACCAAGTCGCTTAAGTGGCCCTCGCTTTTCAAAAGGTTGGGCACCCCTGATTTAGACGTTTCCTTTTAAATTTCTTTTTTTCTTTTTTTTTTTAAATGTAATCCTTCTTTTTTATTTAGGAAATATTGGTTTTACAACAGTAATTTCTTATTCATCACATTATAACAAAACATATATACAGAACAGTCACTTATTGTCTTGTAGCCCCTTATATTTGCTAGGGCTAGGAAAGAAACTTAAAGGTGGCAGGGCAGGGGTAAATGGAGGCTAATTGTTTACGTCTGGGGTTCACCTAGCTGCAAGGCCCTGAAGTTTCTCCTCCAGGTTTCAGTTCCCCCTCTATTTAGTAGGGTGTTATGTTCCCCTATTTTCTCCAGTCTTTCCCTACTGTCCATCTTTAATTGTCCTTTTTACCCCAACCCCCCCCCTGTCCCTGATTCCATTTATAATTCCTGTATTCTCTTGTGTTACCGTATCTCCTTTTATTCCCTTCTTCCCCCCCTACCCCCCCCCCCCCCCCCCCAAAAAAAAAGGGGGGGGTCTTCCCCCCCACCCACTTTCTCCCTCCTCTCCCCTCCTGTGAGACAGAGCTCCCCATCCGATTTCTTAGGGCCTTGTTCTATCCCGTTCCTCCACTCCCCTCCCCATCAACTTCCTCCCCTCTTCTGAGTACATAAATGTGTTCCATGCTCCCCAGGTCATATTATATTGTTCCTTTCTATCTTGGGCTGATAAGACCACGTCTTCTATTGCGCAAATATTCCTCACCCTATAGAGCCAGTCGGTTATCGTAGGGGGGTTATTTTTTTTCCAATTTTGAGTTATCCCCGCCTTAGCTTCGTTGATCATATGACATATGATCGATTTCTTATATATTTTTATTGGAATCTGTGTTAGATGCAGCAGACAGAAAGCTGGGTCGTCCTGCATTTGATATGTTGTAAATTTTTGGGTTATCCTTATTACTTCCTGCCAGTATTTCCTAATCTTTGGACAGGTCCAGAATATATGGTATATGGTTCCCCTGTCTTTCTTACATCTCCAACAGGTATCTAAGGTTCCCGGGTACACCCTACTCATTTTCTCTGGTGTATAGTACCATCTATTTAATATTTTATAGTTTAATTCTTGGAGCCTAGTGCTTATTGATGTTTTCATGGTTAAGTTAATTATTTTTTGCTGCTGATTTTGTGAGAAATTTCTCTCCATATCTCTGGCCCATTCTCTTATAGATGGTATCTCCTGGCCTTCTAAAGGTGTTATTCCTAGCCTATACATCCTAGACAGTAGTTTATCTGGGGGTTCCTGGTCTTCACAGTATCTTTCAAATTGTGTTAATTCCCTTTTGTATCTACTTATTGGTCCCAAGGAGTTCAGAAAGTGACACAATTGTATAGCTTGCCAATTTTTAACCCCATATCTTCCTTCCGGGAGTGCCAATTCGGATACAGTTGGCCATCTGTCTCGTTCTGAGAAATTTACTGTCTGTATAAGGCCCCTCTCTCTCAGCTTCCTGTAAGCTCCTTTCTCCATGCCTGGTAGGAAGCATGGGTTTCCTAGTACTGGATACAGGGGGGAATATCTTGAGGTATGTTTACCTAACTGGCATATCTTATGGCCTATTGCTAGCGTCGTCCCTATGATTGGATGATTTTTTAATTGTTTCGGCAGTGCTTGATAGCACCAGAGTGCTCTATGCAGTGGGACTTGACTGATTTCTTGTTCGAGGTCTACCCATAGCTTTGATCCTGTACTCCTACCCCATTCTATAATCCTACCCATATGGACCGCTTGATAATACTTGATATACATCTGGTATTGCTAAGCCTCCGTTACTCTTAGGTAGAAACATTCTACTCCTACTGACCCTGGGTTTTTTCTTAGACCAAATGAACTTGAAAAGAAGCCTGTTTACTTGAAGTAAAAAGGCAGGGGGGATCTTAATTGGTATTGTTTGAAGCAAATATAGTATTCTAGGGAGTATGCTCATCTTAATGGCATTACATCTCCCAAACCAAGAATGAAATCCCCTCTGCCATTTCCTCAAAGTATCCTTAATTATATTCATCAATGGAGGGAAATTTGCTTCAAAAATGTTACCTAGTTTTGGCGGGATATGTATCCCCAAATATTTCAGAGAGGTCTTAACCCACTTAAATTTAAAGCTGGGTTTTAGAATTTGTTGTAGGCCCCCCGGTAATTCCGCACTCATTGCTTCTGATTTCTCATAGTTAATTTTTAAATTTGCTAATTCCCCATACTCCTCTATTTCTCTCATCAGGTTCTGTAGTGATTCCCGGGGGTGAGATATGGTGAACAGCATATCATCTGCAAATGCAGAAATTTTATATTCTCTGTCCCCTATATCTAATCCCCGGACTCTCGGATTTTGCCTTATCCTATTCAACAGAGGTTCCAGTGTCAAAACGTATAATAGCGGGGACAATGGGCACCCCTGTCTTGTTCCATTCAATATTTTAATGGGCTCTGAGAGGATCCCGTTTACCTTGATTAGTGCTTGAGGTGTAGTATATACCCCCATAATCCATCTATACATATGTTCTCCCAGTCCAATGTGTCTTAATACTCCTGCCATAAACTTCCAATTAACACGGTCGAAGGCCTTTTCGGCGTCTGTACTCAGGAAGATTGAAGGTGTTTTGGTTTCTCTTGCCCAGTGTACCAGGTTCAGCACTTTGATGGTATTGTCCCTGGCTTCCCATGTCGGGATAAAGCCCACCTGATCTAGATGTATTAGCTGTGTCAAGAGGGGCTGTAATCGGGCTGCTATTAATTTAGTGAAAAGTTTTAGATCTGTGTTCAACAATGAGATCGGGCGATAACTACCGCACTCCGCCGGGTCCTTCCCTTCTTTGAGAATCACCGCAATATGTGCCATGAGGGCTTCCGGGCGGAGTGCGGTAGATCGGCCGATCTCATTGAACATCCTAATCATATACGGTCCCAGAGTGAGGTAGAAATGCTGGTAATATTGTATAGAGAACCCATCTGGACCTGGAGCTTTCCCTTTTTTTACCATTTTCATAACTCCCTGGAGTTCCTCCATTGAGATGGGTCTGTCCAGGTTCTCCCTTTAAGTTGAGGTTAGTCTTTTAAGATGTGCTGAGGATAAATAATCCTCTATCCTTCCTCTAGGGATATCTATTTGTTCTAAGTTGTATAGGGAGGAATAGTATTCTCTGAATCTCTGTGCTATATCTTTAGGGAGTGACCTTACCTGACCGTTCTTACCCTTAATATGTGGTATATACACAGTATTCCTAGTGTCTTTTAATTTCCCTGCTAAGACTTTACCGCACTTATCCCCTAGTTCATATGTTATCCTTCTACCTACTTGAATAATCGCTTTAGCTTTATAACTCAGTAGGTCAGCTAACTCCCTCCTTTTATGTCCTAGTTCTTCTCCTACGCTTATTGACTGTATACCCTTATGTTGCATTTCCAAGGTTTGGATGTCTATCGTTAGTTTCCTAACCTGATTTTCTCGCATTCTTTTTATTCTTGCCCCATGCTTTATTAATAGTCCCCTCATCACCGCCTTGTGGGCCTCCCACACCACACTTGGGTCGCTCCCCGGGGTATCGTTGATCCGAAAGTATTCTCCTAGTTCCTTTTCTACTGCCTCTTTAACCTCTGGGGTCTGTAGTAAGCTTTCATTCAGACGCCAACGATACCCCGTGGAGAGAGCCTTGCCTGATATTGTTATGTCAATTGCCACTGGGGCGTGGTCTGACCAAGTTATATTCCCAATGTTTACTTCCTCAACTCCTGTCAGTAAATAATGAGGGATCAAGAAATAATCCAACCGGGAATACCTTTTATGTGGATTGGAATAGAAGGTATAGTCTCTCTCCTCTCCATGGAATATCCTCCAAGCATCAACCAGATGCATTTCTTTTAACTTTTGTAGAACACGCCTCCTAGATTTTCCCGATAGGGAGGAAGATCCTAGAGATGTATCTAATTTGGGGTCCAGTGTCATGTTAATATCTCCTCCTAGGATCAACTTCCCTTCTACAAATTTGTCTAATTTAGACAATACTTTAATTAGGAAGGTATCTTGATACGTATTAGGTGTATATATCGTAGCTAATGTTACTTTCTCGTCTCCTAAGGTACCTTTTAAGAATATATACCTTCCATTTTCATCTATCTGTTTTTCCATTAATGCCCAGGCGATCTGGTTGGATATTAATATAGCCACTCCTTTAGATTTAGATGTTGGGCTAAAGGAGTGGTAGACACAGGGGTAGAATCTATTTTGTAGATAGGGTAACCGACTGGCTCTAAGATGGGTTTCTTGGACAAAGGCCACGTCTGAGCGCATTTTTTTGAGTTCACTAAGGAGCATTCTCCTTTTTTCTGGGGTGTTTAGTCCCTTGACGTTAAAAGTAGTAATTCCTTATACCCCCCATCTTGCAACCCGGGGCCTTCCCCTTCCCTCTCCCCCCCCTCTTCCCCTAGAGCCGGGAGACGAGGAGAGCAAGTGAGGGAGGATGGGGAGTGCGCCGCAGCAAAAAGAGGAGAGAGGAGGGAGAAGGAGAGAAAAAGAGAGAGAGAAAAAAAAAAAAAAAGAACAAGAGGAAAAACCCCTCCCGCCCCACCCAACCCAACCCAACCCAACCCAACCCTCCGCTTCCCCTGACTTATTGACAGTGGGGGTCTGGGGGGTTCAGTGCACAGACCCCCCCTCTACCCCAGAGCCAATTTAGCTCCTACTTGCTTACTCTAATACCCTGTCCCCTGAGTATTCCCCTGAGTAATTCCCTATCGGGGGGTACTGGTTACGCACGCTCCTGTACCAAGGTGCCCCCGCTACCTCCAGCCCTCCTTCCAACTCCACTTTATTTAAATTATACTATATATATTAAACTATATATTATAAATATTATGTTGCCTATCTTTATTAATCCCTGGCTCTCGAGTTATCCTAATTTATCCTAATTTCATTCCTCCCCCTTCTCTCCCCCCCCCCCCCTCTCACCCCCCCCCATATCATCGCCCCACTCAAAAACTACTCATTCTCCCTATGTACCTATTCATTAATAACTCCAGGGTAATGTCCTCCCTCCCCCTAATGGCTTCCCCGTATATAAATGTTCCCCCCCTCCCAATCCTAAGGTTAGATCACTAGGTAGAATGTATATACCAGTTATTCATATAGCATTATCACAGTACATAGTACATATAATCTGTAATACAGTGTTCTTACAGTAGTTAAAAAAAAAAAAAAAAAAAGGAAAACTAATTTTATAATACATTCTAATACATTCTAAGAGATCATACGTGGCACATCTCAATCCGTGCCCTAACCAATTAATTCCCCCCGGTCCAATACAATAGTAATGCATTAATAATTCCAGATAAATTGTACTGATCCTTGTACCTGGGTTCTCAATAAGCCTGCTTAAAGTCTATAGAGTATATGTACCGGTTATTCATATAGCATTATCACAGTACAGAATAAATAATAATCTGTAATACAGTATTCTTACAATAAATCTTACAGTGGTTCAAAAAGAAAAAGAAAAAAGAAAAAAGGGAAACTAATTTTATAATACATTCTAGGAGATCATACCTAGTACGTCTCCATCCGTGCCCTATCCAACTAATCTCCCCTGGTATGATTTCTCGTACATATTCATAATACATTTATAATGCTTTAATAATTCCAAATAAATTGTATTGATCCTTATACTTAGGTTATCTATTAGCCTGCTAGTGTCGGGGGAATCCCCCCCCCCTCCTCCCCCCTCCCTACCCCCCTCCCGTCCTACCCCCCCCAATGTGTGTATATATTACTGTGAAAGCCTACCTGCTCTAGTACTGTAGGCTGTGAATTGTGAACAGTGAGTCGTAGCTAACCTATTTAGTGTCTTCTGTGGCTTATGTGGTGCCCTTCTGTTTATTATGCCCATAGGGCTCTCACTTTAATTCCCACCCCCTAAACCCCTCATTGTCGTGCGTTTTTCCAGACCCTGGACTTCCCCTTTAATCTCTTCCATTTCTCTGCCGTGAGCTTCCTCTATTTTCGTAATTAGTATAGTAATGTCCTCTTTTGTTGGTAATGCCTGTATCAATGGATTTTAAGGTCTCGAGCTCATTCTTCTCCACTTCGCTCGATCTAGCGGGGGGATCCCTCCCACCTGTATTAGTCACCCGGGGGCTTTGAGGGGCTGTCTGCAATGTCTCCACATCTGCCCGCACCTCTAGCCTTGGGATGATGTTCTGTCTTGGTGTCTGCGGACTCTCCTGGCACTGACCCTGTTCGCCCCCTTTCTCCATTTTGGAAAAGTAGCTCTGGATCTCCAGATGGCCTGCTAGGCTGGGTGGCTGTGTTAGGCCCCATGCACACGAGACGCTGGTAAACTCGAGTTCAGAGGCGTTTGGGAATTTTTTTTAACTGCCCCTGAACACATTTAATGTTATCCTATGTGTCCATGCACACAATCACGTTTTTTGGCGTTTTAAAGCAGTTGGGTTTAGGGCCGTTTTTTCAAACCCAAAATTTTGGGTTCAGAAGCTTTTGGCTTTTCGCGTTTTCGCGTTTCAGCCGCAAATGCGGCAAAACGCCGCTAATCGCGGCAAAACGCGGTACCTTTTGCCCGATTTCTTTATATAGGCGTTTTTAAAGGTGACCTATTTTTTTACTTAGAAATCCAAAAATGATGGCAAATGATGAAAAAACTAAAAAAAACTAAACAACTGTAATTGCTTGCATTGCTTTGGAAATCCACAACTTGTGGCAGGTGACGTGGCCAGGTATGGTACAATACAACTTGCAGGTCCTCCCCACAACTTGGCGTGACTGGCCAGGTGACTAAGGTGGACAATCAACAACTTGTGGCAGGTGACATGGCCAGGTGATGTGGCAAGTGGACAATCCACAACTTGTGGCAGGTGACGTGGCCAGGTGACTGACAGGTGGACAATCAACAACTTGGGCAGGTGACTGACAGGTGGAATAACAACTTGTGGCAGGTGACATGGCCAGGTGATGTGGCAAGTGGACAATCCACAACTTGTGGCAGGTGACGTGGCCGGTGACTGACAGGTGGACAATCAACAACTTGTGGCAGGTGACATGGCCAGGTATGTAAACAGGTATGTGGCATGACGTGGCACGTTTGTGGCAGGTGAAGTGGCCAGTTGACATGACAGGTGACGTGGCCAGTGGACAATCACAACTTGTGGCAGGTGACGTGGCAGGTGATGTGAACAGGTGATGTGGCAGGTGACTGCAAGTGGACAATCCACAACTTGTGGCGTTCCAGGTGATGTGGCAAGTGGACAATCCACAACTTGTGGCAGGTGACGTGGCAGTGATGTAAACAGGTGATGTGGCAGGTGACTGGCAGTGGACAATCCACAACTTTGGCAGGTGAAGTGGCAGTTGACAGCGGTGACGTGGCCAGTGGACAATCCACAAACTTGTGGCAGGTGACGTGGCAGGTGATGTGAACAGGTGATGTGGCAGGTGACGTGGCAAGTGGACAATCCACAACTGTGGCAGGTGACATGGCAAGTGGACAATCAAATTTAGAATTTTTCAATTTTCGATTTTTCAAATTTCGAATTTTCGAAATGTCGAATTTCAAATTTTCGAAATTTTTCAAATTTCGAATTTTTCAAATCGAATTTTTCTTTTCAAATTTCAATTTTTCAATTTTCGAAATTTAGAATTTCGAATTGTGAAATTTTCGAAATTCAATTTTTAAATTTCGAATTTTCAAATTTCGAATTTTCACATTTCGAATTTTCAAATTTAGAATTTAGAATTTTCAAATTTTCGAAATTTTGACATCAATTTTCAAATTTAGAATTTTTCACATTTCGAACGTTCAAATTCTGAAATACGAAAATTGGAAATTAGAAATTAGAAAAAAAATTTCAATTTTCGAAATTTCGATTTTCGAATTTTTCAGTTTTCGAAATTTCGAAATTCGAATTTTTCAAATTTCGAATTTTTCGAATTTTCAAATTTCGAATTTTTCAAATTTCGAATTTTCAAATTTCGAATTTTCGAATTTTTCAAATTCGGAAATACAAAAATTAAAAAAATCGAAATTCGAACATTTAAAAATTTAGAATTTAGAATTTTCGAAATTCGAATTATTCAATTTTCGTAATTTAGAATTTCGAATTTTTCAAAATTTCGAATTTTTCAAAAATTCGAAATTTGAAAATTCGAAATTTGAAAAATTCGAAATTCAAAATTTCGAAAATTGAAAAATTGAAAAATTCGAAATCTGAAAATTAGAAATTTCGAAATTTGAAAATTCGAAATTTGAAAAATTCGAAATTTGAAAAATTCGAAATTTGAAAAATTCGAAATTTGAAAAATTCGAAATTTGAAAAATTCGAAATTTGAAAAATTCGAAATTTCCAAATTTCGAAAATTCCAAAATTCGAAATTCAAAATTTCGAAATTCAAAATTTCGAAAATTGAAAAATTCGAAATTTCGAAAATAGGAAATTCGAAATGTTTCAATTTTCGAATTACAAATTTTTTCAATTTTCGTACTTCAGAATTTGAAAAATTCGAAAATTTAAAAAAAATTCTTGGATAAGTACGCACTGGACATACATATTGGCAACTGAAAATCTCTGTCACCGGATTCCAATAGTGATGAGCTCTGCCAACGGATCTCTTGCGTATTTGCGAGGCGTTGATCCTCAGCAAGAGCAACGTATGGACTCATATATTCAATATGCACAAAAAAGGAATCAAATGGGCATGCATATGAGGTGCTGCTCTCTCTGTTGAGCGAAATAGTTAAAAATATATAGCTTTCAGCTTTGGGAGGGTCACACCTTCACAACCGGCAAAACGCGGTCGCGGCACGCCGCGAAATCGGCAAAAACTGGCGTTTTAAACGCCGGTGCGCAGACAGATGTGTTTGCACTTCTCGCATGGGGCCCCCCTCCGGGATTCGTGTATCTTTTAGCTGCAATTTCTTTCCACCTTAGTTTTTAGCTTTATAGGTATATGCTCCTCCCGGCGTCTCTCTAAGGCGCTTGGTGGCTTGAGCTTGGGGGGCTGGAGATCCCCACAGCTGTGACACAATTTTTGTGCAAATTTCTATTAAATCCCTCTTTCAGAAGGGGAAGGTCTCCTCACCCAACGCACGCCATATGGCGGAGGGCGGGGAACAGGACGCAGCGGGGTGCAGCGGGGTGCAAGGGGTAAGCGGGCCTCACTCTCCAAACAGCTCCCAGCGGGGACGATCAGGGGAGACTACCGGCACCACTCCTCGGTCTAGTCAGCACGGAGGGCATGGAGGTAGCAGACACCTTCACAACCTCACTCGCCCCAGACCACGCCCCCCCTCTTCCTTTTAAATTTCTGGGGATGCTGTGAGTCATTCATTAAATCAGAAGGGGAAACCCAACTATGTGTGTAATCTCATACAGAGCCCCTGTAGATAAATCTCATACATGTAGGGCAGGTTCCCAGTGTTGTCATCATGCTTGAACACTTTTTACCTACGGGACAGGAGTGCCTGATTTGTGGCACTGGAGTTCATAGCGTTTTGTGGGATTTATGACATGCTGACATTTTTTTTGCATATATGGGTGTAACCAGGTATTTTTAATAAAAAGTGGTACTTCGCTATGATTAGGCTTTTTTTTTCTGTGCAGATGGAATTTTCAGCTTGATGTATCCATTTGTGATCCAGATTTATATATGAGGACGTCAGTCTAGAGTGGATTATACAAAAGTGCTTTTAGACCTTCCATTAATCTTGGGGGTCGATTGTGATAGTGAGCTTCTCTCCTATGGGATTAATCACTGGGTCTACAACAAAATGGTGCCCCTAGCACACTGTTGAGGCACACCAATGGTCACAAAATGTATAAAAATAGCTTCAGCTTGGTCTCCACTTATTGTACTATACCACAAACATTGGTGCTATTTCATAGCATGCTACACCCATTAAATACATTTTCGCACACCTGCTATTGGCCCATCTTTGCCCTGGGCATTGGATGACCTTTGTCCCAGCACTGGTTGCGGTCATGTGCACTGCTCTATGCAAACTTTAAATCCCATAGTCTAGTTTATCTCAGGTGTGAACAAGTGGGGGTTGCTGCATACAGTAGGCCTGTGGAGAACAAACGTAGTCACAATCTAATAGGAATTTTAATAGCAACTCCAATTTCCACTTTTTTTGCTGTTGTTAAGAGCAATAGAAGGTATTTTTTGGAGTTAAGAATACAAACTATAGATTTTTTTTTAAGCCAGAGTTTAATGTTACTGATGATGACTGGTAATGTCTAAGCAGAGGTACACATTCCTTATTTCAACCAGCAGATGGTGCCAGCATGTGCCTAGAAGGCGTGCCTTTAAGGTACCAGAGAAGGAAGTAGCAACTCCCTACCCCTAGCCGATTTAACAGCTTTTCCTTCTCTGGTTATCTTTCCTGTTCACATATTTCACGTATTTCGAAAATATAGGAAAGTTATACTTTTTCACCTCTTGTAATATACTGTTAGCCCAGGTTCACACTATAGCGATCTCAGACAATGCACGTGATTCGCACCTGTGCAAATGTCTGTGCGATGTGAGTTCAGCAATACAGTTGTTTGGCTGAAATTACATTGGATTTGCAGGGACTTGCAGGGACTTTATTTTCCCTCCGTGCTGGAATTTGATCGCATGGGTGTCATTAACATCGCCCCCCCCACTGCCACCCAATCCCCCTCAGTGAGGATCAGGTGAAAAGTTAGAGACCCATTGTTTCCCATCTTTTAAAATGCGTGCCTCCCCCTCAGTGCAGGTGCGGCGTGGGGAACTCTGAAATTGGAATGCATTAGCATCTCATTGACACTTCCCTGCACTGCTCTGCTTATGGGGAGGGAGACAAGTGCCAGCAAAAGAGGCTTTGGATGGCGCTTGCGGCACCAGTTGCCTACCCCTGTGACAGACCAACACAAAGTGGTACATAATTATGAAGTGTCAGGTAAATGATAAATGGTTTTCATTTTTTTTTTTTTTTTTATAAATATGTTATATATTATGCATAATTCCCCTGAGTGGATACCCCGTAGGTGGTTTGTCCGTATTGATACTCTTTTTAGATCCCTAATTTGGAAAAAAGGAGTGGCAAGGATTAGACTTACTACCCTGCAATACAGTAAGGATCAGGGAGGTGCGGCAGTCCCCAATCCCGAGCTTTATTTTTACGCATCCCAATTGCAACATTTGGGTGGGTTGGGGACCAAGGGTGATTCCGATTCTATTGAGGTTCTATTGCGGACAGGGGCATGGAGCAACTCGGTGTTGGTGAGTCTGGAGGCAGGATTCCCTTGCCTGCCGCGGAGGGCGCCCACGGTGGTTCTTTTAAAAACACTCTGGTCCTCGGTTAAGTCAGGGTTGAGGATTTGTGTTTTTTTGGATGATACCCCATTATGGGACAATCCTAACTTGGCTGAATTGGTTGGGTTGGAGGGTTTCCATATGTGGAGGGACGCTGGTATCAGTAGTATTGCTCAGTTGTACTCTCAAAATGTTTTGAAATCATTTATAGAATTACAAGACGAATTTGATCTCCCTAGGCATCAGT
This sequence comes from Rana kukunoris, assembly GCA_029574335.1. Taxonomy (NCBI): domain Eukaryota; kingdom Metazoa; phylum Chordata; class Amphibia; order Anura; family Ranidae; genus Rana; species Rana kukunoris. Next base: position 381,810,974 of record CM056049.1, read on the forward strand.
TTTTTAAATATCTTCAGATCCGTCACGCTTTGCATGCTCAGGGTCGGGTCTCCATGACGTTTTCTTTGGGTCCGGGAAAAAGGACTTATCTCTCTTGCTTATTCACATCTACTGTCATCTACCCAAAACTCGGCGACTTCACCAAGTAGACGAGGCTGGGCTGTAGATCTAGGAGATATCAGCGATGAGACTTGGGATATTGGTTTGCAAGAGGGACCGCTCACGTCGGTATCTCAGTCACATAGGCTATCTCATTTATTTTTATTACATAGGGCCTACCGTACCCCTATTCAATTGCACCGTTGGGGAAGAAGAGACTCGCCTTTATGTCCCAAACGATGTGGGGAGGAGGGATCGCTCATTCACTTGATGTGGCGCTGTCCCAAATTACATCGCTATTGGGGTGATATTACGGAAGTTATTTCCTCAGTTTATCAGGTTAGGGTCCCTTTGGACCCTATAATATGCATTTTAGGAGCGGTTGATGAGGTATATACTCCCCCTATTAATATAGCAGTAATCAGACTTTTGTACCTAGCTAGGAAAATGGTGGCTAGGTTTTGGTTGTCCCCGCACGTCCCGACTAAAAAACAGTGGATAGATCAAGTTAATTATATATTAATAAGAGAGCATCTGACATATCAGCATAGAAATGCTTCTAGTAAATTTTATTCCATATGGCAGGCATGGCTGAACACCCCTGGGCTGGCGCCTCCTCAATTGATTATGACCTGTTTGCTCAGTGCTTAGTGGATTCTGTTAGTTGTACACTGAATACTTCTGCTGGAAATGTTTATTGACAGGCATGTACATTTTTATATTCTCCTTTATGCTGTTAGGGGGTTACTTCACACTGACAGGGTAGATTAGGGGTGGTTTTTTTTTTGTTTGTTGTTTTTTTGGATATGCTCGTTCTCACTGTCTAGCACAATGTTCCTATGCTCTTTTTCTTGAGACGTGTCATTGTAATGTCCTGTTTTTTTGATTGCATTGCATGCGTATTGCATTATGTGCCTTTGTCATTTGTTGGCTATGACCTGCAATGTTCAGTGTTGTATTATCTCTTCTTGGCACAATAAACTTTTTCTTGATTTGTATTTGTAGCCCTCCTAATTCAATACTTTGTAGAGCCACTTTTCCCTGCAATTACAGCTGCAAGTCTTTTTGGGTATGTGTCTACCAACTTTGCACATCTAGAGAGTGACATTTTTGTGTATCCTTCTTTGCAAAAAACTCAAGCTCTGTCAGATTGGATGGAGAGTGTCTGAGAACATAAATTTTCAAGTCTTGTCACAGATTCTCAATTGGATTTAGGTCTGGACTTTGGGCCATACTAACACATGAATATGTGTTGCAAATAATATGAATGTATGAATTCTGATCATCCTCTGATTCCAGTCAAGCAAGCCAGGATACCTGCCCCCCCCCCCCCCCACAAGAAGGCAATCTTCTACACTCCTTACACTGGACTTCAATGGGTCCAGGAAGCAAAACCAGCTGTTAGGCACTCTCCACAAACAAAGGACTTTGATTAGGTAAACATGCTTACAAGGATCAAAGGAATCCCAGTGGCTAGGTAGGGAATGAACAAGGATGGGAGTCATGCAACTATTGGTTGAACATCAGATAGGCAGGCAACATGGGAGGCGTTGCGAATGAGTAATGAGTGAGGTTTGGTAAAAGGGAGTTTGAAAGAAACATTCGGTCTCTATTCGTTGGAATGCTGGAGTGAACCTATCATCTGCTGAGCCTGTGTTGAAACCACATGGCCTAGGCCGCATGGAAGCCTGGCCGGTATTTTGGGCCTAGACATGTGGCCAACACCAGGGCCCAGAATCCCCTTATTCCATCAGGACTCAGCCAGAGGAGACTTAAGTATCTTTCTTTCTTATTTCTTTATTGTAATAGGCCATAGGAAGTTTGTTAATACTTGTATATATGTGCAATAGGCATTCTATGTTACATCATTGTTTATTATATAGGGGACACTTTCTGTTAGAATAAATATAATTGTTTGATTTCAAAGGTGTCTGTTTCATTTACTAACGCTTAGCCTCAGGCCTAGAGCACGCTTCGGCCTAATATACAGTAGCAAATACAGGACTCATACATGTTAATACAGATGCAATAGCTTAGATATAGGTATTACAAGTTACAGTAAAGGATAGATACTTATAGTTAGCTGTTGCATGGTTTTTATTTACTTCATAATGGCACCCTAGATCGTTGGACATAGAGTCCACAAACCCTAATGTATTTTTGTTTTGAGTCCATTAAGCTAAGAGTCCTCAACCCAGAACTGAAATTTGTCGCAAGTTACGGACAAGATTGCCGCTGGCTCGCGAATCTCGAAACCTTGACGGACAGAAAACGGTGAGATTCCTTGCTGATATGTTTATTTGTTAAGCGTTTGTATTGTAGTGTTCATGTGTGGTTAGGCCTTTAACCAGTCACGGGTACTGGTGAGTGAGGGGAATGATCACCCCTGGATATGCGATATAGCCTGCAGATTGACAGGATAGACTACACATCGTTGCAGAAAAACCGGGAGAAATATATATATATTTGTTATGATTTTTATTTTTTATTGAAGTTTAAGTTTTATTTTTTTAGTTCATTTTTTTTTTTTTTTATTTAATTTTTTTGGTACCCATGTGAAAGTGAGATTAGCTTTCTGTTCCTAGAGAGGTTCAATGTGGCCTGCATTCTGACAGTTAGAGCGTTGATATAGAGTGCGCTCTGTAAGACTAGAAAATAGTCTGGTTTATGTTTTGTGTCTGTGTTTGTATTGTCTAAGCAACTGGTAAAACAGGTCTTCAGTGAAGCTAGGGGCAAATTTTGGAAGAGCAGTAACTGCGGTGCTCAGAACTCACATTTTAAATAGCTTGAAAACTGTTTTTTTTTTTGTTTGTGTATTTGCTTGTGCTGATTCAGGTGTGTATTGTCTAAACAACTGGTCAAGCAGCTGTTTAGTGTATTCAGATTAGCATAACAATGGATTTTCTTGGAAGACTACTTAATGAGAATGGTTTTAATACTGTACAAAAGAGTGCTATAACACATGAAGTCATGGATTTTGTGGGCAATGTAATGAATATAGCTAAGAAGTGTGATGCAGATGCGGGTAAACAAATTGAACAATTAGTAAATGAGAAATGTGTATTGGAAAAAAGGGTTAGTATGTTAGAGGAAACATATATGTTGAGGGAACAATGTATCGCATCTTTAGAAAAGAAAGAGGCTGTGAATGAATCTGCGATAGAAATACTTAAGAGAGAATTGCAAGCGTGTAAAACTCAACTAGCCAACAGAGATCATGCCATTCTATCTTTGAAGGCACAGGCAATGGAGAAAGTGCACAGCCATTGCTGTGCTAGCAAGGATGCACAGTCCAGTGTGACAAAGGGGCAGGAAGAAGGGGTTCTGATAGAACAGCAACCAGTATGGTCAGCTGACCAGACAGAGGAGGCCCCAGATCACAGTTCCCCTCTATTTACTCCTGCGTCACAAAGGACTTGGCCAGGATCTACAATTTTTAAAAGGTGAGGGTGGCACCCAATCCACGACACTCTCCATACAAGATCGCACAAATCTGTGCCGGATTTTGGGAAAATTTGACACGAGCGCCTCACCCATTAATCTCTCAATCAGGCTAGAAGCTGTAGTGACACAATACATTCTAAATGATAGGGATGCATGCGCACTTCTCCGCGCATGGCTTCCATTGCAACTGTGTGGAGAACTGCAACCACCAGTCGGGAATCATAGAGGTCTATCTCCCGAGTTAAACTCAAATTGGGGAACTCGGCAGATAGAATGAGGGAAATGCAGCGCATAATGGGAGGAAGGGATACTAGGGGTTCAGATGCCCTAGAAAATACTAAATTTAGAAGGGGAATTGATCCAATACTCTTTTGCAGTGAATATTTCACCATTTATAAGGCTACATACAATTGTCCTGATATGTCTCACGATGACAGCAGTTTTCTGTGTTCTATGGCTAATAAGTGCACGTGCATTGATTACCATACCAGAATTGCACTGAGGAATGCCACCTCGTACCAGACCTTTGTAAATACATTAAGGGATTGGGTTCGGGAGACAGATCAAGACAATAGGCCCCATAAGGGAATTGCAGAAATAGCCGAAAGCACAGTAGTGGTGACACCCCCCACAAATGCCAACGGCATAATAAAGATAGAAATTAAGTTTGAAAAGTTAAATGGAAATGCGGTAACCGCATTAGAAAATGATTCTGGTATTGAGACATCTGATGAGTCCATTGCTAGTGACTACTCCTCGGATGATCAAAGTATAAAGTCTGTTCAGAGTAATGTTATGCAACAACGTGTGGCTCCATCGTTTTATACTCAGAGAAGGCACCAGGCAGGGAGACCGACCCTTAAATGTTTTTTGTGTAAAAAGGGGGGTCACATTGCCAGATTTTGTTGGGCGGCGAATAATATCAAAATAGGATCTCAACACCCCAAAACTACCCCAAGGCGGTATGAAGTGTATTCAGTGAGATGGGGTAACCCTAGGCATAGAGTCCATAATACTCAATTGAGACAGGGGAATCACTATTATGAAAAGGGGGAGGAGCCACATGTCCATTCAAATATAGAAAGGGGAGGAAACAGTGGTAGCAGCCCTTAAAGAGCTGCAGGGATGGTGAGAATTTCCGGGTTAGCGTTTCTTTGAGATGAATAAAGATTTAGATGTTAGAGTTAGAGATTTGCCGGTCATGTTTGGAAAATCATAGAGGACCTTGAGATGTGTATATTTCGAGGATAAGCCTCTTATTTAATTATTTTTTATCTAACCTTTACATTTTTTTTTTTTTTTTGTAATATTTTGTTTTTCCCTCTCTCGTGTAATTTTTTTCAATTTTCATATTTTTTTTTTTATTCAAAACATTTTTTTTTTATTTTATTAAATTTTCATTTTTCAATTTTTATTTGTTATTTTTTTTTATTATTAATTTTCATTTTTCAATTTTTTAGTTTTTTTTAGTTTTGTTTTGTTCAGGTGGAAAAATTGTTAGGTTTAGTACACCTGCAAAGGATCATTAGCAACTGACTTGGTGGTCGTTGAATTATGTCCTCAATTAGCAGCTGGCGACATTAGGAAGCCACTTTAGCTGCTGGAATTATGTTTTGTTTTTTGTTTTTTTGTTTTTTCTTTTTATTCAGGTGGAAAGAATTCCAATATTTTATGATTTTATCCACCTGAAAGGGGAAGTAATGCATAGATCTTAGAGTGCAGATAATGCATTGTTTTTTTTTATTGCTTAAAATTTAGAATTTTTGAGAAGCAACGGTCACATTCATTTTTTTTTTTATATTTTAGATTTTTGCTTGTACCATGGGGATCCATTTTAGAATGGGTTCATCCTAGAGGAATCATGGTGTTTTGATAATTTGTTTAGAAGTCAGGAATGCTAAATTCCTGCGTTATGAGATATTATCGATAAGAATTTGATTCTGCTCTTGTTCTTTAATTCCAGAATCTTGGTGGAGCGAAATTGGAGAGGATTCTGGAACAGAGATGAAGAATGTTCATCTGGTTGGCAGTTCGTCTGTGCCATACCACACCGAAAATTTGTTCTGATAAACTTTCAGGAGAGAAAAGATTCAGATTAATACTTGAGATATAAGGTTTCTTTTGCTTACGGACAATTTTTGCACTAGTACTGAATCTGAAAGACTTTGCCCAACAACAAGACTTGTGAAACATTTTGCCAAAGTCTCTCCTGTCATTTATGGATGCAAACGGACTATGAATACAAATGCAATGGGTTGGAGGTTGGGAAAGGAATATAACGTATCCAATACTTCAGAACAAAAGATGTAAAATATGTTTTTTATTGTGGGAGGAGGAAATGAAAGAAGGAAATGTTTTTTTTTGTTCAAATGTATTGACATAACTGAACATGGTGCAGGTACCTAGGGGGCTGGCACGTGTGAAACGCTGGCTACCAGGGTACAGTATGCCGTCGTCACATGGCACTTCAGCATCTCGCAGTGGTTGATAGAATCCTACCCTATATGTGCTGAATTTACTCTGAATCAAATGTGATATATCAGTGGATTTCTCCCAGGGATGTGCGGACATAGAGTTCAGGGCGCTTATCTCTGAGGAGTAACCAGAAGAGGAGGGATATATTCAGCACTATATTGGGGGGAATGGGACCCAGTGTAATGTGGCTCGAGATTTTGTCAACCAGGGTGAGAGGTGGTAGAGAGTGTGAGATGGTATAGGATGGGTATATGTCATTGGCTCTGGCGTGCACGCAGCGGTAGGCGGAATTATGGACCACCATCAAGCTGATTGTACAATCTCTCTGTGAGGGCCAGTGTCCTGATGAGGTAGCATCACCGTTCAGTAAGACTTTGCAGAGCACTTCGCTTACACGAATCCAAACTGGTAGTCTGTACTGGTTTGGATTGTGAAAGGGTGTGCTGTATGGTCCATGTATAGAAGTGCAGACTCGGTCTGTATATTTTGTGGCGTCAAAGGGCTTACTGATTGGGGATTCTATCTTGGTGCATGTGTGGCCAAGTGACCCACATGTGGTCAGAGAGTATGGAGCTGGGGGCAGGTTTATATTTCCCTCTATCGAAAGCATGACCACTATCTCCTCTGCATACCAGGTCAATACACAGTACTCTGTGTTCTGGATGGAGAGATCAGTGCTGGGAAGGAAGCACCTGGTTATTATGTAGGGCGTAGACAAATTTGTCCTTGTCCTAAAGGATACCAATGTAACGTCAGTCATGAAACAAGGGTATTTCTTGAACCTAACAGTAGGTAGAGGTGCAGGATATACCCTGGGCATAGTCACTGAAGTCGAATCACAGGGATGGAATTCTGTGGGTTTTTTTTTTTTATTTATTTTTTTATCATTGTTTGAGATTTATATGTGTTGTTAGACTCCAAAACTTATATAGGAAGCTCTCCTGCTTACCTATGCAAGTTGAGGGACAAATTGATGGAAATTTCTCTTAGTACAAATTAGAGACTTTGCTGCCAATTTAGATCCCTGAGGTACCACAGACAGACCAAGTTGCAGTCTGAAAACCCACTGTGCAAATCTGCATAATCCCGTCCTGTATTTACAGTGAAGAGTTATAGGAGGTTGGGAGCGAGATACGCGATTTGATGGGTCATATGTATATATGTATATTAAGGTGTGGGGTGATATGTCATGGCAGAAAGTGATAACTGTGTGTTTTAGGCTAATAAGATGGGCAAGAAAGATGCGCCTTGGGACTCTGTATCTGAAAGCTGGTTATATGGTGCTGCGAGTGTGTGCTGGTGAATGGTGAGTGAATGGATGCCCCTTGCTTGTTCTGCACCCCATCATGAGGATGTCAGAAAGAAGAAGAAGAGGAAGAAGAAGATACAGAATGGAGACATAGAAGTCATCATGGAAGAGTGATGTTGGTGTGTCACCCAGTAGCAAAGCGGCACGTGTTGAGGAGCACAGCACGTTGAAACCATTATGGACTGTCCCAAAGAGCTGTTTCTGAAGCACATGTTGGAAGGAAGACAGTTGATGACTGTTCCAGAGGTATTGATTCTGAGACACATGTTGGAAGTCAGGTATGGACTGTTTCATAGGAGCCGGTTCTGAAGCCTATGCTAAAGAGGCGCAACACGGTGAAACCGCTGTGGGCTATTCCATAGGAGCTGTCCCTGAGGCGCATGTTGAAGAATGCAACACATTGAAACAGTGGAGGACTGTTCAGACCATATGGACTGTTCGAGGGGAGCCATGTCTAAAGAAGGAGGATATGCGCCTTATTAGGCGCAAAGCGGCATATGTTGCAAATAATATGAATGTATGAATTCTGATCATCCTCTGATTCCAGTCAAGCAAGCCAGGATACCTGCCCCCCCCCCCCCCACAAGAAGGCAATCTTCTACACTCCTTACACTGGACTTCAATGGGTCCAGGAAGCAAAACCAGCTGTTAGGCACTCTCCACAAACAAAGGACTTTGATTAGGTAAACATGCTTACAAGGATCAAAGGAATCCCAGTGGCTAGGTAGGGAATGAACAAGGATGGGAGTCATGCAACTATTGGTTGAACATCAGATAGGCAGGCAACATGGGAGGCGTTGCGAATGAGTAATGAGTGAGGTTTGGTAAAAGGGAGTTTGAAAGAAACATTCGGTCTCTATTCGTTGGAATGCTGGAGTGAACCTATCATCTGCTGAGCCTGTGTTGAAACCACATGGCCTAGGCCGCATGGAAGCCTGGCCGGTATTTTGGGCCTAGACATGTGGCCAACACCAGGGCCCAGAATCCCCTTATTCCATCAGGACTCAGCCAGAGGAGACTTAAGTATCTTTCTTTCTTATTTCTTTATTGTAATAGGCCATAGGAAGTTTGTTAATACTTGTATATATGTGCAATAGGCATTCTATGTTACATCATTGTTTATTATATAGGGGACACTTTCTGTTAGAATAAATATAATTGTTTGATTTCAAAGGTGTCTGTTTCATTTACTAACGCTTAGCCTCAGGCCTAGAGCACGCTTCGGCCTAATATACAGTAGCAAATACAGGACTCATACATGTTAATACAGATGCAATAGCTTAGATATAGGTATTACAAGTTACAGTAAAGGATAGATACTTATAGTTAGCTGTTGCATGGTTTTTATTTACTTCAATATGTTTTGATCTAAACCATTTCATTGTAGCTCTGGCTGTATGTTTAGGGTTGTTGTCCTGCTTGTAGGTGAACCTCACCCCATTCTCAAGTCTTTTGAAGACTCTTATGCTGCGTACACGTGGTCGGAATTTCCGATGTAAAAGTCAGATGGAATTTTTTCATCGGATATTCCGACCGTGTGTATGCCCCATCTGACTTTTTTCTTCGGAAATTCTAACGGACTTAGAAAGAACGTTCTCTTTTTTTTCCGACCGAAAAAGTTTCTATCGGAAAAACACACATGCTCAGAATCAAGTACGAGACAGGAGCGCTCAGACTGGTAAAACTAGTGTTTATAATGGAGATGGCACATTCGTCATGCTGCAAATTCTGGGATCTTTTAATGCAGCACATTCTTTTCTTCTTTATAATGCTACAATAATACATTTGTTTTGCTGTTGATATTCACACAGTTCTGACAAACTTTTTTTACTTTATTGTTTCTTGTGATCTCATGAATAATCTTATTTGATTTTAAAGCCAGATCTCCATAATAAGGGTTTTGTTTTTTAGTTTATTTTTTTCTTGATTTTCTTTGAGATAATTTTTTTTTTTTTCCTTGTGATCTCCATATACATTTTTTTTTTTTTGCTCAAGTTACCACAATAACATTTGTTACCTTGTATTTTGTTACCTCAAGGAGGTTGGTTGGTGTCCCTTGTTAATTTGACATTGTATTTTTGAAATGTACCTGCCTACTCACAAACTGTCCTTTTGAAGTAAAGCACATAGGCAAATATTTTAAGTAAATAAAATATCAATTTATTTAAAGAATATTGCAAAAAGAAACCACCTGGATTGAACGCCTGGGGGCAACACGTCCCCCAGGGATTAATGAGGTGCTAACGTACCGTCCCTTTTTGTAGTGTTCCCTAACAACCAATATACAACATGTCACTGTCATAATCATGTGTAGTGATTTTGGTCTCCCCACTAAATAACCAACAAGAGTTGCATTGACAAACACTAGATCTGCTATTTCTAAGTCCCCCCCATTATTATGAATGTACACTCATTTGATCATGGGTATTTCCCTTTGAACCATCAAGTTTTCTATTCGGTCAAAATAAAATAAAATAAATTGCTAGCCAAAAATTGTATTAATATGTTTTAATCTAAATTTCTGTTAATCAAATTGATTCTATGTATTGTCAGTATATGTGTTTAACCACTTAAGGACCGCCTACTGCACATATACATCGGCAGAATGGCACGGCTGGGCACATCAACGTATATATACGTTGGTTTTAGTACCCAGCCGTGGGTCACGGGCACCCGTGACCCGGTCCGAAGCTCCAGGACCGCGGGACTCGCGCACCCGATCGCCGCTGCAGTGTGGCGATCCGTCCCAGGAGCTGAAGAACGGGGAGAGCCGTGTGTAAACACTGTGGCCGCAGCATCGATCACGTTATCCCTGTTATAGGGGGACGTGATCGATGACGTCGCACCTACAGCCACACCCCCCTACAGTTGTAAACACACACAGGGAACACTCAAAGTCACAGCGCCCCCTTGTGGTTAACTCCCAAACTGCAACTGTCATTTTCACAGTAAACAATGCAATTTAAATGCATATTTTGCTGTGAAAATGACAATTGTCCCAAAAATGTGTCAAAATTGTCTGAAGTGTCCGCCATAATGTCGCAGTCATGAAAAAAATCGCTGATCGCCGCTAGTAAAAAAAAAAAAAAATAATAATAAAAATGCAATAAAACTATCCCTTATTTTGTAAACGCTATAAATTTTGCGAAAACTAACCGATAAACGCTTATTGCGATTTTTTTTTACCAAAAATAGGTAGAAGAATACGCATCGGCCTAAACTGAGGAAAAAACAATTTTTTTTTATATATTTTTGGGGGATATTTATTATAGCAAAAAGTAAAAAATATTTCATTTTTTTTTAAATTGTCTCTCTATTTTTGTTTATAGCGCAAAAAATAAAAACCGCAGAGGTGATCAAATACCACCAAAAGAAAGCTCTATTTGTGGGGAAAAAAGGACGCCAATTTTGTTTGGGAGCCACGTCGCACGACCGCGCAATTGTCAGTTAAAACGACGCAGTGCCGAATCGCAAAAAGGGGCAAGGTCCTTTACCTGCATTTTGGTCCGGGTCTTAAGTGGTTAAAGCGGATCTCCACCCTAAAGTGAAGTTCCGCTGATCGGAACCCTCCCCCCTCCGGTGTCACATTTGACACCTTTTAGGGTGGAGGGGGGTGCAGATACTTGTCTAATGACAGGTATTTGCACCCAGTTCCGGCCCGCAGTCTCGGGCAAAAGACGGGTTTTTCCCGTTGTGTGCTCGGAACTCTCGGCTCCCAGCACACAGCGGCATGCGCCGTAGGGAACCGGGCAGTGAAGCCGAAGCGCTTCACTTCCTGGTTTCCTCACCTTGGATGGAGGGGGGAGCAGCAGAGAGACGAGCGAACGCTCGTCCTCTGTTGCGGACGCCGCTGGACTCCAGGACAGGTAAGTGTCCTAATATTAAAAGTCAGCAGCTGCAGTATTTGTAGCTGCTGGCTTTTAATATTTTTTTTTTTAATGGGCCATCCGCTTTAAATATTACGAAAAATGCACACTGACATGACAGTGGCCACACATTGTTCCAGGTTTGGGATCGCAATCAATTTTTGGTCTGGTTTGTTGCCCGTCGCCTTCACAGCAGGATTCTGGGCTTCATGTCCAATTGGCCGCACCAGCCATTGGCCGACGGAACAAGCTCTCTCCCTCCTTGTGAGGGACAGGCCGATGTCTGCTGCCCAATGGCTTTCCACCGTTACTTCCGCCCATACTGCATCCCGGAATTTGCCCACAGTTCCGGACAGCGCAGGCGCCGGTTTGGCGCATGGGCGGAAGGTGACGCGGCCCGGTCCGTGTGACGTCAGACGCTCACACGAGCGGGGGATATAAATATGACGCGGCAACATGTACTCTCCAGCTGTCCTTTGGAGAGTGCAGCCGCATTGGTGACACACAGAGACACATAATTTCCCCAATACAGATACAGATACAGGTAAGCCATGCCAAGCCATTTGGAGGGAACACTTCCCCTTACACTATGCCTGTCCATACCGCTTAGTAGCATATAAAGCGCTGGACTAAGAACAAGCCCCTGCTATGTTACCTTCATTCTCTTTAGGCAAACCCAGGCTTGCTAGCCCTTCAGCCTCCGCCAGTCTTTGTGAAAGATCGTTTCATTTAAGCATCGTCTCTATGTAAACTTGCCCCAATACTCAAACAAGGCAAGTGTCTTAAACTATTTGGTTTCTCCACATGTTTCGATAATTAATCAATATTACTTCATTTTAACATCCTAAGTTTGTATACCTCATTAAATTTAAAATTTTGTTTGCATAAATAGAGAGGGGAATTTTTCTTTCTCCTTCCTATCCCACTATGACACATATGTTATATGTGTCATACCTAGTGTTTCTCTCCAAAACCAAACTTTTCATTATCCATTATATGATGCAGTCATATACCCTGGCAAATGTTTGTTACTATTATTTAAAATATTTATACAATTAAACACCATGGGCTTTTGCCTGTGGCCATAGAGACATTTCATACAATAGTTTCTCTACAATTTATTATATATATATATTTCCTCTGTTTAGCCATTTTTGTATCCTCCCCCGGGGCATGGGGCTTTTCCAGCTGAGTATGGCGAACTGCAACACAGACCACGGTTCATCTAGAAACTCCATCTAGTCCTACTCTTTTGAGTCTAGGCACATTGCGATCAACACCCTGGCCAGCACTGGGCAGCCACAGTCAGCATTTTTCTTTACAAAACACCAATGGTATGGTGAGTGTACAACCATATTGTCTAAACCCCTGCTGACATGCAGCTTGATAATATGTCTTGTAGGGGTGTCAAATTTAATCAGTGCATCGCGATTCGGGTGTACCCGATGCGATTCCAATGCATGCGACCGTGATAAACGATGCCTAGCCCTGCCCCATCCCTGCCCGGCCCGCCTCTCTCCTACGGTCCACTCTGCTCTTACGTCTCTCCTGGCGTCGGCCCCGCCCACTGACTAGAACTTCAGATTAGTAGAGGATAGTGTCTGTATATGCCACGCTGACTGACTGCACGGCTCGCCTATCTCCTATGTTCACTCTGCTCTTACGTCTCTCCTGGCATACGATTGGATCAGTAGAAAGGCAGGAGGGGCTGACGCCAGCAGAGACGTAAGAGCAGAGTGGACATAGAAGAGATGGGCCGGGCAGTCCGTCACATTAGCGGGGCATCATACAAATGAGAATTCCCAGGTGACAGTGAAGAGAGAGAATGAAGAGCTGGAATGGAGAGCTGGCAGATCGCCCATCTCACTACAAGGCTGCAATTACACAAGTAAGTTCCCTCTAATTATCCTCTGTGGAGAGCAGCATGTAAGTACAGAGGAGGAGGGGGGGGGGGTGCTGTGATCCGGGGTCGCGGGGTATGGGCATGTAGTGGAATCTGATGTACTGTCACCTGTGACAAGTTATTGTCACTGCAGGCAGGGACTGGGCTGTATGGAGGAGAAATATAGACCATCTCCTGTACTATGTCCGCAGTCTCTGACCATGTCCGCAGTCTCTGATCATCTCCTGTACGCAGTCTCTGAACATCTCCTGTACTATGTCCGCAGTCTCTGACCATCTCCTGTACTATGTCCGCAGTCTCTGATCATCTCCTGTACTATTGACCATCTCCTCTACTATGTCTGTAGTCTCTGATCATCTCCTGTACTATGTCCGCAGTCTCTGATCATCTCCTGTACGCAGTCTCTGACCATCTCCTGTACTATGTCCGCAGTCTCTGACCATCTCCTGTACTATGTCCGCAGTCTCTGATCATCTCCTGTACTATGTCCGCAGTCTCTGATCATCTCCTGTACTATGTCCGCAGTCTCTGACCATCTCCTGTACTATGTCCGCAGTCTCTGACCATCTCCTGTACTATGTCCGCAGTCTCTGACCATCTCCTGTACTATGTCCGCAGTCTCTGACCATCTCCTGTACTATGTCCGCAGTCTCTGACCATCCCCTGTACTATGTCCGCAGTCTCTGACCATCTTCTGTACTATGTCCGCAGTCTCCGATCAGTCTGGCTCTGGGTGGAATTGAACCCAGGACCTCCCCATTGCTACTGTGGGTCTTTTCCCTCTGAGCCACTTCTCAGTCTAGATTCTGCTTGCTGTCCATCGGAGCCTGGTGTTGAACTATGTGCTGATTGCCTGATCTCCCTACTATCTGCACTTGTCTATCCTGGTCCAGCTGAGGCAGGTTTCCTAATCAACCAGGATATAAAACCCTGCCTCACTATGAGGGAGGTGTCAGTTCATTGTATTCTGATCATCCTGTCTGTGCCAACGGTTTCTGTGGTTATCTCTAGCTACAAGACTGACCCCGGCTTCTGAACTTTTGGCTTATGTACCCTGGAATGCTGCTGTCTCCTGTCCTTTGACCCCGGCCTGTACTTTCGGATTCTCCCTGCCTTCTCCAGCCCTTGACCTATGGCTTGTGCCCCGTCTGCTCAGCTACAGGACTGACCCCGGCTTCTGACCCTACTCTGAATTCTGGAATCCTGGACCCGGCTGTACTTGACTATCCTTGGCTAATCCCTATCCGGCCCCTGTGCACGGACTCACAGTCCAGGTAGTGTCTTACCTCATTACCGTGGGCTGTGGGTACCTGTAAGGGTGAGCTTACAAGTCTGCAAAATGGACTCCACTCAAGGTAAGGCCTTACACCTGTACTATGTCCGCAGTCTCTGACCATCTCCTGTAGCATGTCCGCAGTCTCTGACCATCTCCTGTAGCATGTCCGCAGTCTCTGACCATCTCCTGTAGCATGTCCGCAGTCTCTGACCATCTCCTGTAGCATTTTCGCAGTCTCTGACCATCTCCTGTAGCATGTCCGCAGTCTCTGACCATCTCCTGTAGCATGTCTGCTGTGTTTAGACTTTGCTACATGCAGGAAGTGTTATTGTGTGTTGTTTTTTTGTTTTTGTTTTTTAAGAACAGATAGAAAAAAAAATGTACTTAATTTTTTTTTTTGATGAAAGCCATGCGCACTTGTGCTGCAATCGTAATGCATCGCGGAATTGAATCGAATCGTGGGCCTTGATAATCGCAATCGCATCGAATCGTGTCTGTTACTATGTTTTATTCATTCTATGTTTATTTGTCTATACAATATAGTTCCCAATGCTCCTGAAGAAGTGGTTTCGATCCACGAAACATGTAGAACAACCCCCTGAGGAATGTGAACAAGTGTCAAGATTTTCACAGCGTTAATCAAGTGGATACTAATACTAAAACTCTGCTATGCCTTGGTTTGACTAAGTTTTCAACATGTCTAGCGTGTATCCTTGATGTATATTATTTTAGTAATATATCTTGAAACCTCTGTGTATATACATACCTTTTTAATTCTCAACACGTTTTCATCAGATAAACTCTGGTTACTGATGAATTGTATTTATTTATGTAAAAAAATATATTAAAGTTTTTTTCAATTTTTTCTATCCAAATCCTTCAAATTTATTCTGGGTAACAAAATAAAGAGGAAGGCAACGATGGAGAAACTGGTAGGATTTGCAAAGCCTTTGGACCCCAGGGCAGACATCAAGTGTGTGGAAAATAAAATTGGTCTCTTGAAGCATCCATATAATTGGGAGCCCAATCTGGTCCAGAAATCCCAGAGATCAGGAACAGCAGCAGAAGACCTATATGTCCCTAGTTTGTGGTACTACAACAACCTGCGTCCTCTGTCAGACCAGACTGAAGCCAGGCAATCACTTTCTTTTCTTCCATGCACCCTTCCCTGCAGCGTTCCCTCCACGCCTCACTGCACGCTTCTTTGCAGGCTGTGGCTCTGGTGGTGGACTTGTGACAGGAGGAGGAGGATAGGCGAGCTCACATACGTGGCTGTTCTCTGTCAGCTGGCCCCTCACCGCCTTCTGAAGAGCCTCAGAAAAAATCCTCTCACAGAGGTGGCGTTGGCCCTCCTCCACTTTTTGTAATCTAGTGGCTAGATAGCAGCCATAGGCTCTTGAGCGTCGGGGGGGGCTGGCTTTGAGGACCTCACTTGCCTCCTTAATGAGGCCCAGTGCTGCCTCCTCCATGTTCCTCCCCTCCTGGGCCTTTTTGTTGTAAGGCGGAGGGGAGGCACCTGAGATTGGGTGAGGCTACTGGGCCCGGCCACCTACTGGCTGACACTGGGATTGGCCACCTCCTGGCTGACACTTTCCTGACCCTCATCCTGGCTGATGTCATCCTGTGTATGAAAAGGGGACATAGTTTTAGTTTTTGGTTTATTAATCACACAAATGTTCAGCTCATGACTGTTGCAAATTGAATGTTAATAAATAGAAAAGATTATCATTCTGACCCCAGCATTTTTCATTCTTGTCCCAATCATTTTTGGCTACTACTGTCTGTTGATATTTTAAACACTTTTTGCTTATTCATTAATTTGTCAATAATAACATCTAGTTACCAGTGTTGTAAGTAACGGCGTTAAAATAAACGCTGTTACCTAACAATGCCCCTTTTGAGGGTAACGAGTAATCTACCAGCTTACTCTTCCCCCTCACGGCAACGCCGTTCCCATTACTTGGGCGGTGTTACCGTAATTACACCTACCTCTGACTCAGCCGTCGCCGTCGGCATCCGCATCCATTATTAAAAAAAGCTGCCTCCCCCTCTAACTGTTCAGCCTCGGCCTCGGATGAGAGGACATCCGTGATAGGCGGAACACTGAACAGAGGCTCTGCTGGGAAAATTACTGTTCCGCCTATCACGATCACAGCCTGAGGAGGAGGCGCGGATTTTGAATAATGGAGGATGGCCACCGACGTCTGGGTCTGACATATGGAGAACAGGAGAAGGTAGGGAGATCGTCGTCGAGGCATTTTACAGGCACAGTGAGGCATGTATGATGGCACAGTGACTCAGTGTGCCTGTAACATGCCTCACTGTGCCTGTAACATGCCTCACTGTGCCTGTAACATGCCTCACTGTGCCTGTAACATGCCTTACTGTGCCTGTAACATGCCTCACTGTGCCTGTAACATGCCTCATGCCTCACTGTGCCTGTAACATGCCTCACTGTGCTTGTAACATGCCTCATGCCTCACTGTGCTTGTAACATGCCTCGTGCCTCACTGTGCCTGTAACATGCCTCACATGCCTCACTGTGCCTGTAACATGCCTCACTGTCAGTGAGGCATGTTACAGATGGCACAGTGAGGGGTCGTCTTATACAGTGAGTATATCCCAAAACCAAAATTTTAGCTGGAACATTAGGGGGTCGTCATACGCCAGCAAAAAAAAAAGTCAGTTACTTTGCTGAGTAACTAATTACTTTGCCAATGTAGTAACTGAGTCACTAAGAGTCGGTTTACACTGGGGGGCGACTTGGGATCCGAATTGAGGTCACCTCAAATCGTCCCAAGTCGCGCTGTAGAGAAAAACAATGTTAGTGAATGGGAGCGGTGTTAATACACATTACTCATGTCGCTCCGACTGCAGAAAAGGTTCCTGTACGACTTCAATCCGACTTGTCGCCTCAAGTCTGATCACTAGCTACTTTCCAGATAAGATAACATACATTTCTCACAGGCAAACCTCTCCCTTCCCCTCCCTCTCCCTCCCTCTCCCAGAGCTGATTGTTGTTTTATTGGCCACTGGAATGTCTCCTGTCCTGGAAGTCGTGTTGTAAATCGCCCCAGATCGCCCTGTGGTTCATGCTCAAGTCGTGTCTGAGTCGCCTCTGAAAGTCGCTCTGGAAGTCGTGTCGCCCCAGTGTGAACCGACTCTAACTCAATTACTTTTTCGGACAAGTAATTTGTAACTGTAACTAATTACTTTTTTAAAGGACGATGAGCAAAACTGCTAGTTACCAACAATAATTATAGGACATTAAATATATATAAAAATACTATACCTGGCTCCAGCTGGGCGCATCCGCTTCTTCCAGGATGTCATGGCCAGGTTGCTCCTCGTCACCCTCTGCTGGGGTGGAGAGAAGGCTGCAGGGAAAGCTAGAAAGTGATTCCCTGGCTTCAAGCTGGTTGTCCAGAAAGCGCAGTCTGTTAAAGTACCACAGCCTGGGGACATACACTTTCGATGCTGCTACTCCTGATCTGAGGGATTTCTGGATTTTATTATACTCCTTCCTATAAAGGTTCCTCAAGTTACCAATTTTATTGACCAACATCTCGATGCCTGCCTCAGGGATCCGTGTCTGGACAAATTTGAGTAATTTCTCCATCGTTTCCCTCCTTACTATTCTATTATGATATAATGGGTGTTTCAGCTCCCACAAATTTCTCATCTTCCTGTACCGGTCTATGAATGCACTCAGAAAATCAGATTCCTTAAAGTGCTGCATATTTTCTGCAAGACAAAAACACTATGTCAGCCTAAACTGTCATGATTTTTATCCCAGTATAGGCCTCAATCTTGAAGCAGTATAGGCCACTGATGCCCCAAGTTAACATTTTACCTTTGTTAGGACGTTCTGCACTTCTATTCCTCTTTCCTCCACACACAGAACGTAGGTACTACACATGCGTGTTAGCTTTATATACACTGTGTGTGACGGTATTAGAGCATATCTCCGCCATCCTCTCCCTTCTTCTCCCATAAAAGAAATCACCCCAATATTCCCCGACTAGGAATATCCCTGGAATCGCTGAATAATCCACACATTAGCCATGGCTTAATACTGGATGTAACAGGACACACTTTAATGAAAGTACACAGCACACTTTATACAGGATTTGGAACATCCCGCCCCCAACAACCGCTTTCCTATTGGTCCATTGTAAAGTATTCAGTTTTCACTCTGGTCCTCTTAAACCATGCAAATGAGGACTTGAAATTGTCTCCGCAGAGATTGGTCCCAAAGTTTGAATAGCCTGAATATGTGTGGCCAGAAGCCTGTGATGTGTTTTCAGACAAAAGCCCCAGGGGGTCAATCAATGTACACAATAGCCAGCCACAGAACAATGGAGCCGTCTGGAGAATTGAGACAGGGCAGACGTCATTTACACCTGATAATAGAAAGGCTTTAGATAGGGTTATCACACAATGGACAATGAGTATTTCTTATGAGTCTGTTGACCTGGCTGGGGTTCAGAATTACATCTTCTGTAATACATGAATTAGGATTTCAGTATTTCATGGTCCATGACATTACTCCCCCTGGGAAATAGTTCAACATCTGCAGTGGGACCCAAACGGGTCACTCGAGGATGTTGGGCAAGTAGTCTTAAGGTTCCAGGACTGTCTGCCAGGATAACCCATCCGCCTTCCTGCTTTGCGGCCCTGGCCCATAATCGGACGGCAAGAGGCTCGCATTCAGTCCTCTCCAAAAGCCCCTGTCCCGGCTAGGCCTGTCACACATCTCCCCTTTTGGCAGGGGACTAACCCAGTAGGAGACACCAGATGGGTTGTCTCTGAATTCAGTCAGTAGTTCCAGTCCCCCAAGGCCGGTATCCATACAGTACCCCAAATCACTTGCTCCAAACCGAGCATTACTCACCCCGCCATCCTCTGCCTCTCTCAGGGAACACGTCTGCCGCTGGGGAGAGGCCTGGACTGGCCCTTCTCCCTGGAGTCCTTTCAGCCGCTGGAGAGATGACAGGGTGGCTGGGCTCAGTCCATCATGCTGTTGGGGGTCTGGGCCAACTGGCCACCATTTATGGGGTATACCAGTGGAGACTGAAGTCCCATCCACTGGTATCCACTCAAGCTGTAGTGGGGTGCAGCCGCCAGTAGCAGCCTGTCCTGCTGCCAGTGGTTCCGCTGGGAGTAAGAGCTTTACCACCTCAGCCTCCCTGGAACTCCACAGTTGGTCCCGGTGCTGGGCAGAGATGGCTGGCAATCTGCCCTGTTGCCAGCACTTCTGCTGGGGGTGCATAATCCATAACATCCTCTGAACAGTCTATACATTCTGTAATCTGTGGCTGGGGAGTGATCGCCATCTTCTTACCCTGAGCCTCCAAAACTGCCACAGGGGTGGGGCAGAGGTCTTGAACCCTCTGTCCGGTGACCAGCGCTTCAGCTGGGGAAGTTCCTTGTAACTCCACAAATACTGCTCTTGGGGCTGGGCAGAGCACAGTGAAGTGTGGCCCTGATACCAGCTCTTCTGCTGGGACCCATCAGGTTGTTCTTCCTCAGCAGAGAAGTCTATCAAATCCCCTGTCTCTGGAACTGGTGTCTGGGAATAGGGGTTCACCATCTCCTGTCCATGGAACCCAGAGGATGCTATAGATCCTGAGCAGAGGTTAGCAGAGCTCGGCCCTGCGGTCAGAACTTCAGCTTTGGGAATGGCAATCTCCAGATTTTCCATTGACGATTCACTGGCATACTGCTGGACAGGCACATTCCTCCATTCAAGATTGTCCCATGCAGAAACCGGATCAAGGTCAGTCGGCACTTGCTGCATCGGCCATAAGACCTCCGGGTCCATAGCTGCAGGGGCAGGTTGGGAAAGCACACGGTTACCCTGCCACATGGACGATTCTTCAGCCAGGATTTCAGTATTGTCCACTGGTATTTCCTGATAGTCCCAGGCAAAGGGAGCCCGGTCCTGGTGCTGAGCAGAGTCTAGCAGCTGTTTGTAGGCGATCTCCAGGTCCCATTCCCGAGCGGCCAGAAATTCCAAATCTTCCTGTGCCCAGTGCGCTTCCGAGATATTCAATTTTTTCTCTCTGTGCTCCATTATGTCCTCTAAGCGCCACTCCCGATCATCCCCAAAGTCGGGATCACTGGACATCCTCCAATACAACAATCCCAGGCCATCATAGTCATAGCCTTCTGTGGGGCTGTCATCCGCTGACCACGGGCACTCTTGGGCTACATACCACCGGAGGGCTCTGTAGCTCTCATCCAGCTGCATCTCTGCCCTGAGCAGCCTGCTTAATTCCGCTATCCACTCCTGCTTCGGTTGTTCCCCCAACAACGGCAGTCGTACGTCATACTGCGGCCAGTACCTTGCATAGATGTAGGGCAGGACTTCTCCTTGGTGTTGCTGCTCCAGGGCTAGCGCTTCCTTCCAGAGTTGGCACCGAATCACATCCGCCCATCCCAGCAGGACCTCCTCTGATTCTGGACCTGTGTGCTGCATCCGCATCTCTTGTAACCTTCTTCTGAATTCCTCTTCCATGGTTACTGGTATCTGTACCTCTCCTCGTCTTTCATTTGGTGCTGCTTCTTTAGGCGTTGTCACCGATCGTCGTATTTCTGCAATTCTCAGCTCAGGTTGCCGCTCTCGTTCTTTCTCATCACAAGCTTCAAAAGCTCTAAACGGAATCTTCCTTGTGTCTGCTGTGCTGTACTCACTGTTTGGAGAATGTGCGGCTGCTTGTTGAACTGCTGCCAGTTTTAACTGTAGTTCTGCGTTTCTTATTTGTTTAGCCTCCTCCGCTAACAGGGTCATCACTTTCAGCACCACATCCGCCGTTGGGTTCGGACCGAACCATGCTAATTTCTCTCTTATTAGCTTGTTAGCTGGTGATTCCTCATCCTGAATCACTGGTGTCCCCATCTTCTGTACTGCAGGCCTTGCTGCAACCGAGTTCTCCTGGTCTAGCTCCATTTATTCTGCTATGATGACACGCTCGGTTTTGCTGCTAGCAATCCTTCCACAAACTTCCAGTAGTCCTTTCCGTGTATTTCTTTTAAGCAGGGTGTATCAGTCTTCCATTCACTGTTCCCAGTGTCTGCTTGGAATCCTGGTGTAAAGGAAAGTAGAAGGGAAAATCCCGCTGCTGCCATCCAGTGTGACGGTATTAGAGCATATCTCCGCCATCCTCTCCCTTCTTCTCCCATAAAAGAAATCACCCCAATATTCCCCGACTAGGAATATCCCTGGAATCGCTGAATAATCCACACATTAGCCATGGCTTAATACTGGATGTAACAGGACACACTTTAATGAAAGTACACAGCACACTTTATACAGGATTTGGAACATCCCGCCCCCAACAACCGCTTTCCTATTGGTCCATTGTAAAGTATTCAGTTTTCACTCTGGTCCTCTTAAACCATGCAAATGAGGACTTGAAATTGTCTCCGCAGAGATTGGTCCCAAAGTTTGAATAGCCTGAATATGTGTGGCCAGAAGCCTGTGATGTGTTTTCAGACAAAAGCCCCAGGGGGTCAATCAATGTACACAATAGCCAGCCACAGAACAATGGAGCCGTCTGGAGAATTGAGACAGGGCAGAAGTCATTTACACCTGATAATAGAAAGGCTTTAGATAGGGTTATCACACAATGGACAATGAGTATTTCTTATGAGTCTGTTGACCTGGCTGGGGTTCAGAATTACATCTTCTGTAATACATGAATTAGGATTTCAGTATTTCATGGTCCATGACACTGTGCATGCGTGAAACTCCGCCTGCGTCGCCCACCCCTGACGTTCTTTCTAGGATATTCCCCGCCTCTTCTCTTTCGGAACGCAGTGGAAGATGACATGGCGGAGACACAGCAGGTGCATATTAATTACAGTAACGATGAGGAAAGCCCAGAGCCAGAAACGTCCCGATCCAGGAGGAGATACAAGGCCTCAAATATGTCCTGGTGGACATCTTCAAGAGGACAGACTATGTTGGGAAGCATGGGCCGTACAAGAACCCTAATGTGAGAAAGGCCAAGATCATGACTAAAGTTGTGAGAAGTCTGCACAGGAATCTGTACAACGATCCAAGGAGTAGCTGAGGAAACGCTAGTCAGGCCTGAAACTGAGGGAGCATAATCAATACAGAAGGATCAAGAAAATGCTTACAAAAGTAAGTATTTCTCCTGTGTTATTATTATTATTACTACTTGCATGTTGCTTAATTGATTGGACATTTTAAAATGGCAACTTTCAGGTTAGTGGCCAAAGTAATTGGTCGTAGTAAACATAGTTTGCCCACAAAATACAATGTTTTGGGCAGATACAGGTACTAAAAAAAAAGTTTTGAACATTGTTGTCTAGATGTGTTTGTAACTAGAATGAAATGCAAGCTTGATTCAGTGTAAAGGAGAGGACACTCAGCAGCTGTTTACACATGTGGACTCTGGAGCACTAGTGTGGGACACCAGAACAACCTTTTTAGGGTGTCCCCAGGGCCGGAGCTAGCGCAAAGCAACATAGGGCACTTGCCTTAAAGCGCCAGGGAACAGGGTGGAAAATTGACAGTGTCACTGTGTCAGTGTCTCTGAGTCCCAGGATTACACACAGCAGGCATCTCCCGGTGTGTATTGGAGCTTAGTGTGTTAACTTTGACCGCGCTGTGAGAAAAGTCCCGCCCTCAATGTCGTGTGCACTGATGTGCTGTGCCCTGATGTACTGTGACCTGTGTCCTAATGTGCTGTTCCCTTTACCCTGATGTGGCCTGTTGTGCTGTACCCTGATGTGCAATGCCCTGATGTTCACTGTGCCCTCATGTGCCCTGATGTGCACTGTACTGTGTTGTGCCCTGTGAGTGCGTGCGCACCGGGGTGTTAAAATGCACCTTCGCTTGAGTTGGCAAAAATCCTTGCACCGGCCCTGGGTGTCCCACACAGGTGCTCCAATGGATACTTGGGGTGTCTCCATGTGTGCAAATTGTCACAAAAAGGTCAGTATTCCAGATTTGGTAAGTGAAAAAATCATGTTTCATATTCATATTTCTAACCTCAAATATCTGTGTGCTAAGTATACCTTTTTGTTTCATTGACATAGGGGAGAAAAGACTCGGAGGACAACACTCAGAGGACACCAGGAACCCCACACCTCCTAAAGAAGGGGACCAGAGAGAATCCCAAGTTGAAGATGTGGAGGAAAGAGAGGGGGAGGAAGTGGGTGAAATTGTCACCACAACAGCTTCAGGTAATATATATAGGCCTGCATATTTATAATACATGGTGTGTATTTTTATTTTAGGTGATGTGCTGGTTGTGGAAGAACAATCTCCTCATTTCACAAGTGCAAGTGCACAAATTCTAATCCAGGACCTCATGATGTGGAGTCGGGAAAAAGACATCATAAGAAATAAACTCAATTTTTTGGAACAACAAATTAAGAACATGATTGATCTGTTGAGGAGAATCTAAATATATTCAAAATGCCACCATTTTAACTTTTTATGGACTAAATTCATAAATTTTAGTGTAATTTTAAAAGCCAAATTTTTAAGATGCACATAGTGGGGGTTATTTGCTAAAGGAAAATCCACTTTACACTGCAAGTGCACTTGGAAGTGCAGTCGCTGTAGATCCAAGGGGGCATGCAAGGAAAATAAAAAACAGCATTTTAGCTTGCACATGATTGGATGATAAAATCATCAGAGCTTCCCCTCATTTCAGATCTACCCCTCAGATTTACAGCGACTGCACTTCCAAGTGCACTTGCAGTGCAAAGTGGATTTACCTTTTGTAAATAGCACATGTTGACACACTGGGGGTTATCTCCCATCAGGGGCTATCAATGTACGTGTTTTGTGAGTGCAACCCCTTCCTTACAACTCAAGTAGGTGAGAGGAAGGGGTTGCACCCCCAAAACACATCCATTTATCCCCATGTTGGGAGATAGCACATGTTCACATTATGCATGGGATACATTTTGTCTGATATTGCCTTTAGTTATTCAACGTTGAACTTTGTAAGTTCCAGAGTTGTGTATGTTTTATACAAAAAAAATTTGTGAAGTCCCTGGCCTTCTTTCACTATCTCGGTGCTCCCTTTGGATCTACTTACTGGATACACTCACCCCTAAGGGGTTAAACGTAGAGTTGGACATTAATTGTTTTATTAGTGATCTTTGAGATATATTTTATATAAATGTTATTTGGTGGCAATGTAGGTAGGATGACCAGTTTGAGAAATATGGTGGACCAAATGCATATGCCACAAGTATTATTTTTTTTTTTCTCTTTTTTTTTTTTTTTCACATCAGCCACTACCAAACTTTAGAGTGCCGCTCATAGTTTGATGCTTCGATCGTCTCTATTTGCGGTTTTGCATCATCTATGAAACTATTAATGCATCGTGTAGCTTTCCTTTTTTTTTTATTTTTATAATGTATAAAGAGAGCCCCGCTGTTACGTCGAATAACCTAATTGACTCGGTGTGTACACTATTAGCTACCCCCCGATCCTACTTCTGCAGCGCTCTCTAGACATGTCCCTTGTTCGCCCTCCCGGCCCCTACCCCCCACCCCCCGTGGCCCCCAGGACTCCTAACTATTCTCCATCAGGAAATGTCTATGTCAACCACTCTTGGTATAAGACTCCTATTGTGGATGGCAGACTCTTAGGCCTCGTACACACGATCGGACTTATCCGATGAAAACGGTCCGCGGACCATTTCCATCGGATATGTCCGATCGGGAGTTTGATCCGATGGCGTGTACACACCATCGGATCAAATTCCCCGCCGCCGGACGGCGCGGTGACGTGGCGGTGACGCGGCGGTGACGTTGACCCTGCCACGTCACCGCTACGTCACCGCACCAGGAAGTAAAACACTTCCGCGCATGCGCCGAATACATTCGGCGGCGGCGGTGCGGGACGACATGTCTGCTGGTAAGTGTACTAACCAGCAGACATGTCGGGCGGACAGATTCCCACCGGATAGATTTCAAAGCTTGCTTTGAAATCTGTCGGGTGGAGAAATCTGTCCGCTAGCCCATACACACGAGCGGAGATGTCTGCTGAAACGGTCCATCGGACCGTTTTCAGCGGACATATCCCCTCGTGTGTACGAGGCCTTAGTCTCCCCTTCTCAAGGGATGCCTTTCCCATATGGGTGCTGCGGGCTCCCTTCATAAGGGTAGTCTTGAATTCACCACATAATTCCATGTTTTCTTATAAACCTTCCATTTATGCCATTTGATCTCGGAATTATTACTAGTTTCTAGGGTGTTTTCCTTCAACTCTTCCATTCTATAAGTTTCTTCCACAGCAGCTACCCACTCCCACATCTGTGGGCATCCGGTGTCTTGCCATTTTTTGGGTATGAGCCTTTTCGCTGCATTCAATAGGTGGGGTAGTAGTGACTGCTTGTACTTTTTAATTACCTCGCAGCTACCGTGGAAGAGAACTACCCACGGATCTTTTTTTATCACCATGCCCGTAATTTCCTTTACTTGACGCAATATGGAGTCCCAATATTTTTGAATTATCGGGCAGGTCCACCACAAGTGAGCCATCGTACCTCTGTCGGAACACCCACGCCAGCACTCAGCGGACTACCTGGTTTTGAATTTGCTCAATTTGGCCCGGGGTGATATACCACCCGGAGATGAGCTTATAGTTCATCTCCGCAGTTTGCAAATCGGTGGCGGAAGCGTGAACGAGAGACATTATCTTATTAACCGTATTTACCCCCCTAGGAATTCCCAACTCCCTTTCCCATTTTTCCACAAAGGATATTGCTCCCCGTGCCCCAATCTTAATAATTATCTTGTATAATTTTGAAATAGTGCCCTTTAAATTCGCCCTGGAAAGGACTGCTGCTCTATAGTAGCTTTTAATATCAGGAGCCGCCCAGCCTCCATCTTGCTTATCCTGTTTTAGAGTTATCAGGGATAATCTATGCTTTTTGTTTTTCCAGACATAGTTCATTAGTAAGGAATTTAAAGTTCTTAAATATTGTGGGGGTAGCGCGATTGGAATTAGTTGAAATTTATATAAAATCTTGGGGACGTATATCATTTTTAACATGTTTATAGGTCCCACCCATGAAATGGGTTTGTTTATTGTTTTTTTTAGTTTGTTTTTAATTTCATTTAACAGGGGAACGTAGTTGATCTTATAGATCTTCTTGACCGTATTCGCTAGTTTGATGCCTAGGTACTTTACTTCTTTTCGCCAGGGGAAGTCACAGATCTCTTTCACCCAGCCTACTTCAGTTTTATTCAGGTTAATATTTAATATTTCTGATTTTGCCACATTGATCTTGAAGTTGGAAATAAGGCCGTATTGTTGCAGGGTCTGAGATAACTTAGGAATAGTATTCCCCCGGATCAGTGATAAAAAACAGTATATCATCGGCGAACGCCGATAGTTTATGTTCCTCATCTCCGACTCAGATCCCCTTGATATCGGGATCTTTTCGGATCGTGGCCAACAGCGATTCTAGTGATAAGATGAAGAGAAGGGGGGACAGGGGGCAGCCCTGTCTTGTCCCGTTCCTCATCTCGAAGGAATCCAATAGAGATCCGTTAATCTTAATTTTTGCTGTGGGCCGACGGTATAGTGCTTCAATCCATTTGATGAGCCTATTCCCCATTCCCATTGCTGCTAGTGTCTGCATCATGAGTCCCCAGTCTACCCTGTCGAATGCTTTTTCGGCATCTACCGACAGGAATATACTGAAGGGCCTGACCTGCCTTATCCTCTGTAGTAGAAGGAGTGCCCTTATGCCGTTGTCTTTGTCCTCCCTGTTGGGAACAAACCCAACCTGGTCCGGGTAGATCAGCCGAGTCATGACTCTTTTCAGGCGTTCCACCAGGACCTTTGCATACAGCTTGACATCTATATTTAAAAGAGAGATGGGTCTGTACCCAGAGCATAGGGATCTATCCTTGCCCTCTTTCAAAATAATAGCAATCAAAGCTGCTGATGCTTCCTGACTCATCTCATATTCTGACCCCAGGCCATTAAAGTAGCTACAGAGTCTGGGTATCAAGATATCGCTAAATCTCTTGTAGTATAGTACCGTAAACCCATCAGGGCCAGGGCTTTTCCCAATGGGCATATTTTTCAGGGTGTTTTTGATTTCCTCTTCTGTGATGGGCCTGTCCATGGTTACACTTTCCTCCTCATCGACCTTTGGTAGTCCTGCCCTCTCGAGAAAGGTCGAGACCACCGTTTCCCTGTCTCCCGCCTGCCCCAATGGTTGGTTGATGTTATATAGTTCTTCCTAATAATTTTTGAACATGTCTGCTATATCTACCGTTGCATCGGCCCAGTCTCCATTTTTCTTTTTGATTTTTTCAATGTAGTTCCTTTTTTTTTTTTTTTTTTTGGGCCATTTTTGCCAGGTGTTTACTCGATTTGTTCCCCCATAGATACATCTCTCTGGCTATAAGATTAAGATTTTTCCTGGCATCCTGTTTCATAATTGTCTTTATATAATTAATTTCCGATACGTCTCTTTTTGTCCCCTTACTTTGTTCGAGGTGAGTTATTTCTTTAACCAATTGGTTACGCAGCCTGTTTCTCTCCTTTTTCTTTCGTGCCCCCTCTGATATCAATACCCCTCTAATATAAGCCTTGTGCGTCTCCCAGAGAGTTGCTCTTGAGATCTCCTCCATGTCATTCATGTCAAAAAATTGTTTTAATTCCTCCGCTACCCTCCCGCCCCCGGCTTCATCGCGAATCAAATAGTCGTTGAGGTGCCAGACCCCCTGTTTATTGTTTGGGTAGGCTGACTTTATTTTCATGGTTATTGGGGCATAGTCGGAGATGGTCATGATCCCTTTATCGGTTTCCGTGGTGACATCTAATAACCTGTGATCTATCAACATGTAATAGATTCGAGAGTATGTTCCATGGGGAGGAGAGAAATACGTGTAGTCTTGTGTGTTTGGATGAAAAGCCCGCCAGGCATCGACCAATTGGCAGTCATGCATCTTTCATTTTATCTTTTGTAACTGTACACTGGTTGTCTCCCTCCCCAAGGAGGTGCTATCTTGTCTCAGGTCCAGAACAAAGTTTAGGTCCCCCATCAATATCATGCATCCCGTGGCAAATATTTTCAGTTTGTCCAGGATTCTGCCAAGATATTTTATAGGGTGGACGTTAGGGGGCGTAGATATTGGCAAGGATATAAGCACTATTCCCGATTTTACCTTTCAAGAATAGGTATCTGCCCTCCGGGTCAGTCATCCTCGCCTCTAAGGCGAAGTCGACCCCCCCTAGCAAAGCCAATAGCTACGCCTCTGGAACGATTGGAGATGGCATCTCCATAGAACCAAGTGGGGTACGTGGATGAATATAATTTGATGTTAGAATCAAGGAAGAGATGGGACTCCGGGATAAATACCACGTCCGCCCTATATTGTTTGATTTCTTCCAGTACCTGCAGTCGTTTGCCTCTTGAGTTTAGACCTTTCACATTATATGATAGAAACTTTACATCCGCCATATCCCACTATACCACTATTGACCTAACTTATTGTTTATTGTTTATTATTGTTTATTGCTTGTATAGCGTAGAATCACCCGAAGGTATCGAAACGCTTCCAGACCTTAACAATTCACAACGAGACCGGTGTTACAGGCATAAATTAACATAGTAACAATATACAATATGTACCACAAATAAAATCACCTAATAAAACAACAATATAGCACCATAAAACCAATACAATACAATATAAAACCATAAAAATCACATAAGACCAAACTTCCCTCCACAATAACCCTAACCGCAATCCTCCTATCATTCTGCCTCTGCCCACAGGCAGGTTTTAAGATCCCTCCTAAATGTGGGTAGGTCCGGACTCTGTCTAAGACTTAGAGGAAGTAAATTCCATTCTCTCGGGCCGAGCACAGAAAAAGCCCGGCCCCCCCATTTTTTCAGTCGACTCTTTGGCTGTTCAAGGCAGAATTGGCAGCTCCATCTAAGGGAGCGGCCAGTAACATGTCTATTCAATTTCGCACAGAGATAGGCGGGTCCTAGCCCGTGAAACGCTTTAAAAACAAGTGTCAACATTTTAAAACGCACCCTCTGACCAACTGGCAGCCAATGCAGGGCAGCCTGATGTCTCAAGGTGGGGCAGTGGCCTCTGAGGTTTAATGCAAGCCTTACCACCTGATTCTGGACCTTTTGAAGTCTCCTAATCTAGACTTGAGGCAGTCCAGCCAGGAGACCATTACAATAGTCCAGATGTGGAAGGACCAGAACGCGCACCACCGAAATCCTTTCCAGATCCGATAGAAAAGGCAAAATGCGGTAAAGAAGCCGCATCTTAAAATGGCAGGTCTTGACAACCTGACCGACATAGGGGATTAACGTCAAGTTGCTGTCAATCAGGACCCCTAGTGTCCCCACCGTGTCAGCCGGCCGGGGGCACACCCCTGCCTCATCGGGCCACGGTAACACCCAGTGTCCCTCAGGAATATTCCCTGATCTTAGAACCTCGGTTTTGGCCTGGTTTAGCTGCAGGTAATTAGCTGCCAGTTTTTTATGATCTCTAAACCTGCAACCAACTTGGCCTCCGCCTCTGGCTCATTGGTCGAGATTCTGGAGAACAACTGGGTGTCATCCGCATAGGACTAAAATCGAAGTCCCAGATTTGCGATCACCGCCAGCAGAGGGCGAAGATAGATGTTAAAGAGAAGAGGGGATAGCGGGGACCCCACAGGTCACCTTGATAGGCTCCGAGTAGAAGTCCCCAAGTTTCACCCTATACTCCCTCTCCTCTAAGAATGACTTAAACCATTTCAAGGCCTGGTCACTCACTTTCGCCACCTCCTGAAGCCGTGTCAGCAAAATCTGGTAATTTACTGTGTCGAATGCGGCTGACAAATCCAAGAGAATGAGGATTGAGTGGGCCCCACGGTCCGCGTCGACCAGTAGATGGTCCATGACATCCAGCAACGCCGTCTCCGTCCCATGTTTGGGTCGGAAACCGGACTGCCATTTGTCGAACAGGTCCATGAAAAGCTGCAGCTGACCACAGACTACCTTCTCTGTTATCTTGGCTGGAAAGGATAGCCCTGTAATAGGCCTGGACTTCTCCGGGTCAGAGGGATCGGTACCACTTTTTTTTAAAAAAAAGGAGTAACAATTGCCTGTTTAAAAAATCTAGGGACGGTACCATCCACTAGGGAGCAATTGATAAGATCAGTTAAAACTGGGGCTAAAATAACACACGCTTCTTTAAACACCTGGGCCAGACACGTGTCGGAGGGAGGTGCTGAAGCCTTAGATTTAGCAATTAAATCCAAGACTTCTATGGCTGAAACTGTCCTAAAATCAAATTCTGAAACCAGAGTTTCAGGTATCCTTACCGCCGACAAGGGTGACCTTGTCACCTCCAGTTCGGCACTCACCTGGCCTTCAAGGCCCTTATATATTTTAATTATTTTATTCACGAAAAAGTCTGCAAACTCTTGGGCTTTCTCTTTAGAAGCCTTCACCTCCAGCTGGGCTGCCTGTGGACTGACAAAATTCCTCACTATCCTAAACAACTCCTGAGAGTTATAGAAAAATTCTAGAGCAAGCACCTTTTGTTATGTATTATGCAAAAAGAGACCATCTGCATCGGAATCCCTCAATAAAATATAGGTTAGAAAGGTTCCCCCAATTAAGGGTAGAATGTGGTTATAGGGATTCTTGCTGATGCACAATGGATAACTAACTAGTATAGAAATATGAGTCTGATCAAACCCAAAACAACTGAGACGTGAAAACAGATAATATTAGTAAAAAAATATTCATTCTGACCAACAACATCTTTCTGTTCAAACGCTCCCATTACCTCCAGGTACAGGGTGTAGCAATGGGGGCGGGCTGTGCCCCCTCATATGCGAACCTGTACCTGGGGGGATGGGAGCGTGACCTCTTTGGGGAGGATTCCCTTGACGATCTATCTGCCAATATACTAACATGGCATAGATACATCGATGACGTGTTTATGGTTTGGGCAGGCCCCAAGGAGAACTTGCTAACGTTCCTGGACAGGCTACAGGTGAATCAATACAATCTCAAATTTACCCATAGCATTAGTCAGGAACGGATTACATTCTTAGATGTCGAACTATATATAGATGAGCAAGGTATACTTTGCTCGACCCTTTACAGGAAATCTACGGCTGGCAACAGCCTTCTACATGCCACCAGCTCACACCCCAAACCTCTAGTCAACAGTATCCCCTACAGCCAGTACTTAAGACTGCGACGAAACTGTTCACAAGAAAAGGACTTTAAACACGAGGCGGGATTACTATATTCACGTTTAAGAGATAGAGGCTATACCAAGACTTGCCTTCGTAGAGCTTTCAACAAAGCTAATAGCTTGGAAAGAAATTCGCTCATCTATAAATCAAAGACAGACATTAAATCTAATACTACCAGAGTTATCACCCGTTTCAATAGACAGCACAACTCGATACGCAAAATATATAGTAAATATTGGTACCTACTAACTTCTGATGACAAGATCAACAAATTCATCAATACTTCCCCAGAAATTACATTCAAAAGGTCCCCTTCCATCAGAGATAGGACAGTTTCAAGCCACTATGCCGTACAAACAATCCCAAAACCCACCCAGGCGGGAACGTTCCCCTGTGGGAAATGTAATTTCTGCCGCTACATTTTGAGAGGTTCAAGTATTAATCTCCCTAATGGAGAAACGTTGACTCCGAAAATCCGTGTGACTTGTCAGACGTTGGGAGTGATATACTTGATGAAATGTGACTGTGGAGCCTTTTACGTAGGCAAAACCAAACGCAACTTTTTATGCAGAATAAGAGATCATGTACGAGCTGTTAACAAGAAACTGATGGAGACACCCATCAGCCGTCACATTGGGCTTTTCCATAACCATAATAAGGCAGTTATGGGCTTTTATGCCCTGGCACATATACCTCTCAACGAAAGAGGTGGTGACGCAGACAAACGTCTTCTGCAAATGGAAGCAAGATGGATTTATTCGTTACGAGCCTCCCAACATCCTGGCTTGAACGAGAATATCAGCTACAAGCCTTTTCTATAGACTTCTCACTGATACACTTATATGTATTTATTTTTATTATATTTACATTTTTTACATACTTGCTGCTGTTAACGAGAGATCCGTAAACAAGCACACTGCCTCATAATTGTTGAACTCTATATGAACAATACATCCATTCTCTATCCCCTTTGGTCCCTTAGAACATCGTAGGTGAGATACACTGATTTAATATCAAGATATCTCGACCATATATATCTCTATTTATCGATACCCTAATTAATGAATAGATGATTCTCAATCTCTGATTCTCCTGACCATATTAGCCTCAAACAACTCTGAGGGGTTTCTTAGTCACCAGCGCCCCCAATACCGATCGGGGTTCCGTTGACACCGTTTGTCCTTTTATTGATTTTTTCCTTTAAGGCAGAACACCTGCTACTCTAGCCTTTAAAGCCTTCAATAGACCTGACATAGTGTAAACAACACTATTATGTCACGATAGGTGGAGGCTTATTCAGAGTATCATTTATTTATTTTTCTTTATGCAATTTATGAATTAGGCCATGTATTATTGCGTTTATTTATTATTTTTTGTTTAATATTCAAAAAATATTTAAAAGACACTTTTTCTTTCATACAGTGGGTGCTCTCCAGCACGCTCTATTATATTAACATTAACTGTTGCTGTATTATCTGTGAGTCGGGGCATTTTGCGATACACCCTTGATTTTCAGTGTGGTGATGACAGCCATGGACCTAGGGGCCCTGATGTCCTATTTTGGACGTTTTGATATCAAGCAGACTGTGTGTTCCTAACTGTGTGTAACAGCCTATTTGGGCGGTAGGGGGCCTGAACCGATGCTTGCTGGGTTAGCATCGAATCCGAGCGGAGGCCCGGATGTTGATCAGGTCCGCCCTTTGACAATTCCTTTTGGTTGAGGGACGCCTACGCCCCTCCCATAGGAAGTCCTTGGTGTTCCCGGATGTTGTTAGCTTAGTCGCGCGCACATTGTGACAGCACGTACGCGCGCCTCCATCAGGGCTCCCCCTAGACACGTCATTTCCCCGCCCAATACCATCAGGCTCTCCACCCTTCTAACAGCTGAGGCGCGTCTTACCTGATAGGAAGGACTATATTAAAAGCTCCATGAGCTGTCAGCATTTAGCGCTGAGCTCATGGAGAGATCGGATGTGCGTCCTTCTAACCTACACTGCATACAGGTATAGA
The DNA here is from genome assembly GCA_029574335.1 of Rana kukunoris. Lineage (NCBI taxonomy): Eukaryota > Metazoa > Chordata > Amphibia > Anura > Ranidae > Rana > Rana kukunoris. The sequence continues at coordinate 381,844,592 of CM056049.1, forward strand.
TCATTGAGAACAACAAGCTCAGATTGCTCCTATTTGATAGCGATCTTTAATTAATTTGAAATTTTGTTCATCTCTCCCTGTTTATTTTAAAACTTATCAGGGGTAGTTTATGTCCCGATAATCATAGCCTGGAAGTCTATTTCCCACCAATCAGCCGAAAGGTCAGTAGAATACTAACAGTGACACCTTTATGTACCCTTCTTACAGTCTAGCACTGCTGCAGTTTGTTATATCTGCACTCCCCGATATATTCTCTGGGAGATGTGCTAATGACTGTTATTTTCTGTCCTTCAATATGGGCAGTTATTTCACCCTTTTATCTTTATTTTTCCAAAATTGGTGTATCACTGTTTCTTACAGTCCGTTATCAATCTTTTTACTTTTTAGTGCTTATGGTTTAAATTGCCGGATTATTATCTAACGGTTGGGATCATTGTACCTGTTGTCTCGGAACAAACGACCATATGGAATAGCTACATCTGTCTACCATTGTACTTCAGTAAGAAAATGTGTTTTTTCATCACACTAATATTGTCGTGTTTGAATTGACACATGCCATCTTACATTCCTAGTCCCATCTTAACCTAGTTTCCTCTAATCAGGTACACACATAGGAACACATCTGTACAGGGACCTACCACCTGGTCACTATCCATCTCACCCACCAGGGGTCTTCTCATCATTCTTTGAGAACACGCCCTAGTGGGCATCCCCCCCCATGGTCCTCCCTTCTTTTAAATCAAGGTATGCTTTATGTTTCCTGACTCACAATATTATGTGTCATTACACGATCATTATTTTGTATTTTCTCATCAAGGATGTTACCTTTTTTGATCGTAATTTCGGACCAATATTTATTATTTCAGTGTTAAGATTTTTATCAATACTCTTTCTGATATGCTTTTTCACTGTATATTTTTCATCTATATAGAATACATTCCATTGTGGGTTCCTGACGAAGCCCGATAGGGCGAAACTAGTAGAACCAGTCACACGACAGGAATGAAGAAGCTGTTTGGCAAAAATTTGCTCTATCAAACACCTTTCTCCAAATTCTAAACTTGAATGGTTTTTAACATATTTTTTGTTTATTATGTATCAATAAATTTTTGTTATTTTTTTACTAATATTATCTGTTTTCACGTCTCAGTTGTTTTGGGTTTGATCATACTCATATTTCTATACTAGTTAGTTATCCATTGTGCATCAGCAAGAATCCCTATAACCACATTCTACCCTTAATTGGGGGAACCTTTCTAACTCCTGAGAGTTGTTGCCTGCAGCCTCAATCCTGGATGATATATAAGATCTTTTTGCACGTACAATTGCCACTTTATAGCCGTGCATAAAGATTCTCCATTTTAGGAGGTTAGGTTTGGACTGGTTTTTCCGCCACGTTCTTTCCAGGGCTCGTCCCTTTTTCCGTCAGTCAGATCAGGAGAGAACCAGTCTGCTGAGCCCAGTTTTCTACCTTTTTTTGCTTTTCGGGACTGTACTGGAGCTACTTTATCCAGGGCTGCTATTATACCATAATGCAGCATCTGCAAAAACTCATCTGCTTTTGTTTTAACTTCTAAGTTATGGGCTAACTCTGTTGGTTAGTGTTGATTAAATAGCTCTTGGGGGAAGTCTTTAAAACTTCGGAAGGTAGCATCTTTATGCTGAGCTCCTTCATTATCGCCCCCACCTGGAAGATCTATATCAAACAATAAATCAAATAGGCAGTCCACACAGAGCAGGTCAGCAGACAGGTGAGTAGAGGCACAGGTTTTAAAAGCACACTGAAAAGTAAATGTCTTATCTGGCCAGGCAGGGTGCCGCCGCCATGTAAATACTTCCTGGATGGTCAGGTGATCGCTAGGCTCCACCCCCGCTCGTCGCACTCTCACAGCGTCAGGCGGAGATGATCAGTAGGTGCCACAGATGGAAGGCGATCAAATAGGCAGTCCACACAGAGCAGGTCAGCAGACAGGTGAGTAGAGGCACAGGTTTTAAAAGCACACTGAAAAGTAAATGTCTTCAGTGATTCCATGTGGAGTCACTGAGGGCCACCTTTCCCCCATCCTTCCCTTTTTTCCCTTCCTTCCCCCCCACCCCCAGACTCCCTCCACCCCCCCCTCCCCCATCCCAAACCTAAATAAGACCTCTAAACCATGTGGGTCTTCTAGCCCCATTGCCCACCGGTTCTTTGCTAGTAAGGTAAGGCTCTCCGCGCCCTACCCTGCCTGGGTCCCCTCTCCCACTGGGGCAGATCTTATCAGGCAGGGCAGGAGGCTCGCACTGGGGACCCCCCTAATCGTCCCTCCTGGCCTGAAGACCCCCACGCCCTCCCCCACAAACCCTCCCTCGCTCCCACTGCCTTTATTCTACCCATCCTGGGATTTCTACCATTTGCAAATCTAATTTGCTACAGAAGCCTGGAAGGTCTTCTGGGAAGATTAGTCTTGCCGAGATCCCCCTCCTTCTAGCCAATAAGGCATGCTGGGAAACCCCACTGATATTTAATATTATGCTCTCTCAACTGCTCAAGCAGGGTTTGAGATGCCTTCTCCTCGCTAGCGTTTCCCAAGCTAGGTCGGGAAAAATTTGTATCTCGACACCACCATGGCTCATGGGCGGCATTTTTCTCATTTTGGTCCAAATCTCCGCCTTTTCTTAATAGTGTCTACACCTGATTATTATGTCCCTTGGCCTTTCGCTCACGTTGTCCTTAAGTCTTCCTAAGCGGTGAACCCGTTCGATTTTAAGGGGTTTCCCGCTATCTAGGAGAGGGGCGAACAGGTTGTTCATTATTTTTCTCAGATCTTCTCCCCTTTCTTCTTTGATGGATCTGATTCTCAGATTTTGCCTTCTATTCCAGTTCTCCTGATCTTCCAGACGATATTGTAAATGCCTTTGGTTCAATTTCATGTCAGAGTATTGATTCTTTAGTTGGTTTAGTTCAGATTCCTGTTTTTCCATTCTCATTTCAATCTCCTCTACCCGTGACAGAATATGACTTATATCATTTCTTAGTATACTAATTTCCTCTTTGATGGCATTCTCCAGCCTCCTTAACATCCCATTCCAATTCGGTCATTGTTGGTATATGCGTCCCTATTCTCAGTTCCTCGGCATGACTTAATTCCTGTCGATGGCTGGAGGGTTCGCTCCCCCTGCCCCTTTCTTGGTGACGCCAGTTTTTGCCGTTTTCTTTTCCGTGACTGGACTTTTGATGCCTACTTCCTGAGACATATATTGTCTTATTGAACCAGTGGTTGGATTTTCCTTCAGGGTTTTCGGGGCGGAGCCCCTTGTAGTCTTACTCATTCTAAGACTGTTCCTCACTCTGATTCGCTTCCCCAGTTTCAATAAGGATGTTACTTATGTCCTAGGCAACTTTGGGGCACGAATGGGGGGATTTTTTTGTACGCCCCCTATAAACTTTATGCAGGACCCGAGACCGCTTTTACCTTCCCGGCTTCCGGCCTACTATATATAGCTAGAGTAGTTATTCTATCCTATCTATATATATATATATATATATATATATATATATATATATATAAATTTCCCTTTTTTTTGGTGTATACTGTTGCCCCAAGATGAAGGGCTAATAGGTGGGGGCTCCCGCAACTCGGCTTGACCACTCCGTGGCGTATACTGGAGCTCGACCCCCAGCACGCCTAGGGTGGTGCGGCCTACTGCGACGGTTCGACCCCAGTGTTATCCCTCACCAAAACAGCCCATCCATCCAGTGGAACGCTCTTCCCAACCCAAATTATAAGCCAACCTCTCCTACACGGGCCCCTTTCCACCAGGGGTAGGTCACTCACACATTTAGTACCTAAGGGGCATCAAAGGTTGCAAGTTAGCGTAGGTTTCCTGTTATTGCAATCCTCCACTATGGGAGGGAGTTGGCACCCAGTCCAAAAAAAAGAAAAAGAAAAGGAGACAATGATGTTGGTAAATTAACTTCTGTCGCCGTTCCACCATGAGGAAGGTGTATGCAAAATCCACTGATATAATACCGTGCTGTCCCCGGGAATCCTCTCACATGGAACCGTTTTATAATGAGGTACAGCTATAGACTGCTGGCTACCAGATGTTGGTAACTCATTCGCTGGGTTTGTCTTTATTGACCCAGCTAGTGCCCATTCAATAAATTACGTATGTCACCAGAGAGACTCTTTTGCTGCAATAATGAAAGGGGAGGTGATTGAAGCAGACCGAGATGTTGGTAGCTCTTTGCTGGGTCAGTCTTTACTGCCCCGGCTAGTAACCAATCCGATATATTACATATGTCCCCAGAGAGACTCTATAACTGTACTAGCGCGATGAGAGATGATTGCAACATAGCTGAATGTTCACATAGCACCCAGAATTATCATGGCAACAATGCAAACAGCAACACAAACCCCGGCGTTATTTTCACCTTTTCATCTTCACCACATTATAATGCTGTTGATTTTGATTTTCTTACCCATTTGGCAGTCTCTGTTGCATCTATCTATACAACCTCCATATCGGAGGTGCATAAGGGTGGATGTTACCTGGGCGGTGCGAGGAGGGTTTTCAGGCAGGGGGAGCGAACGGGTCCGCGTCCGTGTCCAGGCAACCATAAACAAGTGCCGTGAATCGCCGGGTGTTACCCCGCCGTTTGGTCCTGATCGTCTGAGCACAGGAGGATGTGGGGGGTCTCCGTTCCCGCTGCTGTGACGCTTGGTCTGGGAGTTCGGTCAGCGGGACCGCAGGCTCTCACCCCGCCACGCTACCATCACTGCACGCTCTCCCACGGATCCTCCGGCGTCCTCCATACGGTCTCCCAGTGCGGTCCGTGGCGCGATCGGCCCCTCCCTCACGTGCCGCACGTCGATTCCATAAGTATTATTAATGGTTTTTAATGAAAGTACTAATATTGATATTTAGATTTGAGAGTGAATTATATCACACAGATGGTGATCAAGAAATAATGTAAACAGGAGTTCATATAACAATACTAGAATTTTTATTATATAGATTTTTTCATATAATTTATGGATTATTTATATATTTTTATATGAATTTTAGTGGAATGTTTTCTACCTAGAGGGAGCTCATTTAAAGATTATTTATGGAGATTTTTATCTAAATTTTATTTATTTTATTATATATATTTTTTTATTTAAATCTTATTTGGAATATTAGAAGAATTCTCAAATTAATCATGCCTGTTTTTAATCTGTAATCATTGAAAATACTGATTTATTGATTATCATGTAGTTAGTTTATCAATATATACAGGGACTATGTATAGCAATAGCAATTAGACTATATGAGACTGTCTTTTTTAAATACATTTAATGGAGTAATGGAGTTTAAATACGGTGCAGCCCCAGTGAAATAGCAGCCATCTGTTTCCCAGTAGTATGGGGGACAAGGGCAGGCACTGGAGGGGTTAATGTGCTGTCTCCATAAATTCTCCGATGCCGTGTCGTGAGGTTAAACCCTCAGAAGAAGTCGTAAGACGAAACGTCAGGGCTAACCTCACGGCATCAGGAAGTGACCTAGTGACGCTGTGCTCTCCATCTGCGTTTCAGACATAGGGAAGTAACGCTTAGAGTGTCTGCGGTGGACGCAGTAAACTTTATTGAAGCTAGCTAGTGTGAACAGGATGGACGGAGCGTCCATATAATGAATATCGAAAGTAATTTTAAAACATTTGGGACTGTATATGTTATACTCTATGTCAAGAGAGATTTGTAAATAAATGAAGAGTGACGGGATTACACTATTGTGAGCCTTCTATTCCTTTATAAATCTGGACAATCGTGGATACTATAAAGTAAAAAGTGATCAGCGCATAAACATTTACCACTGAGAGTCTGGCATCAAACCAGGGCAAAAACAACAAAGTGCAAATCGTGCAACAAAGTGCAAATACATAAATAATAAATATCAAATAAATTGACAAATAATTCCGTCCGTGGTATTGTGATAAGTTTTTTTTTTTTTTAAATCAGAAAAGTGTTTATTTAACCGGAGATAAAAACACAAGGGAATCATACAAGAATGCAAATTGTTACACAACAAAATAAAGTGCAGCACAAAGAATAAACATCGGGTACAGACCGTCACCCACAGTAACAGACAGTATAACCAGGTTTCAAAACAAGGTGTACAGTACCCACACAAAATAATTGACAATGGCATATATAATGCTGTACCATATCACGCCCAAATTTTTATCCCCTGTACCTCTACATAGGGAGATTTGTTATGAAGAAACTGAGTAAAAAAAAAAAGGAAAAACAAAAAGTCCAGAGAAAAAGGCAAAAAGAGAGAAGAGAGAAAAAGAAAAAAAAAACAAAAGAAAAAAAAGGAGAGAAGGAAAAACAGACATACACCGCAGGGAAATAACAAAGTGGAGAAGTTTCACAGTCCATGTACATGTCACATAAGCAGTCAATCAACACAGTCTGCCTTGTAAGAGGAATACAATGGCACTACTGCAAGATCCTATTACCACATATAAAGGTCCAAGTCTCACAACCACTAAAAACAATGATTGCAGAACCCCGCACCACAATAAGTCATGAATACAACAAGAAGGTCACCCTCTCCATTCCCCCAGAGCCCTTATCACTCACCCACCCTTTACCTCAACAGTCGGTCCATCACCAAATCCACCGGGGACAGGCCAGGAGTATCTAACCAGGGTGCCCACAGTTTGTCGAACTTCCCTGACCGACCCCTATGCTGAAATATGTACTTCTCCAGGCGAATGGTATCACCCATCTGGGTAATCCATTCCCCCACCGTTGGTGGCCCAGCAGCCTTCCAGTGCCTCAAAATAATCTTGCGGGCCTGAAACAGAGCCCTAGATACGGCCTGTTTAGAATTTTCGTCCATGGGGATGTCGTCCAAGATCCCTAATATGCACGGTTTCGGGTCCGTAGGTATGGCAGTCTGAAACACACTGTTAACTGTAGCCACAACCCCTGCCCAGTATAGGTGTAACTTGGGGCACCTCCACAACAGATGGATCAGGTCCCCATGATCTCTCGCACATCTGGGACAGTTAGAATCCGATCTCACCCCCATTTTATACAGCCTATCTGGCGTAAAATGCACTCTAAGAATAATGTAGAGTTGTGAGAGCCGCTGGGCCACATTCAAGGAACAATATTGTACACCCTGGAGCGCCTCCTCCCACTGCTCTTCCTCAAACACTCCTACGTCTCTCTCCCACCTGTCCGAGGCTGCAAGGGGGAATCCCTCCAGGTATAAATGAAGAATCATGGAGTAAGCTCTAGAAATAAATCCCCGAAACTGGGATACACCAGCCATGTATTTAAAAATTGGTGTCTGTGAGAATATCCAAGGTTCCCCCCCTGACTGCGCCCTCACTGCATGCTGTAACTGTCTATAATAAAAAAGCATTGACTGCGGTAGATGGAATCGTTCTCTCAGCTCTGGGAAGGGAATCAGCCTACCCGCCGTAAATACGTGTCTCAAGTGTGTGACCCCATGCCTCCTCCACCGCGCGCCACAATCCAAAGAAAGCAACTCCCCGTAGTACCCATTGGCCCAGATCGGACTATACTCAGTAAACCCCTCCACTTCCTGCAGTTGTCTAAGTTTATTCCAAATTTTTTGCATCAAAACGTAAGTGGGGAAGTTTCTATTGAATTTTGCATACATAAGGGCTTCCATACCTGCGGACACGCTGTCAAGGCCGGTAACATGGCACATAAGGGCCCTAATAGGGTCCGACTGCACCCCACCCTCCCCCAGTCCCAATCCCTCCGGCATCGCCCGGGCAATATGCTGTGCCTGAGCAGCCAGGTAGTATACCCAAGGGTTAGGGAGGGCAAGGCCCCCCCCCGTCTTGGGTTTCTGTAACTGCTCCAGTCTAATCCTGGGGGGTTTATTCAGCCAAATAAAAGATCTAAACAAAGAGTTAATAATCCTAAACGTTTTCAAAGGGATAACCATGGGCGTGTTATGAAGAAAATATAATATCTGAGGCATAAAAATCATTTTTATGAGATTAACCCTGCCCACCAGAGACATCCTAAGACGCGACCAGATCTTGATTCTATCTCTAATTCTATTTAACAGTGGGGATAAGTTGAGCACCAAAAAATCTCGTGGCTCCGGAGTAATCCAGACCCCCAGATACTTGATGCAAGTAGACACTGGCACCCCGTGGATCGACCGCTCCCCGTCACCCTGGGCAGCATCCAACAGCAGAAGCGAGGACTTAGTCCAGTTAATGACAAGGCCTGAATAGGTCCCGAATCTGCCGACCACTGCCATCGCCTCCCTCAGGGAGTCACCCGTGTCTCCCAGAAGCAGCATGGTGTCGTCGGCGTATAGCATTAGCTTTTTCTGAATCCCTCCATATCCGAAACCCCTCACTTTTTGGTTCGCCCTGATCAAGGCAGCCATAGGTTCAATGGCGATGGCAAAAAGGAGCGGGGACAACGGGCACCCTTGCCGAGTGCCCCTATACAGAGCAAAGGATTCAGAAATGTGTCCCGCCTCTCTAATAACTGCCCTGGGCGAGCAATAAAGCAGCCGCACCCACGACAGAAACTTTTCGCCAAAGCCAAATCTGCCCATGACAGCCCAGAGGTACCCCCATTCTATACTGTCAAACGCTTTGTGGGCATCCAGGGAAAGCAGGGCCCTGTTTCCCATGGTGTCCGACTGCGTCTGAATATTTAAGTAAAGTCTCCGGAGATTTATGGCCGTAGACTTTTGGGGCATAAAGCCTGACTGATCTGAATGAATAATAGAGGAGATGACCCTGTTGAGTCGCAGAGCCAGGACTTTTGCTAGGAGTTTAATATCGCTCTGTAAGAGCGATATCGGTCTGTAGGAACCCGGGTCCAGTGGATCCTTACCAGGTTTTTAAAAGAAGTACGATACTGGCTTCAGTCATGGAATCAGGAAGGCACTGGTGTTCTCTAGCATAGTTAAGGACCCTTAGCAGGCGTGGCAGGATTAGTCCCCCATATTGTTTAAAGACTTCCATGGGAAGACCATCAACTCCAGGAGCCTTAGAATTTGGGAAGAGGCCAAGGGCCTCTTGTAATTCCTCAATTTTTAAAGGAGAATCCAAGAGAACCCTCTGAGGGGCTGTCAGGCATGGCAATTCCACCCCCCGTAGATAGTCCTGTAAGTCTTCATTGGAGTAGTTTACCCGGGATCTATACAAATCAGAGTAGAATCTAACCAGTTCCTGCATAATAGGCTTAGGAGTGTTCACCACTCTTCCGCCCTCAGTACGCAATGCGCCAATGGATGGAGACGTTTGGGACACCTTCACTATTTTAGCTAACAGACGGCCCGTCTGCTCGCCCTCCTCATAGAAGGCCTGTCTGCAAAAAAATCTCTTCCTATCTGCCGCCTCCCTCGTGACCCGATCAACTGCCTCCTGTGCCGCCACCCACGCCTCCCTCGTAGTATCAGAAGGATCTGCTATGAATTCTGCCTCTAGCCTACTCACCAGCTGTTCGGTCTGCTCCCTGACCTCATGTGTTTTAGCTTTAATACCAGTGACTTCCGCAATCAAGATTCCCCTGAGAAACGCCTTAAACGCCTCCCAGGCCAACCCCAAGTCTGAATGGTCTTCATGACTGCCAAAACCCAGCTATCTCTTCTGCCACACGTTCATGGGAGGGGAACAGGTTAAGCCAAAATGCATTCAACCTCCACGGCATCCTAGGCAGATCAGTGACAGGTCTAGCATTCAGGGAGACCAATAGGGGGGAATGGTCAGATACCCCCCTTACCAAGTATTTGAGGTCCTCCAGTATATGTGTCGTCTGAGGTGTACATAAACATAGGTCAATTCTGGACAAAGAATGGTAAGTTTTAGAAAAACAGGAGAACACCTTTTGCAGTGGATTACGGCAACGCCACGGATCAGACCAACCCACCTCCTCCGTGAATTTCCGCAATGCCGTTCGAGCTCTGCTGCGGAAAGCCACCGGAAGCGGGTGCTTGTCTAAGATCGGATCCATGTAACAATTGAAATCCCCCACCACAATAAAGGGAACTTCCGAATGACACAATTGAAATGACAATAGTATACGCAGCACCTCCGCATTAAAGGGGGGGGGGCACATATATAGCAGCAAGTATACATTTTAGGTGATATATTTTACAAAGCAAAATCACAAATCGCCCCTCATCATCTATCAGTTTATCCATTAGTTGGAAATCTAGGGCTCTATGTACCAATACACTCACCCCCCTGGAGTAGGAGGTATGAGTGGAGTGGTAAGCCCAACCCACCCAGGAAAAACCCAGGCAAGAGACCGTGTCTGGCACAAGATGAGTCTCCTGCAGAGCATACACCGCTGGGGAATACTTCCTCAGTATAGTGGCAATCATAGTTCGCTTCAAAGGGTCCTGAACTCCCCTAACGTTCCATGAAAGCAAAGGGACAGTAGTCATAGATACGGACACTTGTGGTTACTATCGAGTAAAATATCATGTGTACCCTAGGCGCCTTAGGGTGTGCATCGGTCCAGTGCGCCAAGTGAGACAAAAACACAATGCCTGAAGCACGCGTGGCATAGGTCCTGATAGAGCGCATGTGAGATCCTCTCGCAGCAAAGTCTTTCCAGCGAGCCTGCCGATTCAGAGTAATGTTATGACTGCGGTAGTCCATCAATAGAAAGAAAAAAGAAGCAAAAATAAAAAAGTTAAATAGGTAACCAAAACCACCCCGGTCGCATAGAAGTAGTAGTAGTGTCCCCAGTGCTGCAGTGGAGAGCCCTCCACTCCGCAAGGCAGCAAGCGAGGATTGCAAATATACACATGTAACACACCGGAAAAAAACAAAAAAAGTAGAAAAGGTCAACAGGTCAACTATAACAGTTCTCTCCTTTTAGTATTAGTTAGTAGAGGGTAATATCCTAGATAAGTGATGTTTCCCTGTGCTTTTCTTTGTTATAAGATATAAAAGTTGCTTACTTTCAGAGTATGTATTTGATATGTTTTGACTATGTGTTATTGTGTGGTACTTAGGTACCCTGGCTGTAATTTGTACTCTGATTTTTTTTTGATTTTTTTTATTTTTCTCTAATAAAAAAAAGAAAGATTGTAAAAATGAGTGGGACTATGGGCGGGAACCATATTGTGCTGATACAGCACATAACAATCCCAGGCTGTGACTGCCGATTTTTTGGATCCTGCCCATAGTCCAATCCATAGCCTCGTCGACATGTTAATGTAGCGTTTTAGCATTTGTTTCTACAATACACAAGCATCAATGGGCCCTCTTTAACCTCCCTGACAGTATGATTATATCAGATTTTTGAAGGTATACTTGATTTGCATGGAAATTTGGCATTTTATATTGTAAGCTTGTAATGCTTAGTAATAAATCTGTCCAAACATTATCAAAAAAAAAAAAAACTATAACAGGACCCATAACCGTAGGGCCCTGTCGGGCAAAACTTTCAAAAGGGCACGACCAACAGACAGCCGCTCAACTGCGTTTTGTAAATAAACTCACTTGCTCTCAACACTTATAGAGTAATAGTAGGTTGTGGCTTCCCAGCCAAGTAAGGTGAAGCAGTCCAGCTTTAGCCCGAAGCCTCAGGTATATCCAATCAGTCCCCCTCCGCCGCTCTCCTATGCGCTTGACGAACAATATGCTCATTTGCATCTATCCACGAGGACGCGTCCGCCGCGGACTCAAAGAAGTGAGACTGGCCCCCAGCCGAGATCCGGAGCTTAGCCGGAAAAAGCATGGCGTACGTTGCACGGAGCCGTTGCAGCCTCTTTTTGACGTCAGTGAATCTGGCCCTTCGTTTCTGAGTTTCAGCAGAGTAATCAGGATAAAAAGAGATACGGGCCCCATTGAACTGAATATTGCGACGCTCCTTTGCCTGTCGGAGCACAATTTCCTTATCTTTAAAATTGAGAAGTCTGGCGATCATGGTGCGTGGTGGGCTTCCTGGTGGTAGGGGCCTAGGCGGTACCCTGTGCGCCCGCTCCACTGAATACAGCGGGGTGAACGCTTCCTTCCCAAACACCTGCAAAAGCAATTGTTCCACAAATTACACCCTGGCTGTAATTTGTACTCTGATTTTTTTTTTATTTTTTTTATTTTTCTCTAATAAAAAAAAGAAAGATTGTAAAAATGAGTGGGACTATGGGCGGGAACCATATTGTGCTGATACAGCACATAACAATCCCAGGCTGTGACTGCCGATTTTTTGGATCCTGCCCATAGTCCAATCCATAGCCTCGTCGACATGTTAATGTAGCGTTTTAGCATTTGTTTCTACAATACACAAGCATCAATGGGCCCTCTTTAACCTCCCTGACAGTATGATTATATCAGATTTTTGAAGGTATACTTGATTTGCATGGAAATTTGGCATTTTATATTGTAAGCTTGTAATGCTTAGTAATAAATCTGTCCAAACATTATCAAAAAAAAAAAAAAACTATAACAGGACCCATAACCGTAGGGCCCTGTCGGGCAAAACTTTCAAAAGGGCACGACCAACAGACAACCGCTCAACTGCGTTTTGTAAATAAACTCACTTGCTCTCAACACTTATAGAGTAATAGTAGGTTGTGGCTTCCCAGCCAAGTAAGGTGAAGCAGTCCAGCTTTAGCCCGAAGCCTCAGGTATATCCAATCAGTCCCCCTCCGCCGCTCTCCTATGCGCTTGACGAACAATATGCTCATTTGCATCTATCCACGAGGACGCGTCCGCCGCGGACTCAAAGAAGTGAGACTGGCCCCCAGCCGAGATCCGGAGCTTAGCCGGAAAAAGCATGGCGTACGTTGCACGGAGCCGTTGCAGCCTCTTTTTGACGTCAGTGAATCTGGCCCTTCGTTTCTGAGTTTCAGCAGAGTAATCAGGATAAAAAGAGATACGGGCCCCATTGAACTGAATATTGCGACGCTCCTTTGCCTGTCGGAGCACAATTTCCTTATCTTTAAAATTGAGAAGTCTGGCGATCATGGTGCGTGGTGGGCTTCCTGGTGGTAGGGGCCTAGGCGGTACCCTGTGCGCCCGCTCCACTGAATACAGCGGGGTGAACGCTTCCTTCCCAAACACCTGCAAAAGCCATTGTTCCACAAATTCTGTGGGGTCCCTCCCCTCCGTCTTCTCTGGGAGCCCCACTATGCGAATGTTATTTCGCCTCAAGCGATTTTCAATGTCATCAGATTTAAGTTCGTTCGCTCTGGCCACACGTGCAGTCATTTGCGCCTCCCGCAGCAATGGAGTCAGTTTGTCTTCCAAGTCACTGATGCGGCCTTCCGCCGCTGTAGTGCGCTCCCGGGTTTTCTGCAAATCATGCCTGATAAACCCCAATTCCTCTTTGAGGCCACCAAATTGATCGTGCAGGGTATGCACTGAAGCTGTACATTTGCGCACTGCGCGCAGGATGTCTGCCAGGGAGGGTTGCTCAGTATCCCCACACTCTTCCTCCTCCTCCGTATCAATCAGACTGTGGCTAGGTGAAGCCAGAGCTCCCTGCACATCTTCCCCCTCCTCTGCCTGAGAGTGAAAAGCAACAGGGGTAGCCTGCAAATCCTCACCACTCCCGTGAGCTGACTGGTTTGCCATCCTCTGGGCATAGTATAACATGTCCCTTGGGGGGTCTTTTGCAGCACCTTTGGGGGTCTTAGGGGGTTTACTCACGTCCTTCGCCTTCTCCAGTCCACGTGTGCGCTGTGATTGAGGAGAGGCGGCGCCAT